>JAHVAK010000527.1:14800000-16034643 GCA_019845155.1 Luehdorfia chinensis
TTATTAAGGAAAAGTGGAACTATATAAAACCATTGCAAAAACATACGTCTTATAAAATAAATAAAATGGAGGTGAAGTTTTGTTTGAAATTGGTGGTTGGCTCTTTTTTTAACCACGTATAAATATAAATATGTCGTTTTTAACATTTCAACTTAAGCCGTTATTAATAGAAAATAACAAAAAACCCAAAAACGCTTCAACATTAAAAATATATATGTTAAATATGTAACTTTCAGGAATCATTCGACTTCTTATTGAAACTAGAAGTTCCATTCATAAAAATAGGTTCAGGAGATTCTAACAATCACTTATTGATCAAATACGCTGCCTCTAAGAAGATCCCCCTGGTAGTTTCAACTGGAATGGTAGATAAATCTTGTGTGAACTCTATCTATCACATTATATCTGCTCAGCATAAGCAATTTTGCTTGCTGCACTGTGTGTCTGCATATCCAACACCCTACGAAGATTGTAATTTAATGGTCTTGCAAGATTACAAAAACAGTTATGATGTCCCTGTGGGATACTCCGGTCATGAACTCGGGACAAGGGTAGCTATAGCCGCAGTAGCTTTGGGAGCTAAGGTTAGTAACAGAGATAAATCTAATTTTTTTTATAAACATCATGATGGCTAGGTCACTAGTGAATATAAGCTTTGAATTGCTCTGTGGCAATCTGTGGATGTCACAACATGGTTCTGTGGTCCATCGAAAGCGAGATTGCCATACGGTCTTACGAGGTTGCTTCTTGAGAACTCTTTGTACGTTGTTGATACTTTAGCTTTCCGATCCGTAAAACAATTTCAGTAACCCTATTTCTTCTGTGCTAGCACCTACTCATTGTCCATCTGCCAAATCTATAGTGAGCTTTCCTAAGAAATGAAGTAAAATATTTCTTTAGGCATTGTAAATGATTTTGGTGTTCCAGAAGTTCTTAAGTTTTTGGATTGAGTTCAATATACATCTCATATAACGTGACGTCTTCAGCCTAAGTTTAGGTTCGTCGTGCCTCTAATCATTCAGTGATGATAGCAGGTTTTCAGTCTAGTACAGAAACATCATTGAACAACTACCGCTTGGCTGAAGCTGCTTAGTAGAACCGTACGGGCTTTTCCATACCCACTTTCTGTATAGTCGCTTCTGAAAAGGGATTTCATCATGCGGAGTATACTCTATCATGGGCATCTCTAGCATCCGATCGAAAGCTTACATTATGTATCAAACGAGAATTTGTCCAAACCTGTTCGTACGTGCATTATAATATACTCATATGAGTACTTATTAATATTTATAAATACAGGTAATAGAAAAACACATAACTTTAGATAAAAGCATGAAGGGCACAGATCATCAATGCTCGCTAACGCCGACCGAGCTACAGCAACTGGTGAAAGATGTGCACATCGTTGAAGCATCGCTGGGAATACCTCACAATTGTTTTAGTTCAAATGGTACGTATTTTTTTTAAACAGTAGGATATCTCGTGTACCGTGGGCGCGTTTTTCAGATATACATTTTAGATTCACATTACAAGCAGACCTAAAAAGCAACAATTTGTATTTTTCACATATGTTGGCTCCGGCTCGGATTCAAACCCAGGACCCGCGGCGTTGAAGTCAGGTACTCTGATCACTAAATTGATTGGTAACTGGAGTTAATGAAATATCTGAATTTATTTACTTTACCTCGCCTTTTACCACATTTGTTTAATGAGTAGGGATTGCATTATTTAATATGATATAAATAACAAAAAAACATGTAAATTGCTTTGGAAGTATTGCCTAACCCAATAGAGATTTATTTATTACTTTAAGAGATTTATAAGACACTAGCAGACGGTAACAAACAGACAGAGGGATAGAGAGAGTTACTTTCGCATTTATAACATTAGTGTGGATGTCTGTTAAAGTGTCTTCACATCTTTTATTGATATTATGTATAAAATTGCCGACCGCGTGGCCTAGTGGTCAGCGCACCTTACTTCTACGCCGCGGATGCTGGGTTCGAATTGTAGCAGGAGCCTACGTTTGTGCAAAAAACAAATTGTTGGTTTTCGGGTCTGGTTGTGTAGTGCATGTGAAATTTGTCTGTAAAACGCACCCACGATACAGGAGAAATTCTACTGTGGGGCTCCGTTTAACAAACAAATTACTACACTCTTATCAGTTTCCTTTTACGAAGGATCGTCCAACAACGGAACGTCCTTAATGGGCATCTCCCAGTTGTTGGACGATCCCTCTTCTTTTCTGCGATTAGTCTATGTTTGTATCTATAGTGTGCGTGTTTATAATTTATGACTTCGATCAAAAGTCTTCATACCTCATTTTGGTATTAGAAATACTGCGTTAAAACTTATTATTTTATGTATAGTAATAAGCTGTTGTAACTCAGACGCCAGGCACTCGCCTTAAATTTCATTTTCACGAGTGTATCTGAGTTCGATCCCGGTGCCCGCATGCATCACTAAAATTGTAATTTTTTAAAAACGTGTGTTGGCGGCTCGTTAAAAGAATACTACCACTCCATCTCATCCAATGGATCTCGTAAAAGGCGAGTAAGAAATTAAACTGCACTGTGCACCCAACAGCGCATGGTGGCGATGGGCTTACCACCTATCACATCAAGTGCATTATAGTTTTGGTGAAACGTGGATTGTGGCAGTCATCTGTTTTTGCAGTGAGTGCCCAGTCTCTGACTACCCCTTATGGGATACAGTCGTGATCTTATGTATGTATGTAAAAACGATTTACCACGGGCTCAGCGGTGAAGGAAAACGTCGTCAGGAAACCTGCAAGTTTAAGGAATAAAAATATTTCGAGGAGATCCGTCCGTCCGAAGTCCGTAAAATTAGTTTCATTTAAATGTGTAGTGTTCGCGGAAATATAAGAAATCATTACGATAGTATATATAGGGTAGGAACAGCCGAGAAATTATTAAATTTCTAATATTGGAAGATGCCGGTTTAAAAAAGAAAACACTTGCAGAAATGGTTAAAGTATCAGATAAAACAAGAGTGCCGAGAATGCTTACGCCAATACATAAGTAGCGACGCATAATGTGTTGCCACGAGTTTATAGACCTTTGAAACGAGAACGAGTAAGAAGTTTTGGCCGGATTGTTACTAGAAATGCAACTTGGGCTCATCATAAAGAGTCTAAACAAGACTCGATGCTCAAGGCACATCACCCTCCAAAAAAGTTTAAGGTGACAGAAAAATCATGGCCACAGTTTTGCCAACAATAAACACGTTATTCAATAAAACTAATTTTACGGATGTTATCGCGTTTATTTTTAACTATTTATAACACGACCTTTCAAGCGCTTTACAGCGCCCTTGGTTACGGGAGGAAAAAACAAGTGATTAAAATAATAATATATCAGAAATAGGGGGTACTCTTAAATGATGATGATGTTCTCCTAGCCGATTTCGACCACAGCGACAACTGCCGACTACTGTCGAGAGCCATCAATTGCGCAGGAGATATTATAGTGCCACAAGTGTACGCGCAAACACAGAGGCACTCACTCGTCCCAACCTACCCGCGCCCGATGTAACGCTGATGCGATAAGATCGGATGTAGGCTAGGATGCAGTGTCAGAAACACGGAGACAATCACAACACAACCAGACCCGAAAACCACCAATTTATGTTTTAGCACAAATGTTGGCCCCGGCTGGGATACGAACCCAGGACCCGCGGCTTAGAAGTCAGGTACTCTGACCACTAGGCCACGCGGTCGTCACATCTCATCTTAAATAACAACAAAACGGAATCTATACATTTTTAGATCATCAACTTGAGCTCTGAGATAAATTTAACAATAAATTAAATAAATAAGTTAACACTAATTTTATGAAAATGGCACACAAAATTTAAATTCATTCTATCACTCATTGCTCCTTGGCAGTCAACGTTCTTCTAAAAATAAAGTACCTGTATCTCGAAATGTAATACCAGACATCGGACAAATTACATACAGTTTTTAAATACATGTTATGGGAAAAAACATCGGTGTCTATTTACAATTTAGTTGAAAAACTGGATTTAAAAATATATACGAAATAAGATGAAAAATCTGATTTTATGAATGTGTATATTTTTCTAAGATTGTGCCTACCTAAGACATCACTATCATTTTAATTAAAAAAAACTCTTTTGTTTTGGCTTTCACAGATTTATAAATAGTTTACGCGTTTGATAAAAAAACTATTATTCTTCAACAGCCTGTAAATGTCCATTGCTGGACATAGGCCTGTCCCACTTAGGGAGATCCTACTTTAATCGCTACGCTTGGCAGGCGGAATCGCGGTCATAGTACTAGATATTTCACAACTTAGTCGCTGCTGCCCGGCATGAATCAGGATAAATTAGATCTGGCGTAATATATTTTATGCCTATACCATTATTTGGTATAGATACAGGCTATACCAGTATTTATCGGAGGCCATGTGATTATCATTGCATTTTCTTTAGGCGACTTTTGCGCTACCTTCGGGACAACTGGAGTAGCAGATTCTCTAACTCCAAACTGAACGTATAGTTTAAGGATATTGTTAAAGGCTGTTATTTTAGAGAAGCTATCAAATTATTTAATGGAAGACACAAATACGGTTACAATTTAAAATACTTACTACATTACGTTTACATTCAACAAACGTGCCCATAATTTTACTATATTTAAATGAAATCGGTGATGATGGAATCCGTCTAAGTAGGTACCACCCCAGGGCCAGTTATTCTGCCGTGAAGCAGTAGTGAGCAAAGATTACTGTGTTTCGGTTTGAAGGGCACTAAGAGCTGGCGTAATCACTGGGCATATGAGACTTACGAACTGATGTCATAGGGTGACGGGCGCAGTGTGGTCTAATACAGTAATGTTCTGGCTGACACCAGCATTTGTTATGGGCAGACGTTGCACTTACCACCAGGTGGACGTTTTGTTCCTTTCGTCACTTTATCCAATAAGAAGTCCTATTTACTATCTATGAACACTATGAAATGGTCTAATGATATGACACGGGAAAACGAACTACCAACCTTATCAGGTTACCAAAAACGGCGTAGTAATTCGTTCTATTAGAGTTAAAAGGAACGTCTTACAACAAAATGAGAGACTGTGTTGTCACTACCCATTACTCACTGGATATTGGCAGAATTATTTTAAGAGCACCCGTTAAAGAAAGAAGAAGAAAAGATAATCTTACGCGATGAGCTAGCCGATATACATTGGACCGCAAATAAAAACAGTCGGTTAGAAAACGGTTTTTCAATACCTTCAAAAATACCTGACCTAGCTTCATGAAAAGAAGACTAAACTAAGGAATATTTTAATGTGCTCAAAAGAAATTAAAAAAAATGAATTCAAGCTTTTTATTTTAGATAAATGTAAAATAAATAAAAATGCGGAGTTTTTGATGTTGTGCCGTTTTCACGCATTTTAGTACTTCGCTGTTATGCGATTTGGCATACTTTCTACTAGGTTTTTGAGGCGATGCTGCGGAATATTCTGCCATTTCTATTAGAGCTTCCTTCATCACTTAGCGTGATTGGCGGCGAGCTCCGCTGGTGTACACGTCGTCACAGTTCGTCCCATGCATGCTCAATGGGGTTTAAGTTGGGGCTGCGTGCTGGCCACTCGATGCGTGTGATACCGACTTCTTGAAAATAGGCAAACACTATCTGTCCTGTACCGACCACCGTAGTCATTCAGAATTTCAGTGACATATCTTTCTGCAGTTAAAGTTTTCTATCACCACTAGGTCAGTGCGGCTTTCGGAAGAAATCCCAGCCTACACGTGAACAGAGCCTCCGCCGGATAGTACTTTTTCTTCTATACAGGCTTGGTTATAGCGCTCTCCCGGTCATCTGTACACTCTTTTCCCCCCGTCGTGCTTGTATAAACAGAATCTAGACTCGTCTGTAAACATAACTCTTGACCAGTCATTGAGAGTCCAATTCTCGTGTTCTCTACCATAACTCAACCAAGAGTTTCTGTGGTCTTTCTAGATTTGGGCCATTTGCAGGTATCAATGGCTTTAAATTTGGTTCAGCCAGACGCCGCCTTACTGTATCCGTACTCAGATTGTTTCATCCAGCTCGTAAATGATGATTCTTTACTTGAACAGCTGTAAGAAAAAAAAATCTTAATATTAATGACCATATAGCAATCTTCCCGCGCCGTCGTGCACCTTGTTCGGCCTGTTCCTGGCCTTCGAAGATTGGATCGAGTTACATGGAAACGCTGGAGTACTCGCTGAACTGTAGAAAGAGTCACACCAACAGTTCTCGCTGTATTTCGCTGACTGTGCCCATCTTCAAGCATTGTCAGGATTCTTGTACATTCTTCAGGGGTTAACGACATGATGACTTCAGAATAATAAAATTTATAAGGCAGAGACACCATATTAACAACTTTTTTATTGATAAACTAAAACAAACGCGAAAGAATTCATTTGAATTTTTTTGGACTAAATTCAAAAACGTTATTACATTACGTTTATTTTACATTTTTAGGTTTTTATACAATTATCAAAAATAAATAAAAAGGTTTCATATATTATTTTATGTGGCAGTAAATATTCTTTAATTTAGTTTTCATTTCATAAAGCTGGGTCAAGTACTTTTAAAGATATTGAAGATTTTCTAACCGACCCTTTTTCTTTGCGGTCCAGCGTAGATATGGGGAAGTTACTTCTTAATTCCTCACAAAAGTCTAAAATATTTTAATTACTAAGTAAATACATTCAGATATAATTGATTCTAACCACTGGGAATAACCTAAACACTAGTCTATAATAAATTAAAAGTTGTAAAATTTTCAGAAGCGTCTTATTATAGATTAAAGTAACTTGTAAAAGATAGTGGATGAATTTTTTATATTTTTTTTTATTTGATAAAAGTGCCGAAACGAGCAGAACGTTCACCTGATGATAAGTGCAACGTCTGCCCATAACAAATGCTGTGTCACCCAGAACATTTCTGTGTGACACCACACTGCACCCGTCACGCTGAGACATCAGTTCTTAAGTCTCATATGCCCAGTACGCTAGCTCTCAGTGCCCTTCAAACCGAAACGCAGTAATGTTAGCACACTACTGCTTCACGGCAGAATAACTTGCCCTGGGGTGGTACCTACCTAGACGGATTCCTGCATAGGAATCCAACCACCAGAAAATTATTAATGAGAATAAGTTTTAAGTTTATATTACCTATGTAACACTGTGTAATCTTTCGTTTTAATTCAAAACTTATTCTTAACTCGTCCGAAACTATTCCGACGATATCCCGGACGTCAGTCTGAGCAAGATTAGTATGGCTTTCAAACAGCTCAAGAATGGCAAAGCGCCCGGTGAGGACGGAATTACAGCGGAGCTTCTGAAAGCGGGTGGAAAACCGGTACTTTTAGTCCTTCAAAGGCTCTTTAATTCCGTCATCCACGGCGGCGCTACGCCGGAAGCGTGGAGCAGAAGCGTTGTTGTACTGTTCTTCAAGAAGGGCGATAACGCCCTCTTGAAGAAATATAGACCGATATCGCTTCTGAACCGCGTCTACATGCTGTTTTCGAGAGTCATTACGAATCGTCTCGCAAGCAGACTCGACGACTTCCAGCCTCCCAAACAAGCCGGATTCCGAAAAGGCTTTAGTACCATAGACCACATACATACCCTTCGCCAGATTGTACAAAAGACCGAAGAATACAATCTCCCGCTATGTCTGGCGTATGTGGACTGTGAAAAAGCCTCGGTCAAAGTCCAAAAGTCGAAACTCGGGCAGTGCTACAGTCATTTCAGCAGTGCCGAATTGACTGTCGGTATATCGCAGTGCTGCAGTGTTTGTACAATAAGGCTACGATGGCTATCCGAGTACAGAACCAGAGTACGAAACCGAGCCAATTGCAGAAAGGTGTAACCAGGGTGATGTTATATCCCCGAAACTCTTCACCGCTGCATTGGAAGATGTCTTCAAGCTACTGAACTGGAAAGGATACGGAATTAACATCAATGACGAATACATCACTCACCTTCGATTTGCCGACGACATAGTCATAATGGCAGAATCGCTGGAGGAGCTTAACACTATGCTCAATGACCTCAATAGAGTCTCCCAACGGGTAGGTCTTAAGATGAACATGGACAAGACGAAGATCATGTCTAACGTCCATGTCACACCTACACCGGTTGTTGTTGGGAACACTACGCTCGAAGTTGTTGATGAATATGTATACCTAGGACAGATTGTCCGACTAGGTAGGTCCAACTTCGACCAAGAGGTCAATCGACGGATCCAACTCGGCTGGACAGCGTTCGGGAAACTACGTCACATCTTCTCGTCGAGAATACCCCAATGTCTCAAAAGCAAAGTTTACAACCAGTGCGTGTTGCCAGTGATGACATACGGAACCGAGACGTGGTCCTTCACTGCGGGCCGCTTGAGGAAGCTCAGAGTCGCTAAGCGAGCTATGGAAAGAGCTATGCTCGGAGTTTCTCTGCGTGATAAAATCCGTAACTATGATATCCGCAGCAGAACTAAAGTAACCGACATTGCCCTAAGGATTAGCAAACTGAAGTGGCAATGGGCCGGCCATATAGCCCGTGGAACCGATAACCGATGGGGAAGAAAGGTTCTAGAGTGGCAACCTCGTACCGGCAAACGCACGTACGAGCGTCGTCGTACGAGCGACGACCTGCGCGATTTTGCGGGAAGTCGATGGATGCAGGTGGCTCAGGACCGTGCTTTGTGCCAATCTATGGGGGAGGCCTATGTTCAACAGTGGACTAAGATAGGCTGAAATGATGATGATGATGATGATGATTATTCTTAGGTACTTTATACAGAAGACATAATAACTGTTATATCAATTCTTATCGGATATTTATCTGTCCAAAAGATAATTTTACTCATTTCAATATTCACTGTGTCACATAAGCACTGTTGTACATACATAATACAAATATTTGTCTTTACGTTGCACCCATCTGCTTATATTTCGGCTACTGACGCAATCATGATGTATTTAACAATTCGTTTAGCAATATCGTTCATAGTCCAACACTATGTTGGTCTGCTTGCAACGTGTGCAGTATTTTAAATAGATAGTAATATTTTGTGTTATTAATAGTTAACAACAATTAACAAATTAACTAACAACTATTTCCACTTATCATGTCACGTTTATAAAGTAAATTACACAATGAAAACAACAAAGACAAAACCAAAAAAAATCAAGTGTAAAAAAGAAATAACTACGTATAAAAGCTGGGAAAATGTTTGTACAGCCAGTGCAATGTGCTTGAGTGGTTGCATGCGCTTTATCTTGTTATTTACCTATCGCAGGGTCTTATGACAGTGTGGTCATAATGGTCGACGCCGAACATACTGGTTTTTATCAATTATCATGCGAAGCGGGTACCGAGGTGCGGCGCGCGCGCACTAGCACACTAGTGCGGCGGCAGCGCAGCGGGCAGCTCGCTTTTATATTGAATTGACCTTATTTACACAATCGTATCCTGAGCGGGAGGTCGATAAACCTTCCGTATATACCTATTGACTGCATCTACGGCAACCAGTATACGTTGAGAGCCGGTACCGTCTTATTTATTTTTATGGAACACACTCAACAGCTGAGAAGATGGTCGAAGTGAAGATAACCGAAGACATTAAAGTCGGCGGCAACAATCCCTGTTTTATTATAGCAGAAGTCGGACAGAACCATCAAGGTGACATTGATATTGCAAAAAAGTTGATAAAAGCAGCCAAGGTTAGTAACATTTCTTATACTCAAGTTTATTGCAAAAGCAGTGTTTAGGTTAACATCGCTTTGTGTTACTATAGCAAACAAAACAAACAAAGAGGTATCCTTATAATGTCTGAAAACCAGTTCGTTATTGATACCTACCAACCGATATTTATTATTAAAAATTATATTGCCGTCACACGTAAAAAAGCCGTAAACATTAACAAGGTTTTATTTCGAGTAGATTTCTAAATTAAGAAGGTGACACCAAAAATATGCCAAATCATTGCCACTTGTCACATTGGTCTCACTTTATCGCATAAAGCATTAAATTCCATATTTTTTGCTGACACCTTTTAACACATTTTGGGGAACAATTTAAGTAACGTGCTTTCTTCCTATGGCCACAGTTAACATTAAGCAAGACATTTAAAATAACATAGTACATAGTATGTTGGCACTTTCACTTTTTCCTTTCAGATCACAAAACAACTTGGATTAGATATGATGCAACATGTTGTTTACTGTTTCCAACAAAACACTTTAAATATATTGTGTCAATTTTTATTGTTACTTTTGTTATTGTATTGTTTGGTTGATTGTGTTTAACTGCCATTATCTTTGTATGCTGTTATATTCGATTCTCCTAAATATAGATGCATCATATTTATATTAAATTTAAATAAATTCCCGCGATGTGAAGTATTATATATCATACGAGTAGTATGTATAGTAATATGTAATAATGAAAAATATGACGTGAAAAGAAGATTAACGGTGCATGTGACGTGCCATCAGTTGAGTTGTTATTACTAATAACAAACCGGCTACAAATAGTTACGTATCAAGTTTTGTTTTTAAAAATAACTCAATTTATGTTAAGAGCCCTGGCAGCTCAGAAGCCGAACGCTCGCCTTAAATTTTATAATACACGAATGACCTGGGTTCGGTTATTTCTGCCGGCACTTGGTACAAGTGGTACTGCAAATTTGAAATGCTGGTTTAAGTGATTCACGGGCTCGATGGTGAAAGGAAAAATAGCGAGGAAACCTGTCTGATAAAAAAAAATATTTTGAGGACATATTAACATCGCCCTCGCGTCGGAGCAGCGTGGCAGAGGTTTTTCAACAATAAGAGGTGATCTGTGCTCAGCAGTGACATTTATAGACTGTTACTTTAATTAAAAATTAATGTTTGCTGTTTCATACATTTTAGGACTCCGGCGCGAGCTGTGTTAAATTTCAAAAAACATGCCTGAACGAAAAATTCACAAAGAAGTATCTAGAAAGGCCTTACGAGAATGCAAATTCTTGGGGCAAAACATATGGCGATCACAAGACACATTTAGAATTTACCGAAGCCCAATATAGAGAACTGTTCAAATATGCACAGGAGATAGGTATTCTGTTTACTGCCTCTGCTATGGACATGGTACGTATTTTAAATAATTATAAGTACTCGTATATGTAACATAGAATGGAATTTGAACAAGTGCGAGATAAGCATGCTTTAAATCGTTATCATTATATTTATAAAAGAAGCAATAAGGCATATAATACAAATTAATTTTATTCTTAATTACGCTTAGTTTTATAAATACCTAATTTTATAATGAACAAGAAATAGAATGCAATATTTTATAACTTAAAACGATTAGTACTATCTAAATGGATTTATAAAAATTATTGATAATTTTCAGGTATCATTTGATTTCCTAGTCAACATCAAAGTGCCGTTCATAAAAATAAGCTCAGGGGACTCGAACAACTCGCTGTTTTTGAAATATGCGGCATCGAAGAAGGTTCCGTTAATTATATCAACTGGGATGGTAGACAAGAATGCTGTAAAAACTATTTATGACATAATATCAGCTCAGCACAAACAATTCTGCCTATTACACTGCATCTCAGCTTACCCTGTGCCGTTTGAAGACTGCAATCTCACAGTTCTACAAGACTATATGAAATCTTTCGACGTTCCAGTAGGATATTCCGGACAAGAAGTCGGTACGGCTGTAGGGTTAGGCGCTGTTGCGTTGGGTGCTAAGGTTATATTTTTTATTGTTTACCTACATATCTGTATCATTTTATTAATTAGCATTTGTTATTTACGGTCTTGTTTGTATATGTTATTTTTGGTATTAATGTAATGTAAGTCTCAACTTTCTGAGAAACATATATACTATATGTTATATATACTTTACTGTCAAAAGTTAACTGTCACAAAATATCACGGGTAAACAATTGCGAAATATCAATTATAAATTTGTTTTACGTTGTAATCAGTAAAATATAGCATATAATATTGTAATTACTGTGTAGCGAGCTGTTATGTTTTATTGACTGATTATATTGATCTTGCGTGCGAATCTGTGCTCACAGGACACGAACAGTATCGAACACATTAATAAATGCTTCTGACCAGATATTTTTCCCATAAACTTACATGTAGATTTACGTAATTATATTAATTTATATATAACGGAAATAAAAATTTAATGGTAAATTTTAATAATATAAGGATTTGATTATTGAGGAAGCTATATAGCTTCTTAATACTTTCAGGTATTAGAGAAACATATAACATTGGACAAGACCATGAAAGGCACTGATCACGTATGCTCGTTGACGCCGAATGAGTTCCAGCAGCTGGTACGGGACGTGAGGGTAATAGAAGCAGCGCTCGGAACCCCCATTAAGAAAGTTGTCACGTCGGGTAGGTTTTGACATGTAATTAGGTAACATTCGTTATAAATGTGGTAAATACGCTTATGCAAATTGGTCTTCTACGATATAGACAATATTTTTTTAAAAGTAAACTCTCTGTCATGTTACTGCTGATAGATTTGAAGTCATCATCATCATAATATCAGCCTATCACTAGTCCACTGCTGAACATAGGCCGCCCCCATAGATTGCCACAAAAGTTTGTAGCTCTCATTATGGTGGGATTTTGCCATAGCTGCCACGCTTGGCAGACGGGTTGGCAGCCGCAGTTTATTTATTCAGACGTTCCAGGAAGATGCTGCTGCCCATCTTGTGATTTAAATTTTCCCTCTGTCCATTTTTACGATACTCACGGGATGAGATGGGGTAGTAGATTCTCTTAAGCCGCTACCACACGGTAAGATTTGAAGTGAGTCTCTAAAGGTCTTATTGCTGGGCACAGGCCTCTTCCTTTTATAGTAGTATTAGGGTTGAAGAACTTTGTTGCTCTGAATAGTATTAATGGTACTCGGGCTCCTGGACTACTGAGAAATTTAAAGCGCCCAGGTTCCGCGTTACCGCTCCCTATCGGCTTCTAAATGTGTTTATTGTGAACATAAGCAATATAAACAAAATCGTTTATCTAAGTAGCTAAATATGATAACATTTAAAAGCATCTGGCATAGCATACTATTATTAGGTACCATTAAGATTGTAATATTTTATTAAGTTTAATTTTATAGCGTAAATATAATTTACTTTATGTATGACATAATTTCGTAAGATAAGAAAAATATAAAAAATCTTACGTAGTTTCTTGATAAAAAAACCTATAAGTTTTTTACATTTTTCTCAAAAGATTTTACCTCTGTGTATTTGTTTTTAGGATTCCCTTTTTTTTACTGTATAGAGTGACGAAACGAGCAAAACGTTCAACTGATGGTAACTGCAACGTTTGCCCACAACAAATGGCGTGTCACCCAGAATATTTCTGTGTGACACCAGACTGCGCCCGTCACCCTGAGACATCAGTTCTTAAGTCTCATATGCCCAGTGATTACGCTAGCTCACAGTGCCCTTCAAACCGAAACACAGTAATGTTTGCACACTACTGCTTCACGGCAGAATAACTGGCCCTGGGGTGGTACCTACCTAGACGGATTCCTGCATAGCAATCCTACCACCAGTGAAAAAAACATGATAAAAACATTAACACAATGTCACGTATCCACGTGATGATAATCGTCTATCCATGTAGACTCAGAAAGGTTTTCACTTTCACTGGTGGTAGGATTCTTACGCAGGAATCCGCCTAGGTCCTAGGCTTCCGAAATGCCAGTTATTCTATCGTCAAGCGCTAGTGTGCAAACACCATTGTTTCGTTATTAAGGGAACTGAAAGTAGTGCAGTTATATGCAGGGCATATGAGACTTAAGAACCGAAGTCTCATGATGACGAGCTCAGTGCGGTGCTCTACGAGAGCAATGTTCTGGGTGACACTTACCATCAAGTCTAGTAAAAACTGATCCGTAAACACACTTGACACTATGATGTTATGCCTCGTTTGGCAGTAACTGAAGTTTTCGCTGCTCAACATTCGAACCACCAGTGTTATTATGCTTCTATACTTTTATGAGAGACTTAGTCCTCTCCGGTAATGCCCGTCCATTTATGCGCTACTGTTAATAGAAAGTGCAGCGCGTCTTAAAGAATGTTTGTTATTACGGTAGATTTATTTGTATGACGACCGCGTTGCCTAGTGGCCAGAGTAATAAGTAATCACTGGGTATATGAGACTTAAGAACTGATGTCTCTGGGTGACGGGCGCAGTGTAGTGTCACACAGAAATGTTCTGGGTGACATAGCTTTTGTTATGGGTAGACGTTGAACTTTACATCAGGTGAACGATTTGCTCGTTTCGTCACTCAAAAAAAGAGTATCTGACTTCTGTGCCGCGGGTTCGAATCCCAGCTGGAAACACTGGTTTTCGGGACTGATTGCGTTGTGCATAAATTTACTTGTAAAACGCACTTATGATACAGGAGAAATCAAAGAAAAAATGTAATCACACAAAAAGTTTACTTATGATATGAAAATATTATATAATGTGGTAAAATTTCTTTTATAATGTGGTCAATGATGCAGACAGTAATGGTATACTAATGGCTTTAAGAAACATTAGCTACAGAATAAAACCTAATCTAAAATAATTTATTTCAGAAATACCGTGCATTGATAAACTTCAAAAGTCACTAGTGATGGGAAGTACGAAGAACAGAGGCGAGATATTGTATCCGGGTGATGTCAAAATAAAAGTAGCGGAGCCTAAAGGACTAAATGCGTTGCACTTTGAAGAGGTAATTTACAAGACGCTCGTGTATGACAAGAAAGAAGACGAACCTCTCAACGAAGGCGATTTTTGTTAATTCCAGTCGTATAAAGTACAAATTGTTAGATAAGGGTCATCATGTTTAAAAGTACTAGCATGACATAAACAATAAACTGATATTCTAAGCTTTTGATACTTTCTATGTGATATTTATAAAGTTGAAAATGTATCTTCTATCGTTTGAAATGCTTATATTTTTATGTATACATCACAAACATAATATCAACCTTTACTTGCTACTCAAAGGTCGAGATTGAAGTCGAACGATGCGTCAATCAACAACTTCTTTATCAATTGATTAATTTCTTCGACATTAAAGTCACTTCATAAGTTTATATTTATATATCAAGTGTATCGATAACGATGTACAAATAACCCTATAATCCGAATTTTTATTTTAAGTTTGAAATACTATTATAAGACTAATCACTACTGTTAATTATTGGAATAAATTTTAAAATACTCGTGTGTTGCAAATTATTGTTTATATATTTTTTTTTATACAAAATACAAATTTGTATTTCTCGACTGTACTACTCGTACGGTGGTACGAAATATGTTTAGGTTTTGTAAAAGGTTTCTACACACGCATGCTTCAAAATAAAATGAATTCAAAATTAAAGCTGGCGAATAAATATTTATATTGCCTGCTGTGAATGTAAAAATCTATTTCGCACTGATTTTTATGCATCTTCCATCCATTCATTCAGGCATTCATTCATGAAAAGCACGTGTACTTCTTAAAATTATAAACTTATAAAAGAATTCACCATCGACGTTAATCGGATATTTCCACGCATAATTCAACATACAGACTATTTTGGACGAGAGCGTGGAAAACGTTAGATTACGTCACACATCGCACCGCAACATTCGCCCCACAGCGTTGCGTGTAGACGTGCAACATGTGTTCCCTGAATCTGCGCCATGATTCGATCTAATTTATAGCAATTGACTTTTATATTATTATACGTGAGAATGCGTGCGCTTCAGATGCCTATGTTGTAATAAGTGGCGCAGCAGACGTGATCGCTGGCGATGTTGGCATTGTAGCAGCGTTGGCAAAGTGCCCGCGCAGCCGCCAGTGCCCGGAGAGCCGGCCCGAATGCCGCCTGCGCCGCGTCCGCACCGATCCGCACTCGTTGCTACAACTCTAAGACTCAATTATTACTCTTTATTTCACGCAAACGCGATCAAGTGCGACCGACAACTTTACTAGCGATCTGACGTTTTCGCGTATAAACACTTGTAGTATCGTTAATGTGTCGAGAGAATCTAGGTAGTTCCTAGTCGCTAGTTCGGAGGAGTCGATTTAGGTCGCCCGGTTCAGCAGCAGCGGTATATTTTTATTGCTAGTGCGGTGTAGACGTACGAGCGCCTCGACCACGCACTTAAATAAATAAATTATTATTTATAGCGTAAAACTCATTCCATAAACATTTTTGAGTGATGTGTAGTAGCCGCGAACAAATGATTTTCGTCTGGATAAGTTATATTAATACATTGGATGATAGGGGAGGAATGTAATTAAATGACGGGGCTTGAAATAGTAATTCGCATTTAAGTTAAATCTTTGACATTAGTGATTTGTGCATTTGATAGTAGTGCGGTGTAGTGATAATGCATCATCTGTATCCACTGGCCAAAGGCGATTCGCTGTGCCCATTGGGTTTTCACCCGCAGGTGCGGTGGCCAACGCGCTGCAAGCGTTGCTTCCGGGATTACAAGGAACACGGCGGCAGTCGCAAGCGGGAAGACGATTTTGCCGCTTCGACTCCTAGTCTCACAACTTGGAGCTCCCCTGCACCACGGTTAGCAAAATAAAGCGATCCTATTATAACGAATCAAATAATATTACTGTAAACTTTACTCCTATCACCATGATCAAAAAAAATATTTTTGAAGAAACAATACTCATAGATTGTTAACTTAATATGACAAAGGAAATTTTAATCGAAGTGTACATATTAAAATAATTTATATGATTTTTAAAATATCTGTATGAAGATATAATCATTTACTAATTAGTGTAGTTATTTGCATGAACATAAGTAAATGAATAAGTAGATTCACCTGTTGAGAGAGCCACATGTCCGACGAATTACCAAGAAACAAGATACGCAAAGAAAGCTAAGCGCGTTTATTGGTATTGCGTTGGTAATAATGAAACACGAAATACTATTTATGGTAAACCCAGGTAAACCCGACCTTAAAACGAGTGTATCGTTTATACATAGTTGAAATCAATAAACGGTAAAAGTTTTAAGTGCGATCCAATACATAACATGTCTAGATATTTTTAGTTTGTAGTTTTAACCAATTAAATAATACGAATTTGACATCTCGATGATAAGTAAACAAAAATTCAAAAGATTTTCTAACCAATAATATTAATAATATTATAAAAAAATTATTTAGCACAGTCCAGTAATTTATCAGATTTTCCCTTTCCCATGCCGCGCAACGGCCTTCCGAGAGCGTCAGCACTCGCGGTTCTCCATCTTCCTCATACTGCTGACACCTGCTACGTAATTTACGCAAAACTTAAATTACGTAGTTATTCCAGCGGATACGTCATAGGTCGTTCTATAATGCATTTAGTAATACGTATCCTCCAGTCCGTCACTTCTCAGCTCCAACAACCGTCGGTTTGGCATGGTGGCCTACTTACTTCAATTTGTTAATCCTTTCATTTACGTCGGCCACTTTAGTTATCTCTCGGATTATCTCATTTAATTTCCCATCCTAATAATTCATTGTCCGTAATAAATAAGTGAACACCTGTGTATGATATGTATTTATACATATATCTATTTAAAAACCACGAATATGGTATTCTGTATGGACTCACTCAGATCACATTCAAATATTTATACTGAACAAGTTTCGCCAGCGACATTGTTCACGTGGATTACAATCACATTTTTCTTCAACATTTTGAAGTATAACGATACATCAACTTTTTATAGTTTTAAGGTTCTCCTCAGAGTTCCAGGGTAAAAGTATTTGTACGATATTATGTAAATGGTTGTATAAAGACTGAACCTAAAATTTACGGCACAACGATGCTTTTAAGAAAACGTTTCTTATTATCTAATGTCTATACTGTTAATATAACCCCAATTATTTTGTTTAACATGACGGTTGCAAAATAAAAAAAATGTATGGAAGTGTTGACAGGTGAAATATGATTAGACATAGAAACTATCAAATTAACTGATAATAGCATAATAAGACAGTCAGAAATAAAACCATAAAAAGAGATTGGTGGCACAATTCCAAATTCGTGAATGTGTTTGTACGGCGCCCAGAAGCACTGATGGATTGACGCAATACCGCCTCCACGTGCAAATGTATTTAATCTCAACATGTACTAATACGCGAACAGATTGTGTTATTGTTATTCCGCAAATATCCAAAACTATGCCTTGAAATTCCGTTGAAAATATTTTCAACGTCTTTCGAGGTGCTTTTGATATTTATTCTACAAATGACAATGATGATGATGGTGATCACGGGCCGATTTCGACCACAGCCAAATATTTCATTGAGCAACCAAAAGTTGTTATCTGCGCAGTGTTTTATGCTATAAGGTTCACCTATCCGTATTCGAAGTGATGCTTAAGCGATAAAAGCGGGACAATCCAGAGAAAAAAAGGAATCACCGTCGTTATTATCATCAGCCTTTAACAGTCCACTGCTGGACATGGGGCTCTTCCAAGAAGGACGGGTTTGCTGTAATCGCCACGCCGATTGACGACCGCAGTACCAGACACCTCGCACCGTAAACGCTTCTACCCATCGCCGGTTTGTGGAATTTCGGTCTGGCGATTTTCGAGACGGTTATTGTATCAAAAACTGAAACCATAAGATTTTCCAGGCATTTCACTTGATTCTTACGACACCCGGGGGAGCATTTTGTCTTGCGCTTCTACCACTCGGTAGTTCATGGTGTAGAGTCTCCCTGGTGATAAGTGGTCATTGTTGCCCTTTGCTCACCTACGTGAATGATGAATCTTTATTTATTTATTATAGACACAGCCAACAGATGTTAGGTTACAATTGTTTATAAAATAATTCACGTACATAAGTGTACTCGTAGGACGAGCCCAACGCCCAATAACAGGCGTGAAACAACATTCAACGTGACTCCCATTACTTAATAACGTACGATAAACAAAACATAAACCAAAAAGAAATAAGGCTTACAATGGTGGCAGCTTTCTCAGCTTCAAAGTCCGTAAGCTTTTTTTTATAGAATGAAGTGAAAAATGAGCAAAACGTTAACGTCTGCCTATAAGAATTGCCATGTCACCCAGAACATTTCTGAGTGGCATCACGCTGCGCCCGTCACCCTGAGACATCAGTTCTTAAAGACTTAAGACTAAAGGCATAATTATTTATTTATTAGGAAAACCCCCTCGGTTTGGACTTGTACTCCGTCCGCGTAAGTAAGCTGACTTGAAGGTGCCCGAGAGGGCCGAACCACGGCACGCAAAGACGTTTTAAAAATCTATATTTACCACCAATTCGGAATGCGTAGAAGCTGGAGAAGAAATGGCGCAAGAAACTCCAGCGACGCTTCTAATCATAATTAAGATAAGGTATACCACCCTGAAGGGCGATATAGCGAATGATTAATATGTATGCTAATGATGAAAGTTTGGCGATGATATTGCCAATGAAAAGGGTAGCTACCCGCCAGATCGGGTGACCTGATCTGGGGAGGACGTCTCCCTCTAGTAGTAATATTTAGATGTTGTATATATAGTTCGCATCTTCAAAATTTTCACAGCGCGATTATGGAACGTATGAAATATTTCTTGAGCTTCTCATGTGGCGACATAGATGTCGCTACAATAGTGTATGTGTGTGTGTTGATAAAGTGAGAGAGTTGCAACCAGTACGGCTATTAAGCTTGGAAGTTAACTATGGCGTTGATGACATACATAGCTGCGTGTATCTTATCAGCAGCCGTAGAAGACGCCGGCGAATCGGCAGATTAACCCTAAGTCGCTTACGTTGATAGGGCGACTTGCGACGGGAGTGACGGGTGTGTGCGGTAAAGCCGAGTTTATAATGGACGCGGTGGTCGAGAGTTTTCTCCATACGGAGGGTGGAGGGATGGTCTGGCAGCACGGTTCTGGGTGCAAATACTTGTCTGACCGCAGGCCTTTTGGGTTTCGGCGCAACCCAGGTAGTTGGCCGTATGGCCCTCTGTATTACATAGAACACAAGAGAGTTGGCCGAAGGTGGCAAGGAGGGGTTTGTCCTTTGGTTTGGGACAGTCAAATGTGGCGTGATCGAATAGGCATTTTACTCACCTAGCGCGTGCGTAACAATTCCTTAAAGAATAGCCATAAAGCTGACATTTATGGCATTGGGAGAGCCGTTTTCGAGAGGGACTTTTACAGAGAGCCCCGAAAGGTTGCAACAGGTTTCAGATTGAAAATCTGTTGCAATCGTGGGCGACAGTGGCTTGCCGCGGGGTTGCTTTGAGACAGTAGGGCTCGGAGTGGAGGCGGAGAGTTTCGCAGCTTTCGCGATAGTATCGGGTACTGGAGAAGCAGTATTTTTCCGCATATTTTTGTTTTTTCCACAATGGTGAAGCCGGTGTCAGGCTGAGAAGTTACGCACTCCATTTCGAAGTCCAAGGACGATGAAGTTTCTTCTTCTGATGATGACGAAGCCCTAGAGGGGGGCTTGGATAGCGCCTCATGAGCTGGGGCGAATGCCGAGAAAGCCACTAGCACATTGAACGCTTTCGGGTGCGTCGACAGTATTTTTCGCAACGCATTAGTGATCGCGTCCATCTTTTTCCTTATGTCCTACCAAATTTCCATTTCGGGGAAGTGGCCGCCGGTGGAATGCCGGGGTGTGTGACCTATCTTTCCTCCGTGCCGGGTATAAACAGGGATGCCGAGTATGGATGCCTAGGTGTGTATCCCTAGTGCGTCCAAGTGTGAATCTTATTATACACACTTTGTGCTTAAAATAATTATAACTACGCGGGGACTTAAGTCCAATCGAATTAGTTTACGTTGCCTAGGGTTCCACCCAAGCCCAACCTGTGTAGAGCACTTCCGTGCTGCGTTTTCCAGAAGGGGAACCAGCAGGCAAACTGGACTAGCCCTGCGCTAGCTTCGTTAACACCCTTAGGTATCCACTTAGCGAAATCACCCGAGAGTGGATTTACAATATAACGTCTGAGAAATGCTTTTTTAAGAACAATAGAACAAAGCAATCAAAATTGCTTTGTTTATAAATTCCTGAAAAGGGTCGGAGCTTAGGATGCTGCACGGGACGATTGGTCTGAGCGGGTCGTAGCAGGGCGCCAGGCGACGAGCAGGCTTAAAACCTCAAGTGCAACTGATGTTACACGAATATAATCAAGAAAGATTCCTTAACGACTCTCTGACTTCAACCTGTTTAATACGATTTCAACCAAGCACTTAGTCTAAATGAATGCAAAAGTGTAAAAATGAACAATGAACTGCAAGATCGACCTTGTCATAGGCACTCTGAAAGTCAGTACAAATGGCGCCGACCTAGCGTCCCGTATCAACAAAGTCTCCAAAGTCAAATCTCCGATGTGTAATGAAGTAATGTAGAGGTAGTTGATTTTCCAGGCATAAAAGGATATTGCAAAGGAGTTGTCTGCTCTTTAACATGAGGGAACAGAATGGAGTACACGGAAAAATAGATAAAAGTGATACAGGACGATAATTAGTGATCAATGTATCGTTATTATAGGTGCACGGGCACCACAGTAGACAAACATAGAATACATCGTTGGCACATAGGAGAAGAGATTATTTAATCACTCTCTTTTATTACCTGTGAAACTTCGGTTCTCGTCACTCATCATATGAAATAAAATTAAATCTGCGATAATATCTTCGTTTTTAAGTAGACTTTAATATAAACATACACTAGGTGGTGGTAGGAATCCTATGCAGGAATCCAACTAGGTACCACCCCAGGCCAGTTATTCTGCCGTGAAGCAGTAATGTGCAAACAATGTGTGTGTTTCGGTTTGAAGGGCACTGAGAGCTAGCGTAATCACTGGGCCTAGGACACTTAAGAACTGATGTCTCTGGGTGACAGGCGCAGTGTGGTGCTACCAGAAATGTTCTGGGTGACACGGCATTTATTATGAGAAGACATTGCACTTGCCGTTAGTGAACGTTCCGCTCGTCCCGTCACTTCATCCAATAACAAAAAAAAAAGAATAACGTGTTATTGTTAAAGTAGTTATGACTCATGGATGAATGCGCGTTAACTTTTGCCTCCGTCTGCCTTCTATCATTTTCCAGCATTACAGTGAATAAAGGCCGTTAATAATCCCCAGTAACCGGCACCTCTAAAATTGTTCTGCAATTTTATGTGCTGATTTATTACGTGCAAAGCGGTGAAGGAAAAAATCGTGAGGAAACCTGCTTATTTTAAAGAATAAAATTATTTCGAGAACATGTGAAGTCCGCCAATCTGCACTAGCAGCGTAGCGGACTCTTTCCGGATCTAAAACCCTCTTAGAAATGAGAGGAGCACAGGCTCAGCAGTGGGACTTTTATAGGCTGTGGTGTGATTGTGGCAGTAGATTTCTTTCTCGCAGAGAAATACAAAGCACAGTTTTTTTCATAGCTCGTTGCGACTGCGGACTGCAGTGAAGGATCTCGTTTCAGTCATTACTTTTAGCACACACTGAATAAAAATGTTGTCTTCAGATTTTCAAGTTTCACTAAACCTAGGTATAAACATATATGTCGACAACTTTAGACGAGAATAGTTTTCCCAACAAGAACTGGTACCGGTGATATGGTAGTTGGACATGATTTCCATTACTGTGTTTCGGTCTGAAGTCCACTGAGAGCTAGTGTAATCACTGGGCATATGAGACCTAAGAACTGATGTCTCAGGGTGACGGGTTCAGTGTGGTGTCACGCAGAAATTATCTGGGTGACACAGCATTTATTAAGGGCGGACGTTGCACTTACCATCTGGTAAATCTTTTGCTCGTTTCGTTACTTTAACCAATAAAAAAAGGTCAGATTCTGCCTTAATGACTATGACGGCATATTGAAACTTAGCGACGTCTATTGACAACTAACTCTCCTTTCTATATTAGCAGCTTAAAAATATCCTGTACTGAAAGGATTTCGATGATGTTACATTTTTGCTATTTGATTTGTTACTCTGATTCTGTACTCGTATCGTAATTTTATAAAAAATCATAGCATGAATATGTTTACGTTTCGGCTGCGTAGTTGCTAAGAAAAATGCATATAAAACATATTAAGTGTGTGACCATATGTTGTATACTCGTATAAAACAAAAATTATCTTTAGCCTTTGGAACATATGAGGAAGTATGGTTGCGAAAAAAATATTACGAATGAACGCGATGGCGGGATAATGTATTAATGTACTGGATTTACAGCTTGATAATGAAAATAGACTCACTAATACTTATAAACCAGTAGCCGCGATGAAGATGGTGCAGACAAGAAGGCGGGCCGCGGCTGGGCGTCCAGTACAAACCTTAGCTCCGTCGAGAGTTCAAAAAAGGAAACCTTATCTACAGGTATATTGAGAAAATTATATTTTGTATAGGTAAGAGTAACAAATAAGCACAGTGATTGCCTGTGTTTAACTAGTGACACACTGACATGTTTAGCTTCTTCTGATGAAGCTAAACATTCCTTTAAAGGCAAGGTAATAAGAAAGATGTTATTTTAATGCATGCTTTTCTTATGTTTGCTCGCTATCGATTTTAAAACAAAACACAAATACGTGGAACTTGTGAATATTTGAAGGAACATGTCGCATATCTTCCTTCCTCGAAAACATTGTTACAATTAGGAATTAAAAAATTAAATAAAAAAAATTAAATGTGTCGCTATTTAATTTGGTTAACATATATTTTACGAAACTCGCTTTTATAAGATATATAATGATGTAATTATGTGTATGTTCTTCTTTTACTTATCTGTGCTTTCCTTCAAGAAGTAATATTTCTCAAACTAACGAAACCCTCCTAACATAGCCTCTAAATCACCCTAATGATATATATCTATCATTTAATTCCTCCAATCATACACTGAGCATTTAGTATTCACTCTATTAAACTATAATAGAAACAAATACTATCCCTGTTTTGAAAATAAATTAGTAGTTGTAGAGAGTTTTAAGCTGTCACTAACAAATATATGATAACGCATCTCAAGTCATTTGCTTGGTTGCAATTGGATGTTACACACTTTGTGTGTATATCTAGAGAAACTGAAAGATTATTTTGTTCAAAGGGTTGAACAAAACCAGTACGTCTTGGACGTCGACGCCGGATCTGGCAAACGATAACGACTCCACAAACGCCGTCACCTTCAGCCTTAAATTGCCTAAACGACGACTCACGGGTCCGCTACCATCCTTGGATACTGGACAGAATATAACAGGTCAATTACCAATATATTTAATTTGTAATTTGTGGATATATAATAGTTACTCAATTTTACTAAAAATTCTCAATTTTTTTTATGAATAGGATAGGATTTTATCCACAACACGTAAATACTATTGAATTGCAATAGTATATTATAGTATCTATCACTTATTGATGGAACTGTCATTATAAAATTCGAAAAGATTAGCTTAGTGGGTTCTATTAAATTAGAATAATCTCCGGTATATTTACCGTTATTGTTAAACTTTTCCTATTAATAACAGACCTTACGGATAACTACAATAGAAAAGAGTCCCAATAGTAAAAGAAGATCTTAAATATTAAATAAGGTCCAGTGTTTTTTTAATTTTATCACCTGTCCCGTAAGGTTATATCTGCTTATGACCACCATTCTGACTTTTACTTCTCTAATCCTGTGCAGATATCTTTGTTAGACCAAAGCTTAAAACAAACTATTAACAGGCTAACAATAAATACCAAATTCGACATTCATATTGGATGGACGTAAATGATGTTCGGTTAATAATTGCATAAAAACCAAAATCAATTTCACTGCCTTACGCCATTAAGACTAAAAGCTCTGCTTACAGTTGTTGCTTATGTTTATGCCAATGAAAAATTAATGTTGTTTATTGTATGCAAATTTGAGTATATTATGATAAGTATATATGTATTCTTTTTTATATTTATAAAACTAAACAGTTGTTTATCCAGGTTCAATTTAAAATTAATTATGTTTGTTTCTGAAAGTTACAATTTCCATTTAAGCGCATTATACACTGCATTGTATTAGGAGTTCTGTATATTCACAGACACAGTATCAGTGCGTCGACCGTCGCCGTCTCCGCCGCCGCCTGCCGTTGCCACTATCACAATCAACAAGAATGACTCACTAGCCGAACGTGTTCGAAAGGTGCCCAGTGAGAGCTGTTACGGTTATTTAAAGCATGAGAACTAACATGTTTATATGATTTGCATTATTTCAAATGCAGTGATTTCATATCATTTTTTAAATTATGCCAACAAAGTTAGATGTTAAACTACTTTGTGTGTATAGCGCTAGCATAAAGTAGAAATAAAAAAAACAATCTTTATTTGTTCCATCTCTAATATGCGATGTATTAGACGGTATATTTACATACAACAAAAACTTGACGTAAACGTAATACAAAAACTTCACAACTTTATATTTCATCAGGCGAATATTTCTTTTACTGGTTAAACTTAACGAATTTAAAGAATCTTCTTCATTAAAAAATGTAACCTCAAGTTTTTTAACTATGCAAAAGTATATTAATTGAAACATCTGGTCCATCATTACATTATCGCAAAATATAGAGTACGAAACCTAAATAACTGTGTTAAGCGATTATATAAATTATCAGTGGTGAACCAGACAATTTTAAGATTACCCAAATAATAAGATTACTGTAAGGCGAAGTTAAATAGGTCATTCTGATAGAATTTTTTACTAAATCTATTAACACTGTTGCGATGCAACATTCAAAATTATTGGAAAGGTCATCATGAATATTTCTATTTGGCAAAGCTCGAGATGGTATAATTAACTATAGAAGTTGTCCAGGATCTACTACATACAATAAGTTTTAATGTATATTTTTGTTGTGATATAAGTGAATTTGTTATTAAAGTAAAATGCAATCGATTTAATCGTGGTTTACAGATGCAACTAATAAAATCACAGAACAGCTTTGAGAAGGAGTCTAGTATAGAGAAGGAAAAGGAAAGAAGAAGTACTTCCAAAAGTAAAGAAGAGGAAAAACCGGATAAACCAAAAGAAGAACGGTCATCAGCTAAAGACGATGTTAATTTCTTGATACAGGTGATATCAATTCCAACTAAACTTATGATATTTAATGAATTATAAGATGTCACAATGTCATCATTTTTTAACATTTATTATACAGATAAAGAGCTCTCGTAATCAATCGTCGATTTGTAAGCCTCCTATGAGGGGTGGGCCATCCCGTGATAAAGATGAAACATCTGACGATGATACTAGCACTGCCGGAACAATCACGACCGATACAACGCTCGTTGATGCTAATATTAAAGATTATCAGGTAATAATAGTATTTTCGTGCATAACAAATTAATTTTTTCACTAGGGTCAATTGAAACTAATGTCAAACAGATATTTCCGATGTGAAAACGAAATTTTACGGTAGTTAAGCACAATATGGCTACTGAGACAAGGAACAAAAAAAAATATTTAGCAGCAAAGCTTTTTCTTGTGCCACCAAAAATAATGCCTTCCGTTGCATCCACTGGACATGAGTAAATTAAATATTTGTCAAATCCTGTTTAGATACAGTGGGAAATACAGCACATGTCTGAATTAGATTCGTCGACTTATTTTTCACAGAAGCTTAAAAATCTAATAGGGATCAGAAAAATAGGTTGCGTAAATACCTCTGAACATAATAAAAGTAATAAATAATAAATAAAACTAATTTTACGAATTTTATCGCGTTTAATTTTTAGCTATTTATTACCTGACGTGTCGAGGGAGTGAGCTTGTCGTCACGGGGGGACTGAGTTGTCAGACGTCCTGATGTCATAGTTAATCCGGTATCTTCAGTTAGTAAAATGAGCTTACAGTGTCTTGAAGTCTGAAGTCTTGCAGTGGTATGCTTGATTTTTTAATTAAATTATATTAATCCCAAACAGGTGGTAGTATCCAATCAACCAACCAACCTTCTTGTCTATTGAAATTAGGGTGTCTTTTTGATTTTAATAGCTTCGCGAATCATCCTTAGCAGGATTCGGTGTTCTTTTGCATGGATCTGTGGTCTATCAAATTTGATATAATGGTTAAGATGACCCAGAACACACACAAACACACTACAGGCTTCCTAGAGCGTCGATGTTTCACGACAGATATATTTTCTTTTACACGGTTTTTTATAGATATTTTTGTTTAAGCCTAAGTTTTGCCTTATATAAGAGAGACCACTTTTACAATCTAGCTTTTATACTCCTGCATCTTGTAAATGGACATTATCTAATCTAAACTAATATTATAAAGAGGAAATATTTGATTTTTTGTATGTTTGGTTGTAATGATTCAACTCAAAAACTATTGAACCGATTTTAAAAATTCTGTCACCTATATACAACTACATTATCACCGAATAACATGAGTTGTATTTAATTTAAAAAAAAAAAACGAGATCCCTACGAAAATTGCTATGATGTAACTCAAGGTATCAAAAATTTACTGATTAATGTCATTATTTGGCGTGCGCTGCAAAAACTATTAATGATAAAGAAAATAATGTACTGTATTTTCATAGTACTCATCATAACTCACAAAAAAGTCCACGAGGCTATATGTCTAACTATTATAGTTAAGTCATAATAACCACATTTTGTTCAAATTAGTCAATCAAAACACGGGTAGAATCGAAAGATGATGACATTCGTATCATAATATTAATCCTTATCCTACTAAATAGTTTTATCGTCAAGGTTGATTATGTACATGTAAATTCCTCTTTAAATTATTCGAATCGGACCTATCGTCTAGAAGTTACGACGGGTATGCTAAGAGTAATAAAAATGTTGCGGTGTGAGCGAACAGCCATACGCTCGCCCGCGCTATCGCGATTAGACTATATTCTATTGATTACCTATCTACTTATTTAATTTTTTGTAAACTAGAAACAATTGAATAGTTGTTTGTAATTTTAATTATATTTTTTTATAAAACTGAAACGCTATATAATAAATACAGCGGCCGCGGTCTCGAACGCCGCGCCGCCCGGTTTCAGGCGACTTGGGCATCATCGAGGTTCCCTTTGCGCAGCGGTCATTTTATTTTGCTAACACGACATCAAATATTGTTTACAAGGAAGCTCTGAGCCCCTAAACTTTCATAGCTTATGTTCCCATAAATAAAACATTATTCTGGTAACTTAATCTTACCTGACCAGCTGCAGATTCGCCAATGAGCATAGTCGCTACAAAAAATGTTAGTGAAGGGATTGTTGTTTCTGTTTGTCCAAATAAAGTACTAATTTATCTTTCTAATACCTATCTACCCGTGCGAAGCCGGGGCGGATCGCTAGTGACTTATATTCTTCGGCGGCTTGAGAAATACTCTTATGGAAGCCCGCTTCAAGATATCAATTTTGTCCTTGACTCCTCTGACATATGGTAGAACAGCAGGTCCACGCTCGACTGTGGCCGGTTTCACTCGGTCCCGGTGACCCGTGGTGACCCGAAGTTTGTTTTCGTGCAAAACTTGCTTGACATGCTGAAGCTCGGTGGCCAAGTGTTTCCTGTGACAAATCCCATGTGCTCTCTGAAACCAAGATTTTCCCACGGTAGCTAACTGTGATGGATGGCGGTGAGATTCACCGTTTAAGTGTCTGTTAGTATGGTAACTTTTTTCTATACACCGTATGACTCAAGATATAAATAGTATTCCAAATTACGAAAACATCTAGAAAGTTATTTGCAACCGTTACATTAGATCTACATTGTAAATTGAATTAGAGGCAAACATAATAAGTAATTAAACATTTCAGGATCAAATAGAAAGTTTAAAACAAGAAGCAGACACACTAAAAAAACGATGCGAACGAGTTGAAAAAGAAAAAAGTGATATTCTGCTTCGAAGATTGGCAAATATAGACACAGCTAATAAATACACTACAGGCCGTTCTTCCGAAGTTCTTAAGTTGCAACAAAAAGTCAACGAACTCACAACACAGAATGAAGACCTAAAAGACGAGAAAAAACATCTCTCGCTCAGAGTTCGAGAGATGGAAGCGGAACTCGAGGTACTAACGTTGATTTCTACTACTTTCAAAATAAAATTTCAAAATAAAATTTCAAAATAATATGGTGATTCCTAATAGCATTCTCTCTTTTTTGTAATTACGATCATTTGTTTTTAATATTAGTCTCGGCCGTCAATGGAAGCTCAAGCAAAGCAGATCGAACAATTGCGGGCAAAGCTCTTGGCCGCGGAAACTTTATGCGAAGAGTTAATGGATGAAAATGAAGACATGAAAAAAGAGCTGAGAGATCTTGAAGAGGAAATAGAGGAAATGCAAGATAATTTTAGGTATGAGTAATTACTCACTTAAGATTTAGTGGGCAAACATTGATTTCAATACATAATTTTAAAACTTAGTTTACATATTTACAATTAGCTGTCTACAGCGTTGGAATTGTGATGATGGATGAAGAATAGATAAATATTTATTTTGTAAATTTTATTTTATTCTTTAATAAATATATTATTTACAGAGAAGACCAGGCAGATGAATATTCGTCCCTTAGAAGAGAATTAGAACAAACTATAAAAAACTGTAGAGTTTTATCGTTTAAGTTAAAAAAAACTGAAAGAAAAGCTGAACAACTTGAAGTAGAAAAATCTGAGCAAGAAAAAAAACTACTAGAGGTATTAATGTATAAGTATATGTAATAATTAATCATATTTCATCGGTATCTTATGTGTTCATGTATATCAGATATACAGACATAGGACGAAAAACTTTAGAAATACGTAAATAAATCAACATACCAAGATGCCAACCATAAAGAATCCTTTTTTAAGTTCCCGCTTGACTTTCATTTGAATTGAATCTCTACTAATAACAATATTTTAAAAACATTCTTATCTGAGTTTACTTATTTATCTCAGTTAGTCGGCGGTCAAGAAGGTATGCAGCGCGAGAACCGAATCAAAGAGTTAGAGCAAGAAATAACACGCTCAACAGAAGTATCACTCCGACTGCAACGTGACCTGGCGGATGCAAACGCAAAACTTGCAGCGTTGTCTGGTGCCCCTCTTGCTAATTTAAAAAAACACACGCCGCCTGTTGAAGGCGTAAGTACTCTTTTTACAGATTCGATTCTTCTTTAATATTTAGTATTGTTTTAAATTAACATTGTATAGGGCAGAAAATTTTAAATATTTAGACAGTAAATTGTTAATCAAAACATTTAATTAGTAAATTTAAACCTCTTTATTATTTTATAATATAAATGACTACAGCATTGCATCTAAGACTAAGTATACACCAAAAATACACTTATGATGAAATGGAAAAATAAATGTGAAAAAAATATATATATAAGGAAAGGTTTTTTATATCAATTTTAGAGGGTATTGTTACGAAGCCATTACTATCATTAGTATTGTATAAATTTTAAGTTTGACTACCTGGTGATAAGATTTATTGAAGTAATTATAAAAAAACAAATTCGTAATCTTAACATCTCTTCAGCAAAAGGTATCAAGGTCGTCGCTAACGCGAGGCGGCAGTCAGGAGGACCCCGCTCAATTGCTACGAGATCTACAAGACTCCTTAGAACGCGAAGCTGACTTGCGTGAGCAATTGCGCAATGCTGAAGAAGAGGTGCACATCTCAGTCCTATATCACGCCAAACAAATATTATTGCAACTACTTAATAAAATAACAGTTCACTTTTTTTTATTAACTGAAGCCCAATCTTCAAATAATATTCTTTTAACAGAATAAAACAAATATTTTTTAGCATGTGTACTTATTCTTTCGTGTACGCTATGTAAATTCCAGGCTTATACAATCTTATCTTCTAACAGGCAAGCCGATATCGGCATCGCTTCGGAGGAAGAAGAATCCCAACTCCACCAAACATTCCATTATTATCGCACCTTAAACTAACTTCAAAAAACTCTGTTAATTTGGATGAAGATAAATCTAGGCAACAAATAATTGAAACACAAATGGCACTTGAAAAAAGTTTATCTTCCTTAGATATAAGCAAATTGACTATAGGCGTCAATGAAATTGTACAATCTCCTCAAGATATTATTAAATATTACTCGCAGGGTTGCCAAACTAATCATATTATATTATTAGATGTTGGTACCGAAATTCAAAAAATAACATTAGATTCAAACATTCAATGTAATATCAGCACTTTAGAAATGTATACACAAACTGAAATCCCATTCGCAAAAAACAAAAACGCACAGACTGATGGTTTCAAAAAGAGTTGTCTTACTCAAACGGATAAAGTAAAAGAAAAAGATACTGCTGCGCAGACTGTAACTCAAGTAACCGGTATTGATATTTATACGCAAACTTTAAAAAAAACAACAAAATACGTGTTGGATAGCATTGGGAGTATAAACAAATGTAGTGAAATAAGAGATCGTACGAAAGAAAAGTCGGAAAGTCCCCCACTGTCAATAGATAGGACAATAGCTGGCCCTTCAAATCACATTCCTTTTCCTTTCGTATCATTATTTAATCCATTGGCAGCAAGGTTACCGATAGTAGGTACTTGTCTTTTTTGACCAAGGTTTTTAGTGTGGATTTTCTTACAATGTTCACTGTCATGTCACCTATTTCATTATTAACAATAATACGCTCTAATTACTTAAGGCGTAATTAAAAACTATACAACGTTATTAAATAAACTAATATTTTCAGGCAAATAACTTGCGTAAAACTGCATCAAGGGTCGAGGACGACAATGAGTCCTTACTTCTACAGCTGAAGAAAATGGCTACCAAAGCCAGAAGTACGTCAAACTAATTACGTTCTTGAACATCATCTTAGTTTGTGTAACCCTAAAAAGTCGATCATAAACCATTTCATTACCATAACTTTTGCCTTTCTATAACCCTTTTACTTAAGTTCTCTGTTTGAACTTAAGTTTTTCTAAAAGTTTTTCAAAGTATATTCACTAACCGCTTTACCCTTATAGGCTTTTCAACTTTGTATATATTTACAAATACACGGACTGAATTATCAGGCGTAATTATGGTAGCCATTTTCTCCAGTTTAATTTAAGTCTTGATCTGGCTGACGGGGTGATTGATTTTGGTGTAAAATTTCTGAGTGAATAATCTATTCTGTAATCTCACAAGCATTCTGCTTACTTAAAATCCACTACTAACTACTCTATATTGTGTTTTTTTTTCATTTTCTTTTTATTAATTTTGGGAATATAATCTGTAAACCTTGTTTACAGGTCGAAAACTGTCGCCAACACCTCCTACTAACAGGCTTTCCATTGAAGCACCTAATGAAAAAGATGAAGGTATATCAGACGAAGAAGACCCAGCGGAATTACGGCTCTTACTTGAACTTAATGAACAGGTATATATATATATATATAAATATATATATATGTATATATATGTATATGTATATATATGAATATATATACTTAGAAAGAATCTTAAATAAAGTTATCAATAGATATTACTAAATTATATTTTTAAGAAAGTCGGGACTTCTTTTGATACGATGAAAATTCTTTGTTAATTCATTAAAAGCGTTATTGTTAATACAGGAATCAGCAGTCTTACGGCGTAAAGTAGAGGATTTAGAACAAGATAGAGATTCCTTAAAGAAACAGGTTAAAGAGCTAACAGACAAAATGTCAAATTTCACTAACAAACCAAATACTACTTTAACTTCGGGTGTACGACGAAGTACCGGTAAAACCAACAATTTAGCCGAAGAAAAAGTAAAGGTATGTTTTCAAAGTATTAGGACTCACCGAATTACCGATAACTTATTTATGAAAAGTTATTTACGTATAATCTATATGTAGGTTTTAGAGGATGAAATAGCAGAATTAAGAAAGAAACTGATTGAGAAAGAGAGGGACTGTGAAAGATTGCATGCAGAACTTAGTCTTGCCCAAAAAAAGCCAAAAGCATCACTATTAAAAAGCAAGTAAGTAATTATTTCTTATCTCAATTTGCAAAATGAAATTAATTTATTTTCTTTTATTTTTTTCTATTACTTAAGATCCCTTGATGGATCAAGTGATTTACAAAACGTGGATTTAAAAAGACAACTCCAAGTTATCGAACAAGAGGCTAATGTTTTAAGAGCAAAAACACAAAGTTTAGAGGCAGACAATGAAAAACTGCAGTCAGAAAATAAAAGATTACAGGTAAGAGTGGAGTCATAGGGTAAAATATTATTTGCATATTTATTATTTTTATTACTTATCTTGTTATAACATTTATGTTTGTAAAACAATTTTGACTTAAAGGAAAATAATATAATTTTTCAATTGTAATACGAATTCTTAAAAACACTTTATCCTTAAAATTATTTATTACAGCTATTGAAAAATGCTAAAAATTTAAAGTCTGATAAAAACTTAGAACAATCTACTATAAAGTTAAGCCATTTAGAGAGTGAATTAAAGGAAGCATTAGCAAAAATTAAGGATTTAGAGAACTTTAAAGATAAAGAAGATAAGAGTGAAAAGAAAGTAAGATTTGGTAGCGATTTAAGCAAAAAGGAGGCCGAAAGCTTAAAATTGAAACAAGAAGAACTAGATAAATTAAAACTTAACTATAGTAAGGTAAGTTATAAAATCAAATGAGGTATTTCATAGTACGCGAATGACCTGCGTTCAATCCCCGGTACCGGCACCTCTAAAGTTGTTCTGCAATTTTAAGTGCTGATTTACCACGTGCTCAGCGGTCAATGAAAATATCGCGAAGACATATGAAGTCCGCCAACTCGCATTGGAGCAGCGTGGCAGACTCTTCCCGACGAAAGTAGGCCTGTGCTCAGCAGTGGGACATCTATAGGTTGTTACTTTTCTTTTTACTTTTATTTAGGTTTTAATTATATTTAATATTGTAACCAAAATTTCTTTACAGCTAGAGAAAGAAAAGGGGAAACTACAAACTACACTAAAGGAATTAAAGGAAGATGCGATTAAATCATTTAAAACCAGGACACCAAAAAAACCAAGTGATTTAACAACTAAACTACAAATGAAAAAAATGGTTGAAGAACTTGAAAACGAAATTGGTAAATAAAAATAATCAAGAAGGAAAAATATTTTTTTATATATATTTTATTATATTAACTGCCACTTTTTACACAGGTGAACTTTACGTTATTATGAAGAATGCTGGCATCTCAACACAAGAGATTAATGCAAAAGCCCAATTTGAAAAAGATATCGAAGATCTCAGGTCAAAATTATCAAAAAATGAAGCTGAGTTCAAAAATGAAAAAAATCGTTTACAAACTGAAATCGGAAAATTAAAGGATCTCAATACAAATCTAGAAACAGATAAAACATCTTATATTGAAAAATATAAAAGGCTAGAAGTTGAGAGCAATAAAACTGTTTCTGAATGCAAAGCGCTAAAAGAAGAAAAGAAAAGTTTAGAATCTCAAATATCTAAACTGAACGCCGATTTGAGTATGTTGATTTTATAAGAAAGACAAATGAAGATGAATAATGAAATCATTAGAAATACATAAATTATTTTTTCAGAAAAAACTGCTTCGCAGCATACAGCAATGGCCGATTGTATGAAAAAAATTGAAGATCTCAAAAAAGAAATGGATGCTAAAGATAAAGATATCGAAAAGTTGAAAAAGCAAGTAGAAAATGTAAATAAAATGGAACAAGATAAAAACAAATTACTGAAAGAGGTAATCATTTATTGATTCATTAAATCATACATATGTACATACATAGTCACGTATTTTTCCCATTGGGGTAGGCAGAGACTACATCTCTCCACTTGTTGTGATCCTAACACACATTGTTTGCTTCTTCTTCTTTCATGAGCGCTTTTCATAGAAGCTCTTCGGTACTTTTGACGTTCCTTAAATCATAGTTATATTATTAAAAATTGAACGATGATAAAAAAAAAATAATTGTATACAGTTTAAATTTATACCGTTTTCGTTGCATGGTCTAGGTAGGCGATAAAACGAAGAAGATAAACGAATTAGAAAAAAAACTTAGAGAAGCCGAAGAAAAATGTAAACGTAGTGAAAAACTGCTTTCGACTCAAAAAGATCGTGTCTCTAAGTTACAGAAAGAGGTAAGTGTAAAAAAAATGTAACATAGGGATTATTATTTAAACTTAAACAAATAAGTTACTTTATTTGCGAAAAAAAAAAAATTTGATTTGTTTAATTATCTTAACAAGCTTACCGAAGAAAAACAGCGAGCAGAGGCCTTTATCAACTCTCATAGACGTTCTTCTGTAGAATTCGCCAGCGAAAAAGATGAATTGCAAACGAAATTAATTGAATCCGACAGTAAACTGATAAATCTTGAAACAGAAATAAGAGATTTGAAATCGGAATATGAAAATAAGATCATAAATCTGGAGTCCACCATAGCTGCGAAAGATACCCATATTAAACAACTGGTAGTACATATGGCTTTCCATCGCATGGGACCCTTTAATTAATATTGTTTTACATCACGCAATAATAGAATATATCCAAATATCCTGTATTAACGCACCGCTGCCATCAATGTTTTAGATGTAGTATCATATATCTATTTTAAAATATAATTTTCAGTCTATCAACTTCTCAACTTTTATAAACTCTTAGACAAACGTATTAACATCAAAAAATTACAGGAAGAAGTTTTACGAGAAACCTCGAACCAAAAATACGACGGTGCAGCTTCTTCGGTAGAATTATCACAAATAAGAGATAAATACGAAGCAGTAACTAAAGAACTTCACGTGAAGGAAGAAGAATTGATAACAGCTAAACAAAAATTGGAGAGTATAGAAAAAGAATTTGCTGCTTTACAAACAGAGACAACGAGACTTCAATCAGAAATAAATAAATTTGAAAATGAACGAAAAGAATTTGAAAACAAACTGCAAATCGAAAAGAAAGAATCTAATTACTGGGAAAACAAAACATCAGATATTGAAAGTGATTTGCAGGCTAGTAACTATTTCATAATAGTGTTTGTGATAATTTTTACCCCTTCATTAATAATTTAAATATGTAAACTCTTTCAGGCCGAGCGAAAGAAAATTGACCGGATAAAAGCAACTCACGACAAAGATATTAGAAACAAAGAAGCGGAATTGGCAACTCTTAAAGGCAAATTAAAAGTATTGGAACAAACGTCTGGGGCCGGAGCAAAAAGAATAGCTAACCTAAAGCAGGAACACGAAGAGAGTATTAAAAGTATGTTTATAAATAATCAAATGTATGAGTGTTAATAAATCAATTAGGCAATAATTGAACTTTATTATTCTTCAGAGCTATCACATTCATTAGCCGTAGAAAAGGCAGAATACGACGAGTTGACTAGTAAATACGAATTACTGGAAGAGGAACACGTAGTCACTAAAGCACGACTGACAGTGGAAAAGGAGCAAGCGCAAGGGTACATTTTTGACAAATAAATCAATATAAATGTTAGTGCTTTTATAGTAAAAAACGAATTTAAATTACATTACAAAATTTCATTATAATGACAGCGAGCTACTGCACGTGAGAAAAGAATTAAACGCAAAACTAGAGGAACTGAAGTCTTTACAAGAGAAATTAGATGCTCAAACTTCGAACTGGACTAAAGAAAAATCTCAATTACAGGTATGACATTTGTAAATACTAATTACAAAGTTTTGGGGTAAATCGGACTACGCGTATCTCTTTGGTTGACCTAGATTATACCCTAATGTAACTTCTAAACACGATTTAAGTCTGATTTCAAAAAGATGTCCTCTGGTGATTTTTCAGTGAACATACACACTTGTCCTACAGTATTGTAGCAGCGTTAGTTTATAAGCAACTACAGAGGCATTCTTTCTTGCCATATTAAATTAAACGCACATACGTTTAGATCAGAGAAAAAGTCGGATCCAGTAGGAGACACACGCAGTACGGGTTCATCCAGACTCTTTGACTGGGATTTGAAATCAGGAATCATCTCATAGATCCCATTTCGCGAAGTTAAAATTTATATCTACTCCAAGTAGTTGTTTGCTATCAATGTAGTCGCAAAAGGCTGCTGACGTAATTCAGGTTTTCAGTCAATTTCAAATTCTTTTCGTCTTCATCACAATATCGTAGATAAGGCCGGTTGAACACCGAAAGTATAAATAGGCAGCTCTTTGACTGCGCCCCGTACTCAGCAGCTATCTGTCGTAGAGACAATAACATTTTTTCATGAGGTGAAACACGAGTCGTGGTCTCAACTTCAGTGCTTTATATTGCCTATTGGTAATGTTGGATAGTATTTAGTGGCGGTGGTAGTTTGCTTATGCACCATATCGTGGGAGGGCGGGATGTGCTCTTCAAAAAAAGGTACATACACCATTTTATATTTTGCATGCAGATCTTAGAAAATTAACTTTTTTTTACCTACTACAAATTTTAGCTTGTCTGGACTGGATCTTACCGTTTTCATCGATGAACACTTTAACCCCCACAGTGTAACGTAATATTAAATAATTTGATACTTAGCAAATTAATATACAGAATGTTAGTACCCTGTTTCTTAAGCTTGAACCTTCTCTCATTACACAACAATAAATCAAACCATCTATTAAGTTAATAAAGAAAGCTCATGTGCTGTCAAGGTAACGAGTTGTTTTTTTTATTCAGCTTAATTACTTTTATATGAATGTACTTTTATTTCTATACTTGCAAAAATTATAGTGTTTTTATTTTTAGAACGAAATTTCATCGCTGCAAGAACGACTGTGTGGAGGTGGATGGGAAGTGGAGCGCGCGCGGCTCAACGCACGTCTAGAACAGCGTGAACGCGAGGTCCGGGACGCGCACGCCCAGCGCGATGTTCTCTCGCATCATCACGACCTCACCAAAAAAGAGGTCAGAGACTTACAAGAAATCTATAATTTCTAGACCAGCACTCAAATACTGATTAAAAGTAAATATGAATTTTAGTTAGAAGAAGCCCGTAAGAAACTAGAAGATTATGAAAAAGTAAGCAAAGTACATAGGAATTTGTCGGCAGACAACGTAGAATTAGAACGAGAGTTGTCGGCAATGAATTCCCGACTTGAACAGGCCGATAAGGCGAGGAAATCTGAACTTGCCGATACGAAAATTAGATACGAAGGACAATTGAACACCATGCGAGAAGAACTAAAATCATTGCATAATCAGGTAAAATAGTAAAATGTTGAATAAATTTTATTCATACTCGTAACATTAAAAAAATACGCGGTCACATATAAGAATATTTATATCATCTAGATATTGTATCCACTAATTACGCCAGCCGCAGGACATCATATACCTAAATGCTTTTTATATTTATAAGACTTAATATTTTTAGTAAGCGCTAGTGATTTAATATAAAAAAAAAATAAGTTTCCTTTGAGCAGGCAGTAAATAATCGCTAATTTTGCACGCCTATATTACTAACAATTACTGCAGATGCCGTTGGTACATTAACATTTTTCGGCGTGGCTGCTCATAACTCGTAAAATGTTAAAAGTCAACCGCCTATTACATACAAAAAAACATTTTAAATTAAAAGGAATCACCTGCTTTTGCATCGTGTATGTCACAAAACAGTAAGAGATAGTTTTATTATAGAAGACTCGTAAAAAAAATTAAACCTATGCACACAAACCAATAACATAATTCGATATTAGTTTGTGTGCATATCTGTTAAATTACTTTAAGATTCACTTATTTTTCTGCTGAACTCACATTTCTGACAATGTTTTGGAAACGAGAAAAATCCTCCACGCTGTTCCAAAGCGAGTAGGAGAACTTGAAATGTCCTCGAAATATTTTTTTTCGTCAGACATGCAGATTTCTTCACGACTTTTTAATTCGCCGCTGGTACACCACTGGTACTGGTGCACTAGGTATTTTAGCACTTTGAATTGAAAATGCTTAAGAAGAGCGGCGCAACATAATACCGCCGCTACTTTCTATTCACGTCTCCACCACTGTCGCATTAACGAGAAAACGAATACTCATCGTAACACTGAAACTCCTCCTTCCACCGCGACTCGACCACTGCTGGGTGGGCAGCGCCGATACATCCCCAATCTCTCCCTCCGGTGGATCATCGGAATCATTGGAATTGGTTCCAATCCGAAGTGCGCCCGCCAAGTTCACTCAGAATAGCCTTCCCGGGTCGGCCCGCTACTTCAGGCCCCGCTTACCAAGCGACTGCTACAAAGTCCCCCGCCGCGACAAAGCGAAAAACAGTTAGGGAGAGCGCCCGACCCTTGAAAACACACGGTTCTTATTTATATCACTTTATATAAATTTAATTTATTGCCTTTACAATTTTTTATGTTATATGCGTTAGAACAGACAGAAACTACATATGTATTCAATTTAATTATATATTGGTATTTCAACAGGTATCGAGATTCAGAAGGGAACGTGATAATTACAAACAAATGTTAGAAGCAGCTCAAAAAGCAATGGACGATTTGAAAACAGGGGATAAAAGAACTGCACAAAGAGCCTCTATATCTAGCACCGACGAGGTTTGTTTCTTTGAGGCAGTGTTTTTAGCAGTATATTATTTTGGTTAATAGATTTCTTTAGCACCCTTAATAATGAACGATACTGGTCTAAATGAAGAAGAATATGCATTATACAAAGTAAGGAATTTCTCATAGCATTCCTCATGATAAGCCCTGTAATTGATGAAACCAATAACAGTCTTCTTTTATTTCACACTTAATGCTTAGTGAGTTTTGGTAAAAAAACCTATCCAAGAAATAGTTTAAACAAAAAATAATTAATGACATCTTTTATTCAAGAGTCAGCCAGAAGTCATAGCTCAAGGTATTTTGGGCTCATGTCTCCCACAAAGAAGAGTAACTTTTTTATGTACATCTAAAATATTTACCGAAATTCTTATGTATAGTACATAGGAATCGTGGTAAATATTTTCGACGCGGAAGTTCTAGTTATAACTAGTTTTTTTTTTTAATTCATAAATATCACACACGCTGTTGTATTGAAAAGCACTGCGTTGAATACAAGCTCATTGAAAGCCCTTTTGTGTCACACTTGAGTTAGGATTTTATTGGGAGATTGCAGGCGGATTAGTGACCGTAACACCAGAAGCTTCGCACCTTAGACGGTGACTTGCCACACTGATCTATGTATTTTCAGTCTGGTATATTTCAATTTTTGGAAGCCGTGACATTTCCCAAACATTTCGCCCTAAGTTGATTCTTACGAACTCCCCACGGGACGAGATGGAGTGACAGATTTTCTAACAACGCCATCACTCGCCGACCACATACATGTTAATACACATAAGTAGACAACTTATATATACATTTCAACTTAATACATAGACATGGTGATGTTCAGGGGATAGCCGTGGTCGTATTACCCATTGCCCTAACTATTGCTTACTACTGTTATAATGTATTGTAATACTATAAAATACATTACCACGACACGCTGCTCCAATGCCAACCCGCGTCGGAGGACCGTGGCGGACTCTTACCGACTCCTAAACTCTCTCTAATAGGAGAGGAGGCCTGTTCTCAGCAATGGGACATTTATAAGCTGTTAATTTACTTTTTTTACCATATATATATTGTTGTGTAAAAACTCTGAGGATAAGCTAGCATACGACCACGGCTATCCTCTGAACATCACTGTCTATGTATTAAATTAGAATGTTTATGTAAGTTGTCTACTTATTAGATGAAATATATTGAATAGTTTGTAGATAAGAGTGTCAGTTAGGAATATTCTCTTGCTTCATACTTTTTAGAGCGCGATTTTTAAGTAGTCGGGTTTTATTGCTACAGGAGCATAACGTTTATGTATAAGAGAACAAATTTTTCCTTAGTGCGAGCGAACAAAAGGAAACTTTTTATTAACATTAAACTTGATAACATATTATGCGCTTCTTTAAATATTCTTTTTGCTTATACTTTAATAAACTGATACGCTACTTTTTTAGCCTGTGTGTTCATTTTATTGTATTGTATTAATATCTTTATTACCTTTCTCGATAAAATAGTACCCCCAGAATAAATAAGTGACCGATTTTATTAAGATTCGTCAAATGCTATAAAATGTTGCTATGCGACTAGTCAGAGAGGAGATAAAACTTATAAGATACAAATAGTCTAGTAACTTCTAGTAACTACAATAGCTAACAGTACCCTTCTTCTAAGGATCCTACAACCAGTAAGTAGTGTTTACGGTTGAACGTCATACGTTTTTACATTCTGCCACCGTTTCTTAGATATGTTCCTTTTACTGAAGAAGAATCCTAGCCGAAGCAACTAACAAATAATTTTTTATTTGATTTTTCGGATTTGGAAATATTGTTACTACCTGGTGTCTCAGATATTTCATTCAGATTTTATCGCATGACTGGGGTTGACAGCATCGTGACTCAGATTTTAGCCCACTTGCCTGATGAGTTACTCCCTTCGAAACCCTGCAACAGGCATATGGCAACATTTTTCTTAATGTTTTAAGCTGCGCATATGACAACTTTTGTTTCTTATAGAGAAGATTTATCTTTAGTGCGTTTTTTATTTATAGGAGGAGTACCGAAACAAAGTAGCAGTTCTAGAACAACAAATGGCGTGTCTAGAAGATGAACTATGCGAAGCACGATTGCTGTCATCGAAGCTCAACACTGAACTTGTTAGCGAGCGATCACAAGCCGAAGTTCGACAGGCCGAGATGCAGTCAAGGCTAAACGAAGTAAGCCTTGTCTTTTAACTTCTTACTAATTGTATCTTAGTTAAACTAGCATATCGAACACAAAGTAATCACCTTTTAACCCTTAATGTTCGTACCGGGTTTTATAATAACATCTATCACTATTACTTTTCTAATACTATTTTGGTTAGTCAGTATTTTGATCCCCCGATACTTTCTTACCAGTCCAAATTTTAACATTTTCTTTCCTTACTTGCTCCAATCGAAACACTTTTTTTTTTGCACTTCTAGTAATAGGTATGTACAATTTGGATTGAGTGGTAAAAAATTATCATCGGTATTGTGTGTGATAATGCAGAATTAATTTGAAGTCGTGAAATGACCCGTTTGGTCCCCTAACTTTGTAGTAAATTAATTATTCCATTCTATGGCTTATTTCCAGTTTTTGTCAATAGACAATGGTTTTTATCTGTTTCACTACTAGAAATAGAATTAAAGCGCAGACATAATAAAAGAAACTCACTATGTAGACATGAGTTTCTCTTATTATATAAAGCGTAGACTTAAATTGTGTTGACTTCTTATTGGCAAAAATCTAATTCTAATTTTAAGTAGATTCGTAAGCAGCTTCGCTTAAAATTTATGGGATTAGGATTCGGTGTGCAAGAAAAAAAAAGATAATAGCTTAGCTATCGGTATTATAACACCCATGAAATCGATCTCCGGTGCCAACACCACAAAAATTGTTACTAATAGTAATTTAAATTTCTGACTTTTCCCGAGCTCGACGGTGAAAGAAAACATCGTGAGGAACAACATGTGAGGAACTACATGCTCGAATTGCGAAGTTGGGCAATCTCTCTCCATAACCCTGCAATGTTTAAGTCAAGTCTCTTTTTTTACTATAATAGTCATATGCTTTCGCTTGCATATCAGTATGAGGAGGAGCGACTCATGTCGTCAGGGCGTGCGCGCGTCGCGGGCCTGGCAACACGCATGGAGCTAGCGTGGCACAAGGAGCGCGACGAGCAACAGCGCTTATTGCAGGAAACCTCAACACTCGCTCGTGATCTACGTCAGACACTCTTTGAGGTAAGTAATGCCAACAATCAATTTATAAAACTATCGCATTTTTTTTTCCTTTTCATAAAGGTTTTCGTAAAACATTGCATTTCAAATTGATTCGGCAATAAGAGTAATGAAAATAATGATCATGAAAAATAATCGTTCTACTCATTATAGGTTGAACGTGAAAGGGACAAAGAGAGATTAGATATGAAGAGGAGAATAGAACAATTGAAACGAACAACAGAAGAAGAGATTGAAGAGGCCAAGAAAAAGGTACTGGCTTTTTTACAGTCATATAATTTAAAAATTACTTTAAAATATATTATATTATTATTTGAATTAATTATAATTATATTTGAATTAAATATAGAAAGAATTACACTACGTTGTATAAACAGGTCTTGTAAAGAAACTACGGATTATAAATACACATTAAAAAATCAAAAAGAAATCTTAACAGATTTACTTTCACTTTTCATTCTTAACCTTATCATATAATATTATAAGGTTAAGAATGAACCTTTACCTTATACCCTTAACCTGTGTACTAAGCCAAAACTTTTAGAAAATTTCAATTTAAAGTCAAAGTTCTTAAACTTATAAACTGAAATGTCTTAATGCATTCCTCTATAATTCCGGTTACAGGTAACTGAGCTCCAGTGCGACTTATTAGAGCTGCGCGACGCGCACGCTAAACTGCGCACGGCCAACGAAAAGCTGCGGCGCGACAAGGAGCGCCACGACCGCGACCGCGATCAGAACAAGCTGCTCGTCGCGTCACTCAAACGCGCTCAGCAGGTACACACGGCTAATTATTTACTGGCTTGGTAAAGAATAAGGAGTCTCAATTCGTCCGTGTGTATATTCTACCTATCTATCTATCTTCTATATAAATAAAAATCAATTGTCGCAGGTATGAAAGATCACTTGAGAACGGCTCGACCTGATCGATTTGGCTAATTTTTCTTTTGTTGTGTTTGTAAATGTCACGACATGGTTTGTATGAAAGAAAATTTTTGGAAATCGACCGGAAAAGTTCGAAATTTGGATGACATCTTTGTATTAAAATTTCAATAAAAAAGTGACGTTCAGTTTGACAGTTCTGCTGTTACATGTTTTCAGTACTTAATATTTTTTTGCTAAGCGCGCTTCCCATTTTCTTTTGCACCCTCTTTAATGCTATCATTGCATATATGTACTTATAGTTTGGGGATAACTGCATTGTTTATAAACCGATTTTAATGATTTTTATTAGAAAGGGGTGGTCCCGTATAAATTTGGCCAAGTTCTGATGTTGGGACCCATGAGAAATTCATGAAACTTTTAAACTCGCATAAGCTAGTTTGGAACTGCTACGTAGACGTCGGTTTTTTAACTAAATAATTATTTAAGTTGTTAACTTCAGAATAATATTTAAACAATAATAAATATTCTACTTGCCGATTTCAATCAGGACGATTTCTTTTGGTTAAAATAAAATTTTCATCTGAGCAAGATAAGGAGCGGAGGTCATTGTCCATACGTGGTAATATGCTGGCCCATAAGTTTTCACGCTGCACTTTAGAAGTAAAATTACCTTTATTTAAATCTTACTGACAAAGTTTTTATACCAGTGCGTTATGGGTCAGACACACACAGAAAACATACAATGACCTCCGTATGCAATATAACAACGCGCTTAGGATGTTCTTGAGGCTTCCCCGTTTTTGTAGTGCTTCTGGCATGTTTGCAGAAGCGAGGGTGGACGATTTTTTCGCATTGATGCGAAAGAAATCATTCTCATTAATTTCCCGAATGCGGGGAAGCACCAACAAAATCCTTGGGAGGCTCACTGAGCTGCATGTAGCGAGAGCTGGTGCATTGCGGTGAAGTTTTTACGGAGTGACATTTTTTATTGTTTTATTGTATTTTATGAACTATTTATCACTAACATATCAAATAAGATGTTACTAACACAATATGGGTTGTTAATACCTGAAATAAAAATTAATATTATTATTATATTCAAATAACGTCAGCGCCAACAAATACTCGCGCTCGTCTTGGTCACTTCGAATTCTGTGTAACGCCATTCGATGTTATGTTATTGGCGTTACATAGATATATATACATACTAGATTTGTTTGATAGATCGAGGGATTGGATACTAATCATTAAATACAAATTAAATAAAAAAATCGTTATAAATTGTCTGTATTTCATTTTTATAAAAAAGGTTTTTTAACATAACAGGAGGATGATAGAGTCATTAGCCAGTTACTGGAAACTATTGAGGACCTCATGAAGCAAAGTCCGGACTTGTTCCGCACTGAACCGACCGTCAAACCAGAAAAAAGTTTGATGACTCCAACGCCCCCAAGGCGCAACAGGGTAAGCATATAAATTACATTAGTATCTTCAAAATTTTCTTCATTGAACTTATTTATCCCTATAAGTCAACTATAAGTATTAGTATGCTTGCTGCAAATTGTTTCTTTATAACAACATTCCATAAACTAACTTTAAGAGTACATTACTATTTATAGGCCCTCTCTGAAGCTTGCTTGTATTTAAGGTATAAAAAAATGGACGTATCACGCGCGGCTTGTATGTGCATTTTAGTCATTATTATTTTAGTCCACGTATTAATACTTACTATCTCATTAACAAGTGGTAAAGAATATTCATAGTTATTTTTTTTTGTTGACTTTACTTTATACATATTCTATAAGTATATATATTTTTTTCTTTTATTCTTATTTTTTCTACTAATTGATACGTGAAGAGAAAACTTTATACCCCTTTTTAAGCATATAAGGAATGTGAGATTTGGCATAGTTAAAGTTTGTATGGCGAAGAAGTGAGAATTCTAAAATATATATACAATGTGTTATAAATACATTAAATTGAATTGAATAAAACATTAATTATTTGCGTTCATACTGTAAATATCAACCACATAATATTATGTAATAAATGGTAAATGATAACAGTAAAATATAATGTAATAAACGTACATTTATAAAACTGTGCTACCGCAATGTTGTGTAGTCGTCCAAGTCCCGATCGCGGTCGGGGACTCCGGAGAGCGCGGAGGCGAGCAGCGCCGCGAGCGCAGCGGCAACGGCGGCGCGTCTGCGTCGCCTCACCGACGAACTGCGCGCCTCCCGCATCGCCGAGCGCACGCGGCGCCAGCAGGCCGCCGGCGTGCGCCGGTAACTTCGACTTACTAAACCATCATGCTATACAACGACACACAATAAATTTCACTGTGATTTTATCGGAACAAGCGCTTTTTATAGGACAAATTGGCGAGACGAGCAGAACGTGCAACTGATGGTAAGTGCAACATCTGTCCATAACAAATGCTGTCATCCAGAACATTTCTGTGTGACGATGCACTACGCCCGTCCCCCTAAGACGTCAGTTCTTAAGTCTCATAAGCTACAGACCGAAACGAAGTAATATTTGTACACTGCTGCTTAATGAGACTTGTCTGTGAAAAAAGTGGTTTTACACCTACAGCCCATTTTGCAGAACAATTTGTCGTCAGTGTGTAAACTATTTGCCGCCATTTGCACAGGACTGGGTTACACTACAGGCGTAACGTATTCTATTTGAATGAAGCCAATAACCAATTTCGATTGGTCAACCACAATATTTACAGTCGAAAAGACCATTAAATCCAGCCAACATGGTGGATTAAATCTCTGGAGTTCTAACAATACAAGATACCATGGAATGTTCGTTAACTAAGTTGCGTTACATCTAGGGACCCCGGCCGGAGGGCATTTTCCCCGGCCTACCATCCTATTATTGCGACACTGATGAATTATCGTGTTGACAGAGGTATGATGGCGGAGCCGCGTGATGCGATGTCAGTGTCTCCGGCAACACGAACTCCTTCACGGGCAGCTTCTCTCAAAAAACGCTCCGTGTCACTTGAACAAACTACAAAAGAACAGGTACCAATAATATAATTGTAGTGTCTTATCATGTATATACAATGTACTTCCAATATTAAGAAGTACATACATACCTACAATCACGCCCTTTTCCCGGATAAGTGGTAGTCAGAGAACACATCCGTCTCATTTTTAGCCCCCGCGGGAAAAGAGGCGAGACGGGTGGCGAACCACATCGCTGTATTAACTTTGCTTAGTTGATTAAAAACCTAAAATATGTATAGTAATAATCGCCAAAAATATTTCAATACGATATTTTTAATGCTTTCAAAACTGAAATTGCTGAAACCGTCAATAACTGTTCTGTTGTAAGTCAGTGTATTTTTTAATATTTTGTATTTTAATTTGTTTCTAGAGCTTGATATGGATGTCAGTGGACGAGGGTAGCGTGTCATCTATGCAATCTTTAGACGGGGAGGCAGATTCACGTCTCTATACTCTACCTCGAGACTCTAGTCTCGACAGGTAAAATTTGAATTTGCTTTACTACTGAACTGTTTATTAGTACCTTAGCCGACTGGCGACGGCTTAAGAGACTCCCGCCCCATCTCATACCGTGGGTGACGTAAAAGCAGAGAGATAAATATGAAGAAATGTTACGGTCTTTGACAGATAGACCAACATTATTCAAACTGCTCTGTACCTCTGAGTCTGGGTACTGCACCGCTTATCCACCTTTTTTTATTTGATAAAGTGGCGAAACGAACAAAACGTTTACCTGATGGTAAGTGCAACGTCTCCCCATAACAAATGCTGCGTAATGGTGGCGTTTACAGCAAATATACCTAACTAGGGCCTGTGTCCTGCTCTGCTGTAGACATGGATGTTAATATATATAAATGAAAAAATATTACATTTAGTAATATACATACATCTATTAAATCTGTTATATATACAAAATATACATCTATTATATATATTATATTTAACAGAATCGAAAATCCATTACAATAAATGAAAAGAAAGTTAATTTTCTAAGATCCGCATGCAAAATTTAAAATTACGTGTATTACCTAGTTGTTGAAGAGCACCACCCGCCCATAGCGTCCACAAGCAAAATAATACCGCCACTGGGAGCCCCCAAAGACGGCTGTCTGTCGTAGAGTCAATATCACTTGATAATGCATCGTTATGAGGCGAAACACGTATCGTGTTCTGGACATCGAATTACCTAGTGGTAGTATTGTAGTGGTGGTAGTATTGTAGTGGTGGTAGGTATTAGGCGGCGGATTTTTTTTTTATTATTGCATAAAGTGATGAAACGAGCAAAACGTTCACCTGATGGTAAGTGCAACGTCTGCCCATAATAAATGTTGTGTCACCCAGAAAATTTCTGTGTGGCACTACACTGTGCCCATCACCTTGAGACATAGGTTCTTAAGTCTCATATGCCCAGTGATTACGCTAGCTCACAGTGACCTTCAAACCGAAACACAGTAATGTTTGCACACTACTGCTTCGCGGTAGAATAACTGGCCCAGGGGTGGTACCTACCTAGACGGACTCCTGCATAGGAATCCTACCACCAGTAGCTTGTACTTGCACCAGCTTGTAGACGCTATTGACGGAGGGCGGTCCTCTTCAAAAACTAGGTAATACACACCATTTTAAATTCTTCAAGCGGATGTTAGCAAATTCACTTTCTTTCCACTATCTATATAGGTATTAATACGTGAATAGAAAACATTGTGACCCTTTTTTAAGCAAATTGCGAGCACAGAAGAGTCTGTAATTTGGCATAGTTTAAGTATGTATTATTTATATTTTATGTATTATTATTATTATTTACGTAGGGCGACCCCCCACTAGATGGAGCGACGACCTGCACGGTTTTGCGGGAAGTCGATGGATGCAGGTGGCTCAGGACCGTGTTTTGTGGCAATCTATGGGGGAGGCCTATGTTCAACAGTGGACTGTAATAAGCTGAAATGATGATGATGATGGACTATGTATTAAGAAGAAACGAGGAATCTAAAATGTATATTTTATGTTACTAATACGTTAAATTAAATAAAACTGAGTATTTACGTTCATACTGACAATTTCAATCACAAAATAATCTGTCGTTTGTCTGTCTCTGGTACAAACATATGAAAAAATGTGAATTACGGTCGAATTTCGACATCAGGGCGACTACTAGTAAATATAAAAATGCACGTTTGTCAAAATATTTAAAGGTACATTTTAAGGTACAGTATACTAGCATTTTTTTAATAATTTCATAATATTTACAGTCGGCTCTCTGGTGGATCGGTGCAAAGCGATGTGCTGCCGACGGAAAAGAAGAAAAAGAAAAGCATCTTCGGAAAATTAAAGAAACTGACTAAATCACGCTCCGTGGACGACCACGTTGAGAACGCGGAAGTTGTGGATTTCAGACCGATTGGCACTGTTTCACAGGTTAAAATCTTTCATGTAGTTATCGTTTGCAATTTTAATTTGGATATATATGTAATTTTTAATTGTAGGGCTCCGATTCTGATATGAGTGCAGCAGGAAGTAAACGTGATTTACGAGGCCGAATTTCGGACATGTTTAGCAGAAAAGGACAAGTATCCCGCGCTAGCAGGTGTGTGATGTTCTTGAAACCATATTTTCAAACACAAATTATGACTTATAATAATTTATGGATAAATATTCTCCTGGTCAATTTTTTCATCCAGTCATCTACGCAATATATTTTACTGAGATACTCGAAGACATTTAATTGTTACTTAAGTAACTACTTAATATCGATTTTATATAGCTAAATATATACTAAGGAATCGATTAACTAATCGTTATGCGGCTCTAAGTGTGGCTGTCGTAATTATTAACGCCAGCTATGCGGCACTTTCTTACCCTTCCCATATCCTATTTAATGCTTATCCGATAATATTGAACGACAAGTTTGATCGAATGTCAGAGATATAGAAAGAAAGAAACTAATAATTTTCGACTAGAATTTAAACACAAGGTCCGCGTCTCCAGAGCTTCTGAACTGACCACTGAACTAAAACCATGTTAATTGCTGATAATGTAGGTAGCCACTAAATCTTAAAATGACTTAAGTAAAATAATATAAGGTTTTGGAACCGGAAACCCTCTCGAAAAATATTTATAAGATGATACAAACTCGTCACGCATGTTGGTACAGATCAACCCGTCCTATGGGTAAGGAAATAAACGGGAATTTGTCTTTAATACAAATGTAACGACTACATCGAAGTAACAACGGTTTGTAGTGCATTTAACTTTAGTGCTTAGTTTTAAATAATAATTAATTAAAATATTTGTGGCTTCCCATAAAATTATGCTATTAACAGCAAGGAGCTGAGTCCGGACCGCGCTAGTTCAGCAGCCAGCACAGGCAGCGCCACACGACCCATACTGCGTAATTCCAGCTCCAGCACGCTGCCGCTCGCCTCCTCCGCTAAATCGGTATCAACAAAAACCTTAAATATCTATTTTTCCATACACCAGTCCTTTCTTTATTACCCGTTACGTAATTGAACTATATTTTCCACAGTATTACCAAATTCCTCGGTACGGAACTGTTTTTGATAAGCACAATAAAACTTTTGGTATCTTTTACGCGCGAGTGTATTGGCTTTTATAAAGTGAACGTCATATTCTACTGCAACACTACATAAAAAGTAAAATTGTAGTCATTGGCACATTTACAGACTAAAGTAGTCATCCTTTAGGACTCTCGCATTTTTCATTGAATTCATCCATCGGAAGATATTTTTATACATTTTTTTTATGCTCTGAGCGACCAAATAATTGTTTTGCGAAATCAACATTATAATTTCTTGTGAACTCTAAATATTTTTTGATCCTAATCTTATTGTTCTTTTAAACATGCAAATAGTCCGTGTATATACATAAGTATATATGCAGTTATTATACCGTCATAAATTTTGTTTATTTATTCATATTAAGACTATTACTTGCACTGTATCAGACAAAATGCGATGTTTGTGTGAATATATTAAACCAAAACTTATATTATTGGGCAGAATGAAAGTCGCGGATCAAGAGGGTCCAGCACAACACCAGGCACAAAGAGGAAAGGAAAATAACTGACAAATTGTGTTTCACGGTATCATATTGTATTTATAAGTCCCTTATGATTTTTCCACATAGCGTGTAATATCACAATACATATCAGTAAAAGTTATATCATAGCATATTTCGATGCGTTATCGATCTAATAATATCAAACTTCCGAACTATTTGTATTGGTACTACGGAAGGTTCAGCACAGCAACAATTTGTTTCAATATATAAAAATATTGTCATGCAAAATTTGAAATTCAATAAAAATATCTTACAATCACCCTTAGTGTAAACTGTGCTGGATAGATCTAAAAACGATTCCAGAGTATGAATGTAACAAAAAGCATATTGTATTGTAATAATTTATATCAAGCTTCGGCCCAATATGAAATTGAAACTGTATTATTGACATGTTAGACTTTTGAGTTATTTTACCTACTTAATTCCTAAGTCAAGAACCTTTGTACGGCGTATATACCGATGTGAATTGCTGTTTATAGTTGTCTTGTAATTTTATAATAAAACTTGAATGAATACAGTGGACTTTATTTTTAATCGTATGGTTTTAGTCAACAAATTGGATTTTTGAAGAAAACTCTATTGAAGTAAAATAATCCTTTACCAACAATTTAGTTGTTTCTTTCAAATCATTCAAATACTATGTCCCTCAGTGATAGTAAAATGAAAATTTGTTGTATAAAGTAGATGTCTATTTTTAAACATTTTTACAATAATAAGATTAAGTGAATTTTTATTTTATGAACCAACAGAAGAGAAAACAAAAATATACTTTTTTGAAATATGAAAATGTTAACTAGAAGCGACGCGGCTAGCTCTGGTCCATGAGGTTTGTATCGACGGCGCCGCCCGACGAGTCCTTCAATATGGACTCGAATATTGGCTGCAGTTCCGGTAGGGACTTGATTTGCGTCACAAAGTCCATTAAATGTGGATTTTTGTCTATAAACATAAAGAAAAATTTAAATGTTGTATCGTAAGCGAAAGAGACACCGAAAATATAATTGCTTACAATTATAATCACATACAACTGAAATTAGAAAGTCATAATCAAAATGATTTTAGGTCGTAAAGCAGCATGGAATGGATATTAAGCGCAGTAATTGGCATTTCATATATCTTCTTAAACCGTCTTCTTGGTCAGTGTAGCTTCCAAAATATTTTATTGTGTATTTTACATACAAAAATAATCAATAACTAAATGCTGTGCGATGTGTGGGTAATCCATCATATAAAAGTCGAATAATTTTTATATGGGCTGCCGGACCTAAAATACAGCATAGAAGCAGTATTTAAGATTTAAATTAGATGACCACCCTAGAGTATATTAGTAGAGAGACATTATTCCTCTAGTTTTAGAGCAAAGGACTTGCAGCAATTTTATCCCTAAACTGTCTTAAGTATCTGAAATAACATACACACATACAATCACGTCTTTTTTCCATATAAAGGGTAGGCAGAGACCACACCCATAACCCACTTTTGCCCCCGAGGTAAACTAGACATGACGAGTGGCGAACCACTTCGCCGCCATTTTGGTAAGAGTCAAAAAATTCTTAGTCCCCATTGCGTTTCCAAGAGCAGAGTAGTGACAGCACTGCATATTTTGGTATTCATTTCAGCCTATCACTCGCCCACTGCGGAACATAGACCTCACCCACAGATTCCTACAAAAATTTGTAGCTCTCATTTTGGGGGATTTTGCTATAGTTGCCACGCTTGGCAGACGGGTTGGCGAGTTGGTTAGCATTTTGGTATTATTCTGCACGAATAGTGGCTGTCCGTGCAATACCTTAGTCGCCACTTACGACACCTTGGTAGGAAAGAGGTAGGTGCTATTCTACTCTGCCGGACACCTGTCGGCTTTATCTAAAAAAAAAGGAAAATGTATGAGGAATACTTTTATTTTACATTCAGCATACATACCAGCCTCGGGTATTTGTAAGAGCGCGGCAGCGGCGCGTAGCGCGGAGCGCTTCAGCTCGTCCTGCTTCTCGTACTCCTGCTTCACTGAGTTAGCCTTCACTTTCATCGTGCACGTCGCACGCAGAGGCTCCACTAGACTTTCTAATCCTATTTAATCACGGACAACATATACTTATTTCCTGTTGTTGTGAGCTTTTATTCAAAAAGGACATGAATAATTTATCGTCACTTCGTCATTAATGACACGGTGTTTGAATGCTAAAAACTACTGATTATTTAAGTTTTTATTATGTCCCGCTTTCGACGTATAAATCCCACTCTTTGCAGTCAAAAAGTTTCAAAATCCCGCCTTGCCCGAAAAAAAATCTGGCGACGTTGCACGGCACTAAGTTATGATCATTAGCAATTATTATTGTGCATATATTATTTATTTACATGTGTGTATGTATTTGTATGTAGTATATTAATACGTATCGGTCCAAGTTGCTGCGCCTATCACAAGTTCTCACCACGCCCTGAGCTGGCTGGTAGAAAATGCCTATAGACCTTATACAGTTCGTCCTTTGTTACCTTTTTGCATAGGGTAACAAAGGGCGAAGCAAATAGCAATAAAGATTAAATTAATTAATAAATGAGGTAACCGTTACATAATTTGCTCCCATATTTTATCAGAATAATCATCTCATATATCGGCGAAATAACCATCTCAATGATGTTAGACCTAAATTATCAATGTGGCGATTACAGCAAATTCTCCCAGGAAGCGGCCTATGTCCACAGTACACCTTTTAATCTGTGCAATTACAAGTATAGTAGTTTTATTTGTAATTATAACGGACAGGTAATCAGAAAATACGCGTTTTTAGTGGCTGAATTAGCTTCTGGGCTGTGAGTGTCGGGTTTTATCTTTTGCACGGAAGTAATATGTTTAATTTAGATATACAAAACGCACATATAACAAAAACCGTATTTTGAGTTAAGGAAGTTTTTTTTTCCATATTCGGCAATTTTCTAACATCCAATATGAAAAAAACAAGGGACTCACTCTGTAGAACAACAGTGGGACAGAGCTGCGCTAGCCGAGCGCACATGAGATATGTGAGCATTTTGATATCGTAGTGGTCCCTCAAGCCGTCCTCCACGTGGCGCAGGAACTCGAACACATCGAGCCGGTCCAGGCAAGTCCCGAGCAACGTGTACATGCACTCGAACGCGGCCTTCCTCAGATCCAGTCCGTCGTCAACTGAATGCTTGAATGGGCCCATTTCTACCTCTCTGATGAGCTCTTTCTAAAAATTAAGTTTGATAGATTAATGACCCAATTAAAAAAACTTTCCATCGCTAATAGATATCGTATATTGGCTAACACGTTAATTTTAGCAGTATTAATAGGAGCTTTTAATAGTAATAAATGATATATCAGTGTACAAAACGATATTTTTTCACTGGTGGCAGGAATCCGTCTAGCCACAGGGCCAGTTATTTTGCCGTGAAGCAGTAGTGTGCAATTATTGCTGAGTTTCGGTCTAAAGAGCACGTGGCAAGTGTCATCACTAGGGATATGAGATTTAAGAATTGACGTCTCAGGGGGACGGGTGCAGTTAGTGCCACAGAAATATTCTAGGCGACACAGCATTTGCTATGGGCGGACGTTGCACTGACAATCAGGTGATTCAGGTGAGCGATTGTAAAATGATGTAGAATCCAACGCGAACATTTTTTACGGCCAATTTTTTATGCAATATGGAATGTATGCTGGATCCACTAATGCCTAAAGATACCTCAATTTCACAATAAGTCCCATGATGATCTTACAATATCAGTTCACACACACCATCAATGTTTTCTGGAACAACAACGGATTGTGGACGACCTTCACGAAATTCGTCAGTGAGCTAACGCCGGCCACAATTGAATTCGGCATACCGCCGATATACAGTGGTTTTTGATGGTACTTTAACACCAAAAGTCTAATTAAGTTTATCGATGCACTGCTGTTGAGATATCCACATCGAAAGTTGTAAAAAATAATCGCAAATAAATGTTCACAAGTTAACTCCATTTTTCAAGTCACTGTAAACAGCACAAATAGGGTCTGTATGTCAAAACACGTATACCGGCAAAGAGTCGAACTTTACGATAGACACGTTGGTATTTAGATGACAGCACCAGAGTAGCCCATTCCCGAAATATAAAAGGCATCCCTCGTATGATACAAGAGAAATTCTAGTGTGGGGCATCGCTTAAAAAATAAACATGTGTAAAATTACTGATCAGTATATAAACAATCATTAATTAATAGATAAATATTAAATATTAATATTACTAATATTACAAGCTGAAGAGTTTGTTTTGGTTAAACGCGCTAGTCTGAGGAGCTACTGGTTCGAATTGAAAAATTATTTTAGTGTTGGATAGCCCATTTATCGAGGATAGCTGTATAACATCACGCTACGACCCCTAGAGCGATTTCTTTTGAATTATACTGCGAGTGAAACAGAAACGTTGCACGAAAACGCTGCTCTCGAATTCAACCTTGTAATTTGACTCTCATCGCGACCAATGGAGTTCCAGTAGAAAAGGACGTCGTCCGGGTCACCTTGACTTTGGTCTCGCTGTAGATGGTGGGCAGCAGCGCGGGCAGCAGGTCGCGCACCAGCGAGGGCTTGTTGTGCGCGGCCGAGTTGAAGGCCACCAGCGCCACGCGCCTCACGCCCAGCTCCGTGTCGCGCAGCGGCACCAGCAGCTCCGACATGCAGCCGCGCAGCAGCGGGTCGATCGCTTGCGGCTGCCGGACACAATTCACACAATTGTCCAACTGCACCCAGTGTCGTGGTCATCATCATCATTTCATTCTATAACTATTCCACTGCTGAACATAGGCCTCCCCCATAGGTTGCCACAAATGCTTGTAGTTCTCATATCGGGGGGGATTTAGCCATAGTTGCCACGTTTGGCAGGTGGATTGGCAACCGTAGTTTATTTATTCAGATGTTCCAGAAAGATGCTTCTGCCCAGATGGGCATGGGTATGGTCGTCAGAGATAAAATAAAAAACCCAGGAAATTCTGATTTTTTATTTTCCCTTTGTCGACTTTTGCGACACCCATGGAATGAGATGGGGTGGTGAACTTTTAAAACCGCCACCAAACGGCAAAGTACTGTCGTAGTACTAAACTTAAACTTACATACAGTCACGCCTTTTTCACATATGAGGGTAGGCAGAAGCCACACACGTAGCCCACTTTTCGCGAACCACGTCGCGTTCTCACGAGCGGCATAATATGCATGACAGCATTACATCTTACATTACAGCATTGTATTCTTTCTTTACGAATAATGGCTGTCCGTACAATACCTTAGCCGCCTCTTACGACACCTATGTAGGAAAGAGGTAGGTGCTATATACTCTGCCGGACACCTATCGGCGAACGGCTTAAACTTACAGCCTAAAAATGTCCCATTGCTGAGGGTAGGCCTCCTTTCATTTTTAAGAGGACTTTGGAGCCGGCGTTTTTTGGGTTTGGAGGAGTTGGCGTACTTCACATGCAGGTTTCCTCAGGATGTTTTCATTCATCGTTATGCACGTGGTAAACCAACACTTTAAATTGCAGCATTTATTTATCAAATAATATTAAAGACCACACACACATTTTAAAATGACTAAAAAGAAGAAAAAGAAATATAGCAGGCAGATATTTCTTGCTGGTTCTTCCCAGGACTTGGAGGAAATTAGAAAAATAAACCGTTTATAGAAAATACAGCGTCAAATAATGTTCCCAGAGTAGAAGTTTGAATCAAGACTTTGTATTTTACTGTGCTCGGTTTTACTGTGCTCGGTTTTACTATCTAAAGTATGTATAAATTGCAGACAGCTCCAACAGCAGACAGGCCGTTGTCTATAAGCTAAATATCCCCTATTTGCGATTGATTAACCAGTTATAAGTCCACTCTAAATTACATTCAATATAAATTAATACCCTTCACCTAACAGGTTTGCAGTTTGAGATACTTAGCAATAACTCATCGCCTCACTTATGATAGCACTATGGAATGCAGCGAACTTAAGATAAAACCGAACATGTATTTCTCAATGTACTTTACAACGTCACAAATAATTTTCTAAACATTTTCCAATTTGTAAATAAAAGTAAAAACTAATAAACTGTTTTACAAATTAACAACAGCCACTTTCTTACTCATATTACATTAATTCAGTCATCGCTACTAATGTACGATCTAATCTTCTACATACATACATACATAAGATCACGACTGCATCCCATAAGGGGTAGTCAGAGACTGGGCACTCACTGCAAAAACAGATGACTGCCACAATCCAAGTTTCACCTAAACAATACAATGCACTTGGTGTGATAGGTGGTGAGCCCATCGCCACCATGCGCTGTATGGTGCACAGTGCAGTTTAATTCCTTACTCGCCTTTTACGAGACCCATTGGATGAGATGGAGTGGTAGTATTCTTTTAACGAGCCGCCACCACACAAAAAGCCTACAACTATTTGATATACATATATACTTCCCTATTTGAATCGGATTTTTGTATAATATTCTAATCTTCTAAACCATATAAAAATGCTACGGAATCAACTGGATGTAATAAGCTAGCATTTTTCAAAAATAGTCCTTTTATTAAATAATAGTAATCATTTTACCTGGTCCGATATAGTAAATTTGACTGCAGTTACAGCAGTTGTTCTGGTGAGTGGTTCTGGCGACTTGAGGAATTCTTTCAAGTGCGGTAATAAATCTTGAGGTTCTAAGAGGCACAATTTTCCTAAACATTCAGCAACCTGTAAAAAGAAATTTACCATAAGACATTTTTTTATATTGGATAAAGTGCCGAAACGAGCAAAACGTTCACCTGATGGTAAGTGCAACATCTGCCTATTACAAAGGCTGTGTCACCCAGAACATTTCTGTGTGACACAACACTGCACCCTAAGACATCAGTTCTTAAGTCTCATATGCCCAGTGATTACTCTCTCAGTGCCCTTCAAACCGAAACACAGTAATTTTTGCACACTACTGCTTCATGGCAGAATTTTTTTTTTTATTGTATAAAGTGATGAAACAAGCAAAACGTTCACCTGATGGTAAATGCAACGTCTGCCCATAACAAATGCTGTGCCACCCAGAAAATTTCTGTGTTACACTACACTGTGCCCATTACCCTGAGACATAGGATCCTAAGTCTCATATGCCCAGTGATACTGTAACTCTTGGAAAAAAATACTAATTAAATAAATTGTCAAAGCTCCACTATGTTTATGGTAACATTTCGACGTATTACAGGTGTCAGCAGCAGCAGTACAACCTATAACACAACTTTGTTAACAACCAATCAACGAAAACTGAAATATCGATAATCGATCATGCGGGTTGTCTTTTTAACAATTATGCTAAGATCACTAATTTAAAAAAAAAATACTTTGGGGAAAATGATACGTACTACATTACGAGATCCTTCCTCCGCGCATTGACAGTGTTTCGAAAGTTGAACCCAAATTTCTGGTATGAATGGCCTCAATGCCTCTATACCTTCAGGTGTGCATGATTCGCATGAAATAATCTGCAAAGAATTAAAAAAAAAACATATTTATTTTATATTGTTCTAATAATATAAATTTATTTTGTGAAATAAATAATATTACCTCTCTGAGGGAATGAAGCAACAGATACTGGCGCTTGGGTTGCGCCTCTATCTCTCCAAGTATGAAAGGTAGGAACTCGGGCAAGTTACCCACGGCTACGGAACCGAGAGCATAGCTCGCTGCAGATTTTACTTCCTCCGACGACGGTGTGAATGAGTTCAATAGCACCTCCTTCAGATTCGGTATTGAGCTTAAGTCTCTGCAAGTAAACAATAAATAAAAACATATGCAAATTAGATAGCAAATGTATATTGGCAGATTAGCAATTAGACATGTCTTTTTATGTTATTTCATGACAAATATCATTATCAAATGTTAACACATTTCATTACATAATATGTTGTTTTTTTAAGTTTAAATTGCATTATGATTTTGTGAAATAGCAATTAACAAGAAGAAATATTTATAAAAATTTTGAAAATGTAATAAAATTTTACTGCAGTGGCAACAGATTAGTTTTAAAGGAATCTCGGATTTAATACAACAACAGATTTTCCATTCAAGTATGCTCAACAAAGAGTGTCTCGAAGATTACACATTTTTCGCGAATATTACACGAACTTTACGATTTTTAAAATAAATCTCCTTTATCGAATGTTTTTTGGACGATCTGAATCTGGATCGTCGTTAAGCGATAAGGATATTTAAGTAAAATATCATTAGTATTTAAATGTATCTTTTAAAAAAATGTAGAGACTGAAGACGGAGTCTGTAGGAGTAAGCGAATACTCACAGGCGGCGGCCGATCTCGGCGAGCGCGAGCAGCGCGAACATGTGGTGCGCGTCGGAGGGCGGCTGCGCGGCGTCGCGCAGGAAGCCGCGCACCACGTCCAGCGCGTCCGACCCGCCCTCCACCACCACCGCCGCCACGCACTTCGCCAGCGAGTGGAAAGCCTGCACCGGACCGACACACACACTTTGTACACACAACTGTATTACGACTGCGTGGCCTAGCGGTTAGAGCATCTGACTTCCGCGGTCCCAGATTCGAATCCCAGCCGAAGCCAACCTTTATTATAGTTAATAGAATCAAGTGTTACTTTGCGAAAATCCATTATAATGCAAATATAAAATGGTATAGAGTTTTGAAGAGCACCGCCCGAAAAAAACTACCACTCGATGGCTGTCAGTCGTAGAGTCAATGAATCTTAATAATGCCTCGTTTTGAGGTGGTACACGTGTATCTGGTGGCGGTTGCCAGTGGCGGTGTTAGTTTGCTTGTGCACGCTATAGTGGCAGGCTCTTCAAAAACCAGGTAATATTATTTTATATTTTGCATGCGGATTTATTCAAATTAACTTCCTTTCCTTCACCAACGTTTGCTGTTGATTTTTGAGTGTGATGGTGTTGTGATTATCCCGTGTCCCTGAAACTGTATGCTAGCTTCCCTCTAATCTTATCGCACTAGCGTTACATCGGGCGGAGATATGTAACAATGAGTTAATGCAATACAATGTTTGCGCCTACACTTACGGCACTATAATATCTCCTGCGCGTTTAATAGCTTTCGTCAGTGTTCGAAAGTTGTCGCTATAGTTTAAAATTCTTACTCCCCATTGCGTTATATTGATAGTATTACGGGCACGAGCCACGACGACTACGACGACGTTGTCGTGTTCCGGATCATCTCCGAAACGGCTGGACCGATTTAGAAGGGACTTTCACTGACAGATAGCTGATATATTAGCAGGTAACTTAGGCTACTTTAATTTTAGAAAAACAATTACAGTTCCGCGCAAAAAAATTAAAGCACAAAATCCGATTCAAATAGGGAAGTATATGTATACGTATATCATAGATCGGGGACGGCTTATTCAGGCGGGTGCAACCGCGGCGCAAAGATAGTTACTAATATGTTAATTCGCAACAAGAAATGGCATTGCATTGGATTACATATTTTTTTCCCAATTACTCAAAGCGAAAAGGAGTTATATAGTTGACAATTTGCGTATTATTTACTATTATTCTATACATATCCTGGCAGGGTCACCAATTGATATGTTGGTTTTATTGAGAAGCGTGCTCGTTGGATATCTGAACAGCTTATAAATGCCCCACAGCTGAACACAGGCCTCCTCTAATTTCTAGAGTTCGCCACGCCGCTCCAAAGCGGCTGGGCGGACTTCACATGTCCAGTACATGCCGGTTTTCTCACGATGTTTTAAATCACCGCTGAGCACGTGGTAAATCAATAAAATTACAATGAACAGTTTTATTGGTGCCGGCACTGGGAATAGAACCCAGGTCACACGCGTACTATGAAATTGTAAGCGCGCGCCTAGCCCCACAGCTGAACATCGTGCAAGTATATCAACGTGGCGCTTGGGCTTCAGTGTAAGGAGCCCAGTAAAATGACCTGTTTGATGTGGTGAGCGGATGCGTTGTGCTCGTGTCCGCGGTGCACGGGCGCGACCAGCAGCGCCAGCAGCTCGCGGCGCGAGCAGCCCGCCACGTCCGCCGACACCAGCGCGCTCAGCACGCCCAGCATCGCCTTCAGCGCGCCGCCTGCACACACACTCCTCATGCTCCGTCACCTTGCACCCCAACGCAACTACTCTAAACGCAGCCCTCCGCTATATTCAATAGCGGAGGGCTGCGTTTAGACTATTTAGTTTTCACTATTATCGAAGTGAAACAAACCTTACTTACTGGCATGCCAGCATATAGTCAAACTGTATGTAAAAGTTAGTTTTGCTGACATTGCATGATATGTGTGGCCTGCTGGCTGATTTTCAAACACTGCGAGGACTTCGAAAGAGTGTCGAGGGCAATCAGCTGCGCAGGAGAGTTGTTACAGTGCTAAAAATATACGCAAACTGATTGGCACTCACTCCTAACTTTAAGTAGATACAAGATCAGACGCGAGAGATAACACAACCAGGCCCGAAAACTAATAATTTGTGTTTTTGCGTCACGAGGCGGTGTGATGCTGATACAGAATACAATAATGGCGTGCCTGGCGCGCGTCCTGTGTGAGCGCGGCCGGGCAGCGCAGGCAGGCGCCGCGCACCAGCGTCAACGCAGTCTGCGCGGTGCGCAGAGCAGTGCAGTGCAGTGCAGTGCGTACCTTGCAGCAGAGGGGACTTGGCGAGCGCGAGGATGTTGGGCGTGAGTGCCTGGCGCGCGTCCTGTGTGAGCGCGGCCGGGCAGCGCAGGCAGACGCCGCGCACCAGCGTCAACGCAGTCTGCGCGGTGCGCAGAGCAGTGCAGTGCAGTGCAGTGCGTACCTTGCAGCAGAGGGGACTTGGCGAGCGCGAGGATGTTGGGCGTGAGTGCCTGGCGCGCGTCCTGTGTGAGCGCGGCCGGGCAGCGCAGGCAGGCGCCGCGCACCAGCGTCAACGCAGTCTGCGCACAGTGCAGGTCCGACTCGCACACCAGCGCGGGCACCTCCACCAGGACCTATAAATAATAGTATATATTCTATAAATGTAAATTTCGAAGAACTTGTCATGACATTTTTAAGTAAAGCATATTATAAAAAATGTTTTATATAGAAGACAATTGAGTAAAATCGGGACTATAGGGCCGGTGGTTTAAAGTTCCGAAGCCACATTTGTGTAGAGCAGCCATCGCAACGTGGCTCTTGTGAACTGGCGCGTTATCGTGCAAAAGCAACATACCTCGAGTCCATTTTCGCCTTCTTTTTTCCTTCTTTTTGATGGCATATTTTAACTTTTCGAATAAACTGATGTAGTATTTTCCGGTGATGTTGACGGCTTTTTCTTTATAGTTTACTAGCGATCCGCCCGGCTTCGCACGGGTAGATAGATATTAGAAAGATAAATTAGTACTTTATTTGGACAAACAGAACAACAACAATCCCTTCTCTAACATTTTTTGTAGTGACTATGCTCTTCGGCGAATCTGCAGCTGGTCAGGTAAGATTAAATTACCAAAATAATGTTTTATTCATGGGAACATAAGCCATGAAAGTTTAGTGGCTCAGAGCTTCCTTGTAAACAATATTTTATGTCGTGTTAGCAAAATAAAACGACCGCTCTCAATCGCTGCGCAAAGGGAGCCGCGCACCTCGATGATGCCCATGTCACAAGAATCCGGGCGGCGCGGCTCTCAAGATCGCGGCCGCTGTATTTATTATAGTGTTACAAAGTTTTAAATTAAAAAAAAATTTTAATTAAAATTACAAACCACTATTCAATTAATTCTAGTTTACAAAAAATAAAATGAGTAGATAGGTAATTAATAGAACTTGTCTAATCGCGAGTAGCGCGGGCGAGCGTATGGCTGTTCGCTCACACCGCAGTATTTTTTTTACTTTTAGTATTTTTATACCCGTCGTTACTTCTAAACGATAGATCCAATTCGAATAATTTAAAGAGGAATTTACATGTACATAATCAATCTTGACTATAAAACTATTTAGTAGGATAAGGATTAATATTAAACGGGTAGAATCGAAAGATGACGAATGTCATCATTTTTCGATTCTACCCATTTTTTGACTGACTAATATGAACAAAAAGTGGTTATTGTGACTTAACTATAATAGTTGGACATAAACAGTAAATTTTTGATACCTTGAGCTACATCATAACAATTTTCGTAGGATTCTCAGTTTTTTTTTTAATTAATACAACTCATGTTATTCGGTGATAATGTAGTTGTATATAGGTGAAAGAATTTTTAAAATCTGTTCAGTAGTTTTTGAGTTAAATCATTACAACCAAACATACAAAAAATCGAATCTTTCCTCTTTATAATATTAGTTTAGATCAACAAAGAATCCCAAATAATCGTGGCCTGAATGTTTCTGTCCGATTGTGACACTTTAAAATAAGAAAGGCACATCCACTTTCATATACCACTGCATTGTCTTCTGCTTTGACTCAGGCTCAAAGTGATGAACCCACATTTTGTCCCCATGTAACTATTTAGTTAAACTCTTCTCGGTTTTCGCTACAGAATTCCAAAAACTTCTGCGAGCACTAGACGCGCTGTTGCTTTTTATAATAATTGGATTAAGATCCATATCCTCAGATTAAGTACTTTTTAATGTGTATTTCTGTTTATTAAGCAAGTATGCACATACCTTACTCAGCAGTTCTATGCTAATATCGTTACTGTAGTTTTGAACAAGAGTATCGAGTAACACCAAAGTCGACAGCTTCAAAGCTCTTTGATTCTTTCTTAAAAATGACCCTAAGATAGGTACTGCATCAGACTGAAATATAAATTTAAAAGTTGTAGTAAAACATTCTATGAAATAACTTCAAACTGTATGGTGCAATAATACTTGCCAAAATAGGTCTCAGATCAATCCGGAGTGGGGAAGCAGCTACTTTGGTAAGAGCTTTCACAGTGGTAAGACGAGTTATCTCGTTACGTAATCTTTCCAGCAATATTGGCAGACATACGGAAAGTTCATTCTGAAACAAAAAGAAAAACTTAACATCTTGTAATTAACAAACCATTCACAATTAAGCCTTAATTATATAAATAGTAATTTAACAACTGGCGTAGTTAACTTCATTTTTTTATTGGTTAAAGTGAAGAGACGAGTAAAACATTCACCTTATGGTAAGTGTAATGTTGTCTGCTCATAACAAATGCTGTGTCACCCGGAACATTACTGTGTGGTAACAAACATATTTTGCATACGCCCGTCAACTGTTTTCTAGATCTTTCTCTTTTACTGTAATAATTTTTAAAGGAGACGTGACGAGTATCGAACCACGTAGCCGCCATTTTGGTAAGAGTCAAAAAACAAATTGACTCCGTTGCCACGAGCATTGTAGTCACAGCATGGTGTTAATCTGGACAAATAAAGGCTGTCCGTACAATACCTTAGTTAGCACTTACGACGCCTCGGTAGGAAAGAGGTAGGTGGTATTCTTCTCTGGCGGATACTTATCGAAGACGCACCTGCAAAAAGTCACCGAAGTGGCAGAGCAGCTGTCCGCAGGCTGCGATGGCGCGCTCCTTCACCTCCTGGTCCATGTCGGTGGCGCGCAGCCGCACCAGCGTGCACTCGTACATCGCCGGTATGAATTGCTGCAGCTCCTGCGGGGGCGGCTCTATTTGAACCTCCTCGTCGCCTATGTTCTCCGCGTTGTCTAAACAAACGTTATTTCACATCACATTATTCAAATTAAAAGTTTGAGAAGTATAGCTGGAGTGACTTTGATGGACAAACTGAGAAACACACTTGATAAGAGAATGTTGCGGTGTGGTAGAAGATGTAGTGACAAAGATAGAGAAAGAGATGCGTTGGACACGTAGAGAGGATGGACGAAAAAATATTGACGAAACTGATTTATGATTCGAGTGTGAATGGGCAAGCCGGTAAGGGTCGACGTAGGCGAACATATTACGATCAGATTAGCGTTTTAAGGAAAGGCCACGTCAAAAGTACCACCGACGAGCTTGTATGAAAACACTAATGAAAGTAGAGGAAGCTGAAGATATGTGTCAGGATCGTAGCAAGTGGAAAGATGTGGTCTCTGCCTACCCCTATGGGAAAGAGGCGTGACTCTATGTATGTGTGTATTATTCATTGATTAAGGTTACATTTTTATTTATTAATCTTTATGTACACTGTGATATTTACATTAAATGCGATGATGAGTAATTTATGTACGAAGGCGAGCTTAACTCTAAGAGTTTTATGCAACATATTGATATATATATATACATATTAAATATACATACAAACATGCTGAACAAGTAAAATATAAAACATTTTTTTAAATGAATGTATTACCCAAAGGACGCATCACTTTCACCAGTGTCTGTAGAACTCTGAGTGCTTCAGCGGTGACCTTATAGAAGGGGTCGTGCACGCTGGCCAAAACAGCGGGCATTAGCGCGGCCACATGGGGCCGCATGGTCTCAACTGGGTGACCACGCACAAGGCACACTACGAACACTAACGTCTCGATCTTCATAGACGACGCTGTACTTTTATCCCTGTAAAATTATTGACCTCTATATGAGAGACTTATATGAATATTAAATAAAAGGGTAAATGGTAATAAGACATAAGGTTCATGCGTGTAGAACATGTTCAACCGACAAGATACACTATAATGTACAGCTCAACTGTCATCATACACACCATGCCAGGATCTAGGCTGAATCTTGCAAATACATATTTGCCGAAACCAACACTAGTATTTTATCGCTTTTTAGGCCAAAGTGTATGATGTAAGACTGTATATACAGAAAAGAGAGAGAAAGAGCGCGTTTATCACTTACTGCACTATAATGGTTATAGTATCTTCCTAGCCAATTTCGATAACGGCGATATATACCTTTAACACTTATTACATATTACATATATGTGCAGATGCACAGAGAATATAACAGCAACATAAGTAAAAGCATAAACACTGAGGCAGCGGTCTTTATCATTCTACAGCCGCACAGCGTGCCGATGACGCGGGCGGCGTGGTCAGCCGAGCGCGGCCGTCAGTAGCTCGCGCAGCAGGCAAGTGCGCAGACCAGTGGCAGCAGAACTCACGTAAGCGCGGGCGTTAGCGCGCGAATGACGCGCGCTGCGTGGTCTGCGAGGCAGCCGGGCGCGGCCGTCAGCAGCTCGCGCAGAAGAGCCAGGGCGCAGCCACGCGCACGCACGCTGCGCCCACGGATCACACGCAACGCTCCGCGCACCACACCCGATACCTGCAATTAACATATTCACTCAGCAACGCAATTTTAAAATTGATAGTAGCATGTGTCATAATCAAAGAGTAATTCAGCATTAACTGTCGCCCAAAGTAGAGGCGACATAGTATTATCAAACAAGCAGATGAGTATGATGCTCACGCGAGGTCGCGCAATATCTCACGCCAACAAACCCGTTTATCTCTAACTACTTTAAACTTAATGAAAACGTTAGTCATCTTGCAAATTCCTTTCGGCCTTTTTTATCATGTTACCCTTTATTGACTAAAATATTAACTGCTCTATATATTTTTAAATACGACATCTTCAGACTATATGGAGACGCAAGGGAATCAAAAATAACATCTGGTATGTGGATATCATAAGAGGCGACTAGGGAAATAAATAGATCAGAAGATGGCATCAGCATTTGTGCCTAGTATAGATTATATATGGACGAGGTCCGTATTTAGCAATAGAGCGTAACACGCCTAAAAGATGACAAAGCAGTTTAAATATATCCAACGCCTTACAATTCGCGGGAATCTGTTCAACACCTTATTCAAAGTTAGAGAGTTGAAATTACGTAACGAATTCAATCCTACAAATAAAATACCATTTTTCTCTGTACCCTAACACAATCGATAGAATACCAAAGACTAAAAGAATACATGACAGTCGAAAAATATACAATATCATATCTTAAAAGTTCTAGTTTGTTAAGAGCTGATAAGTTTTCAATGAATATTAAGTTTAGCCACCACTCCTTAAGTTTTTTATATAGAATATAGTTAAAATAAGTTGAGATAGACTTACCCTTTGTAGAAGTAAGGCCTGAGGGGAGTCATCAGAAGGAGCAATAGGCATTTGTAATGAAGGCGGTGGACGGGTGGCTCTCAAGAGAGCAGTATAAGCACTTAAAATGTCACATTTGACGTTTTCTTCACGTTCTGACAAATAAAAACAAAAATCTATCTAGATAAAAAGACATTTTGAAAAATGTATGATCAATTTTACTTTCTACAATTACAAATATATGTCACTAAGCATTTTTCTTATTATTGTATGGTAATTATCAAGTACAATGTTTAACAAATCTTTTGGCAAACAATGTACAGGAATACTGGAAATGAATAGATGTATTTTATAATCTCATTTTCATTTTGTTACAAAATTCAATAAAATTTATATGCTAGTAAAAATAGTATACAGTGCAATGTATATAGTATTTAAGTCCAAATATTGTACTAATTTTTTATTTGGAGAAAAAAGATTAAATAGACAACATATTTATAAAGTGTATACACTTTGTTTAATATTATTTACTCTCACCTTTGAATCTTGCAATCAATGCAGGTGATACTGTCTGATACATTTCAGCTAAAAGCTCATGCCTCGTTGCAATTACCGATTCGAGGCATTTGGCTGCAGCACGCCGTACCTGTTAATGACATTCATAATTTCTAATATATAAACACTTCTCTATATTCTCTTACATAAATATATACACGTTGTTTCTCATTGGGGTAAGCCGAGACCACATCTTTCCACTAGCTACAATCCTGAGACTCATCTTTCGCTTCTTCTACTTTCATGTGCGCTTTCATACAAGCTTGTCAGTTGGTGGTACTTTTGACGTGGCTTTTAAAACGATCTGATTAAACATTTGCCTATGTCAACCCTTACCAGCTTGCCCATAGATATTTTGTCAATCTTCTTTTATCCATCCTCTCTATCTAACCATACCTACCGACATATATCAACACAACATTCCCTTATCACGCTTTTCCGCACTTTGTCCATCAAAGTCACTCCAGCTATACTTCTCAAACTTTTCATTTTCACAGCATTAGTCTTACTTTCATGCTTATTTTGCGAGACCCAACCTTCACTGCCGTATATAAATGTGGGGACCAGTACCCTCTTATTACACCTAACCTTTTTGGATAAGTTTAGCCTACACATCAAAATTATGCAGAACCTCATACACTTGATTTCCTGCCAACACTCTTCGCTCAATATCACTGTCGTACTTTCCTTCTCTCGTAAACTTTGAAGCTAATTACTCTTTCACTTGTTCCACTTTTTCTCCTTCAATCATATTGCTGCAATCTGGCATACTTACTCCTCTTTCAAAATCCATTACTTTTTTTTGTCTTGTTTACATTAATTTTCAACCCATTGCTTTTTAGTGCACCATGCGTAATATTAACCATCGCCTGCAACTCTTTCTCCGATGATGCTAATATAACTTGATCATATGCATATAGGAGAAATTTGATCTCTTTCAAAACATTCAAGCAATTAATTATCTTTAAATAAGTTAAACAGTCCCAGTGAAGCTACACATCCCAGTCTAACACCTTTTTCAATGTTAAACCAGTCTGTGTAAGCATCATTTACCCTGACACAAGCACTGTTATTCATACAGAGTGATTTCAGTGCCTGTATAAAGCTGCCAATATCCCCATACATAGACAACATTGATAACAATTCATTCTTCACCACTCTGCAATAAGCCTTTTCTAAATCTACGAATGTGCAATAGATCTTTAGACTTTGAGATAATCATTTTTCGACTATGCTTGGTAAGGAAAAGACCTGATCCATTTTTTTTTATTGCATAAAGTGATTAAACAAGCAAAACGTTCACCTGATGGTAAGTGCAACGTCTGCCCATAACAAATGCTGTGCCACCCAGAAAATTTCTGTGTGACACTACACTGTGCCCATCAACCTGAGACACAGGTTCTTAAGTCTCATATGCCCAGTGATTACGCTAGCTCACAGTTCCCTTCAAACCGGAACAGTAATGTTTGCACACTACTGCTTCACGGCAGAATAGCTGGCCCTGGGGTGGTACCACCCCAGGTACCTAGACGGACTCCTGCATAGGAATCCTACCACTAGTACAATTTATCCCATTCCTCTCTCTCCATTCTCTTGAATCAGACTTGTACTTGTACATTCCATATCTTCTTTTCAGTTTCATTTTAGTTAATCAAAACTGTATGCAATGGTTGCAATGGTTTTGAGCAAGCTAATGCCTCGGTAGTTTTTGCAGTCTTGCTGCACCCCATTTCCTTTGTAAAGCGGTATGATGACGGCCTTGCACCAGTCTCCTAGCACATTGCTGCTGTTCTAGCAAAGGTTAAAAAGGTGGTACAGCTGACTACCTACCATACTCTGTCCAGCTTTCAGCACCTCTATCGTATTTCCGTCATACCCTACAGCCTTGCCCAATTTCATACTATTGAATGATGTTCTATCCTAATATGTATACTATGTGTAACATGATAAACAAATCCTTGCACTTTATAGTAATGTATGATAGACATCTGTACCTGCAATTTAAGTGTTGAGGACTTTTAATATTATGGAAATATGTGAAACAGCTAACCCCCGCTGCTCTGTGACGAAAATTTCCTCTCCAAAACCCTCTCGAAAATAATAAAAATGTAAGATATATGAAATGTAATATTAATAAAATAAACGAAACATACCTTCCAAGACATGTCATCATCATCAGAGTATTCTTCAGAGTCGGATTCTGCATCTCCATCTGGTTCAATTGATTCGTCTTCCATTTCCTCATCTTCACCTCCCCCACCTTCTTCCTCATCTTCGTAGTTGTAGTTAGGATCGTAAGTAATCATTTTGAGGCAAAGATCTATAATCTGAATAGTAATAATATGTAAAATTAAAACAGTACACTAATTAATAAGGTTAAAGTGAAATGTTGTGATTAGTCCTGAACCACCACATCAACTTCCCGCAAAATAAATAAAAGCGACGCTCGATCTAGTGGGAGGTCAGCATTTGTCGCTACAAAATGTTCACTAGAGAATGTTTCTTCCTCAACAAATTGTCAGTTATAACTTCAAATTAAACTAGATATATAACAGAGATGCGCCCAGTATTGGGCCGAATCACTTGGTAAAGTTTAGGTACGTAGGTTTGGGCGCGAAAACATACTTTTATGGTGTAAAAACTTTAAGTTTGTTGGTTAGATTGTATTTAGTACTTTGTAGTAACAATTATATTTGGATCTTTTACATAACCTATATTATTTGAACAGAATACTCGTCAATTACGAGAATACCGATTATGTGTCCGAGTATGTGTAAAAAAAATGGTGAATATGAATAGTACCGACTTGTAAACGAGTAGTACTTGGAACATATATACTCTAATATATACCAATAGTTTCAAGATCTTCATGCATGCATTAACTAGGTGAATCTTTTTTCTAATATTACCATAACAAAATCTTATTTTACAGTATTTGATGAATGATCAATAAACAATCAACTAAGGGCATCTGGCGGCGATTCTCAGTGGTGGTATTAGTTTGCTTGTGCACACTTTTATGGGTGGGGGCAAGGCAATGCTCTTGAAGAACTAGGTAATGTACACCATTTTAAATTTGTATGCATATATTAGCACATTAACTTTCTTTCCTTGACCATTAAATTATCTACTTACAGTAGGAATATGGGGTTGCACTTCCTTCGGGCATTTGAGCACAAATGCTTCAAGTGCTTGCAGGCAATGCTCACGTAATTCTTCATCGGCATCAGTTGAATGCTCCAGAACTTGCGGTGCCACACGCCAAAGCTGCTCACCAAATCTATGACCTGCTTGACGGCTAAACAACAAAAATTTAGAGATAGTAAATTTTTTATTTATTTACAAAAATAAACAGCTACATACTGTATTACATATTATATTTAACTACATTAAACTACAATACGGAAAAGTTAGCCAGCAGATTTCTGTTAATTTACCGAAAATTATAACATCACAATTTACAAAAACATGTTATTGATTGAAATAAATATTAAGATGATGCAGATAGTTTTATGTGTGTTTGTATGTATGTGTAAGTCGGCTGGTGTGTGTGTGTGAGTGGATGGGGAATCTCTGTGTCTGTGACGGATGCATATGTATACAGTAATTATTAAAAGGATTATAATGATTTACAATAACAAGTCAAAGTGCCATGGCTGTAGACAATTTATAAACTATTGCTTAAAAGACCTCATTTACTGATATCCTAGGTTGAAACAGATTGATATTGGTAAAGTTTTAAAATGTGAGACATAACACAATTCCCAGTATAATTAATGCAGCGTCCCATTTAATAAAGAATAACAATCCCTTGGCCACACAGAGTGTACTGGTTTCTATTTGGGACATAATATGTACAAATAACTTAAATTATAAATAAGCATAGCATTGACATTAAATTTTTTTAACTAGGTATTAATGATAAAAAAGTATGGCCAAGTGCATGTTAGACCATACACAGTGTAGGGGAATAGTGTGTAACCGAAAATATCCTATATCTCCAAAACTACACAACATATCTGATTCAAACCAATATTCTTTAAGTGTTTTCTAGGTTCTCAAATTTTTTCAAATTTTTTCATCTGTTTATTATTCCACATCATAGTTGAAAAATTAGATTGGAGCGATACACACTTTTTACAAGTTTACAGTTTATTAGCTTAACTAATATTTATATGATTGTTTTGATTTTTCAAGTACTATCTAATGACACCTCTCACCCTGTGCACTAAATTTTATTTTTCTGTTATATGGAAGGTTTAATACTTTTTTTTACTACTACACTATTGTATAGGATTCATAAAAAATCTCCTTCCTTCAAAATTTTATCTACATACAAAAATATCCGCAACCAACAAACTTGTATGAAAATACTAATGAAAGTAGAGGAAGCTAAAGATGTGTGTCCGGATTGTAGCAAGTGGAAAGATGTGGTCTCTGCCTACCCCTATGGGAAAGAGGTGTGACTCTATGTACGTATGTAGTGCCAATAGTCTTTAAGTAGAATGGCACAATATGGACATAATGACATTATAAGGGTTCTGTTTTTAATATGTATCCCTAAAAAACAAAAAGAAAATTTCATCAAGTACAATTATCAAGAAATTTAGTAAAATAGCTCTATTTATAAAAAAAAATTGTCTTACCACACAGAAGCAATACATTGTATGTGAGTACGGCTGACACTAGCTGAAGTTGATGAACTCAAACCCTCCAGCAAGTGATCAATAAGTTTACTGTAAAGTGATGCATTGCAAGACATCACCAAATGTGATAATGCTACTATTGTGCGTTTGCGAACAGCCTGTAGGATAAAATTTTATTTGTTGTATGACATTTTTTATTAACACTAATAACATTATGCTGGATTTCAAATTTCACTTCCTACTATTATACAATAAAGTTATTCTCATATAAATGCAGTACACCATCTGTAATCGGACACCTTATTGGGCACCCACTGCAATACCGACTTGCGAATTATGTTTATGAAAATGTTTTGTTAAAGCATGATCAAGCAGTGTACAACTATGTATTATATATTGTATTGTTTTATTTTCGAAATCGCATACCATATAGTAACAATTTTCTACATTGCATTCCATTTTTTATAATTTGTTGGATTACATTGTATTCCCCTTTAAAAATATTCCAAAATACAAGGTGGTGGCAGTACTCTTCAGTATCTCAAATTTGATAATCTTATGGCGCTTTGCAAAACAATTATCAAGGTCTACTGTATAAACAAAAGCTTGCTATTTTGTATATGTTGCACATTATGAGTTACAAAGATTCAGATTTGTAGATATATTCAGTAGATATATTTTGTAATGTCAAAAGTGTCTAGTTACTTTTATTTACAAAGTACCATATAAATTGTAGTAGAAATATGATGCCATACACCAGATAGTGATTGAAGCATATAAGGTTCTTCAACAGAAGAACCTCACAACCATACACTATAGCCACAGTCTTAACTATTAGCATAACACAACTGTATTTCATACTACATATAAAACCAAATAACAAACAAAAAATTGTAATATGTTACCTGACGTGGAGATGAAAGTTGAGGCAATAAGGAATTTAAAAGCACTGGATGAAAGGATATTAAAAGACCTCCAAATCTACTCAGTAAATCTGCCAATATATCCAATGCCTCCAACTGCACAGACACATCTTCTTGCTAAAATGAAATAATTACTACTATAAAATTTGGCATTCATAGCTTTAATATATTATTAACAGGATGTTATTAATTACTAAATGATTTTTAGTGTAACAAAATCTTACCTTTTCAATTGCACTACTGAGTTTTCCAGTTATTTTTTTACATACATTTGCAGCCAATGTATTAGAGCCAAGTGGAAGTTCAGATATCACAGTTTTCAAACCAATGCTGCTTATGTCTCTCAATTGTTCTGTATCTGATAGCATATTTGCACAAAGAGTCTCTACAATACCTTCTACCTGGAACTCCTTCACTTTGTTAACAAGCGGTCCAAGGCTGTAAATAGCATTATAAGAATTATGATCAAATAATAACAATAATATATTTTAAGTGTACAAGAACAAAAAATTTTTAAATTACCATTTGACTGCTAAATTTTGGACTTCCCCATTTTTGTCTTCAAGTAAACGAAGCAGCATTTTAACGACTTTTCTTTCCGAGTCATCATCAAGCTTTATGCTATCTTTTTGTAATTCAGTCATCAAATCGTTTGTAGCCATAAATCTGAAGTCTTTGTCGTTAGACGTCATCTAATAAAAATATGTGAAATAATTACTAGTTTTGAAAATTTATATTATGAGAAGCAACATTATAATTTAAAAAAGGGACGTTATAACCAAATAAATTTAAGCACCGGTTACCTTCTCCAAAAGATTTGCAATTTGATAGGATACACTAGCCATTTTGACTGGATTCAGTCTTCAAAATTTCAGTAATACAACCTTACAAGGACAGTATAGATGATATATTTTTTCACGAAAAAGAGTAAACGAGAAACATTTGAATAAATTCTGAAAACCAACTTAGAATCCACCAAAATGATCGAAAATTAATGCTATCACATTTGACGGATCCATTTCAATTTACAGATTTCATTTCATATTGCATTCTAGAGATGCGCCGACACGATTTTCGTTAGATCGATACGACACTATACGATATATCGATAATTTACGCTACCATACGATACGCTTCCCTCCCGATTGAAGTAACTGACCGAGGCGAGGCCGGCCCTCTTGGGCACCATCGACTCAGTTACTCAAAAAAAAAGATACGCTTCGATATAATATCGCATTCATTCAAAAACATCGTATTTATGTATCGTATCTAATTATAACGATGGTTTGTTTAGGGAATCACATTATTCTACGGAACATTAGATTTATCGCATTTGACATAGTTGTTATTCTTAATAAAAGATATTTAAGTAACATAATCAGTCAACTTTTTAGGCTAATTATTTAGACTCGTAGATAGATTTAGATTATTTTAGATAGTTCGTAATAGATAGAAAAGAACAATTAATTTTACTATAATTTATTAAAAATTTTATGGCATAGCTACTAAGGTTGAATGCTTGGACTTATTCTAATAAAATAGTAGATGAAAGAGTAAATAGTGACATATATAGCGATGGGTGGTCGTTGCAAAAGAAACAATCGACTAAATCGAAAATTATGAAATTGTGCATTCGATTGTCGATTTAGTAGTTCATCACTCTTATTATTCGAATAACAATCGAAACTAAACTACTAAAGCCCGATTCCTATATTCACAAAACGAGACGGTTTTCCTAAGGTTCCATTAAATAAGCTACGAATAGTAAGTCAGAACCGTTCCAATAACTGACGGACGTCAGTAGCCCATAGCTGACTTGAAAAAGATCTGAAGCGCCGTGTAACGCTCTGTTTCTCGTAGTAAAGAAGTGAATAGTAACTGTAACTAATAACTGTTCGCTCAATATAGATACCGGGCTCAACTGAACTACTAAATATACGCAGGGATTTCTAACTATTGATTTATAGCGCAGCGCACTTATTTAGTAGTACGAGCATAGTAATAGCTCCGCTGTGCTACAAATTAGTAGTTGAAGTTGACACGGCAATTCAGGTGTCAATCGCTGTTGGCCGCCGCATAGTTAGTCAATCACATTCTCAATTCAATCGACTGACACCGATTGTAATCCACTTTTGAACTCAACAATCGACTAATTCAAATACTTTTAGTATTAATCGCCTATCGCTAGTCATACATACATACATACAGTCACGCCTCTTTCCCATTGGGGAACGCAGAGACCACATCTTTCTACATGCTACGATCCTGGCACACATCTTTAACTTCTTCTACTTTCATTAGATTTTTCACACAAGCTCGTCGGTTGCCGATCCGATCGTGATTCGTAAGCCTAGGTCGTCCCTCACCGAATATGTTTGTGAAAACTAAAAATAACACAAGTTCAGTCCTAAATCATTATGTAAGACATAAGGTAGACTGGTTTACGGTCATACTAGTTCTTGGTTGATTATATTTTATTTTTATTAGTATATATTTAAAAAAAAATCTCTCGATCGAATTTAAATGAAACTAATTTTACGGATTTTATCGCGTTTAATGTTTTTACTATTTATAACCCGACGTTTCGAGTGTTTTACAGCACCCATGGTCACGGGAGTACTGAGGTGACAGATGTCCTGATGTCTTAGTTAAACCGGGGTACTTTCAGCTTTTAATAAATAATTATCTTTGGTCCGATCTACGCAGAAAAAGCTAACTGTGTCTTGAAGTCTTGCAGTGGTATGCTTCGTTTTTGATTTAATTTTATTTATTATTGGATCCCAAGCTGGTGGTAATACCCAACCATCTTCTATATTAAAATTAGGATGTTTTTTGATTTCAATAGCCTCGCGAATCATCCTTGGTAGGAATCGGTGTTCTTTTGCAAGGATCAGTGGTTTATCAAATCTGAGGTAATGGTTGGAATGATCCAGAACATGGTCAAAGACTGCAGACTTCCTAGAACGACGTTTCTTCACGTCAGCTATGTGTTCTTTTACGCGGGTTTTTATCGATCTTTTTGTTTGGCCTATGTAAGAGGGACCACATTCACAATCTAGCTTGTATACTCCTGCATCTTGTAGAGGTATGTTACACTTGACAGATGATAAAAGCTGACTTATCTTCTTCGGCGGCTTGAAAAATGTTTTTATCTTCTTCTTCTTCTTTGTTTAATGGCTGCTCTTAAAAGAATTCTGCCAATATCAAGTCAGTCATGGGAGTGACAAAATTTGAATTTCAATTGAGAATCCCAAATCTAAAACAAAACAAACAAATACTACACACTTAAAAACCATCACCTTGATTAGAAATATACATTAATATTTTATATTATTAACACTAATGAAATTACACAAAACTTCTACAATAGGAGTGTAAACTAAAGATAACAGGGTTACCATATTCATGGGTCGTGGGATATGTGAAAGAAATCATACAGAGATTGGGAAAGTTTAGGGCAAGCAAAAAATAAATGATCAGGGGATCCCTCATCCAACCCACACTCGCAGATCGAGTTGTCCCTGATCCTCATCTTAGCTAAGTGAACTGGTGTACAGGTATGGCCAAAACGAAGGCGACAAACGGTAGACGTAATTCTTTTGCTAGAGTTACGGTAGTGAAAGAACCAAGGCTTATTTGGTATATCTTCTTGAATGCTAGCATAGTATTTACCCGTGACAAGTTTTGATTTGCGCCATGCGTCACGCTATGAGACCATGAGGTCAGAACTAGCCAGAGGTAGTAGATCACACAAGTAGGTCTTACAGTGAGTATGGGTGCCAGTTCTAGTGGCTTCTTTTGCTAGAAGATCCGCATATTCATTACCATGAATGCCACAGTGACCTGGGATCCAGGCCAGAGCAACATGTAATCCTTTTATATGACATTTATGCAGTGCAGTTCTAATATTGAGTACATTATGACTTTTAATGTTGGAACGGAACGGATTTGACAACAGACTTTCTAGGCAACTTAATGAATCAGAGAAAATTAAAAAATAATGTATATATATAAATAAAAAAATTATGTTATGTGACTCCGAATAAAGAATGGATTCAAGAATAGCCAAAGATTCGCCAGTAAAAACTGTCGTGTTGGGTGTGCATTTAAAATTTAAAACTATTCTGTACTTTGGGATCCAAACTGCAAAGCCAACATTGCCCTGATTAGATAGTTTAGATGCATCAGTGTACATAATTAACCAATCGTGCCACTTTTCAGATACAAGTTGCTTAAGTTTATTTTCGGCTTCTATTGTATTTTTATTTATGCCTAAATTTAGGATGACTTCAGGTTGGAAGATTAAGGCCTCAAATGGGATTTCTTAGAGTGAATTCTTATTAGTTTGGGAAATTGAAGACTGTATGTTAGTAAGTTTTAGGTAACTTTTTAGAAGACAGGGAAGAAATTTATGAGACCAATATCTAGATTCTCTAGCTAGCTGGGAGAGGGTGTGAAGTCTTGAGAGAAGTGGATGATATGAAAGTTGAGCAGTTTTGAATATAAACCTATCTGACATATATTGTCTGCGAAGTAGGAGGGGTGGCTCAGAACACTCCACCTGAAGAGCATTTATTGGGGTTGACTTCATGCTACCAGTTATTATGCGGAGGCATTTACTTTGTATTTTATCAAGTGAGCTAAGGGCTGCCTTGTTACAAGGCTCCAATAGGAATGAACCATAGTCAAAGTGGCTACGGATTAGAGCATTATAAAGGAGTTTCTGGGTGTAAGGGTGGGAGCCCCACCAAGCACCTGACAGACAGCGAAGAGCATTTAGGTTTTTCTCGCATTTTGATGAAATATAAGATAAATGGGGAATTCCGGTCATTTTGGTATCCAGGATAACCCCCAGAAATTTCACTTTATTGTCATGGTGGATATTCTGATTTCTCACTGAAATCGGAAGATCAGGAATAAACCTGTGTCTCGAAAAAACAACTACACTGCTTTTAGATGGGGAAAGGGATAAACCGTGATCCGATAGCCAAGTTTCAAGATATTTAATAGCCATAGCTAGACGAGAAGATGCGTCTTCTATGGATTTGTCGATGGTGTAAAGAGTGAGGTCATCAGCATATTGTAAAATATTTGACATATAATTGACTGATCTATCCATATCATAGGTGTAAAGATTAAAAAGGAGAGGGCTTAGCACAGAACCTTGTGGTAGCCCTTTCCACACAGATCTAGGCGGGAGTAATTGTCCCTGTACGCGTATAGAAATGCGACTGTTGGAAAAGAAGTTGTATATGAAATTAATTATCCTCTCCGGGATGCTCAGCTGAAGCATTTTTTGCCTGAGCAACGGAAGAATTACATTATCATATGCCGAACATATATCCAGGAAAGCTGCAACAACAGACTTCTGGTTGGAAAACGCTAGTCGTATTTCAGATGTAAACACGCTAAGGCTGTCCATTGTGCTGTATCCCTTTCTGAAACCAAATTGTGTTTTGGACAAGATTCCTCTATTCTCTAATAGCCACTCTAAGCGGTTCTTAATGAGATGTTCCATTATTTTGGAGAGAGTAGAAGAGTGGGCTAGGTCGATAGCTAGAAGAGTCAGAAGGATCTTTACCGGGTTTCAGAATCGGAATAAGAAGTTGGGTGTTCCAATCGTCAGGGACAAATCCTGTGACATACACTTTATTTATTATGTCCAAGAAGTACTTGCAAGAGACAGGGCCAGCTTTAGAAAGTAAAGAATAGGGAATCCCATAAGCGCCGGGAGAAGAGTCTTTGAGGTTCTTCAGAGCTAAATGAATTTCGGCAAGAGAGAATGGTTCATTCATTTTGTCACAAGAATGAGAAGAGGGCTGATCTTCTGAAATGAGTTGGGGATGGAGTTCTTCCTCTGAGGGAACCCAAGGGGGAGACAGTTTATTACCGAACTCAAAGAGCCACGTGAGTGAATCGTTAGCAAAAAAGCTTTTATTATAGGCGCCCCGAAATCGCCGAATATTTTTCCAGACCAAAGCAGAGGGAGCTCGAGGAGAGAGACTTTCACAGAAGGAAAGCCATCCCTGTTTTTTCTTTTCAGAAAGGAGTTTTTTAGCTTGGGCAGCTACTTTTTGATAATAAACAAAGTTCTGTATGGACATGCATTCAGCATAACGTTTTTCTGCTTCCTTCCGTTTACGAACAATAGAAGAGCAGTGGGAATCCCACCAAGGAGGGGATGATAATTTGTTACGCGATGCGTTTTTAAGGGGATAGATAAATTAGCTGACTGAATAAGGCAGGAAACAAATTGGTTATATGTAAGCTGCAAATTGCTTAGAGTCACTGGGAGAAGACTTTTGACTTTTGAATCTGTTACAGAGCGATATAGCTCCCAATCAGCTCTAGAAGTACTATACTTTAAGAGAGGGGAAACATCTCTAGATGGGACACTTCTGTTGGAAAAGGAGATAAAGATAGGAAAATGATCGCTGCCATATGTATAAGGCAAAACTTGCCAAGAAGTACTGGATGCAACTGAGGCCGAACACAGGGACAGATCAACAACATATTTAACATTTTGGGAGGGATATACTCTTCGTGTTGGGGAACCATCATTTAAAACACACAAATTAAATTCATTAAATACTTCTAATAACATGTAAGAGAACAGGTCAGTCCTATGGGAACCCCACATTGTATGATGACTATTAAAATCACCTAGCACAATGAAAGGAGTGGAGATACTAGAAAATAAAAGATTGAGCTCAGAGATACAAGCAGGAGTGGGGTGAGGAAGATAAATAGATATAAAAGTTAGACCCATAGTCTTTATTGCTACAGCATTTATGTTATCTGGAAGGGAAGGGAGGAATATATGTGATACAGAAAAGTTTATTCTTATATAAGATTAGAGTTCCTGCATATCCATCACTCCTGTCATCCCGGACACAAGAATAGCCCGGGATCCTAAAATAGGATCCCGGCCTAAGCCAGGTCTCCGCAATGGCAAGAATAGATGGTTTATATGAATTTATTAAGTAAATAATATCAGACTTCTTATTCATTACGCTCCGGCAATTCCATTGCAGAAGAATTAGGGGTTGGAATTTTATATATTTTTGAAAAATGAGAATCAAGTGAGTTTTTCACGTAATACGGTAGGTCAATGTCATCAAATTTCCCAACAACTGCTGTGATAGTAGATACAAAATTTTCTAAAAGATTATCATTAGGAGATAGGGATGAGACCATTGCATGGCCATTGGGAAGAGTTGAAGGAGGGGTGCGAATAATATTGTTATGTGTTGTCTTGTCATAACCTACTATTTGTTGTATGGGTTGGTTTTGCGTTTGGCATATACAGTTTTTTTGCAGGATGTTGTGGAAACAGTAGGTAGTAGAGAATTGGACAGATTTTGTGAGGGGGAAGAATTGATCTGGACAATGTCTGAGTATGGCCTTCTAACTGCAGAAAATCTAGCAGAGGCCTCAAGGTAAGAAACATTTTCCTGGGACATGACCACTTTAATTGCTTTCTGCCTTGAATGTTCTGGGCAGGATTTATCTGTAGCACTATGATTACCAGAACAGAATAAGCAAGTCCGAGGGTCTGTAGTACAATTTTCACCTGTGTGTTCTTTGGTACAATTGTAACCCCTAGGTTTGGATCTACACTGAGCCTTAATATGTCCAAATCTGCAGCAGTTCATGCATTGTATTGTTGGCAAAACATAAGTTTCCACTGGAATAGAAGTGAAAAAGGAGTAGACATGAGAAGGGAGAACTGGGCCTGAAAATGTTAAAACTACTGTCTGAGTAGGTACCCATTCCACTTCATCACCCTTTTTTACCTTTCTGTGCAGCCTTCTTGCTTTAATGATCTCACCACAGCTAGAAGGTAGCTCCGACTCACTGACAAATTCATCCATGGAAATGTCTGAGGGAATGCCTCTGATTACACCCATACGAGTAACCTGGAATGTGGGGATAACTGCTGATAATTTGAATTTTGGTAATAAAAGGGATTCTACAAAGTTGTTAGCATCTGTAGGAGTCTTAAATTCTATTGAAACCCTGTTCCGTCCCACATTAGAGACACCATTTTTAGCAATGTTTGCTACCTTGTTCTGTGCCAGGAAATGTCCAATTTTTATCGGCTTAATTGAATAGCCAGATAAAGCATCAGGTTCCGATCTACTGAGGTGAACTGTGAAGGGTCCTTTGTCATTATCTGAGTACTTTTTTTTTCACTAAAGTTAGGGTTAACATGATTTACTTTTTTTTAAGAGTAGATGTTAATTCGTCTACATTTTTACGTTTGGAAGCGGTGGGATCACATTATCCGGTGGTTCCGAATCTCCCCCATCAACTTCCATTATTGATGAAAATAACTACATACGATTATAAACAACCCAAATACTTACCAACGAATACTAACTATCAACAACACGCACAAAACAAAACACAAATAATATGAAAATCTCAATGAAAAAATTGGCCAGACAATTAATTCAACGGAAACGTCAAACCACCAATCACTCTGACGGCAGACCTACAAATAAATGTTTTTATGTAAGCCCGGGGTGTGTTACCTATGACATCAGGACATCTGTCATCTCAGTCCTCCCGTGACCATGGGTGCTGTAAAGCACTCGAAACGTCGGGTTATAAATACGAGGGTGGATTGAAAAGTACTCGGCCTAACCAAGAAAATAAACACATACTAAATCAGTTATATTTTTATTTTTCTACATAATCACCATCAAGTTCAATACACTTTTGCCACCAACTTTTCCAAGCATTTAGACCGTTAAAAAAAATGATTCTTCCTTAGAGTGAAAATATGCGTCTACAGCTGCTTTGACCTCGTCGTTTGTCGAAAATCTTTGACCTCCCAAGTGCTTTTTTAGGTTAGGGAACAGAAAGAAGTCTGATGGTGCCAGATCAGGTGAATACGGCGGATGCGGTAACAGTTCAAAGCCACAGTTGTGAATTCCAGCCATTGACTGTACTGACGTGTGAACACGGGCGTTATCTTGATGAAACAGGACTTTTCTTCTGAGCATTCCTCGACGTTTTTCTTTTATTTCCTCTCGTAAACGACGTAGTAAGGTGCAGTAGTAATCAGAGTTTATAGTCTGACCCCTTTCAAGATAATCAATCATAATCACACCTTTCGAGTCCCAGAATACTGAAGCCATCACCTTATTTGCCGACAAAATCGACTTAGCCTTTTTAGGGGGTGGTGAACCAGGTCTTCTCCACTGTTTTGATTGTTGTTTTGTTTCCGGTGTACAGTAATGAACCCATGTTTCGTCCATAGTAACAAAACGATTCAAAAAATCATCTGCATCGGCTTCAAATAACTCCAAACAGTCGCGTGAAATAGTCAATCGCGTCCTTTTTTGTTCAACTGAAAGCAGTCGCGGAACCCACCTCGCAGACACCTTGTGGAAACCCAACTCGTTGACAATGATGTTTTGAGTTCGTTCATAAGAGATGCCTATAATCTCGGCTATCTCTCTAATTTTTAATCTGCGGTCTCCCATTATTAAATCAAGTACTTTTTTAATATTTTCGTCAGTAGTTGACGTCGAAGTCCTTCCAGAGCGGGGTTCATCTTTCACACTCTCTCTACCACGCTTAAATTCTGCTATCCATTTTTTGACGGATGAATATGACAGAGCACAATCGCCTAATGTACTGACCATGTCATCATGGATGGCTTTTGATGATAGCCCCTTCTTATGGAGGTACTTAATGACGGCACCCTGCTCGATTTGCTCCATTCGCGGAAATTATGACCGATTACTTTGTTAATAAATTTATAAAATCACAACTAATTATCGCACACGTTTCGAACTTCACACAATGAACTAGTCTGAACTGAACTAAATAATGTGGGTAGATTTGATTTTTAGAATTGAATGGATCTGTGTTAGGCCGAGTACTTTTCAATCCACCCTCGTAGTTAAAACATTAAACGCGATAAAATCCGTAAAATTAGTTTCATTAAATGAGTAGTGTTCGCGTAAATATAAGAACTCTCGATCGAATCTCTTTGTAACGATACGTAGCGTACGTATCTTTACGAAGACATTCGATAATATCGCGTATCGATACAACGACATGTTACGATACGATATATCGATACAAAATACTTTTATAGGCATCCCTATTGCAGTCATGTCCTTTTGGTCATGTCTTCCTACCGGCTGTCATAAATTACCGATGTCGTTAATATTTTTTAATTTATCTTAAACATTTTGTTAGCTCGTCAGTTTTTCTTAAATGTTCGACAATAATAAGCGATTGTCCGTTTTTTTATAAATAATTATTAAAAAGGTAGGTTCATACTAATGGCAGCTACAGCAGCAAACATTTCGTTAGTTTGTCGTTTTTTTGTCCTTAGCTTGGCACTTAAGGCAGCTATTAATTCGGCAGTAAACAATTCGTTTGTTAATCGGTTTTCTGTTTCACTAACAAAAATGTATGTCGTTAGTGTCCCAAAAATGGTCTACAATTTTCTTAACACTATTGTTCAATGTATAAGTAATTGGCTTTGCCATTCACCTTTATAAGAAAAGCACAGCAAAGCTGATCTAACATCTGTTTGTCAGTTTTTTAATTGTTTTGATCGAGAAGGATTTCGATGTCTCTCTTTGTCCTGAGGATTGCGATAGTCTAGTTCTTAGTGAACCTTATTTCTTAACCGAGGGTTGTGGCAATCACGATAGAGGCAAATATTTGTGTAATCTCATTTGTATCAAAGTCGTGGATATTTTCCATGTATTTATATATTGCTAACCGTTGTCTGGTACCTACACCGGTACAGATTTTTCTTGTGTGTGTTTTTTTAAATTCGAATTGGCGGCTCTAGATGTCGCTGCATCACTCTCCCACTGAGACTAGAAGTCGTAGTTATCATGGAGATCTGACCGATGATGCACAGTCTGGCGATGCGCGGAAGCTGTGACCAGGTCTTTGGTGCATCGAGACGTATGGAGGCATTGTTGATGCCGCAGTAGTCAGCCTGAGGAGTGGGGTCGCTGTTGATGATCCACATTGGTTGAGAGACAAGGAAGTACGAGTTGTGCCGACAGTAATCTGGTGCTTTGACTGCGATGGCAGCAAATGACGTTGTTGCTATGGTTGGGAGAAGCTGGATGCGTGCTGATATCACGTCGGCGTCTCCATTTTGGCGGTTGATATTGACAAGATAAGGGTAGCTACCCGCCACATTGAGTGGTCTGATATGTGAAGCTTCTCGTGTGGCGACATAGATGTCGCTACAATCACAAATGTTATAAAAAATTTACAAACACATTCAGTGTTCAGTGGCGGTCCGAGAAGGGGGCTATAGGAGTCATGACCCCATTGATAAATCTCCTAAAAATAAACAGTTTACGAACATTTTAAATAAATTATTAACATCCAGCGCAAAATGTCTAAACAATGAAATCCAAAATAGGTATCCTTACTAATATTATGAATGCGAAAGTAACTCTTCCTATCCTTCTGTCTGTGTGTCACATTTCACGGCTCAACTGCTAAACCGATCTTGACGAAATTTGGCACAGAGATAGCTTGCATCTTGGAGACATACATAGGATACTTTTTTTATCGGAAAATCAAAGATTTCCCACGGTATTTATATAACACCTAAATCCACACGGGCGTAGTCGCGTGCTTCAGCTAGTTCAAAATAATTTTGAAAAATCCGCGAAACACTGTAATATACGTCGAGACTAATCGGCGCTGTATGGTTGATTCATTGTTCCAAAACTCAAAACTTTTCAAAACTTCAAAAGTATAGACGCAGCACTGAGCTCTTATCACCTTAAGCGCCTGGGATTTTACGAGTAATTACTGGTTCGGCGCTTACGTCGCAGTGGCCGACTAAAACCTGGTACAGTCGAGCAATTACCTGCTGTACTACGTGACAGACAAGATTGGTTATATTTTAAAACGGGCTTCCATCAAAACATTTGACGACTCGGTCAAAGAAGATATGTAAGTTTTTACCATCTGTCAATTGTAATGTCTCTCTCTACAAGATGCAGGACTGTAAAATCTGGGTTGTGAGTATGGTCTCTCTTACATATGTCAAACAAAGAGATCAATAAGAACCCGCGAAAAGAACATCATCGTATAGCTGATGTGAAGCAAAAGTGACGCTCTAAGAAGTCTGCAGTACGACCATGTTTTGGATCTTGCAAACCATTACTTCAGATGTGATAGACCGCAAATCCTTGCAAAATAACACCGAGTCCTACCAAGAATGATTCGCGAGGCTAATGAAATTAAAAAACCTCCTAATTTCAATAGAGAAGATGGTTGGGTAATACCACCTGCTTGGGATCCTATAATTATTAAAGTTGAATCTACCCGAGCATACCGCTGCAATACTTCAAGACGAGACCGACTCGGACCAAAAGTAATAATTAAAGGCTGAAGGTACCCCGGATTAATTATGATCACAGGACGCGTGGTGCAAACTGTTCAAAACGTCGGGTTATACATATAAGCCGACGTTTGGAATAATATATATAACAAATATATAACAATATGTAATGTTAGCGTAAATATAATAAATCATTATGACGATCTCTACCCAAATATACATACTGCTTAAAATTCTGGCCACCCTTCCTATAAGGACTGCGACTACGTTGAGAGCAAACATATCAGAAGAGAGGCTGACAGGCTTAGCTTTTCTAAATATTCTTTCAGATATTATCATCCGATTTGCCATCAAAAATAGAAGACTTACCTACCTACCTACAGTAGAATTTCTCCTGTATCGTGGGGGCGTTTTATAGACATACATTTCACACGAAAAACACAACCAGTCCCTAAAACCGACTGTTTGTGTATTTGAACAAATTTTGACCACAACGGGGTATCGAACCCAGGACTCGCGGCGTAGAAGTAAGGTCTTCGACCCACTAGGCCACGCGGTCGTCAACTACGGCGGTGGCAACTACGGCAAAGTCCTCCCAAAATGAGAGCAATATACGGAAAAAGACTGTATTTTATTTATAGAAAATATTTTATTCATATAGAAATATCATGTGCAAATGTTTGTGGGTTTATATTAAAAAACTTGAAAAATTATTGCACATTATTTGAAGACATTTTAAAAAGTAAAAGCACAGATGACTTGTATAACTTTATGCAATTTAAAGAATATGATGACATTGAAAATTAATTAAAATATGCATCTGAAAACTTGAAAGTTGTTCCACTACTTCTAACAATATTTTTTAAATGTCATCACATTCTATAACTTAAAGGAAAATACCAAAAAATGTTATTATAAAATGTAAATTTTTCATTTTTAAGAAAGTGTAAAGTGCATTTTGGTGCTAATATTTTCTTTATAACAAATAGTGTGTTTCACATATGCATAAAAAGATTTTACCCAATAATATCCAATATACTAAATACCCAATAAACTATCAGCCACCTCAAAGTTCTAGGCAAAATATATGAACGCCTACTTCTTGCCCGTTTAAGAGACCCCCTCGAGACTGCTTCATGCAGATTCCCATCCACGAGCACTTTGGATGACAAGATATATATATATTTGCAGACGATACTTGCCTCTATGTGTCTAGACGTAATTCAGACAGTATCTCTAAACGCCTCCAATCCGCAGCCCGAACCCTCGGGAACTAGTTTCGTAAATAGAGGATCGTGGTCAATCCCATCAAAAGTGCAGCCATGTACTTTTCAAGGCGTATAACGTCACATCTCCCTACCATAGAGTTATTTGATCGCCCAATCCCGTGGGAAAAGACATCCAAATACTTATGCGTCCTATGATACTCGAGACTCAGCTTTGGTCCACATATTAACCGAGTAAGGAACCGAGCGGCGTTCGTCCTCGGCCTAAAATGTCCCTACGTAATAAAATTATATTATGCAACAAAGTCTGTATTCGGCCAATTATGACATATGCAAGCCCCGTATTTGCACTTGCCTCCCCGCTTCAAATTACCGACTTCAGGTACTACAAAATCTATTCACGCGCAAAGCCACGGGAGCACCGTGGTTTATGCGTAATGTTAACCTTCACATCGATTTAGGGCTTCCTACCACAGTCCAATATCAAAAGTTGGCCTCCCGCCGATTCTTCGACTCTGCCGCCACGCACCCAACCCACTGCGAGTAAATGCCGCCACATACAACTCCCTCGCGTTATAATAAAACTCGACTCGCGGAAAAAAAAGATTGAGGCACATCCTCGAGGACCCTGACGACGCAACCACTAGGGGCCCAGCACGCGCTCTACTCAGCACGACACACACACACATCACAATCACCATCAGACCAACTTATTCGCGATACCGTCGCATCTCAGGCCGGTTTTCTTCTAGCAATAGTGTCATTAACAGAAGCGTCGCTGGAGTATCTTGCGCCATTTCTTCTCCAGCGGAAACGCATTCCGAATTGGTGGTAAACTTAGTTAATAATAATCCAGATAAGCGCCAAACTTCCCAAGACTGGACGCGCTACTGGAAAAAGTAGCGCTATCCCAGAATGGAGAAGGAGGATTGAGGACCGTATCGCAAAGGCAAGGGTCCTCATCGGCAGACTGATAAGCTTCAGGTCGGGCAACAATAGGCCGAGAATTGTGCACTCCGTCAGGATAGCGTTTGCTGGGACAAATGTAAGTTTATCTCAGCCGGATATAGCGCAAAAGCTGACAGAGCGCATAGATGACCTGAAGCAAAGAATCGCTGCTTGGGGGAAGCGGATTCGGCGATATACCGAGAGGTCAAGACGGTTCAACCAGAATCGTCTCTTTCAGAGTGATCAGAAGAGGCTCTATAAATCTTTGGAGCGACCAAGAAATTGTGGAACGGGCCAAGGACCGAACCAGGCCGAAACCGTCGCCTTTTGGCGCAGCCTGTGGTCAGAGCCCATCAACCACAATGAGGGCCCTTGGACGGAAACTGTGGCGAGTCAGTGTACAACTATTACACCTATGGACCCCGTCGTCATTTCACCGGACGACGTAGCTGATGCGGTCCGTAGAGCCCCGAACTGGAAAAGTCCGGGACTCGATGGGCTGCATCACTACTGGCTAAAGGGGTTCATAGTATGTCACGCTGTGCTTGCCCGACAGTTCCAGAACGCCCTCGATCAGATGTCGCTTCCGAGCCTCTTCACTACTGGGATTACTCATTTGGTTCCTAAAGATCAGGTTACAACAGACCCAAGCAAGTACCGCCCCATAACGTGCCTAACCACTATATATAAGACACTGACATCCATTTTGAGCGTGAGAATCACCCGACATCTAGTCTTGAATCGGGTGATATCGCCCGCACAGAGTGGATGCCGGGGCGGTGGTCGGGGGACCAAAGAACCTCTCCTCATTGACGCGGTCATTGGCAAGGTGGTTAAACGCAACCGTCGGAACTTCTCTGCAGCCTGGATAGACTACAGAAAGGCATTCGACTCGGTGCCTCATACATGGCTAAAGAGGGTCCTCGAGCTGTACAATGTTGACTGTACAGTAAGAGACTTCCTCGGGCAGTGTATGAGGCAATGGAGTACAATTCTTTGTCATCTAGGCGAGCGGATGACGGCTGCTGAAAACCGCATAAGGGTACGAAGGGGCATCTTCCAGGGTGACTGTTTGAGTCCAGTCTGGTTTTGCCTATCTCCTAACCCTCTCAGCACACTACTGGAGGGTTCTGGGAGGGGATTTCAGCTTCGGAGGGGAGGGACAAAAGTGACCCACCTTTTCTATATGGATGACCTCAAGTTGTTCGCCTCCAATCGCTCTCATCTGGTGGATTTGCTTAAGATCACTTGTGATTTTAGCAAGTCTATTGGAATGGAGCTGGAGACGGATAAGTGTGCGGTCCTCCATGTCGAAAGGGGCAGGGTTGGGCACTCCGAAGGCATTGATTTATCTATGCCTGTTAACATAAGGACCCTTTCCGAGGCTGAAACATACCGATACCTGGGTATGTCACAAAACATAGGTACTGATGAGGCTGACATGAAACAGTCAGTTCGCGACGTGTTTTTTGCACGCCTGACAAAAGTGTCTAACAGTCTTTTGTCGGGCGTGAACAAGGCACGCGCATACAACGGTTGGGTCATGCCTGTCCTCATATACACCTTTGGCATACTCAGGTGGACTCAAACTGAATTAAACGCTCTGGATAGAAAAGTCCGCACAATAATGACGTCGCACAGGGCGCATCATCCGAGATCGTCGGTGATGAGGTTGTACTTGCCGCGGAGGCATGGTGGGCGAGGCTTTTTAAGTGCCCTCACCATGCACAATCGTGAAGTGTGCAACCTACGTAATTACTTCCTATCGAAATCGGGTGAGGCGCTCTGTGCGGACGTCATTACAAGTGATAAAGGGCTTACCCCCCTATCCTTGGCCAACGAGCAATGGCAAGACCCGGCAGTACAGAGCATTTCCGACCGTGAGGCCGTATGGAAAGAGAAAGAACTCCACGGGAGGTTCTACAAAGCTCTTCATGAGCCTTTCGTAGACACAGTGGCCTCCCTCCACTGGCTACGTCTCGGTGACCTTTTTGGGGAAACCGAAGGTTTTGTCTGTGCGATACAAGATCAGGTTATCAAGACCAACAACTATCGGAGATACATCCTAAAGGACGGCACCGTCGACGTCTGTCGAGCTTGTCGCCGTCCCGGCGAATCGCTTAGGCATGTTATCTCCGGTTGTTCGGCGCTTGCTAACTCTGAGTATCTGCACAGACACAACCTAGTAGCCAGGATTCTCCATCAGGAGCTCGCTCTGAAGTACGGTCTCGTGGATCGGAAACTGCCTTATTATAAGTACTTGCCGGAGGCTGTGCTCGAAAATGACCGCGCCAGGCTCTATTGGGACCGGGCTATCATCACGGACAGGACTATTCTCGCGAATAAGCCTGACATCGTGTTGATGGACCGGGCACAGTCGAGGATATTTTTGGTTGACATTACCATTCCATACGACGAGAACCTCGTGAAAGCCGAAACAGATAAGAAGACAAAATATCTGGACCTGGCTCACGAGGTTACCGACATGTGGGGTGGTATGCCGACCGAAATTATTCCGGTGGTTGTGTCTGCAAACGGGTTAATCCCGGTCAGTCTCTCGGGACATCTGAGGCGACTGGGACTCCGTGACGGGCTGCGTCGTGCTCAGATGCAGAAGGCGGTGCTCCTCGATACGGCCCGCATCGTCCGCCGGTTTCTTTCCCTTTCCCCCTAACCCTCGGCCGTTTGGTCTCCCCTGCCGAGGGCTCCCGTCTGGTTGTGATTTTATTCATATATTTTATTGTATAGTATTATGTTTAGTATATGTCTTATAATATCTTATTTATTTTATCTTATTTTATATATGTATCTACTCGTATATATTCAAATATTCCAACCAGGCGAGAAAACTATAAAAATACCCCAAAAAAAATCCAGATAATATTAATAGTAGTAGTAATATTGCCCTCCCGATTGAAGTAACTGACCGAGCCGAGGCCGGCTCCCTTGGGCACCCTCGAGTCAGTTACTCTCGCGAACAAGATGACGGTCCAAGCCAAGGGGCCCTTAATAAAGTACAATGTATTTGTAGAAGGTTCTTCCGTCACAGACCTAAAAAGAAAATTTAGTATAAAAAAACACTTATAAATTGTTCTTTAAAAACAAAAAGGATCACAGAATTTTTATATTTAGTATCTTGTTTATTAAGGCATGTTTTTGGTATGTTTCTAATTTTGTTCCTATTATTTTTGTATGAAGTGGACATTCTTCCCGTTGGGGTATATGTGTCTGTGGTATTGTTATTATATACTCTTTGGTATTGTTATTCTGTGGTTGTGACAGTCAGAGTCACATTAGACTAGCATTTTACCTTGTAGCGTGAATAATAAAATATTTATAGGTTATAACTTGCGTTTTAAATAACTTGCGTTATATATAATGTTTAAACTTTTTTAAACCACGTTGTTATGGATTTATTTATAATAAACAGGTAGGTGCTCAAGTTATGTTAGACTTTTAAGTCTATTTATTAATTATAATTTTTTTTAATTATAAAATTATAAATATAGGAATCCTATATTGAAAAATATTTTAAAATGTATTAAATGGCGTTTCTTAAAGCTACACCGTACAACTCTGTAATGTTTCATTTTAATAAATTCTGTTAATTAGTATCAGAAATTTAGGAAAACATGCAGAATTAATAATTTTAAGAAAGAATAATTTTTTGCTTCTTATTTCAATTTATTTATTCTACATCTATTTTTAAAGTGAAACTTCTTTGGGCACGATGACAGTAGAATTCCAAGGTCGATTTAACTGCAACGTTTTCGTGCAACATTTCTCTTATTTTTAATTGTCTGTTAATTATTATTTGTTTATATACCAAACAGTTATTTTACAGTTAGTAATATTTTTCTTAATTCATGATTATTAATTTTTATTTAAATCTAATTTCTAATATAAGTCTCACTTCTGTCATGTTTACACACTCAGTTGCAAACACGTCACTAAGCCACTTTTAACATATTAAAATTGCTTATTCAAGAGCTAGTTATAACATTGTTTTTTATTTACACAGGTACAATGGAGAGAATGTTGATGATGATTTTATTGATAGAGAAACAAAACATTTACAAAAACTTAAACAAAAAATTGAAGAAAGAAAGAAAACACATGACACACAAAAATCATTAGATATTATAACACTTAAACAGCAATATACAGAGGAAAATTTCGACCATTACAAGACACTAGAAGATGAGAATGTGGTTGATGTTATAAACTGTAACAATAAAGAGATATCTGATGAAATTAAAGCAATAAAAAGAAAAAAAGATACAAATGATAAAGCTACTGAGTTCAAAGTTTTAGGAGTAAATGGTTTTGAAAAAAAGTCTAAGGTATTTCATTGTTTTCTCACTGGAGATACTAATAACTTCCTGCTGCGGTCCTTGCTTTCTTACAGATAGATACAGGTATCCACAAATTTATGAGACGAGATTGTGGAGTTGGTCAGGTTGGACATCCTGCTCACACCCATGTTGGGTTTCACATATATTTGAAATATTTTTAAGTCTTAAACATACAGGTGACTTCCAATACTTAACTTCAGTATGTATAACTGCAGAGTGGTGTAAATCACCACATAAAATAACATGTAATCATTTTAATATTATCTCATATTGATTAAACTCAGGGTACTGAAATACCATAAAGTTTTAGTTCTTAAGCTACCCCAAAATAACCACAGATTTTTAATATCTTAGAATATGAATTGTAAAGTGAAAGTAATAATTCTACTTCATACTTGAACAACAATTTCAATGGTGCTGGCACCGGGAAACAAACTCAGGTCACTTGCATGCTATGAAATATAAGACAAGCACCAGGCGCCTGCGCTACCATGCCTCTTGTGAATTATGCAACAATTATGAATTGATTTTTATTATTTGCAATGAATACAAAAATTGATATTTCTATTTCTAAATTACAGGTACAAAGGGTATTACCATATTGGCTTTCACATCCATACAGTGTTTCAAAAAACCTGCAAAATTTAACTTGCAAAGTAAAAGATCAAACTTGGTTACACATCATTTTAAAAACCACATTACTAAATGAAGGTGTAACCCATTTTTTTCCTGTACAAGAACAAGTCATACCTTTTATATTAAATGAGCATAAATTACCATATCCTCTATGGCCTCATGATATTTGTGTATCTGCACCAACTGGCAGTGGCAAGACTTTGACTTTTATTTTACCAATAATTCAGGTATGTTACCAATGATTTACTTAATCAGGACTATGTTAAAAAATCTATAAATGACTATCTCACCAATTATTATTTTTCAGATATTAATGAATGAGATTGGTCACTACATAAGAGCTTTGATTGTTCTCCCAGTACAAGAGCTGGCTACACAAGTGTACAAAGTGTGTAAGAAGTATTGCACAAATACAGGATTAAAAGTATCTTTATTAAGTGGTTCTGTCCCTTTACAGCAAGAGCAACAACAACTTATGAAATATAGTAGGTTACATTATTTATATAAGACAATATTATACTTAATATAAAAAAAACATTGCAGCAAATATTACTAAAACATTATATTAAAATAGTTAGTATATTTTAGCTGAATCATCAGGATGGATTAGTGAAGTGGATGTCATAGTGTGCACTGCAGGAAGATTGGTGGAGCACTTACAAAATACTGAAGGATTTTCATTAAGACATTTGAAATTTCTAGTAATAGATGAAGCTGATAGGATCATGGACAATATTCAAAATGACTGGCTTTTCCACATGGATAGACATATAAGGCTGGAAAACCAATTGTTAACTAGTAAATTACCTCAGTTAAATTGGAACAGTATAAGTGATCAAAAATTATTACCACATAAATTACTTTTCTCTGCAACCCTTTCCCCTGATCCTGAGCTATTAGAACAATGGGCATTGTACCAGCCGAAACTGTTTTCAGCAGCCCCCATTTCCGATTTTGAAGGTGATAACTTTGTTAAGAAGTATACAACACCTGATGAACTCATAGAACAATTAGTAACATGTAATGCTGAAGAAAAACCTCTAATATTATTCCATTTACTAATAGAGAAAAAGTGGGATAAAGTTCTATGTTTCACAAATTCAGCACAATCAGCACACAGATTAGCAGTTTTATTGAATGAATGGGGTAAAGGGGAACTAAAAGTTGCAGAGCTATCATCAGCTTTAGACAGAACATGTAGAGAAATGGTGTTAAAAAAATTTAAACAATCAGAAGTTAATGTGTAAGTGATTGTTGTAATAATTTATTAGTTTCTACCCTGCAATATTTATGTATGTGATGGAGAATATTGATCATGATATTCTTCTTGCCAATTTTAACAGCTATATCTTCCTCAGCTCAGTAGTGATGGAAAACATCATGAGGAAACCTGCATTTCTGTTTCTGGGTAATAAAAATATTTTGAGGACATATGAAGCCTGCCAACCCATACTGAATCAGTGTGGCGGACTCATCTGTGCCTCTAAAAACACTAAGAGATCAAAAAGGGCCTGTCCTCAGCGGTGGGACATTTATAGGCTGTTATTTTCATAAGTATAAATGCAGCATAAGTGCCTGTGGCGGCTTAAGAGTATCTTCCGCCCATCTCATCCCGAGGGTGTCGTAAAAGTCGACAGAGAGAAAATTATTAACAAGGAGATTTGCAGGAGCATCTTTCTAGAACATCTAAACAACAAACTGCGGTTGCCAACCTGCCTACCAATCGTGGCAACTATGGCAAAATATCTCCGGAATGAGAGCTACAAACTTTTGTGGCAATTTATGGGGTAGGCCTACATTCAGCAGTGGACTAGTGATAGGCTGAAATGATGAAGTGCAACACAAACACTCATCTTTGAAATTGGAGATTAGAGATTGTCTCATGCATTTACTTTTACATGGGACAATTACTCCATTCAGACACCAAATATGATATGGTTGGCATTCAAACCCAGGTCCCACCACATGGCAGTTAGGTACACTGAAAAAACTAAGTCATATCATTTAGCTGAAGAAAGAAAATAACAAACATTTTTTTTACATTCTCTTAACAATGAAAAATATAAATTTCATATGTAATTCTTATGTAATTTTTTCTAGGATAATAAGTACTGATGCCTTAGCTAGAGGAATTGACATACCAGATTGTAATTATGTTATATCATATGATCCACCAAGGAATATAAAGACATATGTTCATAGAGTGGGAAGAACTGGCCGTGCAGGAAGAATAGGCAATGCTGTCACAATATTGCTTCATAATCAATTAAACATGTTTATGGTAAGTAAAATCAATTAAGATGCCAAATATTTCAGCAAATTAAATACTAAAATATCTAGAAAAAAAAGGCACTGCACAGACTGTATTTTTGTCAAGTACATAACATGTCACTAGTCATCAATTTTTTCATCACTTTCTGTTAAATAAGAACTGGTTATAAGTTGTTACAAATTTCCAACCTTTTCATTTGTGGTTATACTTTTAATAAAATCACTCAGTAAGCCCTTTAATCTGTGCAGTCTCTATCGTTAGTTTAGGCCTACCTTTCGGTCGCTTTTGTTGTGCTTTTCACCTGATCATCATATTTGAAATCATGTTCTCTAACATACTTTTCAATTTCCCTGCTTATTTCAAACTCTGTGACTTACAAAACCTAACTTTGTTCTCTCGCCCATATGCCATCAGCGTCGGCAGTTATTTATTTAATCGTCAATAGGTACTACTTCCTAAAGAGTGTTTCAAAAGGCCTAAAAGCCTTTTTACTACTTCGTTCCTCTGTGTAAAGGCCCAGGTTTCGCAAGGCGCAACTCAGTAGTTCGATAGTTTTCTACATGAGTAGGAACACTTTATCCTTAAAGTACTCCCCGGCTTAACTTCTCGATCGGTCTTATTCTGGAAGGGTAAAACAGACCTTAGATATTTAAAGTTATCAATCCTCTTGATGACTGATAAACAATACTACACTCAGCGTCACAAAAATCGCACCTCTCTGAGTTTGCGCGAAAAATGGCTGTAATGGCTAGAAACGAATTATATTTATATAAATATTGGTAAGTTTGAAATGGGTATTTGAATAGCTTTACATTATTAATAAAAAAATCATGAAATCATTATAACATTTATCATTATAGAGCGTCAAAAATAAACACTGTCAAATGCTCGTTAGTAAGGACGCTAGTTACACCACCTAAAAAGGGTATAAAAGGGTCGATCTGGATGAAATATGGGCCCCCGTCCGATCCCACCGCATATCGGCCTATAAGCCTCCTCAAGGCCTTAGGCAAGATATACGAACGCCTACTTCTCGCCCGCTTAAGAGACTTCATGCAGTCTCGAGGGATCCCCATCCACGAGCAGTTTGGATTCCGTGCCAAACACTCATGTACCCAGCAGGTGCACCGCATAACGGAGCACATTCAATCCCGCTTCATACGCGGGCTTCATACCGGAGCGCTCTTCTTCGACGTGGCGAAAGCGTTCGACAAGGTCTGGCACAACGGGCTCATATACAAGTTATATGGACTCGGTGTGCCAGATCGCCTCGTACTCATCATACGAGATTTCTTACGCAGTCGAACCTTCCGCTACCGCGTCGAGGGGGTGCGATCCGAATCACATCCCATCCTAGCCGGCGTACCACAAGGCTCAGTCCTAGGTCCCGTGCTCTACACCCTTTTCACGAACGACATACCGCACACCAGCGGCGTCGAACTCGCCCTCTTCGCAGATGATACCTGCCTATATGTGTCTGGACGTAATCCAGACACTATCTCTAAACGCCTCCAATCCGCAGCCCGAACCCTCGGGAACTGGTTTCGGAAATGGAGGATCGAGGTCAACCCAATCAAAAGTGCAGCCATGTACTTCTCGCGGCGCATAACGCAGCATCTCCCCACAATAGAGTTATTCGATCGTCCAATCCCCTGGGAAAAGACAGTCAAATACTTAGGCGTCCTATTAGACTCGAGACTCAGCTTCGGTCCACATATTAACCGAGTAAGGAACCGAGCGGCGTTCGTACTCGGTCGATTACATCCGTTACTAAATAAAAATAGCAAAATGTCCCTACGTAATAAAATTACACTTTACAAAGCCTGTATTCGGCCAATTATGACATACGCAAGCCCCGTATTTGCGCATGCCTCCCCGCGTCAAATTCACCGACTTCAGGTAATACAAAATCGATTCATGCGTAAAGCCACGGGAGCACCGTGGTTCGTGCGTAATGCTAACCTTCATATCGATTTAGGGCTTCCTACCATAGCCCAATATCTAAAGTTGGCCTCTCGCCGATACTTCGACTCTGCCGCCACGCACCCCAACCCACTGGTTGTCAGTGCCGCCACTTACAACCCCCTCGCGATACACCAAAACTCGACCCGCGGAAAAAGGAGACCGAGGCACGTCCTCGAGGACCCTGACGACGCGACCACTATTGCCCAAGCGCTCTACTCAACACTACACAAACACCCATTATCACCATCATACCGCCCCCGCCGTCGGCGTGGGCGTATCAGACAAAGTTATTCGCGATACCGGTCTCAGGCCGGTTTTCCCCTAGCAGTAGTGTCATAAACAGAAGCGTCGCTGGAGTTTCTTGCGCCATTTCTTCTCCAGCGGAAACGCATTCCGAATTGGTGGTAAACTTATCTAATAATAATCATGGTATTAATAATTATAGTAGTAGTAATATTGCCCTCCCGATTGCAGTAACTGACCGAGCCGAGACCGGCGCCTTGGGCACCCTCGAGTCTGTTACTCTCGCGAACAGGATGACGGTCCAAGCCGAGGTCCCCTCTCGGGGGCCCTTGCGCCAGTCGTCCATAAATAAAGGTTTCGGCTAAGCGCCCTCAGCGCTATGCCACCTTTCAATCCTTTCAATTCCTTTCAATGTAAAAGCCTTCGGGCTAACAGTGACCATCAGTCCTAAAAAAAAAAAAAAAAAAAAAAAAAAATATGGGCCAGTCGTAATTTAGACTTTGCAGTGAACACACGTGAACAAGTAACCCAAGTAAGAACAAGTAAAGATGGACACCAGCTCTGAAGAAGCCGCTCAAGTGATTGCCCTATTGCAGTCGGGGATGCGGCAGTGTGACGTTGCTCGACAGTTGAACCTGTCCCGTTTTTCAGTTCGACGGGTGTTTCAACGTTTTCAGCAGACTGGTGGTTATGTTAGAAAACCGGGATCTGGAAGAAAACGGTGCACATCAGAAAGAGATGACCGTTTCATCGTTACGACATCTTTACGAAACCGTTTTACAAATGCTGTTGAGTTGCAACAACAGCTTCGATCAACTCGGAGAACATCTGTGAGTGTTTCTACGATAAGAAGAAGTTTACACGAAAAGAGTTTAACAGCCCATAGACCTGCTAAAGGTCCAAAACTTACTGCACAGCATCGCAGAGATCGCCTAGAGTTTGCTCGCAATCATTGCGAGTGGACTCTAGAACAGTGGCGGACCGTACTCTTCTCTGATGAGACGAGAGTCTGTCTCTTCTGCAATGACAGACGTAGAAGGGTCTACAGAAGACAGGGGGAGAGGTTCACACAACCCTGCTTCGAAGAATCCGTTGAATACGGGGGTGGCTCGTGTATGTTTTGGGGCGGCATTTCCGTCGACGGGAAAACGGAACTTGTGTGCGTTTCCCGGACTCGGGGTGGCCGTGGGCAAGGGTCATTAAATGCTGGTCGGTACATTACTGAAATCCTGGAGGAACATGTGGTCCCGTATGCTGGTTATGTCGGTGATGGATTCATGTTAATGCATGATAATGCTCGTTGCCTCACCGCGGCTATTGTACGGGATTATTTACAGGAGGTCGATATCCCTGTTATGCATTGGCCAGCACGAAGTCCAGATCTTAACCCAATAGAACATCTCTGGGATGACCAAAAACGGCGCGTGCGAGCTCGAGATCCAGCTCCAGCCACTCTTCAAGAGCTCCAAGATGCGGTACTTGAAGAGTGGGAACAAATACCCCAAGCGGCTGTTGCGATCCTTGTAAGGTCCATGATAGACCGCATGGAAGCCGTTATCAAGGCAGGGGGGGGGAAACACTAGGTTTTAAGAACTTTTTTTGTATTTATTAAGTTTTTTTTTTAATTATTAATTTGCAAATTTGTACATACCCTGTCTTTTTCTTTAATTTCTTTTTCGTCTCGTTATAAAAGTAAAATTCAATTAAAAATCCTGAAAGCTAATCAAAATTACCTTTCGAATGATACCCTCAAACCACAACATTACCATTGGCCTGTTGTGTTAAAATAGTATTTAAATTATTTTTTTCGGATGTGCGATTTTTTTGACGCCGAGTGTATAATAAACAGACATTATTCTGCAGCAGCGCAGACTGATGCTAGGAAAGGCAAAAGTTCATAGTTTCAGGCTTTGAGGATCCAGTATTATTGTTACATGCAACTCCTCCATCTACTAGTGATGACTATATCAACAGCATGTGCTGCAGTTTGCGAGTTGTTATAGACAATTAAACCCCTGATGTTCTTCTCCCGGATAACAGCTTCTAGTACCTGGTATAAATGACGGTTGAAAGTGCATCTTTGCCTTTAATTCCTGAGAGTATTTCAAACATTTTTGACAGTTTATTTAGTATAGAGAACAAAGACTTGGAGTATGCTAATATAACCAAGACTAGTCATACAAATTTATTTTACACTTCTTGGTTCTACTACTTCCTTAGTAGAATGAATACATTTCAGAGTAGTGGTAGTTCTAATGACTGAATTCGCGAATACTATACATTGAAAATCTCATAGTTGAAGTGGAAAGTAGCCCAGATTAACTATGACATCAGAATGTCTAACACTACCATCCCCAATGGCCATGGGTGCTGCAAAGCGTTCGAAATGACGAGAACAAATAGTAAAATTAAGTGTGTTAAAATCCGTAAATATAGTTTTATTTTAAGTAGTAGTTTTCTTTTTATTCCTTGACAGTTTTCTACACAGTGGGCACTGGGCCCATTTTACAGAAAAAAAATCTACCACATATGCAAATACCCAAGTTTGGTATATCTTTTCCATTGTTTCAATAGCTGTCAAAAATTAAAAATCTTTCAGTTATTAAAGATTTAATTACTCAGTGATAATAATTTTAATATATTAGTTTAGTTTCACTCTTCTGTAGCCAAATGTATGTTTTTTCTATCTCCAGCATCTCATCTTAAGTTACAACTTGCTGTAAGTTTTACTGTGTCTTTCCATCTTTTGTGCTGTCTTCCAATCTTAAGAGTTGTCTTCCCCTATTCCTCTGAGTTTATCTTTTATAATTTTGCTCCACCTGAGTACTTTACAGGGTATGTCATACTCTGTTCCATTTTTTAATACCTGTGTACCTTCCATCGATCTTTGATAGTATTGTAACATATCTCTGTGTTGTTAAATATAATGGACCAAGTAACATATGCATAGGTAATTAAGACTTTTCGTTTTATTTTAAAGCCTATACTACTTGATTTCATGGCCATGTTCTTTGACCAGTATTTTCCATCTATTGGCCAATTTGTCTCACTAAAATACGATATCTTTGTTTTTCAGTTCTGACTGACTTTAATTGTGTTACAGGAAATACTGCAGTCCAGTGGAAAGTCTGACATACCTCAAATGGAAATTCCTGTGCAAGCATACAGTCACCTGTTACACAGTTATGAATGTGCTATTCTAGAAACAAAAAAAATTATACATACAGAAATTAATAATAAAGTAAAAAAGTCTATTGAGCTTAAGAGAGGCCTGAAGAAGAAAACCAGAAAAAGAAAAATCAGTGAAAAAAGTAAAAGTAGAGATGGTTAAACTAAATAAATTTCTTTTCTAAAGAAAAATAAACTTCGTATTACAACGTTTTCGAACCTTTTTTCCCCTCTTGGCATTCATAAATTCTTATGCTCGCCTTCTAACATGAACATAATTTTTAAATATTTAAAAATTTAATTGTTCAGTAAAGAAACTTGAATGATAGAATTTAGGAAGAAATCACTAGGAAATTATTGAGCAAACAAAGTAGGTGAATTTTCAAAACAGGGCTGAAATTCAAGTAAGAAATAATTTTACTGAAAGATTTTCATAGGTACTAAGAAATTATTAGTAATTATTTGCGACGCTAATTTCAAATGAACACCAACGGTGTTATCTGCACGTTAATGCGAAACACGGCTGAAACTGAGATTCGCAATATATACCGTGGGAAATGCTTAGTAGTTTGTTGAACTGCTGCTTATCTCCCATATACATATTATACTCTTCTTCTTCTTCTTTTTGGCCTCTCTTATAAGAATTTTGCCAGTGTCAAGTCAGTCATGAGAGTGAAAACAAATAACTTTGAACAAAAAAATTTCACGAAATGCCGGTTTTGTGAGAGACTTCCGAATCTACAACGAAATATTTTTACAATCCATCACCAGAAAATGGTTATAATTATGCTACAATTTAATATTATTAGTATGAATAAAATTATATAAAATGTTTACAAATGGAGTAAACACAAGGGTCAACAAATATGGTAAATTAACAGGACGAGGAATGTTATGAGGGAGAACACCGTATAAGGAGTATCTAAGTTTAGGGCAGCTGAAGAATAAATGATTAGCAGAGCCTTCGTCGAGTCCACACTCGCAAATAGAATTATTCCTAATCCTTAATTTAGCCAGATGGACTGGTGTAAAAGAGTGTCCAAAGCGGAGGCGGCAAACAATTGATGTGGAAAGTTTACTGGCTTCACGGTACTGAAAGAACCAGGGTTTTGTATGAATATCATCTTGGACCAGGGCATACTGTTTACTTTTAATAAATTTTGAGTGTTGAAAAAGAGATTGCTATGATGACATTAATTTAGAACAAGCCATAGGAAGTAGGTCCTGTGTGAAAAGGAGGTATTGGGAAAGAGATCATGTCTGTATAGCCTTTTTAGCATATTATACTCTTTGCTACCTAAACAATCCAGTTTAAGTAGTATTTATACATGACGGTTACTAACAGCTTAAAGAAGTTACTTATACTTCATTATGAATAGGGACATCATATATTTTTTCAAAAATATTAATAACTTTTTATAACGAGTATAAATAACGAGTTTTCATTCATTTTACAATTGCAATGTAATTGCAAGTTTCTTAAAACGGGTGATATTTTAAGTTTTATAATAATAATATTTTATTTCGTCCCTATTCACCCCATTATACGGAAGTGTATTATCTATGACAGCGATCGTGCGCCATCTAGGTACCAAAACAAAGATAAACATACCGTTTGACTTAAATTTAATCATAACGGAAAGCGAAATTTATTTATTTTGTTTTTATAAAATCTTATATAGTTTATAACAAAAAATAAGTTTGTACCATAATGGCACCAACAACTATTATACAGTCCTTTGTTAAAACAGCAAGTTTCTCAAAACCAGTGAACAATATTAAAGCACACTTTTTATATCCTAAATTAGTGATCTTCGAAGATACTTGTAAAGTTATTCTAGTGGATATTACTAATAAAAATGAGAACGGAACAGATTCGTTTATCAGTTCATTTGACTTGAAAAACGATATTATTGATGATATTTTGCAGGATCATTTTCTTTGGCTTATTCTTGAATCATATGAACTTGTTGTTATAAACATTTATCAATGCAAAGTAGTAAGGATAACAAGTAATAATTACGCCAACTATAAAATTCGACAGTTCGTGAAAGTAGAGAACAATTTAGTTTTGATGAGCGAAAGTGGAGAGTGCCTTGCTGCCCCTTTTACTACTACTGAATTAGACAACAGAATCAAACAGGGAGAAAATGAAATAGTGGTAGCTCTTGAAAAGTTGAATATGTCTCGTTCTATCTTAAAAACTCAGCAAACAATAACTGTTCTTAATGGGCTTAACGCTTATATAGAAGAAGGCAGACTTACTTTACAATGTAATATAACAGGCTTAACAGAGGTATTTTATACAAGTACTAAGTTACAGCATGTTGTTCCATGGGGTCAATCAGTAATTTTGGCTGATAAATCAAAAATGTGGATGATTGACCTTGAAAATTTTAATACAACATTTGAATTTAACAATGTTGAATCGAACTATTACCCCCTAAAAGCTACAAATAAAACATTTTATTACTTGATGTGGGATAAAGAAAAGGTAAGTCAATGTTTTTTACTCTGATGACTGATTCAATGTCAAACCTTTACTTCTTTTAGAGGTCTTATAGTAAAATTTTATTTAGCAATGGATAAAGTGGTACCATGTGGTGGCAGTGTAAGAAAACTGCTACTTCCCTTTCCATGGGTGCCTCAAAAGTCTTATTGAGGGAAATTTCAGACTAAAAATACACAGACCAGTGATAAGCAGCAGCATAAAAAGGTGCAAGGCAACTAACACTAAAATCACTTACCTGCTTAGTAGTATCCTTTTTAGGAGATATTCAAAAATCCGGATCATATGAAAATTACATACAAAATGTGAGATATTTATTTCAAGAGACTAAAATCAATATACTCAATATTTATAAACTATATAGCATTGAACTGTAGTATGTAACTGCTATAATTATACAATTTCATCATCTGACATGATCTGAAAACTTTGATCACCACAATCACTATTGACCCACTCTTTAATATAATCCATTTAAAAAACAATAACTACTTGGTACATCTGATTTTGATATGTGACAATATTGAGACATGAGAGACTGGGCAGGGCCATATGGGGTTTTGCTGGGCAAAGTTGGCTGTCTGTATAATCATGAATCAGCATAATTGAGGTCCACTGTACTCAATGTATGTAAAAAATTCATTGAATTGTGAGGCTCAGTGAGGTCATACAGTTTAATTTATGTACTGCCTGTTTACTTTCAGGTGCAACTTTATAGTGCTTCTACCTCACAAACAGATGATGGTGAAACTAAAACCGATGACAATATTGCATCAAGCAAATTATCTCAAGATAATCTTATGATTCAGTTAAATTCAACAATAGATGCTGCTTTATCAAATGTTAAGCCAGCTCAGGTATTACCACAACTGCAGTCATTGTTTAACAGTATACTTGATTACAAATTTCTTATCAATGCAGCCATGAAACTTTGTAAACATAGTATTTCATATAAAACTATTGTGTATCCTCTTCAAACAAAGATTTTTAAACAAAATGATAGTATTTTGATTAATTTGATCAGTGACTTGACAATAAAAATAGATTTATTAGAGTACATTCTCTTTAGAGGAAATAATTTTTATGATGGTATAGAAATTTTTGAACAGAACTTTATACAACTAAGTATTCTATTTATTTCTAAATCAGATTTAGATCTCGCTTCAATCTGCTGGTTAAAATTTTCAGAATTGAAACTCATAATTCAACCTCATGACATTGTGAATATTTTAAATGCTATACCCTTTAATATTAAAATGGGGGCTTTAATTATATGGTTACACAATTTCGTTCCATCTATTTTAGAAGAAAATCCTTTTTATGTTGATTTATTTGTCAAATGGACAACTGAAAGAGTTTTTCATTTAGAACAGTCACCATATTGGCCTAAAATAGGTTTAAAATTTATTCAAGAAGTCATCACTGTACTCGAATTGTCAATAAAAACTATTTCAATTAGGCCAACATCATTGGATGACCTAGATATTTTAAAGGATCATATCAATTACATAATAGAGCTGAAAGATAAATACAGAATTAATATGATTCTAAGTGAATTAAGTTCGCAGAATCCAACTGAAGTAGCTTTAATTATGTTACGTCGTTGTTATACTGAGGATTTGGAAGATTTTCTTCAAAACAATTTACCAAGCTATGCATCTCGTCATTTATTTGAATTAGATGAAATGTTACATTCATTTATAGAAAGTGAAGCAGCTGTGAGTGGAGGTAGTGTTGATGGTGTTCGCTTGCAAATGCTATTGAATGCATTTCGCTCAACTAGTAATAGACTTGACTGCCTTTTACAAGTTTTAAAAGTACTGGATGTTCCTTGGAATAAGACTATTGTGGATATCGCTGTTGCAGCTGCTGCTTCTGCAAATAAAGATTTTACAGTCACTGAGGCAGATAGAATTTTGGCTCAAGAAATACACAAAGAATTAAACTATGCAAAAGTAAAGGTTGTATTAAAAAAATATAATTTTCCTCTGTCATGTACTGATTATAGTTTAGTTCTGCACAAAATAATTGATGCTACATCTATTGATCGGAGTGATTTGAAAGTTGTAACAAGTGTTTTAACATCATATACAAATCATAGCAGCATTTTGTACATTGATAAATGCCTACATAACTGTGAAACTTCACAAGCATTAAATTATTTCAAACAGTTGACAAACAAAGAAAAAAGAATATTACTTAAAGTTATTATAAACAAATATGAACTCATCATTATAAGGGCAAATGTGAATGTTACACTTGAAAGAAATTATCTAGACTTTTTAAAAGGTACTCAGTCTATAGAAGATATACAAATGGCAGCTATGGAAAATTTATATCATCTGAAAAATTCTTATAGCCTTACCTTGAGCATGAATGGGATGTATAACGAAAATGTTTGTGAAAAGTTAGTAGACACATGGATTCAAAGTGATGGTGCTTCAGCAAGTTCAGGGCGCGGTAGATGCATAACACACCTAATTAATAAGCATTTGTCTAGGAATTCAGCTCTATTAGAACTATTGCGTCGTACTTCAACAAATCAAAAAGTTCGCGATGTTATTGAATGTATTTTAACATCCAAACCTTGTAACCACAACATGATTTCAGTACTGACATCATTTAAAGATGGAAATAATTCCCAGCTTTTGATAGATTGTAATAATGTAATATCAGAATTAGTTTCCAATTGTGAAGAAGAATATTTACATTATTTAATAAAAAGGCTTTCAATTTTAAATTCTTTAATCAACACAAATATTGTTTTAAAGAACTTATCTGTGGCATGGAAATTCCATTACATATTTTTACCCATTTCCTCTGTCAATGTTTTGAATGATCTGATTAGTTTTTATTCTAAAATGCCTACAGATCAAATCAATTTGGAAAACGAAATTGCAAACATGTGTAGTAGGAGTGATCTAATACCATTTAGATTGATTTCATATCTGATGACTGTAGTTTATGAAATGGAAAAGGATAATTACTGCAGCGACTTATTAAAAATAAGAGATCAATTAGCGAAAAAGCTGCTAATAAAGATAATTTCATCTCAGGATCTAGACAACATACTGGTAACTATTTTATTAATCATCTTAACCCATTTTGAAGACTCAGAGGATAAAATGTGGGTTTTGGAAACTCTCCGAGGTCAAACTGAAACGTTGGCGCCCTCTATTATGTATTATCTGTCAGCTTCAGTTACACGAAACATATTTGGACTAGACAAAATCTTACCAGGCAACATAATTACGTATCCCCCTCAATATATTTTAAAGTCAAAATTTAATATTGATTTATCAGAAGTTGCTCTTCCAGACAATACTGAAGAAACATGGGATGTAAAGGTTGTTCTTTTCCATGTTTTGAAGCAGTACCCTAACACAACGTTAGAACGGCTCCTCTATTTATGTCGTACTTTAAACGTTTCTTTTAATGATGGATTATCTCTGTTACTGATATCTATTTTAACTAATTGGGATTTGAAGTACAAACTATTAGATGACGATCTTGGCTGTCGAGAATTAAAACTGGATAACGACGAAAGAGAACTGATGCTAAAATGTTATACAATTTGGGAAAGCATTGAAAACAGGGATTTCCTTCAGGATATATTGAACGACTTTTGGAAAAACGGTGAAGTGATATTGCATGGATCCGTAGTTTCTATTAATCCGTATTTTTATGAAGTATACTTTTGTATATACCATTTAATATTTGGAACAACTGCAGAATTACACAGCATTAAGGAATATTTCCTATTAAACTTTTTAAAGGAATACAAGAGAAACGGTATGCCGAAACAATACGAGTTCGAAATGTTTTCCGTAAAAGGAATGTTCCCAGAAATAGGATATTATCGATTGCCTTTTCATCTTTTTATGCGTGAAGATATGTGGACTCATCTAAAATCTGAGATAACTTTAGAAACTTATGAACGATGGCTACCGATTGTTGCAATATTATCACTTGATAATGATTTACAGACAGCTAGGGATATGATTTGCAGCAACGCTGTGAAGCAAACAATGACTTCAAGAACACGAAATGAAGGCCCAGATTTAAATTTAAAGGAAAACGAACCATGGCGCCTGACGTCTCGGGAAGAGCCTTTGCTTCGGACAGCACATAGATGTGTTCGTCATATAGCAAATATGGAATGGGCAGGTGCATGTCTTTTCTATGTCCTCCAAGGATGTGCACGTGGAGCTGATCAAGTAGCTGCAGCCCATTTGTGCTTCCAGTTTTCACAGCGTTGGGCTGCACTTCAACCGGGTAACCGTGCTGTTCGACAGATGGAACGTTTACATTCGACCCTGTCGACAAGACATGCTTTACATAAAATAGATTGGGCTTGCGAAGAATTTATTCGGTTGTCCTCCGAACCGGCTCAGCTTATTCACGCCATGTATCTTCATCCCAATTTTGTAGAAAAGATAGCTCGTCATGATGTCAATCGCGCTGCAAATGAAATAGCAGACAAAAATGGTATCAATATTAGTTCCATTAGAATACAAATTTTGGAAAATATTCTTGAAAAAAATCAAAAAGAAAATAAGAGTTTCCCTGGTCTAAACACAAAAGAACTGATTACAGCAAAATATATTCTAAAAGCAACATGTCCGAAAATGGGTGCTATATATTTATCTAGAATTGCTTTCGACGATGAAAGCGACTTTAATAAGTGCAAAAAGCTAAGAGCTTTTCAGTGTCTAATGAGTGTCGTGGATCCAGACACTGCAGTCAAAGTTACTAACCGAGTTCGCGATTCACTTTGGTCTTCACTTCTGGAATTATTATATGTAGTTAACCTTGAAACAATCGACATGCCTTGGGTTGTTGCAACCTTTTTGCAAGATAAGATTCATGCTATTCATCAGTTGTTACAAGTTGCTAGGGGAAATGTTGAAGGCTTAAAAATTGCAGCTGAATTGGCCCACCGGTATGGCAATGTACAAGTTATACGCGATCTAATCCCCTTACTACTACGCGCATCATTGTATGAGGAAATAATTCCATTGTTATTAAAAGCACATCATCCTCCAGATGACATGATATGCACTGCTTGGCGTGCAGTTATGCTGACACCTTTCCAGCGTGCAGATTATCCCATTACCGAGCGACAGAGAAAAAAGTGTCTTAATGTTTTAAATTTATTGCCCGTGTGTCCGCTTATAAAAGATGAGGACTTAGTAGAAATGTGGAAGAATTGTGTTCGTTGTAAATGTCTTGGGCTAGGTTGCTTAGTTTTACCGTACATGACTTCACAAACTAGGCAAAAATTAACAGAATTACAAAAAATTGACAGAAGGAATCTTATCATAAGCCTCAAAAATTTACAAGCAGAGTCATATCTCGTTTCTGGTGCAATGATTGTCCTAGAAAATATAGCGTCAAAAGCTTACCGATAAAACTATATTTTGATTTCAACCTCTAAAGTTTAAACCAATTTTCGTCTTATACTTCGAAACCATTAAATGAATTCGTTACTCATAAAAATTAAATTTATTTATTGTTTAATAACCTCACACGAAAATTCAGATTTTTTCGTTTTCTGCTGTATAGAAAAATGTTCTTTACTGACCACTTAATAAAGCAGGCTTTCATATAATTTTCTTAATAAATTATTTATTCTGTCTCAGTGATGCATTCAAAGTCCATCGTAAACTTAGGTTCTTATTCAGGTACCGTACAGTAGGATGTACTAATGGACGGGAGATCAAGCGCTGTTTTCTTTTAATTCTAAAACAAAAATATTACGCAGAATAATTACTGCGTGAACATTTTTTTACTTATTAATAAGACATTTAATAATAAAATAACCTCGATAATCTGTAATGAATACATTTAATGGGCCCTGTAACTTGTATTAATTTTTCCAGAAATTACAAATCTTGTGTATGATACTAATACCATCATACTGCAGATGAATTAATAATACGATAATTTGCACCCTCTTTCACGATGATTGGGTGTCACGCTAAAGATATTTAATAAATTCCCTATCTTACCCAGAATAAGTAGCAAGTTTTATTTCCTGACTAACATGCATGTTAATGAATAAAGGTTAAGTTAAGTTACAGTTTGTTCAATAAGTTATCAGGTTATTGTTTAAAATAAAAACTATTTTTGTAAATGTTGATGTCGTGTTTTATTCATTTCCATTACAATTTTATCACAATTCAGGTTGAAGAATTCCTATGCACAAATCCGTCTAGGTATGTATCACCGCAATGCCAGTTATTCTGCCGTGAAGCAGTGTGTAGTGTGCAAACATTACTATGATTCGGTCAGAAAGGCGAAGCTGTGAAAGGCTTCGGGCTAACAGAGACCATCACTTCTAAAAAAAGAGCGCAGTGTGATGCCAAACAAAAATGTTCTGGGTGACAGCATTTGTTGAGCAGTCGTTGCACTTCTCATCAGGTGAACGATTTCCTCGTGTCGACACTAACATACAAAAAACATTTAGCCAGGTACCCCCGAATACCTATTGCCCTCGATACATACAATAATATTCAATATTCTTAAATTCAATTAATAGATCAATTATATTTCAGATTTACCAAGTACAACCAGTGTAAGGAAATATGTTTACAGTGTAACGAAATAATTTAACAGGCATCTGCCATATTGTGGAGGTAGCTTTAAAAGTCCATTCGAAGGTACTAACGGTATATAAATTAAAAAAAAATGTATTCATTTAACATTATGAAAAAAAACGTGTGCACGCGGTAGAACTGAATCCTTCAGAAAACTAGACTTCGAGAGAAAGACGAATGCAGAGTATCAGGAGTAGGTTAATTGTAGGGTTTATTTCCTATAATATTGTTACCAAGTTTAAAAAATATTTTACATTTATTTCTACATAATTTCATTACGTATTAAACAGACTCCCAAGTTTTCAATTTCAACTAATGACCCGAGTGGCTTATGGTAAAAGTAAAGTAAAGTTCCAGCCTATAAATGTCCCACTACTGAGCACAGGCCTCCTCTCATTTCTGAGAGGGTTTTGGAGCCAGGAAGAATCCGCTACGCTGCTCCAATGCGGGTTGGCGGACTTCACATGTCTTCGAAATATTTTTAATTTCTCAGACATGCAGGTTTCCTCACGACGTTTTCCTTCACCGCCGAGCACGTGGTAAGTCAGCACTTAAAATTGCAATCAACAATTTTAGTGGTGCCGGCACCGGGAATCGAACCCAGGTCACTCGAGTACTATGAAAATTAAAGCGAGCGCCTAGCCCCTGTGCTACCACGGCCTAGCTTATGGTAAGAATAAAATAAATGCTTTGGTTCGTATGTATATCATAATATGATCATGATATCTTTGAAATACAGCGTCGATTACTGTTTTTGCAGGCTAAATTCTATCTATAGACGTATATGTCTTTTTCTGTGTCGTTTTCTCGTTTCACCAAGTATCAAATCATAACGATTCTAAAGAAGTTTTCACTTTTAAAATATAACGCAGTGAGTTACGTCGCAGTAACGGAATTTATCACAATCGGGTTACTATGAAAACTGAAGTGATTATGGGAAAGCGGAGGGTATAATTGTTTCAGCGTTCAGCGTACTTTATTTGGACAAATAGGACAACCGCAATTTCTTACACTAACATTTTTTGTGGCGACTATTCTCATCGGCAGCTCTGCAGCAGATAAGATTACGTTATTTTACTAAAATAATGTTTTATTTATAGGAACATAAGGCTTGAAATATAGCCAATATTTGATGTGGTGGTCGCGAAATAAAACGACCGCTCTTGACCGTTGCGCAAAGGGAGCCGCGAACCTCGATGATGCCCAAGTTGCATGAAGCCGAGCGGCGGCGGGGCGTTCGAGAGACACCGCGGCCGCTGTATTTTTGATAGAGCGTTTCAAAGTTTTAAATTTTAAAAAAATATAATTAAAATTACAAACCACTATTCAATTGTTTCTAGTTTACAAAAAATAATATGAGTAGGTAAGTAATTAATATATCTTAGTCTATTCGCGAGTAGCGCGGGCGAGCGTAAGGGCTGTTCGCTCATACCGCGGCATTTTTCTTAGTTTTAGCATTTTTATACCTATCGTAACTTTTACATGATAGGTCCGATTCGGATAATTTAAAGAGGACTTTACATGTACATAATCAACCTTGACTATGAAACTCTGTAGTATGAAATAATGTAAAAAAAGCGGTTATTGTGACTTAACTATAAGTTAGACATATAGCCTCGCAGACTTTTTTTGTGAGTAATGACGAGGACTATGAAAAAGTAATACATTATTTTCTTTATCATCAATAGTTTTTGCAGCGCACGCCAAATGATGAATTTTATCAGTAAATTTTTGATACCTTGAGTTACATCATAGCAATTTTTGTAGGGATCTCAGGTTTTTTTTACAATAAATACAACTCATGTTAGTCGGTGATAATGTAGTTGTATATGTGAAAGAAATTTTAAAATCGCTTCAGTACTTTTTGAGTTTATTAATTACAACCAAACATAAAAGAAATCAAATCTTTCCTCTTTAGAATATTACTTTTGATCTAATGACAGAAGGAAAACCTAGCAGTTTGACAGTATTTCATAAAAATATACAAGGTTTTTCTGGAATTAGAGGTCGAATTTTTTAAGAAAAATGTAATGTTGACTTATTTTGTGTAACAGACCACTGGTTATAGGAGTCTTAAATATTGTTAGGCTATCATATGTGGCTGTATCTAAAATATATAGTGTTGCACTTATACTAAAGCGAATTTGAGTGCATATTAAATGATGTTTTGATATTAGCTGATAAGGATATTAAGCCAAAGTGTGTGTGGGGATTATAATTTAGATTTGCTTAGTGGTAGCTTACTAGCACAAGATATGCTTATTTATATCAACTAATCTCCTAAACTTTCCTAAAATATATGCTGTAAATATACAAATAATATAGAGTAAGATTCCAGAGCGATCAGACAACTTATTTTCACATAGAAGAAACCTTAGGTTCTCAGTAGCGTCTCATGTTCTTTGAATACCTGCGTGCTTGTGGAGCTCGCCTTGTGCCACCTGGGCAGGTACCAGGTTAGAAAGGTAACTAAAAATAAGAGTTACTTAACTTAAATTTATATGGCTGATTTTTATATATGTTTTGTAGAATATTATTCTAAAATAGTATACTGATAACAAAATTAAGGCAGAATCGAAAGTCATATATAAGGAAACCGGTAAAATGACGCCTACCAATAATAAGTTTTTATTAACTACTGCCCGCGGACTAATTGAATCCAACAAAGAAGGTAATGAGTTTGATACAATTTCTACTAAAATACCAATCAAAATGACTGCAGGTCATAGCTCGTTATTAATGCATACACACAAACTGTTAATTAAGAATGTCAGCGCCGGAACTGAGACATTTAAGTTTAGACCCGTTAATTCCCGCAATATTTAAAAGATTCAAGTAGTTAAATGTAAACTAATATTATAAAGAGAAAAGATTTAATTTTTTGTGTTTTTTTGGTTGTAATGAATAAACTACTGAACCGATTTCTAAAATTCTTTCACCTAAGTACAGCTATATTATCAGCGACTAACGTGGGTTGTATTTAATGTATAAAAAAACCTGAGATCCCTATGATGTAACTGAAGGTATCAAAAAATTACTAATAAAATTCATTATTTGGCGTACGCTGCAAAACGATTGATGATAAATAAAATAATGTACTATATTTTCATGGTACTCATCATTACTGACAAAAAAGGCTATACTTATGTCTAACTATTAAAGTCACAATAACCGCTTTTTGTTCTAATTTGTCAATCAAAACACTGGATGAATCGAAAGATGATGACAATCGTATGTTGATACAAATCCTTATCCTGATAAATATATATATATGTGTGGGCGAACAGACCTACGTCGTTTTATTGTTTACAAGGAAGCTCTGAGCCACTAAACTTTCATTGCTTATGTTACCATAAATAAACCGTTACTTTGGTGAAATAACTTAATCTTACCTGACGAACTGCAGAGCCGCCGATGAGAATCGTTGCTACAAGAATGTTAGTGTAAGGAATTGTTGTTGTTCTATTTGTCCAAATAAAATACCAATATATTTTTCTAATATCTATCTACTCGTGCGAAGATGGGGCGGATCGCTAGTATGAAATAAAACCGAAGATTTATGGGGTATTCTGTCAAGTTAACAAAAACAATAATTCACATTCTTTCGCCACATTTATCATCATTATTTAATTCATCTATTAATAAACGTATTGCCTGACCATACGAAAGTAAGTAAGGTAATACCACTTTTCAAAACAGTTGACTCAGACCCAGTCAATTTAAGGCCCTTGTCAATATTCCCAGTTATAAGTTAATTGTTTGAGAAGCTAATGGATAACCGAATGCTGTCTTTCTTTAACAGCAATAAGTTATTCCATGATCATCAGTTTGGTTTTACTAAAGGGCACTCCATTACTGATGTAGAAATAAGTTTAATTCAATATATTTATAGTGCTTGGGCGGATTTTCAGAACGCCACTGGCGTGTTATGTAATTTATCGAAATTATTTGATTGTTTAGATCACAAAACTCTGCTTTGTAAACTAAAATATTATGGTTAAGAGGAGCAAGCTCTTCTTTTGATGCATTCGTATCTTAGCCATACGATACAAATGGTTGACATTAAATAGTACCAACTTCGTAGGCTCTCAAGTAAAAATGGGTGTACCACAAGGATCTGTTCTGGGCCCATTTTATTTCTTATCGGTGCTCGGAATTGTATTTTGGATTGGTTCCTTACTAACGATTTCGCATTAAATACCAAAAAAAACAAAATGCGTTAATTTGCATTACCAAATGTAAAACCGGTACAAAAAGATGTTTTGCAAAATGATAAATTAGAGTTTGTTGATAGTACTGTTTTTTTGGGAATCACATTAGATTGTAAGCTTCAGTGGGATCCACATTTATATGTGTATGTATATACTTTAGCTAATAAACTCAGTTCTGCTTTGTATTCCGTTAAAAAGATCCGACAAATTGCAGATACATCCACTGCAAGACTTGTTTACTTTAGTTATTTTCACAGAATAATGTCTTACGGCATTGTATTATGGGGAAATGCGGCTGACGTGAATATAATCTTTACTTTGTAGAAAAGAGCAGTTCGCGCAATTTATAATATGCGCTCCCGCGATTCGCTAAGGGAACAGTTTAAAGAAATTAATATTTTAAATTTTACATGCCAGTATATTTATCAAAACGTTATGCTTGTTCGTAATTTTAAAAACTCTTCCCCAAGAATAGTGCCAAACACAAATTAAAATGAAGAGATAATAACAAACTAGATAATCCAAAATTAGCCTTATTAAAGTAAAAAAGGGTTTTATGGGTACGTTGTACACGTATTTATAACAAAATTCCGGATGTAGTAAATTTAACATAAAGTAATTTTTTGTTCTTTAAAGCTTATTATAATTTAGGAAGTATGGAATGTATCTATCCAGGGAGACGTCAAGTAACTTACCACACGATGTGACTGTTATGTTGTAAGCAGCTACGTGACATGTATTTTTATGTAGAGATAGGTATTTACGTCATTTTTGGAAACAAAAAATCTTATGGAAGATTATAGGTGTCACAATCTCATCCCATGAATGTCGTAAAAGTCGACAGAGGGAAAATTAAAACCAGGAAATGGAAGATTTGAATAAATAAACGGCAGTTACCGCCTGCCAAGAGTGACAACCATTGCAAAATTCCCCCAAAATCAGAGCTGCAAACTTGTGGTAATCTATGAGGTAGGCCTATATTCAGCAGTGGACTAGTGACAGACTGAAATGATGACGATGAAGAGTTAAACCCAGTAACATTTACCCTATTTTTTTGTAAGTTTTTCAGTGACTGTTCTTGTGAGGATCAGCTTTTTTGGTCATCGCCATGGCTGAAAGATTCCTTTGAGTCATGGTCAAATGATCAAAATCTCTCTCTTGAACCTGCTGATCTTCCGGGTTTACATTACCTTTTAGTGAGTAAGGTCCCAAACTCCAGAGATCCATCATTCTTATTTAAAGATTTAGCTCTTTCTAAAAGTTACCTAGTTAGTTAGTTTAGTTAAGTTTGTTTAGCGCAACAGGATTTATTTTGAGGTTTTTACATAACTCCCGATGTGATTCAAAATTTAGAACATAGATTCTCAACGTGGGCGATAACGCCCCCTTGTGGGCATTTGAGACCTTTGGGGGTGCTACTACGTAGTAGAGTTAGGGGGCGTTGAGATGGCTCAGAGGGGCGTGGGCAAGTGGCAACGTGTGAATTTTGATTCACATATTTCGGTAGTTCAGGAAGTGGCTAAAAATTTCACTGGAAGATTCCATTACATTCAGATCTACATTAAATTGGTTGATATGTAAATTTTTAATTTCTGGTTTGAATTAAAGAATTTCAAAACCTCTGGATTTCTTATATATAAATACAGGTAATGTTAATAAAAGCCTGTAAATAAAAAATAGAAAAAAAATTGTTTGTAAATAAAAAATATCGACTGTAATTACCTAGATTTCAATATCGAACTAACGATATATCGTTTTAAAAAATATCATTTATAAATATCGGTAGTTCTTAAAAATAATATCGATATTTTATCAAGTCCTTTATACTATAAACCAGTCACTGCATATTTATCTTATTTCTGTCGATGCGTGTTATATGTCTCAAATCACTGCTTACATAAAGGCAGTGATTGTTCATTTTATTGCTACCTCGGCCCTCTGATTGAAGTAACTGAGCGAGCCTTGAAATCCAAGCCGAGGTTCCCTCTCAGGGGCCCATGCGCTGGTCATCCATAAATAAATGACTCGGCTGAGCGCCTCCAGCGCTCTGCCACTTTACAATCCGGCGAAGCTGTGAAAGGCTTCGAGCTAACAGTGAATAACAGTGATAAAAAAAACATATTATTTTCATTGTACGTGGGTACAATTTTTTTCCCGATACTGCGTCTGGAACTGGGAGCGCGCTTACGTGTTGCTCGCAGCAGCTGAGAGTCCTATACCCGAACTTGATTTCGTGCTGTAGCAACGTTGGTAACTAAAAAGAGAAATCGACTCCATATTGATAAACGCTGCGACTTACGGTAGTTTTAAGTAAAATTAACCTAATAACAAAGTACCTATAATGCATCAAATTCAACCTTCACATTAGTTAAGTAATAAATTCAATGTCTTTTGAATGTTAATAAAAATACTTCTAAATATACACGCCGGCACAATTAGCGGAACATTAGAAAAAGGCAGAGTATAGAAATAATAACGTGAATATTAAATGAATAATTAGATATGAAGTAACAAACTGATAAACATCTTTTAACATCGACTTTAAGAAGTTTTAATGAAAAATAATCAAAATAAAGAAAACGCTTTTTTCTCTATTTTGTGGGAACACAAACAATGTTACCAAGATTTTAACGTTAAATAAATGAAAGACTAATACACGTCATTTTTCCTCCTCGTGCTCTAACTACCGTTTCCATCCTTCTGGGCATGCGGCGAATATTGTTATTTATTGTATCTTGGGACAAGCTTTGCCACTCTTCAAGTAATGCGTTTTGCAGTTCTCTTAGGTAGTTGGGGGTTTTATTCTGGATTTGACACTTTTTTTAACAAGTCCCAAACAAGCTCTTAAGGATTCATATCCGGGGATATTGCTGGCCCCTGCATCACTGTTATACCCACATGGTTTAGATATACTTGGGCTGACCAAACACTGTGAGTCCGAGCGTTGTCCTGCATCAGAATAAAGCCGTCATCATTATAGGGGGCAAATAGAACAACGTGTTCAGAATCAGCAGTCATATTCCCTCCAACGACCATCACTAACTCCGTACGAGCTCCGAAAGTTATCCCTCCCCAACACCATAACTGAACTGCCCACATATGCCACCGTATTTTCAAAATTAGTCTGAATGTATCGTTCTCCTTTGCGTCTCCATATTCTCTGCCTTCCATCGATCTGGTTTAAGAGTACTCCACACTCATCAGTGAAAAGTTCCCGCCCCATTGTTTTGTCCCAAAAACGGTGTTCGCGTGATAAGTTAACCAATGTAAACGATGGTGCCTCCCAAGTTTTAGAGCTTTAGCGGGTACATAAGAACCTATGCCTACTTTTTCAAATCTTCTGCGAACTGTACGCTCTCTCACTCGCACTTCTCGCACGACTTCAAGCTCATTTCGGGCCTGCACAGCCGTTACTCGCATGTTCCTGCGAGCCCGAAGTTGTAGAAAACGGTCATACCTCCTCGAAGTGCACTTTTTTCTGCCCCTCCTCCTCATAAGAGAATCAGTCAACCGGCACCGTCGAATACTGCGATGAATCGTTGAAATTGATTGCTGCAGTCTGGCGGCAATAGATCTGTAGGCCATTTCTTTGAATTTCATCTGTCCTAATAATCTCTGATGGTGTTAAATCGGACATTTTTTTATTTCAACTGAGGTGCCTACTATTGACACGAAAAAAATAACTTTTATTAATAAAATTGAGAATTTATCGAAATTATAAAACTTTTAAATTTATCTTGAACCGCTAACAAATCAGTATTATCGAGAAACATATACCAATTTTAAAGTTAAAGTTCTAAATAAAAAGGTAACATAATTAGCCAGTCTTTAATGTAATGTTATGAAAAATAATGTTTTTTTTTCCACTAATTGTGCCGGTGTATGTATAATTAAGTTAATTAAAAATACTAAATTAATAAAGCTTTTGTTCACTCACCTCACGACACGATTTCACAGAAACAAGGTGATTTTCAAAATGGCACATGGTTGGGATATTTGTCACACAATGCCCTCCATCGATATTTTATCAAATAAATTTTCTTCAGATAGATTTCGCTGAATTGCAGATACTGTTATAACGCAAGTAGTTTTTCAGTAATCTCGAATAAACGCTATAGCCCCAAAGAAGCCAATGCCTCAGTTGACCTTATGCATTTTGTTCATAATAAAACATTCTTCTTTAAGCTCAGAAATAGGATTGCAATCATATTTTATCTTACGACTACATAATATTACACTATTAGATATAATCGTGGTAACAGCTGTTTCAGATTCGCGACGGATGGTAAGTAAAAAAGTTAGGTTCTAGAAAAAAAAAATCTCTGTGGGCGGTGGGCAAAATAAGGCTGAGAACCTATAAAATATTTACAGATATTTATTTGATTATTATCAGCCTGAAGAATTACAAACGTTAATTTTTAATGCCTACTTCATTATCGTTTAAAGGCGGTGCCCAACAACTGCCCGATCTTTTCAAGGCGTAGGTACTGACCATTCACAGTTCAAGACCATCATATAAAAAAAACTAATCAAATCTTTTTTATGCGTGTTAATGTTAATGTTTAGGCCAGGGGTAATGTTCATGAAAGTATACCTACGTATCCATTCTTCCACAAATCCCCAGCATATTCATCCCCTGCACTGCCTGCCACCCTAGTACCCTATGCCTCACCTACTATGCTGGTTAGACGTTGGGGACTTAAGGACGAATACAAAACATTGCAATCAAAAATGTACATATAATTTAATGTGTTGTATTTTTGTTATCCCAGACTCCCAGACCAAAATATAAGTAATATTTCTTTCTACAACAGGTGGTTTCATTCCCAGACTCCATAATTCTAAAGCAAGGTCAGTTTGGCAGAACAAATGCTTAAGAAAAAATATTTTTTTATTTTAGGTTCGTACATATGGGTTACAAGTAAAAGCTAGTGATTTAATAAAGTTTGCTGCAGGCAGAGCCATTTCAAATAATGAGCCATATATACCATGACCACATGCAAGTTGTTCTGGTGTTTCATTAGATTTATTTGGTCTATGAGCAAACTCTACTGCATCTTCTCTCAATAATAATACTAATAATGTTGATTTACAATGACTTATTGCGGATGCTAAGTGCAGTGGTGTTTGTTCTGCAACAAAAAGATAACTTATAAAATTAACTAAAAGTAACTTAAGCAACTTGAGTTCTTTACTATTTACCTCCATCGGAAAGAGCACCTAAATCTGCACCTGCTGCGAGTAATCGTGCAGCTGCAGAAAAATTGTTCCAGTTACATGCTGAATGCAATGGTGTCCAGCCTAACTCAGTCCTTACTGTAACTTTTGCACCTGCACTAAGCAAGTATGAAATGCAAGCAACATGATTTCCATAGGCAGCTCGATGAAGTGGAGTATATCCATCAGAGTCACTTACATCCACAAGTCCAGGTTGACTTTTCAGAAGTTCCTTTAGATCTTCTAGTTCTCCATTTTCAGCAGCCCATAATACATGATCATTTGGATTAGCTATAAAATATTTCCATAAACATTAAAACAACTAAAGTGCACACTAAACTTTATTTTGTAGAATAAATGTAACTTTATCTTTCTCATGTAAACTAAACAAAGAATAAAATAGAAACAATGTTTGTTAATAAAATCTATATTAACAAACATTGTTGCAATGGAGTGTTACACACATGAGATCCATTGCAACAATGTTTGAATCACCACTCTGCAAAGAGAGCCCATCAGTCCAACACATCTTGAGGATACTATAAGTAACCAAACAGGTTTAAACATTTTTCAAAAGTTACTTACTCTCAATTTTCTTTAAATTAAATGTGCCAGACCTAAAATACATACACTTATGATGCAGCCTCATTTCTCATAGGGTTTTGGAGCTAGGAAGAATCCGCCTCGCTACTCCAATGCGGGTTGGCTGACTGCACATGGCACTAATACCTTTTTAAACATTCAGCCTATGGCTAAAATCAGTAGTATATGTGTGAATGGCTTTAAGAGTGATTACCTTTTGGATTTTTTACAATATCAACGTCTTGATCCACATCATCCCATCCAGACACAAACATACCAGATGTTTCCGGATTTGTTTTGCAACGTACTATTTCATTAGCAATTTCTTGGTAATTGCGAGCATTTATCGTCTCGTCCTCCGAATCCGACATAATTGCAAATTGTCGCTACTTTTTATGAAAAGAAAATCCCTAGATTACTAGTTGTATATTGATTTGCTAAAGGACTTCCCAAAGCCAATTAAATTCATAAGTTTGGTACTCAAAGTACAAGTACTTTTACTCGTTTCTTTTCTTAATTGGAGTACGGTTTACTCTTAATAGAATGTAAATTGTAAAAACGAAGTCTTACCCATAGGTAATAGCTATTACCTATGAGTTATTACTATTATACTATTATTATTACTATTATTTATATTTACAGAAAGAGTAGTAAACTTTTTTTGCACTGTCGAATGTCAAGTCAACGTCAAGTAATCAATTATTATTATTTAATTATTAACGGAAACAGTCAACTATTTTCCAGTGTCAATTATCACATCCAAGTATACAATCTTCAAGCAGCAAGACTTCAAATATAGATCGACAGTAAATTGATAAGAGACTTTTACTGAAGATTTGCTGGATTGATGGAGACAAAACGAAAAGTACAATTTTGATCTCGAATTGAATTTTCCAATCACTGTACACTTTCAGGAGCACTTGCTGCATAATAAACTATCAATATTAAACATCGAAACTCCAAATATACACAGAAATTACAAAATTAAATAAAAACACTACGACCACTTTTCGAGTTGGCGCCAAAAGTCAAAAGTAATATATAAATAATAAAATAGTAACATTGCATGTAACTATTTAATTAGAGGTGTAACGAATATGTTAGTAATATATATAGGTATTATATTTTTGTTGTTGTCTAGATTTATAAATATGATTGCGCTTTATAAGTAAAAAAAAAAACAAAATTTTCAATACAATAATCAAAAAATTACTCAAAAACAGGTGAACGTTTTGCCCGTTTCACCACTTTCTCCTTACAAAAAACTAAGGAGCAAAATTTTTACCCAGAATTGCGATAAAAATACCTAATTTGGCAACGCTGTGAAAGATTCTTCAAAGTTTCAGTAAATAAGCATCGATGTTAGTTCAAACGATTATTTGTTTGGATGTTTTGAAAATAATTCTGTTTTAAATCTTTGGCACATAAGATAAATATAAGCTACGTTCTAAAGTCAATTAGCAAAAACTTTACCACGCATTCTTGAAAGAATGCGGTAAAGTAGAATACTAAATCAACAATTTAAATTATAACAACAAAGGGAACTTTTTCGTGATTCGTACTTTTCATTATCTTTGAATCTTTCTATTGCGTAACTTCGGATAAGCTAGAATAGTATATCTTTATGTGCAAGTAGACGTAAGGTGTAGAATAATTACAGCACAAAAAAATCTTCGCTTTTATAAGTTATTGTAATTAAGATTTTTAGGATTTTAATAAAAAATCTGAAAATAGAACGAAAATCTGATTACCATACCAGTTGTAGTTATAGTGAAAACCTAAGTTAACATACTTTCTACACCTGTCCATGTCTCCATATAAATAACCTTATTTAGAAAAATATTATTACGATTTTACTCTGTCAACACCGAAAGGCGGCCATGATTTGATTGGTAATATATTTCCAACATGGCGTCTAGCCTAGTTGTTCAGAGTGTGTGTGTGTGAAAGTGCAGTGAAATTATGTTAATATCAAGTGTTTTTAGTGATAATTTTAGTGTTTAAGTGAAGACAGTGTGCTTTAATGCAGCCGTTATCCTATCATGGCTTTGGATTTACGCTTGCACTCTCCTGCAGGCGCGGAACCTGTTGTTTATACATGGCCCCTCACATCGGGTCATGGCTCGGTAAGAAACTTTATATTTTGAATAGAGATTCTTGAAAAAAAAAATAGTGGTGAGATCTGATAGAAATCATAAAGTTAACACCCTTTTCAACATAATTATGTTACCTAATGTTAAACACCGTATTCGTTGAACGAATATCTTAAGCTATCTCAAGTACAATTCTGACTAACGTTTTGTTTTTGGTATCTTCTTACATAAGTATTCAACTATGTTGTACAAATAATAATAATGTACATTCATTAACATAAATAAAGCATGAATATTATTGGTAAGACGATCATCTAAAGAGCATAGGGTATTGCTCACATCACATGGGTAGTGCAGAGTGTATTGACCTCGTGTTTTGTCAAGGTGTCGGCGTTTTTTTTAGATATGTACACACTGTTGCGTAGTCTCCAATCGTCATCTTTTATTTACATTTATTATATTTTCCACTGTATGTATGTATGTACTGTAGTGTCAAATGTCATAAGTCATAACACTACTAAATATTTTTAAGTCATGAAAGGAGGTTACTTTGTATTTAAAAAGTTTTTGGTGACAATCGTTTCATAAGATACTTGTACAACAATAAAGATATATTGTCTAGTTATTAAACTGTTTTAAGCTTTGATTAAATGCTAATTATTAAGACAGTTCTTTTGAGTGTTTCAAAAATATATTTATCATTTTCTTACAACAATTTTGTTCTTGTTTAGACTTTGAAATGATTACTTAATAAGTGAAATAAGGAAGTAAAGCAAGTGATATTAAAGTACTGGGACTACATTTATTTGTACTACAGTCATATTTTAAAACTGAATTTAAGAACATTTTGCCTAGAATATTTAATAGTAATACATTGGACTAAGAAATAATTGTAATATTTTGAAATATCCATACAATAACAATTAGTGTATCTTGTAAATGTTATATATTGTATATGTTTTTAACAACATTATGAAAACATTATGTTTGACTAATATTCTAATTATGTTCTTTATGTTTTTATTTCATTCTGGTGACTAACTTATTTTTATATTGTCTTAAGTGTTTATGTTTATTGTTATAAGTAACTTTTTGCTTAATATTATAGTAGTATTATAGATATAACCCTGACCTTCACATATTCTCTCCATCTATTTAATTCCTAATGATGACAGGTTGCATTCTAAAATATGTAAACACCACCAAGCTTACTGAATATCGTTTTTGTATTAGATCATCATTTCATCCCATAATTAGACCACATATTTATTATTGAGTCATTAGATTCCATTTATTTAGTTTAAAAAAATATATTTTTATTGGTTGAAGTGACAAACAACAACTAGCAAAAGCTTGAGAAACAAGCAAAACATTCACCTGATGTTAAGCATAACTTCTGCCCATAACAAATGCTGTGTCGTCCAGAATATCTCTGTGTGATACCACAATGCACCGATCACCCTGAGACATCAGTTCTTAAGTCTCATATGCCCAGTGATTACGCTAGCTCTCAGTGCCCTTTAGACCAAAACACAGTAATGTTTGCACACTACTGCTTCATGTCAGAATAACTGGCCATGGGGTGGTTGCTACCTTGACGGATTCCTGCATAGGAATCCTACCACCAGTAAAATCTAAATGTTGAATGGTCTTAATGGATGTAGATGCAATGCTATTAGGATACTCCTTTTTCCATCTCCATACTCTGTTTTATAAATGTTAACTAAACATCTTAACTACATATATCTACTGTAAAAGTAAATGCACATTTTATTTTGACTTCGCTATCCTCTAAATAGTGGGAATAATCATGGTAATTTTTCAAATAATAGGAATTTGACGGACTATAATTTAAGCATATTTACTTACAATTTTCGTAGTTTGAGAATTTAGACAATTTTTTATGAAGAATTTAACAACTCTAAATTGGCACAAGTATCAGAAAAGAAGGGGCTTCACAAATATTCAAATTAAAACAAATTAAATAGTAATAGAATTGTGGTCATGTCATGAAAAAACGAGCTTTTATCTCTGAGATATAAAAAATATTTCAAGGATATGTAAAGTCAGCCAACCTTCATTGAAGCAGCACAGTCGACTTGTCACAACTCCAAAGCCCTCTCAATAATCAGAGGTGTGTGCTTGGTGCATGTTGGGAAGACTGTTAGGATCTGTTGTTAGTAGTGACTGTTAAGTCTGTTAAGATTTGATAATCTTACCTGTGGTGGTGTGGGGCAGTAAATGAAACCAAAGTTTTTAGTTTTGTAAAATCATATGTGTCACTTCACTTCACATGTGTCACTGGTGGTAGGATTCCAATGCAAAATCCGTTGAGGTAGTGTGCCTGTTATTCTGCTGTCAAGTAACATCAACATTACTGTGTTTTGGTCTGGAGGGCACTGTTAGCTAGATGGAATGGCATTTGTAATGGGCAGCTGTTGGTTGCACATACCAACAGGTGAATGATATGCTTCATTCGTCACTTTCTGTGCTTTATTTTGTATTTATCTGTTTTAGCTACTTGAAACTTATATATTTTACATTGTTACAGGACAAACACGATGGAGCTTTGGAAATAGTAGAAACAATAAGGTTAGTTTTCAATAAACAGTTTTATATAACCAAGGTTTCAAAGATAGTATTTATGTCTAATTGTACTTATACTTTTCGTGCTGCTATTCTATCAACTGTCATCATGAGCCTGTTAGTCTTACTGGTAGATTTTGGCATGAGTCAAGATGAGAGTTTTTAAGATTTGCAGTAATTGCCACACTGCATGTGGCTGGTTGTTTTCGGTACCAGATATCTCCCATCTTTGACATTACTTCTCTTCAACCAGTCAGGGTATTGTACATATGGCATGTTACAGATAATTATTCTGCACGCAACTATTTTCAAAAATTAAGACCGTGAGGCTTTTCAAGCATTTTTCTTAATCAATTTGTGGTACTCATTGGATGAGGTTGGTTAATGAATAGAAATAGAGGTTAGTCATTGATAGTATGTTACATACTCAGCTTTAAGCTTTCAAATGTCTTTGGCAATTATTAAGTTGATGTTAAATTATAATGCAATTTTGATTACATACTATAAATATGCCTATGCTTGATTGTGGTTTGTGACTTATATATGTGTATAAGGTGGTGGCACTGGTGCATACACCACAGTTGTGAAGTAACGCAGTAGTATATATGTGAAGTTTTTAATTGACATTGTCTTCTAATTACTGACAATTAGTTGCAGCAGCATAGGAATAGCACGAAGGAACTGTTTGGGTCCAATCGACCGAAAAATGTTTACCTCACAATTACGGTTGTTGGTTTTATATCCCTATAGCAACAATAAATTATATATCTTCTGGTTAATAATAAGAAGCTAAGTGCTGCGACAATTTTTTTATAGTTATGTAAGGAATAGGCGTGGTATCTCAAGGACCGGGTGGTCGTCTTAAAATTCTTAGTACGAGGGTAACCTGGGTTCGATAAGTGTTGACGATAAGGTGAAGGAAAACATCGTGACGAAACCCGCATGCCTCAGAAGTAAAAAAACCAAGACCCGACATGGCGGGAAAGTAACAGTATGTGTGTGATAAGTTAAAACGGACAATTATGTTCCGACTCTAAATCCAATAATTTGTGTATTGCACAATGTTAGCTTTGTCTGGGACTCAAACCCAGAACCCGCAGCGCAGTAGTTGGGAATACTGAATATTGAACCACATAGTCGACAAAACAAATCTTATGATTTTAAATAATCAGTAATCTTACTGTTTGTATTATTTTTTAACATACCCTAAAACTTAAACAAAATAATATTTAATGATAGAATAAATCATTATTAGGTGCCTTTATATTTTTGTCATGATGTTACGGATCTTAAAAAAAAGGATCACTTTTTCTTGCACGTCGGAAATGAGAACTTGTTTGGCAAGTTGACCCGTTTAGTCCCGGGCGGCGCGCCGGTCGGGATAGCGAGGGCTGTGTGCCGACATTGCGACCTCCTCTCGACCGGACACGTTCACTGTTCCTTCGTGACCTTGAAACTCTTCACAGTCAAAATGCTATTATCTCAATTTTTGTATTTTCATTTTCTGTTTTTTTTTCAATGATTGAAGAATTTGACATAGTTGATATCTTTAAAAAGTTAAAAAATTACTGTTGGTCCTATTTTTATTATTATAGAAAACAAATTATTTGATGGATTGATTTGATTTAAACTTTGAATTACCTAAAATTGAGACCCAACTTTCTTCTTAACTATATTTATATACAATTTAAATAGAATTATTGGTTTTATTTAGCAAATTTCTTTCGTTTTGATACAATATAAATATACATATGTAAATGTTGCAAATAGATTGTAGCAATGACGATACAATTTTTAGGGCAAAATATTTAAATAATTACTTGGACGCGGATGAGCCAATCGCAGACGTGAAAGATCATTTATTTTCGATAATGCATTTGGCTGTTGATTAAATTACACATGGCTTTGTAAGCGATACAATTATGAATATCTATATTTTCGAAAACTATATCGTATATAATACATTAAAATATGTTAAATATCTGAACTTTCAAATTTTTTAATAATTCGTTATTTAATTTAAGAAACGATTATTTAAAAAAAAATTAACGCCACCATTTGTAAGACATATTTAACTGCCACCCATTGATTTTAAAATGCACCTTTAGCGGTCAGAGCAAGCCACTTTCATTATTTAACAGCTGCTTGAGATATTATATCTATTGCCGTTGTGCTAAAGGCACCTGCTTCTTCTTTACGTAAATGTAAAAAAGTACGAATTTTCATTAACTGCATCATTCAAGTCAAATTTTTACTAAAAATAGGAAATAAATATTGTATGCTGACTTCACTTTTTATACCTTATTGTACAAACAAAAATGGAAAAATAAAATATAGAAAGGTAAAATAGGCGGCCTTACCGCATAGATCGCTCTCTGCCAGACAGGGGATATAATGTCAATGAAAAAGGTTTAAGTGTATACCAGAGTTTCCACCCGTCCCGATTCTGCCGGGACAGTCCTGATTTCGATGATATTGTCCCGAATCCCGACTACCTATCAATTTTATCCCGATTTTAGATAAGATGCTGCGATCACTCCATTCACAGAGGCTCACAGCATAGTCCCACCGCTGACACGACTCCCGTCCTTCGCAGCACGCAATGCGTTCGCCTTTCTTCGTGTGGCGAGTTTGGCCAAGAGATATCATGGACAACATCAACCTGGACATGTTTTGTTCGGAGTTTATAAATATATAACGGACCTAACAAGGTTGTGACTGATTGTCCCGACGTTTTTTTCCCGAAAGGTTATTCCCAATTATGTCAGAAAATTTAAAAATATACATTTTTTTTGTATAAAGTGACGAAACGAGCAAAACGTTCACCTGGTAAGTGCAACGTCCGCCCACAACAAATGCTGTGTTATCCAGAATATTTCTGTGTGACACCACACTGCGCTCGTCACCCTGAGACATCAGTTCTTAAGTCTCATATGCCCAGTGATTACGCTAGCTCACAGTGCCCTTCAAACCGAAACACAGTAATGCTTGCACCCTACTGCTTCACGGCAGAATAACTGGCCCTGGGGTGGTACCCACCTAGACGGATTCCTGCATAGGAATCCTACCTCCAGTAAACATGGCAACAAAGTAATGTTTACGATGATATTTATATATGCCTGTCGGAGTAAAAACATTTAATAAGGGTTATGTCAAGGGTCTGCTTCTATACCATAGATAATTATGATATATATTAAGATAAATGAATAAAGGAATACTATTGAAAAAATGTTAATAACTTGAAAACACTATGAAACGCACAATTGGCCTAATAGTCACAACAGTTGCAAAATTCATGTCAGTAGCTGTAGTAATTCTCGAGTTAAATCGGTTCGTACAGACAGTTTGTATATTTTGTAATGTATGATTTAGGAATAACAAATATAATTACGCCTAAGAATAGTCTATATACTATTACAGCTATGCTCAAATAGTTGAGCATAGCTGTAATAGGATATAGTATATATAATAGTGAAATTAAGTAATTAATATAGTGTACACGTGAGATTGTTAAACTCAGAATGTTTCCTAAGTGTTCCTTAACTTTGCACAGATGGGTGTGCGACGACTTACCAGAGATAAAGGCGGCACTGGAGAAACACATACTGTGCGACTATGACACTCACTCATACGAGAGCATGCGTGCTCTTTGTGACCGATTCAACCGAGCCATCGATTCCGTCGTCGCTTTGGTAAATATACATTCTTTCTATTTTATTATCATTGTTGATATAATTAGCATGCATTAGGTTACTGAGCTTATTTAAGAAAAGTAGTGGAGATTATTAGATTTAAGTAAAGTCCGAAAAAAGCGTTGTTATTTATAACTATAAGCTATAAGTATTTTAATTAATGCAAAGTATTAAAGTCCTAAACATGACAGGCGGGACACGACCCCGATCTACGCCGACGCAAACAACGTGCTCTGTGGAAAATACTCGTCATCTGTATATGGTACTAACACCCACTTTCGTCCAGAAGACTTTTGTTTTCAAGTCACTTAATTTTTTGGACTTATCGTAGTTAAGACTATATCATAACACAAATCAGTACTTACGAGTGCGTAGCTCAAATACTGTTTTTGGAAACTTTAATTCAATTTGAATAAATAAATAATAATTTAATATTTTGTAATTTCTGTGACATGTGATAATTCATTATGAAATACAAATTTAAACAAAATTAAGGTAAAGTTATGTAAGATTCTATAAAATATTCGTATTAATATTGGGGAAGGGTACTTGACCACTTCACAATCTGATTATTAGTATATTGTACATAAGGTCACAGTGATTTTTTTTATGTATATGAATAATTAAGTAAGGAAAATATAGTTTAGTCTTCTGTCCATGATCTTAATATCTTAAAAAAAATTGTTAAGTACTGCAACATGCCGCAAATGTGCCTAAAACACTGCAATTACGTGGCATCCGCAGCAACTTGTACAAGACTGGAAGAAATTGGTATACTTAACGCGTATACGATTTTGTAGTATCTCGCAAGTGCTGTTGAAACATCTCAATCATTACTTATTGCGAGCTGCTAATGAACAGAAAAACTGTACAGTCCCGGACGTACTTTGTAGTGACGGCGTAGGATTTTACCCGCTTTTATATTAGTTCCACCTTTATGTATGTAATGTAATAAAAAAAATCAATTAAATTTTCACCCACTTCCAGACGACCGAATAATTTGAAATTTTGCACACGTGTTATGGACCATTGGCAATACAATAACTTCATGAGCTCATTGGTGTTCAAGCGTTGTTTCTTAGTTTTTAAGCTATAATGGATTATTATATTTCAAATAAATTTTCTAGTATTACCTTATTCCAATTTGTTATTGACTCTAAATCTTACATTAATTCGTGTAAAATATTTATTCTTTATTATAATGTCTCAGTATAGTCTCTTACTCGGTATCCGTATGTAATTGTACTGTAAAACAATAATGTATAATTCTCAAGTATTAAAAAAACTTCTAAAATTATACATTTTTGTTTCAATTCAGTCACGGTTCTGGCTTTTTAAACAATTTCTATTTGCATCATGCAATTTTGTTAATAGCAATTAGGGGCGTTACATGTAACTAATTTAATATTTGAAATATACAAGAATTATTTAAACGTATATCGTATTTTAATGTGTGTTTGCTTAGGGCCGCCCGGTGTTATCGCAAGCTATTAGTACTGTTATCTCGGAAGGTCACTTTTGTACTGACGTTCACCTTCGGAACGCCGCTACACAACTTGCTGCGTATTATTGTCTGTACATTATATTTGCGCCATAAATACAAAGAAAATGTTTTTACGTATATCGGAGACTAGCGTCTGATATATATTGCATGGTTTTGTAGAAAAATGTTTTATTAAACCGCTAACTCTGTAGAACGGAATTTAGTTGAAAGATGTTTATTAAGATACTTGATCGTACCTTTGTTCGGTTTTGAAATATGATAATAAAAAAAATACTAAGTTTGTTCCAATATTACTATTTATAATTGTATTTTTAATATTAAAAAAAGGTGTAAAATCTAAATATACAACATTTAGCTACCTCGTTCTTAATTTATGTTTGGACGGATGGACGAAGGAGGCACTTTTAGTTTAGTTATATCTATTTTTTCCCTTACAGTAAAATAATGATTTGTATAGTTGGCGTTATATAAGAATAAGAGAAGCCATTATCCAGTGTCGCCCCGTGGGTGTCGTAAAAGTTGACCAGAAAATATCTTGTGAACTTCCGTACTTGGTGGCGTAACCATCTCATACACCGAAATTCTACATGTGTACACCGTTGACAGGCAACAGCGTATGTAATGAGAACTGCTATGGACTGCTAGTGAAGGCTAGTGATGATGTATATTATGGTTTTTAATAATTTTTAATTTCTTATATTTACGCGAAAAGTATTCATTGAATAAAACAAAAAATTACAAATCAATGAGGTTCTAATTTTTTAGTCATCTATTCAAAACCCAGTAAAATTACTCATAATGTTTATAAAATGTTATTAGTTAAATTAAAAAAAAAACACTTATTTATATGCTAAAGTTTTCCAACATTTTAAAGTGTATATATAATATAGTAATATATAGTTAATTTCCTGTATTTTGAAAGATCTGCAATACATAACACTTGGCATAGTTTTCACTTCGCGGTAACATTTTCAATGTCACCTTTATTTATTTATACACTTCCTACATGTACACTTCAAAGAATCTGAGTATAAACAATTTATACCTACACTAAGCATAATTCACCGTTTGACCCATTTTTGTTAGTACCGTGTGCAGTTCAACGGATAATAAAGCTCAAAATACAATTTTTTTTTCAACGCTACTTTTATACACTACCAATAATAATCTCCAACACACAACGGGCATACTGTGTAGCATGTGTGAAATGAAAGAGTTGAATGTGGGGCAGTGAGGGGCTGCGGAGGGGAGTGGAGCGTCGACTCGACTGCAAGAGGGAGACACGAGGGCCAAGATGGCGGCGAGGACGCAACGATCGATGTCCGTAGCAGACACCGCACGAGGCTACTCTATTTATAAGCGTCGCATACCATTTCTCACAGTGACATGGAAGAACATCACAATTATAGGCCCGAACCGATTTACAATCCACCTAGCCTTCTTTAGTATTCATGAGATACACGAAACGTAGTCTTCGCTGTTACACTTGCCAAGTGCGTTGTAATATTAATAGATGTCTTTATGTTATAATCTAAACATTGAATGCGGCTATAATATCGACACTTGGTTCGTTTACCTCTTTTCGCACTTCACTTTTTATATAAAATGATATGGATTTTTTTTAATCGGATCCGTAATTAGTGTTTGTAATTTTAAAATTATTCTTTGAACACCTGAATTCTGTACAAATACAACTAAGTATTAGTTATTATATATATTATTATATCAGCTTGGCAAAAAAAAATGTTAAAATGACAAGCATCTTTAGCGCGGCGCCTACTTTCAGGTTTGGCCCAAATATGAATATTACGGTTACGGCCATGTTAGTACGCTGCGAATTTAGTTTTAAATTTTATCAAATTTTAATTATTTGACTTTGGTATGAAAGTAGTGATTGGTTAACTGGAATAAACACTATCAGTGCTATAATTTATATTTGTATTATCAATGTCAGCCTGATGGCAAGTCTGAGATGTAATTCTTTGTGGGCCAGAAATTGAATCTCTGTCCTAGTTTATGAGACGAAACGCAGAAGCGTTATGCAGCGATTTAACACGAGTATTCTGAGAGTGTTATATTTACCCATCATTGCAATCATTGGTTAGACTTATGATGTACTAAATATACAAAATATTTTTTGGACATAATTACTGCCGATATAAGCTGTTATATACAATCATACATACATACAGTCACGCCTTTTTCCCATATAATGGGTAGGCAGAGGCCACTCACGTAGCCCACTTTAGCAGTTATATGCCTTAGACTTTAGATTTTTTTTAACAACTAAAACACACGTAACAAAGTTTTTATAACCATTAACATCATCATTCTTTCTTTTATACTTTTTAATGAGAAATGCTTTTATCAATACTCTTCTGGTTCACTGAATGGATTCGGATGAGTTTATTTGTACACTGTTTTAGACTATAATAATTATCTAATTATACGTTGGCGAAGCCACGAGAAAAAGTTGTATATAATTAATAATATTTACGTCTACAACAAAAACAGCAATAGCAGAGTTAGTGTCGTAGGCCGTGATGTCACCAGTGGTGGTGCACGATGTCATACGCATACTTAAGGCATTAGTAACCTTGTAATAACGATGTAGGAAATGCGATTTGTGATCTGCCACGTTGCATTCTGATTGTATACTATTTAGTTTTGCATTAGCATTTTTAAAAAATACGTTTCATTTTTACTTTTAACAGTTTTTGAACCAAAATACAAAATGCTTCAAAAACGAGGCCCCTTTTCGTTTAAAAACTATCGGAATACATTTTTTTAAATCCACAGTAATTTTCTTTGTAAAATGTTTTTTCTGTCTATTGTGTGAATTGAAAGATTCCATATTATTTCAAAATTTCGATATTATACATCACATTCTAAAAAAAAAATATTATCGATAGTGCTTTAGGCAATCTTACAAAAATTGGTACAAAATGTAGAAACTTATCACAAATAATTCCATGAGTTTTGCGCAAAGTTTACAATGTATCTGAATAGAAATTATTCTGAATGGTGAACATACTTTGGCCATTGTTATTTTATACGTCGTAGTAAAATACTGTGTAATAATACTTTTCATTCCGATATAACAAAGCGTTCTTCAAATGGGACCAGGTAAAAATCGAGCTTCGGGTAATGGTTGCTTAAAACAGATGTACCGAAACTCAGGCGATGTAATCATAGGTCGCGTGGGAATCTGTCAAATAGATATATAGATAGATAAGTAAATATTTGCTAGTATCGTAACTAAAGTGACCTTCACATTCAATTACTCTCTTCAGTTAATTTTGACTTCTAAGCATAATATTTAAACTAGCGGTCGTCCAATGGTCGAAATTTGACAGTAATTAATTTTTTTATAGAATTTAATGTATTGGTGACACATCCATACTAATATTATATTAATGCGAAATTAACTTTCTGTCCCTCTGTCTGTTTGTTACTTTTTCACGGCTAAACCGTTGAACTGATCTTAACGAAATTCGGCACTGAGATAGCATACGTACTGGAGACGGACATAGGATACTTTCTATCCCAGAAAATCAAACAGTTTCCACGGGAGATTTAAAAAACCTTTATCCACGCAGACGAAGTCGAAGGCCTTAGCTAGTATTATCTAAATTATACCTTTCTGCACCATATAAACTTTAACTATTGCAAATCTCATACACCTCCGTGCGCGCAAAAGCGGGGTGCGATGTTTTCTCTTCACTTCTTATATTGTAGATAAGTACAGTACAACTATAAAGGAATAGTGAAAATTCCGGCTAACATGTCGACAATAAACGCTCGGTTATTCATTACCATTCGTTATAAAGATACGCCATTATGGAAAGCATTTTTATGGTTTGTGAAAGTTTTTGAATTACAAACTCTCAGTCGTTGACATTAACGTCGATCTTAAAGTTGAGTGACCGCAGTGTGCAGACAGGCGTCTCCTAAAAGTTGATTGCCTTCACTTGTTGTTCAGAAGTATAAGCATCTTTTAAATAAATTATTTTTGTATCTTGCAACGCTTCACGTTTCTGACGTCATGGCTGATACCATCTCGATCGCTGTGCTATGTTGATAATGCTAATAATATTAGATATGAAATCATTAAAAACATTTCGATTGCAAATTGTTTCTCGTTGAGGTTTGTTGCGGGTCGTGTGTGGGGGCGATGACCGCAATATTGAGCGGGCGCGAATGTCCCACGTAGTGTTAATGACCTTTTTTTGGCTGCGCTAGCGTCAATCTACAGTTTGTTTACTGATCTAACTTTACAATTGTGATATTTTATTTATACATTATTATACATAAAAGGAAAAAACCGTCCCATGTCATGTGTGGCAAAATTAAATATTACTTTAATTTCATTACAATGTTGTATTTCAAACTTGTTTTTTAGATAATTCATAGATGTAAGTACCAATACATTATGCTTACAGTTTTATAAGTATTACGTAATCCGAGTTCCTACACACGTTAGTACACATGGACAAGTGAAAACGCTGGTGGTTAATGTTTCCGTTAAGCATTCCTAACGTTAAAAATAAATGATCTGACAAAATATCTACTGGCTATTTAGCTACCCGTCACTATATACAGCTAAATATAAATTGTATTCGTGACTCGTATGTGTTATACATACATACAAGACGAAATAAATATTTTACATCAACTTCTACGCCTATTATTTAAAACCTATGGGACGAAGTGGGAGTAAAAATAGTAACGTGGAAGTTTGGTATTTAGTATGCTATCGGATTGGATATAAATGTGATGGACGTTGTGAATGAAAAGCCTGCGGAACGTAAACAAACGCGGCGAGGCCACGCGGGCGAGCGCTGCCCCCGGCGCCCCGGCCGGCGACGGGCCCGGCCCGCGGTGCCGCAATCGATTACGCTCATAGCTTGAGCTTGTTGCGTTTTCTTTTTAATTTAATCCTTTCGGCGACTCACAATGTTCATTGCGTAGCAGTGATTCACTGTCTGATTTTTTTAACTGGATTCTATGTATGTTGTATACGTTATACGTCATCTGCAAAGTATTTGTCGATCGGTCAGGAAAATAAGGTCCAATAACTTTAATCAGACATTGTTTTCAAGGAATACGCGCCGAAGTATATATTCGGTATATATCTAAACATATATAAGCGACTTATCACTGACTGGTAACGATATCTCCGAAACTACAAGACCATATTGACTAAAAATTTGGCTTACACTGTTGTGTCTTCCTGGAACATCTGAATAAATAAACTGCGATTGCCTACCCGCCTGCCAAGAGTGGCAAATATGGTAAAATCCTCCTCAAAATGTGAGCTACAAATTTTTGTTGCAGTGGACTAGTGATAGGCTGAAATGATGATGATGAATGATGAATATAAATAACCTAATAGTATATAGAAAAGAATAGAATAGTCCACGTTCGAATACCAGTGGTAGGATGATATCATTTTAAAGTACCGATGTACTATGTTTGCCGTTGCAAGTGCATATGTAACCTTAACAAATCAATATTCCGAAAACATGTGAATTCCAGCAACCCGCACGGGATTTGCGTGGTGAACTCTATCCCCAGTCCTGGGATTTACTAGCTGTTATTACTATATATTAAATACGGACGGTAAAAGTGTCTTGCGAACTAAATCACAAGCATTTACAATATTGATTCAATACCGCTTCTCAACAAAATCTATTTAAAGTGCCAAAGACCCAGTGCAAGGAATAAACTTCTTTTTGATAATCCTTATATATAAAAAAATTGTAAAAATAATTTTATCTTTCGTGCATGCATGTTGTACAACGAAAAATTTTCTCATATTGACATCTTTTCAGTAACTCCTGCTCAGTATAAGAGAAGGATTCTGAAGACTGTTCTAGCCTTGTCATGAGCTGATCCGAGCCCTATAGATACGTGTGCTTTTTTTGTAATTTTTGTAAATAAATGCATTGACGGTGTTTAGTTTGTAAGTTCTAATTATTTTTGGAAACTATTGGTTTATGTGCTACAGCTGTTTTTGTTATTTATAAGTTATATCATTTGTATGTTTCCCTTAAAAAATAAATAAATAAATTTTATTTGTACTTATTCGTTAGCGATACAATTTTTTATGTATAAAATTACCCTACTGTAGATATCAGTTCACTTAATAATACAAACATGCATTTCAATGACCCACTTTATTTGTGACCTTCGCGTGCATCTTTTATACATGATAATATTTGAAAAAAAATTAATACGTAGTCAAGAAAATAAAAAAAAAAGTTTGAAATTTTAATTTGAACCGTTAATTAATGAAACGTATTTATTGTTACCATTTAAACTTTTTATTAACGTAAACGGCGTTTATTCTTCGTTTATATTTTCTCTAGCATCATATGCATTTAAAGTCAAGGCGCAGCATGAGAGCACTTTCGAACCAGCTATTGAGTCAGTTGAAGTGAGTGAAATTTTTACTACATAGATATCTTGGATGTAAATAATATCGCTTATGGATGTGCTGTGCTCTAAGGAAAATTTAATTTATTGTTAATATTTTACTTCTCTGTCCACTAGCGGTTTTCATATTCTTACCTTGAATTTTATGCGTTTCATTCCTCCATAATGTCCGGTTTTCCGTTTGGATAAACTGAGCTAGGCTATGCTATATAAGAATAGAACATAGTGTTACGTTACCACAGATCTGACTATAACGCGAAGGTCGTGACTTCGATTGATTTCACTGTACCGCATACATAAGTAGGTTTAGCAAGATGTTCGACACTATGTTATACACTTCAAATTATCGTTTATAGCGGGAAACTTGTAATAATTGTGCAGCGTTTACAAATAGTATTGTATTTACGGGCATATAACTTTTATTTTTGCTGTGTGGTGGCGGCTTAAGAGAATCTGCCACCCCTACTCAACCCGTGGGACTCGTAAAAGTAGTATCCTGGAACATCTGTATTAATAAACTGCGATTGCCAACCCGCTTGCCAAGCGTGGCAAATATGGCAAAATCCCCCCAAAATTATAGGTTTTGTGGCAATCTATGGGGTAGGCATATGTTCAGAAGTGGACTAGTGATAGGCCGAAATGATAATGATGATCTTTATCTAGGGAACTATCTGTATTCATCTAAATTAATATTGTTATTAATCTCTTTTCAAATTCAAAAGGAATAAAAGCTTATTATTTTATAAACTTTATAGATAAAGACATTTATATACTTATTCGTCATCAACATCAAATTGTGACTCTTCTGAGTTCAGTTGTCCCTGACCCCGAAGTCTCGCACATAAGAATCTACTCCACGTCACAGATTTGTGTATTTTAGGCAGGGCTATTTGAGATGGTTATTCCGTTCTGTCGGAGGCCACAGAATGTCGGATTTTGAAGGGATTTTTTGACATTTCCTTTAGTCGATATTTTTACGACATCCACAGGACGAGATCTGGTAAATGATACTCTTATACAATTCACATATCTTTTACTAAAATCCCATTTGCTATTAAACAGTGTCATACTTTGCTTTCTTATCACATGTTAAACAAAAATGCTTTGAATTAGAAGTTTTCCGATTTCCATCTGACACACAGAATTTTAATTGAAATTTGAGTAATTATTAATGAAATGAAAGAATTTAAAGCGTTATTGCAAATTTCCAAGCCAGCTTTGATTAGTATGTTAAATAAACATCGAATCGTAATTGGATCCAAGGCTAACAACTTAATTCCTTATATTATGTTTAAGTGCTTTTATCGATCGGTCATTTCGCCATGCCGGCAATGTCAAGGTTACGAAAGAATATTACGTACGCTGTCGTATTACGTTTGCAGCCTTAAAATTTCGCGATAAATGGACCTACGTGAACAGTTTTGTTCCTGGGATTTAATTACGATTCAGATCACTCAACAGTTTTAGAATTAAGAATATTGAAACGGATATTGATTTTTGTCTTTATTTCAGAAATTATAGGCTTTGACGCCGATTTTGTCCGTCTTATTTACTTAGTAGTAGGACGTCTTTTTTACTTTGAAATACTAGTTATTATTTTTTGTATTTGTGTTACTAGAAAAAGCATGTATAACTAGAAGCATTCTCTTGAGCATTATTCTAAACCAGAAATAATGTATTCTTTTCTTTCATCTTTTTTTTGAGAAGAGAAAGACTTTTCACCAAAATGTCTTTCTGGTCAATTTTGATCATAACGGCATGTTCTCGAATTACTACGTATATCGTATAGTACTAGTAATTCGAAAACATGCCGTTATGATCAAAATATATTACAGTGCTTTGCTGCTAAAAAATGTTTACAATAGCTTCTGGAATTTGATGAAAGAAATCATTTTCATCATCATTTCAGTCTATCACTAGTCCACTGCTGAACATAGGCCTATAAATTGCCACAATAGTTTGTAGCTCTCATTTTGGGGGGATTTTGTCATAGTTGCCACGCTTTGCAGGCGGATTGGAAACGGCAGTTTATTTATTCAGATATTCCAGGAGATACTGCACATCTATTGGTTTCAATTTTCTCTCTGTCGACTTTTATGACACCCACGGGATCAGATTGGACGGTAGATTCTCATAAGCCGCTACTGTGAAGAAATGATCACGCGCAATATAAAAGTCACAAGGACGAAACACAAACCCGAAAACCCAATTGTGCATTCAAATAACATTCGCTTTTTGATTCTTCTCGGTATAATAAGTAGACAGGAACAACGGACGAAGAAGGCAACGAATAAATTTCCTTATATTTGTTTTTTATTATTGTTTCAGGAAAAGGGTACTTCATTGCCAGCTCAACGTTTAAACAAGTATCCGTCGCGAGGTTTACTAAAACACATATTGCAGCAGACTTACAATCAAGCAGTAGCGGATCCTGATAAACTTAATCAATATGAACCCTTTTCACCAGAGGTTTGTACCGAACGATGAACAATAATCTAGATAGATTCTTTTATAACGTTGGGTTTTCTGACTAAGACTTTACATATTTTCAGGTGTATGGTGAGACGTCGTACGAGTTAGTTTGTCAGATGATCGACCAAATAGAAATAACAGCTGAAGATGTATTTGTTGATTTGGGATCAGGTGTTGGTCAGGTCGTGCTGCAGATGGCAGCGGCGACACCGTGTCGAGTGTGTTTGGGTGTTGAGAAAGCAGAAGTACCTAGTAAATATGCTGAGGTACGATAAACCTTTTATGCAATATGATACAAACATTTTTAATTTATTTTTAGCAGTTATTTATTTTCATGCTTTATTTCAGAGTATGGATTTGCATTTTAGGATGTGGATGAGGTGGTACGGCAAAAAATATGGAGAGTATAAATTGATCAAAGGCGATTTTTTATTGGATGAGCATAGAGAAAAAATAAATGCTGCTACGATTGTGTTTGTCAATAATTTCGCATTCGGGCCGAACGTCGATCATCAGTTGAAAGAGAGATTCGCAGATTTGAAAGATGGAGCGAAAATAGTGTCATCGAAAAGCTTCTGTCCGCTTAACTTCAGGATAACAGATAGAAACTTGAGCGACATTGGGACCATCATGCATGTTAGCGAAATGTCACCGCTTAAGGGTTCCGTTTCATGGACGGGAAAACCAGTATCTTACTATTTACATATAATAGATAGGACCAAATTGGAGAGATACTTTCAAAGACTGAAAAACCCGAAACTCAAGGTCAGCAAAAGGGTCTGTTTCCAATCACGTTATTAATTGTTATAAAGCGTTTTTATAATTTACTTTGTTTTTCTACTCTTGATAATATACTATGTTCCTAAGACGTTCATTCTACTAGAAAAATACGGTATACGAAAGCATTGTTTTGTTTGTTAAACATTAAAAATTCTGTTAAAATTTCATTCTTAATGTTCCTAATTAGTAATTTACGTTACTTTAGTCTCAATCCAACTATACATATGTATACTTTCAGAGAATTTTTAAATGGAATTATAAAATGCATAACGCAAATCAACGTTAAGGTACAATAGTGCCGTTTTTGTGCAGGGTTGTCAAAACGGAAGCGAGGAGGGCGAGGGCAGCGGCAAGCGGCACCTGAGCGCGCCGCCCACGCGCCAGCCCACGCCCGACTTGCTCAACGGCAACAGCAACCACAGCACCGCCTCGCTGCCCGAGCGCCGCAGGAAAGTGCCGCGGCCGCGACCCGCTGTCAGGTAACCCACACGCCACGATCACCCACGAAAAAAAGGGCGCTAGGAGTGTTCGGAACACGCAGACTGGTTTTTCATTATCTCTTTGCAAGGTCCGGACAGTTGGCTCCGTTTAAAACGTACATCGTTCACAAACTTTATCGAGAAGTAGATAATATAATGCGATTACAGTCGATGTGTTTTTCTGATCGCGAAACAGACAGTTGAATTTGGTAAAGAAATTAATAAATTACATACATTTATCTTGATTTCTCAATTAAAAAAATGCTTAATTACCGCTATCTGGCACGTTGGTGTTACACTTATTTTGCTTATTGAAGTGGTGGAGATTGTTTTGCATAACTTGGCATACGTGTTCATCAATTTTTAGTGGGTAGTTTTGTAGTGTACCATCGAAACCTGCTTAAATGTACTGAAATTTCTTAACTGCACTTCTACACTTTGTTTGCCTTGTCTTACTCAGAATTAACTATGACCTATTGCGATTTTTGTTAAATAATGTTAAACTACCCCTTATATACTACCCTAGGTCCACAACAATATATTCTGTACTTAATAAAAGTTATTTGGCAGGCCAAACATAAATTATCGCTTTACAATCAAAATGTAAGATGCTTTTTTCGCCTAGTAATGAATTGAAATTTAGACTTAAATGGACAACAATTTTTTTAGACCACACTAATATTACGTAGACCACTTCTTCGCTTTTCAAAAAGTTATCAATTTTTTTTAATTTTGTATTTTAGACGACTTAAGACTAATTTATAAACCACATTAAATTCAACTTCGAATATACTTTCTGAACTGCCTTAAATAAACTTAATTTTGAACTCTTGCTATGTAAAAACACGATCTAAATAAAATCATTAGTAACCATGAAATGTAAATTTAAAAACGATTTTTGCAACAATGGCGTTAAGTTTTCTGCACTGTTCTCTCGTCTTTCTTTTGTCTCGTCAATTTAGTTAAATTTGAAATTTTTAGGACTACTGAGTTTTCCCTGTAGAAAAGAAGATTTTTCTGGGAAGTAAGAACATCATGCGTATATTTTTTTCTTTTAACCGCACTCATGTAGTAAGCATACATGTACAATACGATACGAGTGTTGTTCGCACTTAAATATTAATTCAGATAACTAATTCAACTGTCTGTCAACTGAGAATACAATTTGGCCAAAATAAATCCCTGACCCCCCAATTTTTTTAAAGATTTTTTTTATTAGTGATAAATATAGAAGTTTTTAAATGCATATTACCTCCAGAATTTCTAGTGGTTTTTTTTAGATCATTGTGAAAGTTGAACTTTGAAAAAAATTATTTCATTTTTTCACTCTATGAGCTCTAAATCAGTTAGTTAGCTCTGATTTGGATCTAATTTTGCTTTGCGTGGCCTGAAGGTGTATCAAAGACCAAACTCAAGTAAAACATCCGGTCTAAAACAGATTTTACAAATGTTATGGTGGTAAATAGGTACGATTTCGATGAAAACCGGAAAATTCACAAAAAAAAAACTTCAAAAAAATTGGGAGGGGTTTTTTTGGCCAACTAGTATTCTTCTAATGGGCCCTCGAACACACCTATTCGGACCCTGTATCAAACACCCGGTATATTGAATAATTTTTAACTATAACTAGATCAAAACTGTTCTTAAATTATTTCCTTGTAGAATGTACAACGTCCTTCAAAATTATATATTTAGACTAGACTAACGGAAAAGGCGTGTACTCTAAATTTGCAAACCCACAAACAACCTTCATTTATTTTAAAAGGAAAGGATGGTTTATGTTACATGCACATTTTCTAACTTCATCCAAATAAATGTCGTGTGAACTGTACCGGTTCATAGCGCGTAATTAATAAATAATTAAAAAACATTTACTGCGTTTGAATTACTTTTATTACATTATTTTACGCTTGCTTGGATTTCGGGCTTAATTTGGAAACACATTTTTATTAACAACAATATTACTGTATGTATTATATTGTTTTAATTAGGTATATATACAGTCACTGTAATAGCTTTATCGAAGTAACAATATACTTACAAATATGGTTTTAAAAAATATATTAATGGTTTATTTAAAGTAAATTTTTGTTGCTCATTTTATACGCAAATATTAGGCAGAGACTTTGTTATATTTTTATTAAAAAAAAGGTATTACGTGGTACCAATGTACCAATACGACGCAGATAGATTCAGGCTGTAGCAAGTAAACTCTTCTCGTCTATGCTCTCATAGAATTCCCTTCTTTCGTATAGTGAAAAACGTGAATTCGACTAAATTACGGCTTACGAGAATCTATCACCCCATCTCATCCCGTGTGTGTTGAAAAGTCGACAAAGGAAAAATAAAAAGCAGGAGATGGGCAGCAGCATCTTTTTGGAAGCTCTGAATAAATAAACTGCGGTTGCCAACCCGCCTGCCTAGCGTGGCAACTATGACAAAATCCCCCCAAAATGAGAGCAACAAACTTTTGTGGCAATCTATGGGGGAGGCCTAAGTTCACCAGTGGACTAGTGATAGGCTGAAGTGATGATGATGATGACTATCAATGATGTATTGAGTGACACCTCACCAACATCTTAGTGGACAATGATTAATTTTTTTATTTATTTTATTTTATTTTAGGATTTCTCCTGTATCATAAATTGCACAAGCACGAACATCCCAGATCCGAAATAACTATTTGTAGGTCATACGAATATGTGAACCCGCTTCCCATAGCACAGAAGTCAATCACTTGGCCACTGCGCGAACCGAGCCGACAATTATACTGTGTCAATAGGTTGCAGCAACCACTTAACATCCAGCGGCCGTGCTCGTTTTTCACCCTATTTTTTATCTAATTCAAATATTTATATTTTGCCGATCGTATTATCTTATATTTCTTTTTAAAAAGTCTTTGTTTACTAAAAAGAAATTTACTTTTTGATTAAAAGACTGTGTACTTTCTGGAAATTTATTGTAAAAACGGACTCTGTGAAATTGAGTAACTGGCATTATTAGTTTGGGCATGTTCTTGTAAATAACATTATAAACATCACTTTTTTATTAAACTGATGCAAGTTTTTACATAACCTTTTATATACGCATCGAGAAGCTAAGGTTAAGATATTAATTTCTTTAAATTTTTATCATAAGAGGTACTTTAGAGCCAAAACTATGAATATCTCTTATGGTTTCAAAACTATTTCTATGTTAGTCGCATTTCTCCATTGCAAAATACCAAGTCAAGTTCCTAATTATTTTTACACCATAAGCTACAGAGCTAAGTCTAGCAAGTAGACTTTACCGTTGACTTAAGTACAGTTTAGATGTCAGAGCACCATTAAAGTATCCCGTCAAAAGTTATTTTAAGATAAACAGTGGTATCTACAAGGTCCAAGTCTTCCCCATATACAAGCACATTTACATCTAATCGTTTAACATTTGGTGTTCTAAATTGAATCCCTTCTGTTTTATAGCCATTGAAGGCAAATTGTTAATGTTAAACCAATGCACTAGTTTCGAAATAGCATTATTCACCTCGTCATATAATTAAAGCTGATGTTTTATTTTTAAAATTTAAGATGTATATAACCGAATGATACTATATCGTGGTTGTCCCCTACTAGGCTATGTATGTCATTAATTTAAATAAGGAATTGAAATGGGCCTAGAAACGAACCCTGCGGTACACCCGTTGACACTGCTGACCCGGAAGAACTCGTACCATTGATAAGTACTTTCTGCGTTCGTTTATATAATCTGTATAATAATATATTGTATTTAACAGAGGGGAAAATGGGCGCACACGGGCACGTGCGGCGGTGGCCAAGCGGCGTGCGGCGCGGCGCTCGAGCGACGAAAGCGACGAGGAGTCCAGCGGCACCGACGACGCGCCTCCCGGCCCCGAGCCCGCGCCGCGCGAGTGGGGAGCGCCCTGGGCCTCCGCCGACACCAGTAAGTGCTCTTGTTGTGTGCTGACTTCTTTACTTCTAATTATGTTCAGGATGTCTATTTTGTAACTCTCGTAGGTTTCGTGATTGGTTTCATCTGATTCCATTAAAAAAATTGATGACCACGAAACCAACCAGAGTTACACTGTAGACCCCCAGGTCTTCTTGGCCCAAAACCAGTATAGTGATGATAAAATTAGTTATTGACTGACTTCTCGGCGACAAATTGACACTATTTTAACTGTTAGCTGTTGGTTATTTCAATGCTTACGTATCAATGTTATGTTGTAAGTTTAAAGACATTAACTTTTGTTTTTCTTGTAATTATCTCGAACCTTCTGTTAGTACTGATTATTCAAGATTTTTTGTCTTGCCAAATTCAGACTTAAAGTAAGTGATTAATTTTTCATTACGTCAAAGAATGGTTAAAAAATACCTTATATAATCATTCTTTGACGTAGTAAAAAATTAATACGACTGAAAATGTTTAAAATTATATTTTTAATATTGTTTCGAATCTTTAAACTAAACCGATCGAATGATGTACATAAAACAAATAACAGTTTGAAAATAGTGGACAATTTACAGACTGATGATGATATGATTCATTTACTCGCACATATAAACTCTTCCATTTTGTATTAGGTTTTTTTACTGGATAAAGCGTCCAAACGAGCAAAACGTTCACCTGCTGGTAAGTGCAACGTCTGCCTGTTACAAATGCTATGCCACCCAGGACGTTTCTGTGTGACACCACGCTGCGCCCGTCAACCCGAAATATTAGTTTTTAAGTCTCACATGCCTAGTGATTACACTAGCTCTTAGTGCCCTTCAAACCGAAACAGTAATGTTTGCACATTACTATTTCACAGCAGAATAACCGGCCCTGGTGGTACCAACCTAGACGGATTCCTGCATAGGAATACTACCACCAACGACTTTGCTGAAAGAAAACTCTTTAAGAGTTAAATTCGCTTTGTACATAAATTATATATTGTAGTAATTTAGTATTTCCTACATAGTGTGTACAAAAAAAAAAAATAATGGTCCGATAACATTTAGTGAAATTTCGGTATAGATGATGTGATACTGGTTGGTAATAGTTGTCGTGTGCGTTGCAGACCGCAGCCGGCGTGCGGGCAGCAAGCGCAGCGCGAGTGCGGGCGGCGCGCGGCGGCGGGCGGCCCGCGCCAAGCGTCGCCGCCCGACGCCCGCCGCCATCGCCGGCCTCGACCTGCTGCACTCCACCACGCTCGCCTCCACCCTCCACAACGGCACGGTCAGTCACCGTCACCACACCGCACACACGCACACGTACACGCACACGTACACGCACACATATACGCAGACGTACACGCACACGTGGACACACAAGCACACTATCTCTCAATTGTATTCAGGCACAATCATAATGAATTTTAGCCAAATCATATAAAACAAAAAAATGTGTAGTTATTATATGACTGATAGTTATCATTAAAATAAATAAAATATTGAAACACAAGTGTTCGGCGCCGGCATTTTATTACAAGAACTTACCAAATTATCGCCAAAAATTTTAGCTCACTTTTATTGTAGCAGTGACTGTAGAGTGTGCGGGCGTGTAGGCATACCTGTCTATCGAGGGATTAAAATCAGGAGGCTTATTTTGTAAATCTGGTAGGTTTCAGAATCGGTTTTATTAAGTAAGGTGTATGAAGCTCATTCATTACTTAATGGGATCAAATGAAACCGATCTCGAAACCAACCAGATTTACACAGTAGACCTCCTGGTGTTTTTGTGGTGTAAAACCATGAGTATTAACTTCTTCTTAAGCTATCTAAATATTCTTAACAGCTTGGATGAGTGTTTTGGTAACTATCGATTTGGGTGAAAAAGTAAAATTGATACATATAAACCCTGTCTCATATAGTTAAATATTCTTCTATAAATAAATATAGTAGTAATACGCCTCTTACCCGAGGGTTACGTTCCGTAAAAACTGGCGTTAGGTGAAATTCGCGTATTTGCGTTTAAACATAGCCAGAAGTCTGTACAAAACGCAAACCAATATTTAATTCTAAAAACACATTGTGTAGCGTTTTATTGAATGTTGATGTTAAATGATAAAATTATTTCAATCAGTGATTGAGATAATTTTATCATTTACAGACTCGTTGTTTTTTTACTTTAATTTAATTCTTACACGTCATTAAATTGTTCGTGCTTTGCAGGGTGTAGGGGGCGGCAATCTCCCGTAAGCCTAGGTCAGCCAGGGCATCAAATACGCCACTGTTTATGAATAATACGTAGCATACAATGCGGATACATTTATTAGTACAAAATAAATAAAAGATATTTATTTTTGGTTCATCAATTTCGCGGTAGTGCCATCTGTACAAAGTTTCAACTCAATCGGATAAACGGTGCGCGAACGCATAGAAGACGTACAATTTTACTATACGAATCGCGCGCCACCTATTGTAAAATGATTGTAGTAATTCAGAAACATTCGACTCACCAAAATTTCATCGCAATTGTATGGATGGTATAGGAACGGGACAAACCAACATTATTATATTAAATAAGTATAGATAAATCGATGAATACTTTCCCCCTAAGTGATATTTAACGATTATTATGAGTATCTAAATACTATTGAGCAGAAATGTATCTACACATAAGTACTACATACACACATTCTTATTAATACTTACATCTCACAAACCTGTTGACATCACATTGTGGATGAGACAACGACTCTGAATTGTTGAATTGAGGGTTATTACACTTATTACAATTGTTACACTTTTTGTTAACAGTATTCCAAAATTTTGAAAATGTAAAGTTGATGAATAAGCACTCAGTCCACCTGGTGGTTAGTGGTCACTACACTTACATTCTCAACTACGAATCAATATTTCCATCATCATCAATGAGGATTGAGATGGAATACCTCGATACCAGTAAGACGTTCAGACAAGGACAGTGTGTTTCTTATATTTTTGTTTATGGAAATAGAAAGTATGGAATTACAGTAAAGCCGATACATAAATAATGTCCTTATCCATACTGTCTATTTTGATGAACAATACACTCCTCCGCGATCTGTCCGTCGTGTGCACAAGGACCTCTAGTGGGTACGCGCTTCTCGACACTTAAATGAAAAGTTACTCTATACTTCATGATAGTCGTCGAGAACATGATCTTACTCCGGTCTACCCAATTAATGTATATGCCACAGTCAGTATCATTGCAGTAGGACTCTACCACATACAATGTCTTCAAAGTTAAATCAAACTCTAAGTTTTACTGGTGGTAGGATTCCTATGCAGGAATCCGTCTAGGTAGGTACCACCCCAGGGCCAGTTATTCTGCCGTGAAGCAGTAGTGTGCAAGCATTACTGTCTTTCGGTTTGAAGGGCACTGTGAGCTAGCGTAATCACTGGGCATTTGAGACTAAAGAACTGATCTCAGGGTGACGGGCGCAGTGTGGTGTCACACAGAAATATACTGGGTGACACAGCATTTGTTGTGGGCGGACGTTGCACGTACCATCGGGTGAACGTTTTGCTCGTTTTGTCACTTTATACAATAAAAAAAAACTTGTTTTTTGAAAGTTTAAAGAAAATGCTAGTAATTTTTTTATTTTAATTTATTATTTTTTAGTGTCGTAATAATAATAACTCGATTTCAAAAAGTTGAATTATGTACTATTATGTACCTAGTATAAAAAAAGTCTATATCAATATATTTTTTTTGTACTATAATATGGAAACAACAATACTTTAAAAACTTAAGAAGTGATTAATATACGCTTCTTCTGTATTGTGTTATGTGTCAAAAGTTTAAATTTTACTTGCAAATGAATAAGTTTATGAATAACTTATCAGTTAGTGTTGTGTTATTTTCAAAACAGGTAAATATCAAGTGGAAACTACATTTAGTAAAATATTGAAATCTATAATAATTAAAATAAATATCGTTAAGTATGATTAATGTGTATCAATAGGCGAATTTATTGGTTTCCAAAACTTGAGAAAAAAAACCGCACGTAATTTTTTGACACTCAGGTTTACTTTAAGTTTAATTAATTATATTAACTAAACTTGATTGAGTTAATGCTTCCAAGGTGCGAAGGAGCCAATGGCGACGGTGACCTCCATAAAGGAACGCTCGAGGGTTTGACGTATCTCATTCTTTGTTGTGAAAGACGGGTAAACTTTTTTAAGCATATAGAAACTATAAAACAAAGATTTACAGGTGCGTCACGTATGCAGACTTACACCGAGGGGCATAATACTAACCAACACTTTTCTTATTTCGTAGTTTTTTTATTTCTTTATATTTAATATTGACAATTGAATTCTATAACTAAATTAGGTAAAGTTGCATGGCACGCCTCATCATCGATTCGTCGCCGCCCGGAGACGTACACGAAGACACTCGCATCGAGTCTTCATACCGCTAGTTTGAATAATTGCAGAAAGTTGTTAACAATAAAAATGTTCATGGATTATTGCTGTTTCTTTTGATTCTTCTAATAGAATTGGGTAACCTGATACAATAGACAATGTCATAATCTTATATATGAATTCGCTTTGCTTTAGTGAATTGGTCAGTCTTCACGTTTAGTAAAATTATATTGCAGTACTGCTTCATTTATGTCTGTTTCTTTTAGCGTCTCTTTAATTTATAATAACAGTAGTTACGCATTGCTTATTTTTATTTATGGATTATGTATCTACAATCCTTTTTACAACATATATTTTGAAAATTTCTACAACGGTCCTCTTAATAACTAATACGTTTATAGCATAATAACTTCGGTGGCGGCGTAAACAGAAAGCATCTAAAAGTTGACGAAGGGAAATTCCAGAATAACCGACAGATGGCCGAATAACGATCTTAAATATACCAGACTCTTAGGTTTGACGCTGCCACGGTTAGCAGCGTCAAAGCTACAATGTGTCTGGTACTAGTATCACCAGTCCGCTTATCCAGCGTGACCATTGTGGCCAATCTTCTTAATCTGAGTGATACTTATGTCTAATGGACTGCTTGACAATGTGGAATGATTAACAATTAGTAAGGTTAAGCGATCGAATGTGTAATTATTACTAAGATAATAACAAATCCTACGATTATTGCTGGTTATACCGTAAAACAAACTGATTTCTCGTACCTTCCATGTCGATTCTCGTTTGCCTGCAGGTTTGCGTTAAAATACTGTGGTAACATATCGCCGATCCTAATAAACAACTGAAATATCCCTTGAAATCATCAATATAAGTTTTAATACCGCAAAGAAATCGCAGCGTCATTTGTGTGACCGAAGAATATGTCGCAGACTGGCCTTACTTCATTAAAAGTCAAATATTGGGTTTGGTATCTGTCAGTGGCGGGGATTGAAGCTCGGTTTCGCGGAGTACAGTCACTGCAGTAACGTGTATAGTTGCATCAAACATGAGTTGAATTGCACGAGAGTGTACTTAACGCGGGCGGCGGGTGTTCAGGTGACGGCGCCGCCGCCGGGCTGCGTGGGACAGCGGCTGTCGGCGCTCGGCGTGCAGCTGCAGCCGGCCGACCGCCTGCACTCGGAGCTCGACATCCCGCGATCGCCGCACACGCCCTACAGCCTGCAGCTGCTGCTCGACATGTTCCGCGACCAATACCTCGTCTTCATCCAGCGCCTCAACTCGTCCGAGTACGCGCACGATGTGCGGCAGCAGATCGACAAGGAGAAGGTCTGTATATCGCGAGTCCTGTGATATTGCATTTATGTATGTATATATCAAAATATTATAAATATTTAATTTACAAATAAACAATTTACTTGTATACCAGGGAATTTTTTTCGCGGCTTTTTTGTTCTTGGTAACTTCCCTTAATGTTCATTTCGTAATAAATTTCACCTATAAGGAGACGGTCAAAACTGTCGTGTTTTTGTTTTAAATATGAAGCTCAGGCAGATATGAAATTTATTTATTTATATTTTATTACGTACACAAAAGATTTTATTAAAAAAAAAATTAAGAAGGAATGATTTATTAACAAGGGGTTACAAACGGTATATTGCCTTTTGTCATTCTCACTTAGTCATTAAAGTATAAAATATATAATTTATTAACAATAAAGCAAAAATCATCATATATATCTCTAAGTTGTACAACTTAAAATAAAGACTCGTTGATACATAAATAAAAATAGAATATTTAATGCATGGTTTTACCAAAATCGACAAGTTATTTCTTTAAACATGTGTTAATAATCTTCGTTTTTATGAAATACGTTATTTCACATTGTTTTCTATATTATATTTCGATTATATGGTGCGACCACACATGTTTTGATCTCTCCTTTAATCAACAAATTTACTTTTATTATATTTTTAATCCTATGTGTATTATCATCATTATTAAACTACTTGTGTGTAATATTGTATGATTTGGTATCCATGGTATCCATCCATTCATTAATAAGTTACATCATATAACATATTAACATTTACAGTATTGGAATCTTACAAGTATAGGTCTCATTATGGTTTTGGTCAAATATTAACGGCGCCTTTTTTTTGTTTTCGATTTTTTTAATTTTCTTTAAAATATCTTGTAGACTAATCTTCTTACGCATGCTAATTATATTCAGAAATGCCGAATAAATGGGGCTTGCTATCAACTATATTTGACGAATCTTCTTTACGTATTCCGATGTCGCTATTTCCTACACCAAGCCATCGTTAAACCCAAGAGTCGCATCGTGTTACACACCCACTTTAAAAAGGTAACAAGTGACCTAAGAAATTAGCAATATTTTAACGCCGCAATTATTATATTTACAGGAGAGAAATCAAAAACTGAAATCCCGCGCTTCTCAGTTGGACAAACAGATCAATGTGTTGATCAGCGACAGCGTAGCACTTTTGAAAGCACGGATGAGTGAGCTCGGCATACACGCCAATAACACTGTGGATCTATTGGCAAAAGCTAAAGAAATCGTTGGCAGGCACAAGGAGCTGCAGAGCAAAGCCAGCAAGCTACAAGCACAGGTAATAAAACATTGCAATCTGTTTTATGTGTCTTCATTTTTACTATTACGTATTAAGTTTTGTATCTTGTATTAATCTTAATAACCGATTTTCAGGTGAACAATATTGAAGCGGAACAAGCTATTCTTGTAAAACAGCGGACTTTCGAAATAACTGAAAAGTATCGACAGATGGGTCATATACCACCAGATATTGAAATCACTCAGAGCATCGCACATGATTGTATTTTAAAAGAAATATCCGCTACGCTAGCGCACCGAAAAAGATTGCACGCGCAAGTGGGCCACCTGCAGAATGAAATCATACAAATGGAAAGAGCTAGTGAGCATAAGGTTGCAGCACCGACCGTGCCCGTAGCTACGGTGAAACCGCACACAGTGAACTCGAAGCCAAGAAAATCAAGAGAGCACAGATCAAGGTCGCAGGAGTGGCCCGACGTGCCCGACGTAGGAAAGATTGAGGAACAGAATCCGGAAATACTCGCTCAAAAGATACTGGAAACCGGGCGTCAGATCGAAGCCGGCAAGATTTCGAAGCCGAACGTCATAGTAAACGGATACACGCGGGAACCCGACAGGCACTTAGAGCACCATAGGCAGGCCAAGGCGGCGACACCGATCCACCGCACGCAGCCGCAGCCGCAGCGGCTAAGTCAGCAGCCTCCGCTGGCGCACCGCCAGTCGCCCGTCAAACCGCAAAAGCCGCTCAACGTCGTAACGAAGGTGCAGGAGTCGCCGAAGGTGATCAACTTCGAGGACCGCCTCAAGAGTATAATAACGTCAGTGTTAAATGAAGATCAGGAGCAGAGGAAGGCATCGCGACAGCCAACGCCGAATCACGCTTACGCAAACGGCTACGTGCGACCTGCGGGCGGGCAGCACGCGGCGTTCGGGCCGCGGCCGCTGGCGGGTGGGGTGCCGGCGAGCGGCTACGCGCGCCCGGCGGTTCGCGACTTGCGCCGGGAGCGCTACGCGTACGAGCGGCGTGCGGACCCGCGCACTCAGCACGCTCCGCACGGAGCACACGGAGTGCACGCGCCGCACGGCTCGCACGGAGCCCACGCGCCGCACGGGACACACGCTCCGCACTGGACTGCTCGAACCGCGCCATCACCATTCCGGTCAGCCCGATTACACTCAAGTTAGTATTACTGCTGTTTTTCTTATATGAATTAAACGGTGAGCGGCGCTTTTGGATTTATATGAATGTCTTCCAGTCTCTTTTTGGGTCGGCCGACTGACGTTATTGTACTCTCGAGGCGGTCCTTCATAGTTGAATATATTAGATAGAGCTTGATTGAGATATAAAAGGAACACGTTGAGTTTACAATTGAAAATTTACAATAAAAATCATTCATCATTATCATTTCAAACACAACACCATATTTCGGTTAACTGGAAGCTATCTTTTGCTATCAAGAATCAGCAGACAGGTACGCTGACTGAGGCACGCGTCAGAGCCTTAACCAGATAGTGGGTGTGTTTGCAGGTGTCCCCGGCGAAGCTGGCGCTGCGGCGGCACTTGTCGCAGGAGCGGCTGGCGGCGCCCGGCGCGCGCACCATCGGCGACCTGGTCAACGGCGAAATCGAGCGCACCCTCGAGATCTCCAACCAGAGCATCATCAACGCAGCCGTCAACATGAGCGCTCGCTACCACGAGCCCGCCGCGCCACACCAGCCGCTGGAAGGTACGAAACACTGATAAATACTGGTCGTAGAATTCCACCTCCGTTTCGCCACCTTATCCAATAAAAAAAGTTCACAATCATTTTGTGATCTTGGTATCCTTTATGTTTAACATAGAAAGTTTCATGTAATATTCACGTTTGGTGGCGACCTAAGCTAATTTACCACCTCACCTCATCCCGTGGGTGTCTTAAAAGTGGACAGAGGGAAAATTAAAACCAGAAGACGGGCAGCAGCGTTTTCCTGGTACATTTGAATAAATAAATTGCTGTTGCCAACCTACCTGCCAAGCGTGGCAACAGTGGTAAAAGCCCGCCAAAATTAGAGCTACAAACTTTTGTGGCAAACTATGGGGGAGGTCCATGTTCAGCAGTGGACTAGTGATAAGTTGAAATTATGATGATGAACTCCGCGGAATTATAAGCTTCTGTACCTACATATATACGATTTGAATTTGACAAGCAGCGCTTATTTTTCATCAGTTCATTTTTTTCAAGTAGTATTTTTCAAATAATTTAAATATTGGCGATGTATGACCCGATTACAATGTGGATATCTTCGATAGAAGAGGGAATAGACACTTACTCAGCTAGTGAATTTACCATCAAAAACTACATCGCTACTTACGATAAGGTGGTATCGTAGTTAAATTGATAAAAATAATCACTGACGCTAAAACATTTGGTGATGTGTTTTATTGCTTTTTCTTATATGACCTTATGGTCCTCCTTTATATAAGATTAAAAAGTTAAGAACTCGTCATTTTGGGTCTTACATTTCTTCTTTGTTGCGTCTTTTAGGTGCCCCATAGGCACAACACTGCCATTCGAAGCCGCATGTATCGAATTTTGTTCAAAATACATTTCGCAAGTGGATCAATGGGACGGGAGGGCAACTGACGTCTGTGATTGACTAGCTTCAGTCATAACAAAAATCGTCACTGATGACGTCCTGAGCTAATGATGTGCCATTGATGACACCAGTATAAACAATAATTGCAGTATCGAATAAATAAGTTGCATTTTTGTATGTCAATGTAGGTATTTTCGGCTTTATGGTTTTTTTAAATATAAATGCTTAAAACTAGCTATTTCATGTAAGAGAGATATATTCTAAACAAACAGTAATATTCGTCAGATCGAAAAATATGCTTGTATCGCCATTATCATTAAATAACAATACTCAACCCTACGATTTCTAGTGATCTTGTGTTTTACAAGAATAAATGGCTCAAACACAAACACTCATACCCGAAACTATTTGGAGGCTATACCCGTTCGGGGATCGAACCCGTCACCCAATGCGACAACCAGCCCTTTGAATTTTCGACGATCCTAAAGGCGTTTGCAAATCTTCTCTGAAAATAATATATTGATTGCGGCAATCATTGCGGCGTGTCCTTTGCTCTGCATGTTTCAACGTGTTAAAAAGGAAACAAACATACATTTATATTGATGTTCGTTAAAGAAAGACAAGGATAGACTAGCTAGCCACGCCTCTCACACCCCATTTCCAATTTAACATGAACTGTGCCTACCGTTTTCAATTAATAAGTTATAAAACAAATATTTACATACTGTTTAAATTTTATATTATCTTTACTGAAATTTGACGTTTTAGATTTTTAGAACATATAAGAAATTGAAAACATGAAAAGTTTGAAACAATTGAGAATTATTAAATAATTTCCTGTGAGATGTTCATAGGTCAAAGGAGTAGTTGATACCACAGAGTACTTTTTAATATATAAGTCAATACCTAACTATAAGTATTGTATACATACATTGACTTGTTAAACATATGATTTGTAATATTTAGAAGTAAAAAAGTATGAACTTTTGATTGGTAGCGATTGCTGTTTTCCTTCACTTTATGTACGTGTAAATTTTAAATATTGATAGTATAATTCCGAAAACCTTTGAAAATACTAAGACTTAAGTAAATTCCATAAGGCGGTCGGAAAAGTAATAATTAAAACAAGAACAACATGAAAGTCAAAGCACAAAGAATTTCGTTAAGTGTTGCCAGAATTTCTAATTCATATCTTACCACTAAAATAAATGACCTTAGTAAAGGACTAAATAAGTTGAATAAAAAAGAACAACACTATAGATTTCTGAATATATTGCAATAGCGGCACATTTTTGTTTTTAACTATACACTACCTGAGTTTATTTCATTTATTTAAAGGAATTTGTGATTACGATATTTTACCAAACAGTACAAGCGTAATTATAGATCGTAAAAAAATTATGCAACCATTTTTAGGAGACACTCAATATGCTGTTAAGATCACTATAATCCATACCTACCTCTTTTAATGTTATTTTCTCTATAGTGGTGTCATCTGATACCGTGTTATTTAACTAACAAATTATAATACTGCTAAATCAAAGAGATCTGTACTTTAAATACGTCTGATTGTATTTTCTGTTCATCTTAAATTAGTACAGTGGCAGTTCTCTAATACCCTATATTTTGTATGAAGATTGAATAACCTGGCTGATACTAAAGAACGATATTAACGATTTTTTTCCATATAAGTGATAATTCACTGAAGTGTCACGAACACCGGGGGCCCTGTATGCGGCTTCTAGTGGCGGTGTTCTGTGCCCATAGGCTATTCAATAACAGGACTGTTGGTTTCCTAACAGTGTTTTTTTAACAATACACCATAACATCGCCATCACACCATAACTGCTAATACAAAACTCAAGTAAATAAAAAAAAAATGAAATTTTATCTTTTTACCTGTTAATGGTTTAATAACTACGAGGTAGTATTCAAGAAATTTAAAGAAGCTTAAAACAGATACTGTAATAGTCTTTTTCACTGTGTAAGAAATCATAAACAGAGAGACGAAACTAATTTTGTCATTGATTCTGGAAAAAAATACTTTTTGTTGTAATAGCTGTGCGATATATTGAACAAAGGTACTGACGTCATTGAAATACCTTATTGCTTAGTTTTGAATTTGCATTATATATATAACTAAGCAAATTCTACCACTTTACTGGTGGCAGGAATCCTAATAAGGGTGACTTCCGCAGTGACAATTATTCTTCTGTCAAACAGACACTACTGTGTTCGAGACTGAAGGGCAATGATAGTGTAATTACTGGGTATATGAGACTTAAGGATTGAATGTCTTAGGATGACGAGCGCAGTATGGTGCTAAACATATAATCAGGTGAATGGTTTACTCGTCTTTTCACTATCATTTAAAAATTACCAAAGCATTTGAATATGTGCGCATACAATTTCCTATAATTTTATTTTAATATACTTACCCGTTAGGCAATATTTATGATTTCTGTATCTAAAACTACAATATTTTTCAACAGCCTTTACTTTACAAATGGATTATTTAATTGTAAGTTTTGAATGTTGCGTAGGTCTAGCAGCGTGCCTCCAAGCGCGGGTGCTGGCGTCGGAGTACTGGCGCGGGCGCAACGGCGGCGAGGCGGAGGAGGCGGGGCGCGCCGAGCCGCACTCCAACACGTCCACGCCGCTCGCCGACGAGCCGCCCGACGCCGCGCGCCCGCCCGGTATGCACGCATCCTCGTACACGCACGTAGAATGGACATTGCTGTCGGCCAATTATGGCGTAATGTGAATAATTAAGTATGTGGGTTGTACCGATTGCTTGAAAAACTTTGAGATAAAACAAATTTGTTTCAGATCAGTATCAGTGCATTTAATATTTTTATTGCACGGGCCGACCTTTGTGCATGGGCAGGGGTGCGCGGGACGTTTTAGGTAAATAAGACTAAGGCCTTTTAATTTAATGATTTCTGTGGCTTGCGCGAGCTTCATACATTGAAATTCATCACAACCTCGTGAATTTTTTTGCTGGGAGTGTCCATTCTATGTGTATTTATTCGTCAACTCGCACCGGATCGGTGTCGGCGTTTCGCGAAACGAAATTACACCACGTTCGTTTCAGAAGGCGAGGGCGGCGAGGAGGTCGAGGAGAGCAAGTGGCAGGATCGGATCGCGTTCCGGTTCGACCAGATAATATCGTTCGCGTCCACCGCCATGGAGGACAAGCGGCGGCGGTCGGACGAGGCGTGCAACACGTCGCCCGACTCGGGCATCGGGCACGGCGAGCCGGGGCGCGCGCCGGCCGCGGGCGCGGCGGGCGGCGCGGCGGGCGGCGCGGGCGCGGGGGGCGGCGCGGGGGCCGGCGGGGGCGCGGAAGCGCGCTCGCCCTCACCGCTGCCGGCGCACCACTTCAAGAAGAGGTTCTTCCGGCGCGAGCGCTGGGGCGCGTGGAGCGGGCCGCCGCCGCCCGCCGCGGTGGACTGGGAGCGGCCGGCGATGTGACGGCCGCGCATGTAGCGCTGCGACGTGTGCCGCTTCTCGCACCGCCGCGACGCAACTCTAGCGTAATTTACTATCGGAACACTGCCGACTCGAGAGAGCGTACGAATGTATTCTTTGTAAATAGACCGGGCTCCGGCTCGCCGGAGCGTTGGCGACGCCTCCGCCGACGGCGTCTCTTCGTACGTTGATCGTCGATTTTGTTATTTTTTTCGAATATATTATAATGTAATTATGTATATTATTGAGTTTATATTATGTTTAAGAATTGTAATTATTTAACATTAGGTTTATGTCGCCGTTTTTATATTCGGGCGTCGCTCCGAAGAATGATCGCGCCGCGACGGGATTGTATTTCATGTGTTCATTTAGGTCTTAGAGTTTGAAATACATGACCCGGTGCAGCGGTTCGTTTTTACACCGGTCGTTTAATGAATGTTTGTTGTTTTATGTGTTTTGTTTTATGATGTTACGCAAGCTCAGTCTGAATAATGTCAATCATTTCTTTGGGTAGTCTTAAATTTTATGGGGCGTATGTCGATATCGAATTTGTACATAACTATTAATATTTTATAAAATTAATCAGAACGGTCATATAGTTCTATTGGATTAACTAGTAGTGTACAACAATAATGAAATATGTAACAATAAATTAATCTGCGGCCGATGCCTTATGATATGATACATCAAACCATTACAGGTCGAAATATAGAAGTAAATCTTCCATGAAATAATTACGTAAACTGTAATTTAGGTACAAATAGCAAGCAATTTCATTCCGTTCTTTTACTTCTCATTTTAATAGTCCAACTTTTGCAAACAAATATGTTTTCGATTTTAAAAGCCTTCACTAGATATAAAGTATTGATGATTCAATTACAATTTCAAGAGTTTTATATATATATATATATATACGCAGCTGTATTATCAGATGCATTAAATGCATGTGCCAAATTCTATTATTCGCTTTAAAATAATGTGGCTATTTCATAATTTACACAATATTGGCACTCTTTATGTGTAAGCAACGATAGCACAAATAGCAGCAATAGAAAGTCGTGGAAAATATCTAGTTATATAATTGTTCAATATACCAAATTCGATGGTGCTTCATATACTTATGGTAATAATAGTAGGCAAACCAGACGTAGTAGAATCTTTTTATATATTTCATAACACCTAGTAGATCTAAAATAGACCACGTTTCAAAGCTATGGGCTTTTATGCGAGAAGAAAGATTAACGTTCGCTTTAACTCTGTCTGAAGCTTACTAAAGGGAGTGTCCTATGTGTAGAAAAAACAGGTATGATTTTAACATTTGCAATAAAAGTGCAGTTACAATGAATAAGAACATGACTTTTGAAATCCGGTGCCTTAGCGCTACTCTTTTCTAGATTTATCCATAGTTAGCCATATCTAAAAGATGTATCTGTTATCGATCGAAACATTAAGCGTCCGCGTCATACAAGACCCAATAGTTTATCGACGTTTTCGGTCCAAACTTGAACCGAAGCCATGTAGCGAAGGATCAAACGTTTATATTTTAGAAACATATAATTAGTCATGAAAGTCCACTTTTTAATGAACATAAATTGGCAATATTTTACCGATAATACAAGTATTTACGAATTTTTATAGATAACTCTTACACTGCCTGGTAACGTTATCCATATTTGGTTTATATCAGAACCCGTGGCAACAACAGAGTTGTTAAATAGTAACTAGTTGTGTAAGTCAGTGGCTTCATTTCATCTGAGCTGCAAAACAGTGCATTTAGAAACTTGTTTGTTATTTTATTTTTCAGATATTGGTACCTCATGTCCAATTTCCAATGAATACAGTTGTATTAAAAAAATGAGAATTTTGAACCATTTATGAAAACGAAGGGTAACGTATTTAGTTAAAACTAGAGAAAAACCAAAGATTGGGCTGACGATATTTTCTAAAATATTAACATAGTTCTAATAGTAAAATTCACAAGATAAAGAAAGATTTTTATTGATAGAAATTTTGTGTTACGAAATACATTTCGGTTCTTTATATGTATTTTGAAGTTATTGTTAACTAATAAAAAAAAGTAATCAACGACAAAACTTTCTGGATATGTTTGTAGATCCAGTTTTATTTGTAACTTTTTCTTTGTATACAGCCACAAGTCGATAAGCTACAAAAATAATTTTGTAAGTCTTTTTTTTCTAAACAAACATAGAATTTATTAAATCTGCAGTACTACGCTAGAAATACGCTAAAAACATATAAAGTTGTAATTAACAAATAAAATCGAAAATAAAATTAGGTAAAATTTTCGCTCACGAAGATTATCCGCCTTCTAGAAAAGTAAGGCTTACAGTGAATAAGGATATTTTATGAAATTTATTTCTTAGGTAATTTATGTTCCTTATAAATTTATTATGATATCTATAAATTTTAGCAACAACTAACCTCATTACTTTAATTATTCATTTGTTCTTAGCAGTTCTTATCTAATTGTGTGTCAAAATTAATCGCAAATTAATAATTTATCTTTACGTTAATTTGTATGAATATAAGCAAGCCCAAAACAATTTATTAACTAATTGATCTGGATCAGAATGTCATTGTTCAATGACATTTTCATTTCCATCATTGTTTAACTGACATTTAACTAACTACTGCTAAGTCATATCACTAAGATTTATTTAATTGAATAATAGCGTATGAAGTTTGCAATATTTTTTATCAATTTTTAAGATGGTATGGTCATTTTATGCACGTAGTTCGACTACGTATTATTGTAATCGTGTAACAAAAACAAGTAATTGTACGTGTGATTTATTCACATGAAATATAATAAAGTTGTTCAAAACATTTTGTAACCACTTTTTATTACAAAATTCTAACTGCGCCGTTGGAACAATTCACAAGGAATACTAGTGTTATAAAACCGATCCCCTTTTGTTAATTTCTAAGTATTCATCAGAAATGTCACAATTCAGAGTATTCGCTAACAAAATCTGAAACCTTTTATTTACTTTGGAAATTAGGATATTGTAGGCATTATTTTATTGTATGTATAAACGTGAGGTTTAAAAAAAACAATTAAGCTTTACGCATTTAAAATGCCCATACCATATTAGTATATTCTAGATAATAATCGATCATGAAATTTTGATAAGGATGTGTAATAGTGTAATAATATTTTACATGAGCAATGGTAAATAATTTGATACCGATGAAGTAATTGCGTTTAATGAATGAGATTCTCGAGAAATGTTTGAAATACATAAACGACTAAATTGTAGCATTTGAAAATAACACATCTAAATAAACTATTTAAATCCGTTAAAAACAAAAAAAAAGGATAGGAAGGGCCAAATAGTAGTCTTATTGTACTACGTCGTGTTGTGTATTGTAAACATAGGAGTGCGCTGGTTTGTGATTGTGCCTGAAAACTCACCGATGCTGCTCCAAACCTCAAAATTATGTATTCGTATAATAAGTAAGCTTAAAATCGAACGTACCAGTAGTAAGGTAGATTGTATATTGGCATAAAAATAAACACGACCAGATCGACTCGAAGAGTGATTACATTATTCAGTTTTGACTAACTTTTACTTTTAATGGGGAAAATGAGCTAATCAGTGTGACGTTAGTGTCTAAAATAGTACAAATGAGAAGACTTATTGTCGTAAGCCTCGGACTATTCAACATTGCAAATGCTAGGTTTGAGATGTATCCCTGTGTACTAGTTTTATTTTGTACTAAAAGTTAAAAATAAATGAGTAATTATAATATATTCTTTTTTATTTTTCACCTACCTTAATATTTGTGATTCTGTTTTATGGAATAAATAATCGGAGGGTAACTTCTTGTTGTGGTTAACGACGAAACTAGTATCTCAAAAGAAATACAATATTTTACTTAGTGAGAAACTAAAAATTTTATATTGACATATAAGGGTTTAAAGAGAGTAGCCGATTAGGGGCGAGAGATTCAGATTTCATAGAACACGAGTGACCGGAGTTCTAGCCCCGGTGCTTATTAACGACGTGCTCATCGGTGAAGGAAAACATCGTTAGGATACCAGCATGTCCGAGATAAAAAAATATTTCGAGGACATGTGAAGTCGCCAACTCGCTTCGGAGCAACGTGGCGGACACTTCCCTGCTCCAAAGCCCTCTCAAAAAATGAGAGGCTCGTACTCTGTATTGGAACATTTATAGGCTGTTACTTTTTTTACTTACTGCAGATGGCCGTGTTGTAGACAAATAATATGTATTGCACAATATGTAATTATACAATAACATGAGAAAATAAATTAATTATTAAACTATCGATAATTATTAAAAATTATTATTGAGTAAGAACGTGACTTCCTGGTTCAGTGGTCAGTGTACCTGACTGATGAGTCGTGAATCCGACACTAATCGAAGCTAAAATTTTTCGGGTCAGTATATATATATATATATTCGGGTCTATATATAGTATCAAAAAGCTGGTAAAAAGAAAGCGCTGGGTAAAAGGTTAGCTTTAGAAACGGGAACCTACCTATACCTACTATTTTAAACTTAATTTTGCAAAAAATGGAACTGCGTAGGGCACGAGGATACCAAACTAATTTCTCTTGAAAGATGCCATGACAGTCATTTAGATTTGATATACACAGTATACCTTAAGAAAACATTTCCATGTCATCATCATCATCATTTCAGTCTATCACTAGTCCACTGCTAAACATAGGCCTTCTCCATAGATTACATAACATTTTCCATGTGAAAATGCATTAATAAAAAAAACTTGCAGTTATCGAGGTTACTAGCGTGACAGCACAACTATGACGATCTTTGCTGTCAATTTGGCTTTAAATTTATTGAAAAATCCAACATTTCAGCGAACATAACTGAAAAAGGTCTCTGGAGTAACATTCCGGAAAGTGAGAGACGGAACTATAGAATGGGGGCTCGGTTTGGCGGTAAATATACAAGTTGTTGTGGTGGTTACTTAAGGTCAACATTCACTATAAACGTACCGGTTCGATATAGCAAATAACTTGCCATTCAAGTAAGGGTCTTAAATAGTACACTAAATAGAGTGACCACATGTGGTCACTCTATTTAGTGTACTATTTAACATTATACAAAATTCACTGAGCCGCTAATAGATGTTAGATATCGACATTATATTTAATTTCGTATATGTATACTTGTTCTTTGTAGGGTGGTTAACATTCTAAGTTTAGGACAGATATGCATATGTCTGGATATATTTCTGCTTTCCATAAAAACCATGGTCCATGCTACCATAAATCAAACCTATCTAATTTTCCGGTTTAATCCCGCGTGAGGCGCAATCTGCGGGATTATCTAAACTCTAGAGACTTAACGTAGTGCCACTGACTATTTTATACATTTAAAATTTCTGTAGTTCTATTTGCTACAAAACTTTTCTTGGTTTGGCATTATGTCTTGGTTTTTCTTTTTTTCAATATGCCATATTATTTAATATGGCATATTGAAAAAAAGAAAAATATGTGTAATATGTAATTTATAAATGACATTATTTAATGTCATTTATAAATTACATAAAAATTATATCATAAATTTAGTAGCCCGGGGCACAGGGGGTTGGCAAGTGCAGGAAGAGTTATTTCCACAAATCTCTGTCCTTTAAGTAATGATCTCTATCTCTATTTTGTAATACACTTTTTCTAATAATGTCTTTGACAAGTTTGTTGAATTCTATGTCAGCTTTTTGTGTCACACTTTTAGGGATTTTGTAATAAAATTTTAAGGATCTACTAAGAAAAGATTTTTTAGTTTTGGCCAACCTAAACACATTCACCTCTAGCTTATCGCCTCGGCCCATTCTACAGGATACAGTCACTGAATTATTAAATAAATACATGTGTTTCCGCGTACTCATCATACGAGATTTCTTACGCAGTCGAACCTTCCGCTACCGCGTCGAGGGGGTGCGATCCGAATCACATCCCATCCTAGCCGGCGTACCACAAGGCTCAGTCCTAGGTCCCGTGCTCTACACCCTTTTCACGAACGACATACCGCACACCAGCGGCGTCGAACTCGCCCTCTTCGCAGATGATACCTGCCTATATGTGTCTGGACGTAATCCAGACACTATCTCTAAACGCCTCCAATCCGCAGCCCGAACCCTCGGGAACTGGTTTCGGAAATGGAGGATCGAGGTCAACCCAATCAAAAGTGCAGCCATGTACTTCTCGCGGCGCATAACGCAGCATCTCCCCACCATAGAGTTATTCGATCGTCCAATCCCCTGGGAAAAGACAGTCAAATACTTAGGGGTCCTATTAGACTCGAGACTCAGTTTCGGTCCACATATTAACCGAGTAAGGAACCGAGCGGCGTTCGTCCTCGGTCGATTACATCCGTTACTAAATAAAAATAGCAAAATGTCCCTACGTAATAAAATTACACTTTACAAAGCCTGTATTCGGCCAATTATGACATACGCAAGCCCCGTATTTGCGCATGCCTCCCTGCGTCAAATTCACCGACTTCAGGTAATACAAAATCGATTCATGCGTAAAGCCACGGGAGCACCGTGGTTCGTGCGTAATGCTAACCTTCATATCGATTTAGGGCTTCCTACCATAGCCCAATATCTAAAGTTGGCCTCTCGCCGATACTTCGACTCTGCCGCCACGCACCCCAACCCACTGGTTGTCAGTGCCGCCACTTACAACCCCCTCGCGATACACCAAAACTCGACCCGCGGAAAAAGGAGACCGAGGCACGTCCTCGAGGACCCTGACGACGCGACCACTATTGCCCAAGCGCTCTACTCAACACTACACAAACACCCATTATCACCATCATACCGCCCCCGCCGTCGGCGTGGGCGTATCAGACAAAGTTATTCGCGATACCGCCGCATCTCAGGCCGGTTCTCCCCTAGCAGTAGTGTCATAAACAGAAGCGTCGCTGGAGTTTCTTGCGCCATTTCTTCTCCAGCGGAAACGCATTCCGAATTGGTGGTAAACTTATCTAATAATAATCATGGTATTAATAATTATAGTAGTAGTAATATTGCCCTCCCGATTGCAGTAACTGACCGAGCCGAGACCGGCCCCCTTGGGCACCCTCGAGTCTGTTACTCTCGCGAACAGGATGACGGTCCAAGCCGAGGTCCCCTCTCGGGGGCCCTTGCGCCAGTCATCCATAAATAAAGGTTTCGGCTAAGCGCCCTCAGTGCTATGCCACCTTTCAATCCGGCGAAGCTGTAAAAGCCTTCGGGCTAACAGTGACCATCAGTCCTAAAAAAAAAAAAAAAAAAATGTGTTTCCGTACGTACATTATATTTTCTTAAATATACAACGACGGAAGTGTCAAAATATTACGTAGCGACTCGCGAGGACACAAGTTATATATTGCCCGAAATACTTGTTTTTGCAAAATGAATATTGTTTCCAGACCGGCCGCGGATCCCCGCTGTAATACGCCATGTCCATAATACTGTGGAAGTCTGCAAAATAGACTAATTTAGCTGTGGCCTCATCAGTCAACTGTCTGATCCTTCTAATAGCAAAAATGGCGGAATTGGAATAAAAATGGCAGTACTTAATATAATAGTTATATTATATTAAGTTAATATTAATGTATAAATTTGCAGTATTCCTCTTTGAATTCAAATTTGTGCTCAAAGCAAATTTGCTTTTTATAGCGTTAATAGTTTAATAGCCACAGGTTTAGAGTCACCTAAAGCTTTCCTTGGATCATCAGCACTGAAAGGAAGCCTAACAAAATACCCTTCATCAAGATCCGTTGTATGAGTAGTTTTACAGTGTTCGTCACACAGAACTTCTAATTTAGTCAATAGTTTCTGTTGTGGTAAGTATTCTTCTAGTTCCCAAAATTGTCGAAGAATTTGATCGATCAAGATCGATACGATCGAGTCTGACCAACTGTGCTGCGCGTATAGTGATGAAGGAAGCTTGTGAAACTTGGTCAACAAGAGCTCTCATAACGTATGAAGTCCCATCTTTGGAATGGACAGCAATCTTAGCAATGGCAAGAAGAACTTGTTGATTCGGTACTTCGGCCTTCATGCTAATAACATCCTTATTATTGCGCTGTACATCTTCAGCTGTTAAAACTGTGGTATTCTGATAATATAGTAAGGTATGATGCTTACGACCACATTTCTTACAGGTTCTGTTTTGTCTACACTGAAAAACCGAGTGACCTTTAACCAGGCAGTTAAAACATAAGCCATTCGTTTTAGCAAACTCTCTATTTCTAGCTGTGTAAAACCCGTATAATGACAAATATAATAACCTTCCTTACAGAATGTGCATTGTGTATCTACTTCAGCTATGAAAGTTTTTACTCAATATTGAATTTTAAACAATATAAAATATCAAAACTCCAAACAAAAACAGAATTTAAAAAATTAAATGAAAACACTATTGCCAATTTGCGAGTTGGCACCAAAAGCCCTATGTTCATTATTAATTAACGCGCGCAATTTATGCTATTGTTGCCAGCACATATTTAAATGCGTTTGGTTTTTAATTTTCTATGTATCTAAATAGGTATTGAATGATGTGTTTCTCCGATGGTAAAGAATTACCAAATGACTATTATTATTATTATTTCTTACTAATACTAAACTTTTAATCAAAAATGTTTTTACTAACACTTATTATTACATTAATTTCATATTTTATGTCACAAAGTAAAAACCTAACAACTTTTTAAACCGACGGCAAGTGAAAAATTTAACCAATAAAATTAATTGGAATCAAAAGCATAATTGCATTTGATATCAATACGAAGTCAACTACGGTTCCAACCAGAGTTACACAACAGACATGCTGAGGTCCTTTCACGAGGTCGCCAAACAGCTCGATGTGACTATTTTAGTATCTTTTGTGAGCTTTTATGTAGGACTATCTTATTTTATTTTTAATTTTTATTTTATAAAGTGACGAAACGAGGAAAACGTACACTTGATGGTAAGTGCAACGACTACCCATAACAAATGCTGTGTCATCCAGATTATTTCTGTGTCACCAGACTGCGCTCGTCAGTGCCCTTTAAACCGAAACACAGTAATGTTTGCACACTACTGCTTTACGATGGAATAACTGGCACTGCCTATTAGTAACTGATCTATTATGAACGAGGATGAGAGAGTACTTCATCTCGTCATGTGAGGCCCTCATGACGAATGCCTCATTTGTGTAAAGTAAGATCTAAAAGGTAAGGAGTTAAGAGTAAGTATTTGCATCAACTACATTGCCGTCCTAGTCGCGCCCGCATATTCAAGTGAACGAGTGAGAGGGCAAAAAAAAATTCATTGACATACGACGACGTCGTTCAGCCTTATGAAACTAGCTACTAACAAAAGTAGCTATGACTTTAGCTATGGCTATGGCTTTGATATGACGTACTTCTTGTCAGAACTACTACTATGACAAATACCGGGTAACAGTACGGGGTAACGAGTAACAGGTTAAGTACGACCTAGATCCTTTAAGAGGTTGTAGTTTCCATCATTTCTGACTAATTTCAAAAACATAGCAGGACATATGAAGAGGGTTTTCTGGACGCAGGTTCGGAGTACAACACCGTAAACCTGAAAAGCTTTATCAACGATATTGTTTATATGGGTATCAAAGTGAAGCTTCGAATTTAAGAGTATTCCTAAGTCTTTTATAACAGATACTTTTTCTAGATAAGTATCGCATAAAGAATAGGTAAAGTTAATACTAATAATAGGGCCGTGTGGTGGCGGCTCGTTAAAATTATACTACCACTCCATCTCATCCAATGGATCTCGTAAAAGTCGAGTAAAGAATTAAACTGCACTGTGCAACCAACAGCGCATGGTGGCGATGGGCTCACCACCTGTCACACCAAGTGTATTATATTGTTTTGGTGAAACGTGGATTGTGGCAGTCATCTGTTTTTGCAGTGAGTGCCCAGTCTCTGACTACCCCTTATGTGATACAGTCGTAATGTTATGTATCTATGTAAAGTTAATATTACGTAACTTCTTCGAGAAGGTAATAGACTTGCATTTCGTTAAATTAAGAATCAATTTGTTTTTTTTGCAATAATTTGTAAGGCGATTTAAGTCATCTTGTAGTTTGTAGCAATCACGAAAGTTGTTATTTTGCTGTAGACTTTGAGATCATCAGCGTCTAGCAAAAAAAATGTGACGTGAAAAAAATCATTACAATCAAATTTAATTAATTAAATTTGTAATTTTAAAAAAATCATTCATTGTGTTGACTATAACTCTCTGTTAATTTTCTCTATATAAAAAAACCATTACAATCAAATTTTTTAATTAAATTGTAATTTTAAAAAAATCTTCATTTTTGAGGTAATCTGTGTTTGGAGGTGGGTACAAGCGGCAATACTTGTGATTTGCCTGGTAATCTGATCTGTTGAGCCATGACTGGCAACCCTGACTGTCACTATTTTGTCCTTTGGTCTTGTCCCAAGGTTTTGTCTTTTGTCAACTTTAAACCATTTTAAATTGGAATTACAATGTTAAATAATCCCATACTATGATATTTATTTGCATTCATCAAAGTGATGCTTTGTGCTGCAATTAAATTCGTAATGCATTAGTTATTTCAGTATACATTAAATCGATCGATAATATGTGATATTGATGAACTGTGATAATTGTCAACATTATCGAATTTAATTACGTTGATCCCTTATTTTTACACAAATGAAATGCAACAACCGGGAACTCGCTCTGCTGAGCGACCAACCATGTTCAATGGAAGGAAGGTTAAATTATAAAAAGATTACTAACGGGGGCTATCGTAATCAAGCAGGTATGGCTCAATATTTACATGTGATTGTGCTAATGTTTTCGTCTACGCTACATACTCATTATCGTCACTTTGCGAAATACAGCATTTATTACATTAGGGGATTATATTTAAAATTACATACATACATACATCAGAGTCGCACCTCCTTCCCGTTGGGGTAGACAGAGACCACATCTTTCCACTTGCTACGATCCTCACAAATCTTTCGTTTCTTCTACTGTCATTAGTGTTTTCATACAAGCTTGTTGGTTCTGGGTACTTTTGATGTGGCCTTACCTTAAAACGACTTTGATCTGATTGTGATATGTTTGCCTACGAAGACAATTACCAGCTTGCCCATTTACAAATCTGCTTCGTCAATATTTTTTCTATCCTCTCCTTCATTAAATCATCAAAACATCTTTTTTTCTCTCTTTGTCACTACATCTTCTACCACACCGCATGATTCCCTTATCACACTGTTCGTTACTTTGTCAAACTTACTATACTTCTCAAATTTTTCATTTCCGTAGCATTAATCTTATCTTCATAACTTCTTCTGCCAGACCAAACATTAATTACCATACATAAGTGTGGCAACCAGTACTCCTCTTCGTACAGCCAGTTGTGCCATTTTAGAGACATTCTGGTTACACATAAAGTTAGGCAGACAGGCCCCACATACTTGATTTCCTGCCAACACTCGTCTCTCAATTTCACTGTCGTTCTTTCCGTCTCTCATAAATTTTAAACCCAAGTATACAAACCTTTTCACTTGTGCTACTCTATCTCCTTCAATCAGAACTCTGCAATCCATAATACTTTCTTGTCTTTCTGAAGCCACTATACTTAAAATTGCTATTAACAAATTTTAGTGGCGCCAGAACTGGGAATCGAACCCAGGTGACTCACATACGATTTCGATCTGATTGTAATATATTTGCCTACGTCAACCCTTACTGGCTTGCCCTTAACACTCACCTCATAAATCTGTTTTGTCAATCTTCTTTCATCCATCCTCTCTATGTGTACAAACCATCTAGGCATCCCTTTCTCTAATCTTTGTCACTACATCTTCTACCACACCGCAACATTTCCTTTCCACGCTGTTTCTCACTTTGTCCATCAAAATATGGACACAGTTGTATGCATATGGACACATATATTTATAATTTCTTAAATTAGTTATTTTGTCAAAACATGTATTATAATATATTTATGTATATATAACAAGCCTAATATTTATTTCTTTAGTTTTGAGTTAGTGTATTAGCGTATTAAGTGACAGCATATCTAAGGTCAGACAACAATGTCAATTACATTAACTAAACCATCTGGAACTTTTGTTTCCAGTATTATGTATGATTATCAGAACTTCAAGTGTTGATTACTCAGAACATATTGCATAGTGAATATAATTCATTAATAAGAATTTGTCTTTTTTCAGTATTTAAAGAAAGATGGTTTAGACTAATTAACAATTATTTATTCTACTTTAAAATAAGTGAAATGGGAAAATTTGATACAAAAAATCCTGCTGGAGCTTTTGTAATGGAAAATTCATCTATTCAAATGGAACATGGACAGAGCATTTCATTCTCTTTTTCTATATCATTTATGTAAGTTATTATATATTGTTGTTATAATTTTTAAAGTTAATGGAAATCTGAATGTTATGGTATAATAAACACAACATAGCATTTATAGGCTGTAACTTTTCTCTCTTTTTGCAATGAAGACAGCCAAAATGAGCTTAAATTATGTATCTGTATATTATAAATATTGCTTCCAAAATGTCTTTCTTTTTACCTAAAAAAGAAGTACATATTAACTGAAGCATATTAATTTAATTTAATTTATTAAAATAAATAATAATTCAAACATATTGTATGATAATAATTATAAATAAAATTTTAGAGACGAACCTGAAAAGCGACATATATTTGCAGCTCGCTCTGAAGATAATGTTGTACAGTGGGTTATGAAGCTACGAGAGTGCTCATATGAATACTTACGAAACCGCTTACATACTCTCCAGTCTAAAATCTATTCAATAACAGGCAAGGTATGTATTGATAAAGTATAATCACAATGATATTGTAATGATCAAAGACGTTTGAAAAGGTATACTGATGTGAGAAATAAAAGTAACCTTTTAAATCCATCTAGGTAGGTACTAGGTGGATTGAAAAGTACTCGGCCTAACACAGATCCATTCAATTCTAAAAATCAAATCTACCCACATTATTTAGTTCAGTTCAGACTAGTTCATTGTGTGAAGTTCGAAACGTGTGCGATAATCAGTTGTGATTTTATAAATTTATTAACAAAGTAATCGGTCATAATTTCCGCGAATGGAGCAAATCGAGCAGCGTGCCGTCATTAAGTACCTCCATAAGAAGGGGCTATCATCAAAAGCCATCCATGATGACATGGTCAGTACATTAGGCGATTGTGCTCTGTCATATTCATCCATCAAAAAATGGATAGCAAAATTTAAGCGTGGTAGAGAGAGTGTGAAAGATGAACCCCGCTCTGGAAGGCCTTCGACGTCAACTACTGACGAAAATATTAAAAAAGTACTTGATTTAATAATGGGAGACCGCAGATTAAAAATTAGAGAGATAGCCGAGATTATAGGCATCTCTTATGAACGAACTCAAAACATCATTGTCAACGAGTTGGGTTTCCACAAGGTGTCTGCGAGGTGGGTTCCGCGACTGCTTTCAGTTGAACAAAAAAGGACGCGATTGACTATTTCACGCGACTGTTTGGAGTTATTTGAAGCCGATGCAGATGATTTTTTGAATCCTTTTGTTACTATGGACGAAACATGGGTTCATTACTGTACACCGGAAACAAGACAACAATCAAAACAGTGGAGAAGACCTGGTTCACCACCCCCTAAAAAGGCTAAGTCGATTTTGTCGGCAAATAAGGTGATGGCTTCAGTATTCTGGGACTCGAAAGGTGTGATTATGATTGATTATCTTGAAAGGGGTCAGACTATAAACTCTGATTACTACTGCACCTTACTACGTCGTTTACGAGAGGAAATAAAAGAAAAACGTCGAGGAATGCTCAGAAGAAAAGTCCTGTTTCATCAAGATAACGCCCGTGTTCACACGTCAGTACAGTCAATGGCTGGAATTCACAACTGTGGCTTTGAACTGTTACCGCATCCGCCGTATTCACCTGATCTGGCACCATCAGACTTCTTTCTGTTCCCTAACCTAAAAAAGCACTTGGGAGGTCAAAGATTTTCGACAAACGACGAGCAGAGAGAGCGTCAAAGCAGCTGTAGACGCATATTTTGACTCTAAGGAAGAATCATTTTTTTTTAACGGTCTAAATGCTTGGAAGGGGAGGTGGCAAAAGTGTATTGAACTTGATGGTGATTATGTAGAAAAATAAAAATATAACTGATTTAGTATGTGTTTATTTTCTTGGCTAGGCCGAGCACTTTTCAATCCACCCTCGTACTACCATAATGCCAGTTATTCTGCTGTCTTAGCAGTGGTGTACAAAAAACATTGTGCTGTTTGAAGGGCACTGAAGTTAGTTTAATTATACCATGACATATTAGACATGAGAACCAATGGTGATGAGGATGAGGTGATGAGCGCAGTGTGATGCTACACAGAACTTTACAAAGCTTAGTTCCAGACACTACAACATTTATAAGCGAGTGTGGTGCATTTGTTTTTGCTCTCACACTTACTTCGTTTAAAAAATTACTACAGCCAAAAACGAAGTACTACTATTACCATAAAAAGTATATGATGAATATAATAAAGTCATCACTGTGACATAGTAAATGTATTTTTACAGTTACCAAATTATCTCTATCAGCTAATCCTATTTATAATACAAACTCCTACTGCAGTACTATTGTTATGTCTTGATCAGATTCTTTTTTATGCATCTGTTTTCATTGTGATCATACATTTTTGGTCCATTTTGATCATTAAATTTTATCTTGGCTCTAAAGAGCTTACAAATAGATGTCATAACTGCTTGATATTTATAGTAGCAGATTGTATATACTAAGTCCTAGCCTTTAAATAATAAATAATTACATACATAGTTCAGTTACTTAATCATGTCTGCTAATGAATGTAACTGAATTTTGTTCTGCTTATTTTAATTCTGGCCTCTTCAATAGAATTCTGCCAGTGTCAAGTTAGTCACGAGAGTGAAAATTGATAATTAAAAATGGTGATCAACAGTAAAATGGTAGTTGACTTTTACAGAAGATTTACTTGACTGATTGAGTCAAAACCAAAAAGTACCATACTGGTCTTAAATTGAATATTCTAATCACTTTTGCGTTGATGCCAAAAATCCTGAATTTTGTTAATTAGGTTGCAATTTGACAAATCTCCCATTTTTTTTCTACTTACCCTGTTAAATTTTTCTTGGCTATTTAAATTCTGATCAATACCTAATTATGTCTGTTAGCAATGACATATGATATTTATAACAATAATTTTTTTATTTGTCACATCTAAAGATTTGTTATATTGACTTTGTTTACACAGGATCCTCTCTTGCTAGTTCCAAGAAATGAAGGTGCATGTCTATGGGCTCCATCAGTGCCATTCTCAACTACTCCGGCATGCACGATAAACACAAGTTCTTTTAGCTGTCATCTTCATACTAATGGTGCTTTTACACTGGAACGAAGTAAATCTGATGTCCAGACTTACAAACATTTACATGCAGAGTATACCAAAAAGACAATTTTCTATACCGATGAACAAGAAGCAGAGTGTGATTCAAAAGACGCTAGTCAAAGTCATGGATTCGCTTTGGAAAAAAGCAAAACATCCGGCATGTTTGCAACTAGTTTAAATCCTATTGATCTTTCAATATTTGATAACCGACCTGCGTATTCCCGTGCCGCGCCGAGTCCTCCTGTTAGAACAAAATTTTCGCCTGGGAGCCGGCGTGCAGAACTCGGCCAAGATATGCGAGGATTTACAGAACAAGGAAAATACTTAGGTGTCACCAGTATTTTGGATGAGATTCCAATACCGCCTAGACGAAAATTATCGCCGAAATCTTCAGAAAACCAAATAGTCAGTGTAGAAAATAATACTAGCAAGAACAATTTGGCGGATTCCTTAACAGAGGACCTTATAAAATTCTAACGAATAGCTCTATTCATATTATTTAATGTTCCCACCAATTAATTTTATATACTTGCCCCATAGTAAGACAAAATATAATGTTAAACCTTTTTTTCATGACATCATAGCATTTAATTAAGAGATTATGTGAGTAAATTATTAATATAAAATTATCAAAGTACTACATGTACTACTATATTATTAATTAGTGACCTCCATTTACAGTCATGGCATGTCTCTTCTTTTTAAATCAAGCAAGGTTTTATTATAATAAATAAACGAAATCTGTAATGTTAGAGTATTATGTTGTAGTGTTTTTCACCTCATGACTACAATTATACAACTAACCATTATTTCCTGCTTGTGAATATTTTGTAATTTGATATATTTGCCTGAATCTTAATTAAATATATATGTTATATATATTAATACGTAAGTAAGCTACCTAGAACTAGCTAATAGAACAGTAAAGATGAACTAGTCAGATCATTGACATTCTTTCATGACATTGTGATTTCTACATTATGCAATGTTACGATGTTACTTATTAATTTTAATACCTATTTGTCCACTTTTAGCTCTCCTTAGTCACGAGCGAGTCACTGTTGTATCGCTTCAACTGCATCCTGTTGAATTGATTATAGGTTGTTCAATAAAATTAATCATGCCGCTTACAATTTTAACTATGCTTTCTGCAAAATGTAAAATAGTACTGTCCGCAGGTCTTTTTTTCACGCTCTGGTTACTAGCCTCGTTTTATTTGATTTTTTATACTATTTTAATTGCGATTACATACACGATAGACAAGAAAATTAAGAATTTCGCGTTTATAATTTGCTTTTAATTTCAATATATTTAATAAATAGAAATGTAGTGATGTAATTTCCAATCAATATAAGTTCGAACTTTCTTTCTTTTCAGTTTTAAATACATAAGACATACACAAACACCCAGACCAGGAACAACTATAGAGCCAATAACTACAAATATAATAATCTATAGAGATGAAAAAATGTAATTTAAATGTTTATAAATAACTTGCTGTGCCCCACGGTTTCATCCGCTTAAAAAAGCCGACCCCGATCGATGATATACATATATACTTCCCTATTTGAATCGGATTTTATAGTTTTTTTTTTGCGCGGAATTCTTATTATTTTCAAGTAGCTCTAAAATATCAGCTGTCTGTCAGTGAAAGCCCCGTCAAAATCGGTCCAGTCGTTTCGGAGATTAGTCGGAACAAACAGACAGACAAAAATTTTAAATTGAATGACGTGATAGAATTAAATTAAGTAAAAAACGAGTCTGTAAATAAACTGACGCGTACCGTTTTTATTTGTGAGTTTAACTTAGTTTTTTTTTATTCTTATTCATTTTAAATAACAATAAAAAACTAGGATTAGCCGCCCCTTGGCCAGAAAAACGCAATAACGTGCTTGCCAGATTACCCGACGTTGGTCTTATTTAATACAAATATCTCTAACTAAGCATCAAGGTATTTCAGAGACGTCATTATGTACTATTTTTAATTAATATATGTAATTGCTATAATATCGAAGATCTCAATTCACATGTTCAATTGGTATGACATTCTATAAATAAGATTTAATGAATATTTTAATAGAAATGAAATAGAAAGTAAAAAGTGGCGGAAAAGCAAATTTAAAAAATTGATCGAGAGATAAAAAAAATATTACGTTAAGATACCTTAACTTAGTAGTATTCTCAAATGCTGAGATAACGGAGCCTATATCCATTTTTTTTAAATAAAAATAAATTATTAGCTTTTTTTAATTATAGTATTTGATGCCAGTAAGTGGTTGCTCATTTAGTATTTGTGGTCGCCAATCTGAGCTAAAATTGCCGCTCGTGTAAATACATGCCAAATAATCTGTGTTATATCTGATATATGTAATTTGTAAAGGTTTTAAAGTTTGTTCTTTATTTACTTTGTCTATGTGGTCAGTGTACCAAGTTATTTTTAAGTCTCTGGTCCTGTGTTAAAATTTCAACCGACTCCAACGTTTGTGCGAAATATAAATTATTGGTTTGGTGATTGTGTCATGTCTCTGGCACTAACTGATTTCTCCTATTTTTATGGCATTAGCTTTCGTCAGGTATAGAATGATGAAGACTAGCGAGCGCCGCCGCACTCTTTCGCTAATACATATCTGTAGACGATGATGGCAACTTCTGGTCGTAATTCCGATGATGTCGCGGTGGGGTAGAAGTCGGACAGGAAGACATCATCAATTATGTTTTTATTAAATCAATTAACATTATATTCGGATTTTAACGAAACTGCCTAAAATAAGTCAATCAATATTTTATATACTGTATTTTTGTATAATTTGTACTCAAAATTCAAATTAGAAGTTTAATGAAATCAGTATTTTTTTATTTACCCTACCTACAATTTTGTACACGATATGAGCTACCGACAACCGACTAGCAAATATAAATATGTATTATCCTGACTGGGTATAAATACTCGCGAACTTTTAATCTTCAGATTGTCAGTGATCAGCGTTTCACAATTTCATAAACATTGTCACCGTCCGTGTGGCCTAGTGGTCAAAGATTTAAAACTCGACTAGAGCCATTTGTAGCGTGGTAGCCCAGGGGCTAGGGAGCCGTTGTAGCTCAGGGGCTAGGCAGCCGTGGGAGCTCAGGGGCTAGGCACTGGCTTTAAATTTCATAATACGCGAGTGACCTGGGTTCGATTCCCGGAGCCGGCACCACTAAAATTGTTAATTGCAATTTTTAGTGCTGATTTACCACGTGCACGGCGGTGAAGGAAAACATCGTGAGGAAACCTGCATGTCTGAGAAATAAAAATTATTTCGAAGAAATTTGCAGTCCGCCAACCCGCATTGGAGCAGCGTGGCGGATTCTTCCTAGCTCCAAAACCCTCAGAAATGAGAGGAGGCCTGTGCTCAGCAGTGGGACATTTATAGACAAACTTTACTTTAGAGCCATTTGTGCAAAAACAAATTGTTATATTTCGTGGCTTGTGTTGTGATTATCCCCGTGTCTCTATCTTTCTAGCTACACTAGCTAGCCTACTTGCGATCTCATCGAAGGAGCGTTTATTCGGGTGCGCGGGAAAGTTAAGTTGACTGAGTTTTTCTGTTAATGGGAAATTATAGTGTTACCGGTGTATACCTGTGACACTATTATTTCTTATTTCATCTCGACCAGCTTCCGAAAGTATTTGGAAGTTGTCGCCGTGGCTGAAAAGCGGCCAACATGACCTCATCAGACATTAATTTTCTCATTATACTATGGTTTTGCCATATTTATTGTACTTAAACAATGCTTATAGGAAATATTCATAAATACAGTCACGCCTTTTTTCCCTTATACCTTTGCCATATAAGGGGTAGGCAGATGCTACACATGTAGCGCGCTTTTCGCCCCCGCGGCAAACGAGATGTGACGGTTGGCGAACCACGTCGCCGCAAACGAAGTGGACGAGTCAAAAAAAAACCCTTGCGTTCCCACGAGCAGTATAGTGACAGCATTGCATATTGTGGTGTGTGGTAATCTGCACGAATAAATACTGCCCGTACAATACCTTAGTCGCCTCTAACGACACCTCGGTATCAACCATGTGGTAGAAACCGGCCTGTAACTCTCCAGTTCTGTTATATTTACTAAATTAACCGATAAAAGTTTTCTTAATGTCAATAAATAATTTTTGAGTAACAGTGTTGATTGCAGAAATTTTATTTAAAAATTACATTGACCTAACATTGGCGAACGTTGCGTAAATAACATCTTGTAAAACCACATGAAGCAATAAATTATATGAATAGTCATAATGAATAGAAACATGTGTAGATCATAGGATCTACACATGTTTCTAATAGTCGTTTGGGCATGTGGAATTTATGTCTGTAAAAATCACCCTAGAACGCACAAGAGAAGTCCCATTGTGGGGCTTCTTAAATTAATAATTAAAAAAAATCCTATAATAGAGGAACTCCTAAGTTATGACGTTTCATTTTACTCAATATGTACCAAATAGCATCCATTTCGGTACGTAACTTTGTAGAAGTTATGTCGTTGTGGCAGATTGGGATAAGCGGACTGATGGACTGAAGGATCTTATTCCTTCTCCAGATCTCTAAAAACTACAAAAGTGTATATTGTTTTGAATAGGTAAGTAAAACTTATAAATTCATTTTTTACTTGCTATATTACATACATTTCGACAATTTTGCTAAAGAACAACGTGCATTTTCCGCCCGAGGATTCGGCGATACGCCGCCGTTAAGCTAGAGGATATGGTTTAGATGAACGAACATTCTTACACTATCCAAATAGTGCAAGATTCAACAAGATGGCACGGTACGGGACGCAACCAGAAACTGGTCGCGATATTGGAGTTATTACCTTAGGAGGTGATTTATTTAGGGGTGATATATATCTGGGAACACCTGGTTTCTTATTAAGTGAGGATATCTTAAGAATTGGTGTATCATAGTTCCAAGATATCGAGTCTAAAAAATACATTACTCCAAATCTTTTACGATGAGTGGTAGGCGTAATAAAATGCATATCTTCAATGTAACAGAATTATAAAAATGATTTTATGTCGTTATTTGTAATAAAATTAATCTTCAATCTCTATTATCTTTTAATTTATATATTTTTTTTTTAATCTGTGAATATATTTGAAACACTTTATATTATTTGGTCAATAGCAATATCACTTTATTGTGTACCTTGCAAAGGCTTCTTGGTCTACGGGAGTGGAAGATTTTGTTATAACGTTACCACAGGAATTTTGGTGACTATATTCGTTTATAATTTTCTGAAGCTAAAGGAAGATGAGAAGATATTAAGCATAGACTATGCCTACACTGGCATATAGGACGAACTTATTCTATGTTTATCGTTAGAACATAAAATTTCGTACTACGCGTTGTACCTACTCGTGTTTTATATTCATTTAAAAATTCATCGACTTGCATACATTTTTACGACCGTACGGAACAGTGACAGGGAGTATGCTTGTCTTATGTTAAACAGTTCACACGCGATACCTTCAAGAGACTAAACTTTCAAGAGTATTAGACGAATGTAGAGTATCAGGAGTAGGATAATTGTAGAGTTAATTTATTATAATAGTTTTACCAATTTTAAAATTTATTTTACATTCACATCTACCTTACTATATCTACATTACTGTATGATTTCATTACTTCATAAGAAGACAGAATCGAAGTTTTCAATTTCAACAAATGAAACGAGTGGCTTTTGGTAACTAGAGTATGGAATAAATGCTTTGGTTTGGATTTGATCAATATATCTTTGAGATACAGCGTCAATTACTGTTTTTGATCTTGTTGTCGATCTAATGAGAGCAAAATCTACAAAGAAATCGAAGATCTGGACGAATTCGAAAATATAAATATAATATTAAACGTATTCTATCTCATTCTCTCAGGTTAAATCCCATAGACGTATATTTGTTGTATGTTGGTCTCTTTTTAGTGTCGATTTTTCGTTTCAAATTACGACACAAAGAAGATTCACTTCAATAATTAACTGTCAATTCTACTAAAAAAAATATATGGTTAAAGGTTTATAAATAAAACCAATAAGTATTTTAACGACAGCTGCTTTTTACGTATAACTTTAATACCTTTACCTTACCTATAACGAAACAGTTAACATAACTGTGTCGTTTAAATTTAGAGGCACGGTTCAGTGTAATGTACATTTAATTCTAAGTATAATTGTAATATTGAAAACGCTATGTCGTATACTAGACATTTCGAAAAATAGCTTACGTAAAAATTCGTTTAGACCTCAAAATGGACATTGATTTAAGGTTAGCATGTTCATTTGTTTGCTATTTTATTACGATATTTTTCTAAATGACATCGACTTAACATTTTCTTTAATTTGACATTTGTACCTAATACTTCTAGCACAATAATTTTATATAAATCTATTTTGGTACAAAATGACAATTTCTTATACTTAGTTATAGACTATATAGTTATAAGTCTACAAATAAAATACAAACAAATAAAACTCTCGTACTTATGCTTAAAAGAGATTCGCACGAGTTAGTATTTAAAAATAAGTCACTCACTTAAAAAAATTGTGAGTAAATACAGCCATAAGGCACTTGATTACCTACTTTAAAGGACTTTCATGTCTATATGAAACTATATAAATGAATAATTATTAGCTTCTTAAACTTACACTATACATTTAAATACACAACTGAGAATATCTCAACGATATATTGAGATCGTAGTTTAATAACTACAGTACATTAATTCGGCTTATTTAACAGAAGTATTTAATTCAAGTAGTGGAATATGCTCAACACATGTAAGTATATTTTTACTATATTACATATGTAAGTTAGTGTAAAATTGAAAAGCGTAAAATATATTTTCTTTTAATTCTGACACATACAATTCGTTACGGATCCACAAAAAATATGACAACACTCGTAAGGAGCATAGTACATTATCGATGTATGAGAATTAGAAGCACTTTTGTAAAACATTTAAACACATTATTTCAAATATACCTTTTAACTAACATTTGTGGTTGAATAATAATGTAATTAATGTAAGGTGTGTCAATGTCAGAAGGGAAATGCATGTGTCACGAGTACATCGTATGTTCGTGTAAGGATGTTGGAGAGTTGTGCCTGGGGTTAGTTCCCGCCGTAATCGCGCAGCTCGCGGTTGCCGAGCGGAAGCGTGGGTCGGTAGTTATGCAGCAGCTCCATGGCCTCTACGCCGCATGAAGCCTCGCCGCATCTCAGCTTTCGCATTAGTGCCAACTGCAAAAAAGAAACAAGTTATGAATGTCAATATGAAAATTCTTGCATAATACCGCCAATACTTTATCGTATTACATCACATATAATGGTTGCGTCGTATCATTAGTAATTAACCAATACTATGGGGGTGTTAAGCTTTTTGAGTTGCGCAGATACCAGCATACGCAAGGTAGGGCGACCCCCATTATATGGAGATAAACAGTTAGGTGAGTCGATAGACGGTTCTTCCTCCTCCATCTACTCACGTAAATGGGGACGGGGGAGGCATATACACAGCAGTGGGCATGTAATGATGGACTCTAATCATGACAATGAAGAGAGTTTTAAAAATATGGACGTCGGACAATCAAGTCTTTACATTTTAGAAGTGGGTGATTTCGTCAAAACAACGTAATTATTAATAAATTATACAAATATTGAGGTTAATTCGCGCCTAAAACACATATGTAACATGTTGACAGTCACAATGCCCCATATATACGCACAGGGTTATAGGCGAAAATATTTCAGGTAAATTAATATATGAAAAAAAAGATCAGTCGTTTCGGCAAATAGTCCCAAAGCCTCTGTAACCGGTAGTGCATTGTTAACAGGTTTACTAGTCACTTTATGCTAAGTACTTTGCTGTAAACTTGTTACCTATCGTATCAATTGTAAAACTTAATATACTTAATACATAATATATGGGACCAGTCGGTCGACATTCTTCGGACCAGCGCATCTTTGTTCTATGGGACAGCAACGGTATTTGAAATCGGCATCATGTAAAGTGTACTTTCGTGTTTGTATAAAAAAAAATATTCAAGAAGGAGACAAAACGTTCACTTGATGGAAAATGCAACGTCTGCCCATAACAAGTGCTCTTTAACCCAGAATATTTCTGTGTGGCACCACACAGCGCCCGTCACCCTGAGACATCAGTTGTTAAGTCTCATATCCCCAATAATTACTAATTCTCAGTTTACTATTGATTTTTTTAGCACATATTGAAGTATTCGCATCCCAGCCCAGTTGTAACAGATCCCATGCGGCACCTCTATTGTAAGCGTTGCCGAATACGGTCTAGCACATGCTAGCGTGCTGCTCTTTGGAAACCGGAATACTATCTGCAATTATTGTTATGTATTCCAGCAACTAGTTTGGAAACAACCTATCCGACACTCGATTCCTGTTTGCCTAACGTAGGCGTCTATAATCGCAATGAAAATAAATGGAATTATATTTATAGTTGTTGGTACAGTGTATGTATATGGTTTTCTAATTTTTTATTTCATATTAGCAGTGACCCGCGGTTACGACCGCCTTTTTAAAATAAATTGCTCCAAAGGGTCGTATCGGGATGTTAAATAGTCTATAATCTTCATCAAAAATATTCACCAATCAAAATCAAACAATAATTTTTAAATCCGACTGGTAGTTCAGAGATTAGCGCGTTCAAACAAAAACCACAAACAACTCTTCAGCTTTATTAATAATAGAGATTGCACTACAAACCGAGTATTGGTTCTATGTTTTATATTTTTTTAAAAATTGGGTTTATTTTTTTGTGAAAAGGTAGATATTGTATTATTTCCCACTTTATGAAGATTTTACCTGTTCAGCAGAAACTTGTGTCGGTTCCTTAAAAAGAATCCATGTGACAGACTCGGTGCAGGGAGGCGTGGTGAGGGAGCCAGGGTAAGTCCAGTATGCCGTACGCTGCGGCAGCAAACTCGCCGGGTTCAGGGGCTCTGACATTGTCACCTTGTCGCCCTTGTGCTGGATGAATGGCAATAGCCGCACCACCTTTTCTAACTCGTCATGTTTAGTGCCCACCTGAAAATGTCAGTATTTTCTTGTTTATATATTTGTATAAGCTTTTAATTTTTTTTTAGTGTATAAAGTTATGAAACGAGCAAAACGTTCACCTGATGGTAAGTGCAACGTCTGTTCATAACAAATGCTGTGTCACCCAGAACAATTCTGTGGGACACCTCATTGTGCCCATCACCCTGAGACTCCAGTTCTTAAGTCTCATATGCCCTGTGATTACGCTAGCTCACAGTGCCCTTCAAAGCGAAACACAGTAATGTTTGTACACTACTGCTTCACGGCAGAATAACTGGCCCTGGGGTGGTACCTACCTAGACGGATTCCTGCATAGGAATATACCACCAGTGAAAATAGTAGTTTATAGATTATTATGCAATATTGATTCTGCTCGCTTAAATGCGGATAAACGATCTTATGTAATATTATACAACATTGGCTTATGTAAAAAAGTCACGCATTTAAATGAAGTTAGATGTAACATGCGATCTGGTGAGTAGAGTAATACTTTATAAAAGGATTGAACTGCGAGGCTTCGGTAATCTGCTTCGTTTTTTATTTATAGTTTTTCTACTTCAACCTTTCTAATCATGTTTTCCAAGCAAAAAATATCAAATAACGTAAATGTTTCAAATATTGACAGACAACATATTTACAATATATATTTACTTTACAAACAAAATGTAGAAAAACACTATGTAATGATAGTTGTTTAGTGAATATTTATCTGAGAAATTAACATTAATCTCTCAAAAGAAAATTTCAACTATACTGCTTGTATTCTGAGTTTAAGAACACAAGCCAAATACGGAGGGAGAATGGTTTAAGAGTGAAAGTTGGCATTTTAAGTGAAGCTATGTTTGCATTTTGTTTACATCTGCACATCGAGTTCACTTTATAAAAAGCTTTGCATACTGACTTTATATATTATAACTGTTTACATGTGATGGAAGCATTCAATCAACAAAACGTAAAGTTTGCATGTCGGCGCGTTGTATATGACAACCAAGTATCGAACGCTAATATTTGTACAGACTCGTAAAAATAATGTATTTGCTAACATGTTAAGCGATGTTTGTTTATGTAAATTGCTTTTAAAAAGTTCATGGTGAAATATTTGATAACTTGTGATTTAATGCAAAAGCCCCTCGTTTATAGCGGTCTTAGATAAATTAATTTTAACAAATTTTTATCGGTATTTGATATTTCCTTTAACAGGTGATCCTCCGCACTATCTATCATAAAACTATGTATTAGAGAAAGCACTGTATCTGAACGCCTTCTACAAAGTCTTAAATTCTATTTAAATCAGCAAAGAAGTATCCTTACCATTAATAACACTCCAAGAACGGCGAGACCGTCAGGTTGTCCGGCCGCTTCACCGAAACTGTGGTATTTTGAGGTATTCCAGTGCACGAGGTGCAGTTCTCCGGAGAATGCACGCCCATCGACCGTATGCTCCGAGCCTTCTCCATTTACAGCGCCCCAATGGCAGTGCCACTGCTGAAGTTTGTATACATCTGAACCCAGCGGGCCGCCGCGCAGCTCTGAAACAAACTTGCTGTGAACGGAGATATAATGACAAATACGTTACCTTATCAATCTTGGATACTAACGCATCTATAAGCAGCCACATAATCTAAAAGTCAAAAGTCGTCAGTAAGGAGTATGTACTAGTTATAGCTGACAAATATATTACATTATATGTTGCTTTTGAGATTATTATGAATGGTACATAATATGTATCGCCGTTATCTAAAATAAAATTTTCATTTCAATCTATAGCTATATACGAGTAGAATGATATTAGGTATATATTGATGACCGCATGACGTCTGTGTTGTGAACTTATTTATTTATTTTATTTCTTCGTTTTTGACATCTGAAGCTAAGGGCTACAATGGACGGACTTAGGGCGTAGTCATGGTGGAAATTAGATAGCAGGTGCAGGTGCAACTAATAAATGAAAAAGTGAGCTAACCTGAATCCTAGATTCGAATCCCTTCCGATGCCAGTATTTTTGTACAACTAACTTAATTCAGGATAACACCATCATCATATAGGACGACATAGGTCCATATTTTACTTTATTATAAATAAAAACGCAACGTCAAGTTACGCACAATATATTCCACTCAACAAAATTTCCGGACTACGACTTAGTACGAGGTTACTCATTGCGGTTACAGGTATTGTCATAAGTTCTTTGATTTCATCGGGTATTACTTTTTCTCTATGGTATTATTTGTATTACATGCTATGTAGAACTGTAAGAAAAATCGTCCCCCCCCGTCTTATCCCACGAGTGTCGACTAAGAGACATATGTCTGTAAAATCTTATGATTTCTGACGATAGCAAAATTACAATTTTCTCGAAAATTTGACAACTTCCAGGCCGAAAATACACATGATTTATCACGTGCTCAGCGATGAAATAAAAAATATTTCGATGACATAATTGAAGTTCGCCACCCCCATTGAAGTAGCGTTGCGTGCTCTTTCCAACTCGAAAAACTCTTTTAGAAATGAGAGAAAGCCTTTGTTCAGCAGTGAGACATTTATAGGTTGTTACTATGTCTAGTAGTGGCCTATTTATAGATTAAAGAAGATGATCATAACTATTTCTTTTATATAATTTATGTTTTAGACTACGAAGTTTGGTTCATAACTTTTCATGACTATCTTTAACTATCCTATCTATTAACCAATGTGAGATCTATTTAAGTATGTTTGAGATAAATAACTAAATAATATAATATCTATCTAAATTTCATTTACATAGATTGTAAAAACACTTAAAATGAAAAGCAGGCTATAGTTCATATACGGGTATATGGGGAACTTCGTCGGTACGATATTAAATTGCTCGTGCTTGTGACAGCATCAAGTACGGTTTCCACTTGCACGACTACCATGGCGGATATTTGACGTCTCCGCTTCCTTGCAGTAAAATAATTGCACGAATAGCTGTTAAAACCATGAAGTTTTAAGTGATTGTACCTATTAATTTAGATTTTCCTTTTAAACGACGTAGCGATTTGGCTTAGTACTATATTGCGTTTTTTATTGGATAAAGTGACGAGACGAGATAAACGTTCACCTGATGGTAAGTGCAACGTCTGCCCCTAACAAATGTTGCGTCACCCAGAACAGTTCTGTGTGGCACCACACTAAACCCGTCACCTTGGGACATTTCTTAGTCTCATATGCACAGTGATCTCTCAGTGAGCTTTCAGTGCCCTTCAGACCGAAACACAGTAATGTTTGCACACTACTGCTTCACGGCAGAATAACTGGCCAGGGTGTATAGGAATCCTACAACCAGTAATATAAATACTTTTTTAATATAATGTTCCATTAAACTTTATTGACTTTAATTTTGGGCATTGATTTAGAGTTTTTTTTTAAATTTGAACTGTAAGAAACAGAAACAGTAATTCATTGAATAGATTTTAGTAGTTGAGTGGTAAATAGCTGTAGAGTAGACAGATAAAAATAAACGTGATCATGTTTTCCTGTTTTGGAATAAATACAATTTAATATATTAGTGCGTCGTACCACGCTGTCGTGCGGATGTCATAATAGACGAGTTAGGAAATAGTATATATAATTAGGGCTTTGAAAATAAATATAGCAGCGGATGTGCAGCAGCATCCTTTTAATTAAAAAATCATAGTGCCGATGCCTGAAACGTTCGTAAGAAGTAAGTTTATAGAATGGTTATAAATGTTAAATAAGTTTTTAAAGTTAACTTTAGGAAAATTAAAATGAAAATTTAGGAGATGCAGTCTATGCAGGACGAAAAACTTTTTAGATTCATGGCCTCTATCTTTTAATACAATATATCAAAGATGCCGCGAACATCAAAGATCCACTTTGATGTAGTAATAGTTTGTTGTACACTTTACGTACGTTTAGATTGTATGCTTCTTGTTGTTGCCTGCGATTAATTTAGAGATCATTAATAATGAAGAGAACTTTTGCTATAATATTCATTCATTACAAGAAAGATCTAGGCTCTTTGGTTATTCTTCCTGATCTAATTATCTCGATTTCGTTCGATGCTATTAATTTTTTTAATATCCTAATACATGACTGCAATCCGTTCCATAATTTGATTCAAATAACCAATTCTTGGTACCCGTTGCTCTCTAACCTTCAATCTTAACTTCAATTCTGTTTGTAATAAATCTGTCAAGTTGAATGATCATACCGGAATCATATCCGTTTTCATCTACACGCCAACAGTAGCCAGGATTGACGACTGATCGGGTGTGGTTGACGGAGTAGTTCCAGGTGAGTGGCGGCGCACTGCCTCCGCTGCTGGCGAGTGATGTGTCGATATCCACGGGGCTCTGACGGGCGCCGCGCGCCTCGGGGAACTTCTCTATCCATGTTGCGGGGCCTATGAAGAGAGAATATATGTTATTTCAAATACTCTGATGATGAAGTAACTTTCACCGAATATGATTACTATTTCCGGCTAAAAATCAGGGGTTACTATGGGAGTTGTGTTATATTTAATTGAGATTTTAAAGACAAAATATTTATCAAGTCGATTACTGCATTTCATTTGCACATGCTTTAAACTTAAGAAATGTTGACATTGTGCTTAAACCACAATATCAAAGTAGATAACATAAGCCGCGCTCTTTGTGGAAATCTTTGAGGGAGACAAACAGTGGACTTGCGATAGGCTGCAATGATGAGGAAAGAATCTATAGAAACATAATTTATTGTTACATGGTTCAACGTCATGGTTCAAATCGTACACCTGGTAATAAGTACAACGTCTTCCCATAACAAATGCTGTGTCACCCAGAACACTACGCTTGTTTTTCGGGACATCAGTTCTTAAGTCTCTTAAGCCCAGTAATTACACTTCCTTCAGACCGAAACACAGTAATGTTTGACCGAAATACTAATCGAAATAGGAATCCTACCACCAGTAAAATGCCGTCCGATTCTGGTTTAATTATGATTTAAAATCGTGTAACATCCGCAAATTCATCATCATTATGTGTCCTTCTTGTGCCTTTACAGACTTTTTTATTAGGAAGTCTTGCCACACCTTTAACTCTCAAGGTGCAATGTGCAGTTAAATGATTAAAAAGGTTTCAATGCGTGAATACGGTATGGAAGTTGTGTGATGTATTTAAAAAAAATTCAACCAACAATGATAGCGTTATGTAAATAAATTAGAAATATATTTCCGTTCATTTCGTAGTTTTGTGTTTTAAATAATTTTAGTGTCAGCATATTAAACCTTGTTAACCTAATCTGATCTAAAAAATATCTGTCCATACTACTTATAACTAGACCCTGACACAAAATTCGGAGCATAGATTGATAGATTGACCATTACATAATCATAACATATTTTTTTACTGACTTCAAAAAAGGAGGAGGTTCTCAATTTGTCTTATGTTTATATATATATGTTCGTGTTCTATTATCTATGTTCGGTCATAACTTCTTTGCTTATGAATTGATCATAATAATTCTTTTTTTTATTAGAAAGGGGGTACCGTAAAATTAAATTTCAAATCAAATTGTAATTTTGTCAAGTTCTGATGATGGGATACATGAGAAAATCATGAAATTCTTAAATTCGGATAGGCATTAGGAGCTGCTGCGTTGAAGTCGGTTTTTTGATTGAATAATTATATTTTATTAGAATATCTGTTTAGGTACAGGAGTTACAAGAAGCATAGTCTACGTGAAATATTTTTAAATATTTGAAGCTTATTTTGCGCGCAAATTTGCAAACCAGCTCGGTGAACTCAATAGCTGAACAATAAGCTATTATTTATGGGTCAAAGGTTCCTTCCCTTACGGAACAAATATTTGTATGACCGCATAATTGTATATAACGTAGTGTAAACTTTTGCTACATCATGTGTGCAAAATAATAAGCGTGTGAAACGTCGATAGAAAAGCATTCCTGAACTTTCCAATTTTATCATTAATCTTTGTTAATGGGAGGTAGTTTTACTGGTATGGTAATTAGTACTCGATATAAGTGGAGACAAATCAAGCTTTACAGGAAATGTCTTTTTAGTAACTAGTTTGATTTAATTGGTCGAATAGCTGTAACCTGCACGGTTCTGTTAGAAGTCGATAGATGTCGATATATGAAGGTGGCTCAGGATCGTGTTATTTGGCTATCTATTTAGGATGTCTATGTTCAGCATTAGAGAAATAAAAGTTAAAGAAATACAGCGTCGTGTAAAAATAAAGAAGATCGCTTTATGTAAATGTTCCTATTTTTTTTTATTAATTTATTGTAATATTCGGGCTACTTCTGTGCTCTGTTTGAAAAGTTGTAATTTTTCCTGTGCTCGTTGACGGGGTTACCGAAGTTATATATTCGTAACGACACCTTTTTTTTTGGAAAAAAGTACAAGACACAAACAAGGTTTTACGTATTTTATTTGTTAAATTATTAATTATTTATAATAAAACAATAGAAATCATTAATTAAACAAAGAGCTAAAAATTAATCTTAATTATTGGTTGATAATAATATATTATAAAAGTTATATTAAATATTAATAAACATTAAACAATTATAGAATGATTATTTATTGTCTGCTGCATATAATTTTTGAATTTAGGGAAGCTGTTTGAGAAAATATCTATTTCTGGTAATTTTTGACAGCTCCCATTTTAGATCATGTATGGCGCCTACGACACTGAAGTTGTAACAGCAATCTTTTTAATGGCGAATAAAGTCAAATTTGTAGGTGCTGATTTTTCAACAAATTGAGTGTATTTCATCGATCTCGGCAATCTTCTAGGTATAGAATATTTAATTGAGACATTAGGTTAGTAGTCCATCGAGTTCATAGGCTAGGCTAGGCTGCATATTTGACTTTCGATTAGAAACACACACAATAATTTCGTTTCAATCAGAACAAGCATTTTAACGGTAAGATATTTTTAACTTGTGTTTCCCAATATTTAAACAGCGTACACCATGACTTGTAACAACATAGCATGTGTAATCTAGACAGTTTCATTTTACAACAGGAAAAATTACATTAATAAAAAGGTTGGTAAATATTTTTTTATAAGGTTTATTTACATTTGCGTCAGCTGAGTAGATGAGTGAGCGACCTGGTTGACAGGTTATTTGGGCAGCAGCACATCACAGAAACTATCTTATCTTCCGGTGTGCTAACTAGGCTTAATGAAACGTTGTATAGTGACACGTTAGTTTATTATTTTCCGGTTAAATATTGAACAATGTTAGACCGTTAGTTGAACTTGTAATTCACTTCTGACGTAGATATACAGGTTACGACAGAATTTAAATAAATAAACTGCGGTTGCCAACTCGCCTGCCAAGCGTGGCAACTATGGCAAAGTGCCCCCAAAATGTGAGCTACAAACTTTTGTGACAATTTATGGGTGATAGGCTGAATTGATGATGATGACGAAAGTAAAATACGGTCTAAATTTTTTAAGATTATGGTGTTTATGCTATCTAACATGTGCAACATGTTGCTATTCAGTGCCATGAAATTTATGAATAGTGGATGTCTATGACATTCCTATATCGTAATCGTATCTATTACGCTTTTTTATTTACTTGTTATTATTTTATTTTATTTATTTACTTATCCCGATCGTTACAATTTTTTGTAATGAGATGGCGTGGTTATCACCACAGTGTTACAAATAAAGACTGGTAAATTGACGGAGTTTCCTTTATTTTTATCAGTCAACATCTTTTGGTTGATTTGGTCGGTGCCGATGAATTACGCATTCATCGGCACCGACCAAAAGATGTTTCACAAAATGCTAAAAATTAAAATGTAATGAAGTATTTTGTTTTGAAAATCATTGAAATAAAATAACACAAATGTATACAAAATCTATAGATAGATAAAATCTTAGAATAAACACAACCCTTTTCACGATTACAATTGTATAGGCTATTCCTACATATCTGTAGTTTTTTTTATACTGTGTGCTTTGTAGTATTGTGATTGTAATTATTATTATTTATTGTTTTATTTTTATTTATTATTTCTACTTTGTAATTTTATACATTTTTTTCTAACGTATTTCCTTTCGTCGCAAAGTTTCTATAATATAGTATATAGTATATATAATAGAAGATTTTAGGAAACAAGTAGAACGATGTCTATGTATTTGGCAATGAACATGGATTAAAAAAATGGAAAATTTTGGAATAAAAAGAAGTTCGGTCGCTACTCGCTACAGTGCAGTGCGAAACAGTGTCAGCGACACAAAGACCAGGAAGTTAAGAAAACGGTAATTAAAAAAAAAATATTATTTCTATGATGACAAGTCGCACCTGACAGTAAAAAACACAAACACACCCACAACATAATTCATCCAAAAAAACCGGAAAATTTCTTACCAAATCAATCCGCAGTTAGGCAGAAAATCTCATTTTGTCTGCAGTTGTTGATATGTTCAAAGTGATAATTCGGCAGAAACAAAAAAAAATAAAGTATTCCACTTTCAAATGAGTTAACCACAGATGTCCACGCTCACATAATTTAAAAGGTGAATTTTAAGTTTTTAAGCCAGTCAGACCGTTGAGGACAGATTTGCTTTCCGCTTTGTACAAATAAATAAGCGGCAGCAACAAAGTAAGTATATGTTTGGGCGAACAAAATTCTGAGTATGCTAAGTTAGACACTTAGAATATCTAAGTTAGTTTTCGTCTGTGTCGTCTATCAACATAGGCTGCGGCGCTATTTTGCTTATTATCACTCATCGTGCTATCGTAACGAATGACAACCAAAAAATATTTTGTTATTCGTTATATAAATCAAAATAACAATAATTTTTTTTACGTCCTTTCAACTTACCGACGTAAACATAAACAAATATGGCAACTTAGTCAGCAAGCCTGTTTTGGTCGAAAAGCGCTGTACTCAGTCACTCAGACCTTAATTTTTTAATGCTGAGTGTCATAAAATAATTTCCTTAGCAACAAAGAATTTTGTTTACCCAGACACGCCCAATCTCTTTTGATTGAAATATGAGTTGTCAAGGCCCTAAAAACTTTTTTATTTTTATTGGATTTTTTTTAACCTTTTAATTTATTAACAAAATATCTTGACATTATTCCCGTTTTACGCGTCGAAGAAGGTGGAAACACAATAATTCGAATTAAAAAGTTAATAGAGATACATGGAAAAAATTGTTTTTCAATCTGTTATAAAAATGTGTAGCTGCTACCAAATTATCTGTAGATACTCACAATCAACTTATTGAAATATCAGCTGAAAAAACTCTTCATTTAGAATTGATTTTAAAATTCATAATGGTTGCTTTGAAATGGTTGGTCCCATTTGGCTACTTCTTACTTGCGCGAATAACAACAACAAAAAGAGTTGCAACAACCAACATGGTAGCTTCAAAAACTATTGCAATTGTCTATTAACACTTAAAATCATTTTCTTATGTATGTTTGCAATGTCGATCCACGTATACAAAAACATTAAGTGGACAACAAACTTCTGCTGTCGTGTAAATAAATTAACTGTCTTTTTTTTATTTCAAATGTTAGATTATAACTAATTTATCTTAAATTTTTATATTTCTTTTACGGCACGTAAGGCACTTACGCGAATCAACAAAACAAATCGCTTTTCAACAACAATATTTATTAAAAACCCTCCCCGTATACCGACCTCCAGTTTGCGAAGTAATGGGTCATATTATTAGTTATAGTAGAATGTGGTTATTCAATTTAGTTGTATTATGTTGTTCGTGTTATGACTTACACTTAAAAATAACTGAAATAAATTTCAAATGTTATATTATTGAGCAATGTAACAGTTGTAATTTATTACAGTGCCATTAGTTTTATTATATAGAAATATACTTTAATAATACAATTTAAGATTATTTAAGAGGTTGTAAGGTTTAAAAGGTAATAAGAAAAAAGTAAAAAAAATATATAATAATTAAAATATTAAAAACAATAATAACTAATAAGCAATTTATATAGAACTACAATATGACTGCGCGTCTACTTTCCACTTTAAAATGGGAGAAAAATTTGCGGCTTTATAGCAATTGTTAAGCGTGTGTTGCCAGTCCGCTGCGTTCACTTTTGTTCTCTGGTTTTCGGCGACATTGCATCGGCCAGGGTCAGCCAACCTTGTCGCATGAAATGATTACGATTAGCTAGCGACGAGCGGAAAGGCCATCCTTGGATGGAGTATTATTGTAATTTTATTTGACTGTATTAATACTTAATAGTTTTCAAATCGACAAGTTAGAATTTTAATTTATTTAAAGTGAATCGTTGACGTTCAAACCTAAAAGTAATAACTTGTTTTTTACATATTAAATATTTTTATGCATTTTACTTTATTTGCAAAATCATTATAACCAACAGTCTATTCTCCTGAATATTGACTTTTACCAGGTTGAGAGAATTCGCTATAACGTATCGTTTGACGGCTACATTGGAGATTGCAGTACCAGACGCCACTATACAATTCCGATCGTAAGAAAAGAAGATGGCATAAAAATAAGCAATGACATATTTAACCCATATAGCGAACGAATGCCGCCATTCGCAGACGCGAGTCGCGACATCATAGACATTCTCAAAAATCGAATATAGATATTATAAAAAGTCATGCCGCCATACAGTCATGCCGTGATATTTTATGAAATCTACAAGATTCTGCTTTAATTGTGAACGTTACAAAGAAGGGCTTATTAAAGAAATTATTTTTTATAAAGATTTAAAATAAAAATATAGAACAATTTTAACCAAAGGCTTAGATCAAATCCTCTTTCCAAATCAAAAGTTATGTATTACATGTCTGCTTTGCCTTCCCTGATTTTACGTATCACAATCAATATTAAACGCTAAATGAATGCAAAATAATTAAGAAACGAAAATATGGGTAAAATTTAAAAAAAAATAAGATTTGTGCCGATTGTAAAAATAAGTGTTCCACTACTGTTACGAGCTTCTAGTTTTGGACAGGATTGCTTTAGTGCCGGTTGGCGGAATTCACATATCGTCACAATATATTTAATTATTTAGAAATTTCCATGAGATGTTTTTCTTTACGGTCGAGCACGATACAAAACATTTAATGTTGCAAGTCACAATTGTAGCGCCGGAATTGTGGCAAAAGTTGGAATCGGATCCCTAGTCCAATTCCAACTTATGCCACTCTAATATAAATAAAATATTGTCAAATTACACCAAGATATATTATATATATATATAAGCTTTAAAATTAATAACAGAATTGTATAAAAGTCGAAAGACAAACAGAAAAATATAGAACTTTTCGATCGCATATCAATTGGCAGCGACGGTTCGTCTATGAAAATAAATGAATAATAAGTCATCTCCTCAATTGAGCGCTCTACGGGAACCGGATGTTTCCTATCATAATATGCAATAAAACCCGAAAATAATATTGGTCCCAAACGAATGATAGCTGTCATAATATTGTTTCGACGTAAATTACTTCGGCATTATATCAGTAATTTAGTCAATTGCGGGTTCACTGCACGGACGTCATCTATCTACGTCTGAGGAGTTAGGGCTGCATTTAGTGTCACTATGATTTTCTCCTGTTGAGGAAACTGTCTATCACAATGAGTTGACGACAAAATTATTCGTTAAGTGCCTAAAATGTTATCGAGTAATGTTATTGTTGGGTGTGCTGATTTTCACACAGTTTTCTATCATCACGCCACTCTTGGTATATTTACATACGCAAAGGTTACTGTTTGTGATAATCCTGATATTATATTTCCTTTCATGTGGACTAACAAACAACTTATAGTGGCATAAGCAGTTTGAGTTTATCTTGCGTTATCTATTAGAAAATCATACTCTTTCTTCTTCTTCAACGGATTTAATGTTCACTGCGGGATGAAAGGCTCCTCCCAAGTTGGGAGGATTTGCCGTAATCACCATGCTGGGCAAGCGGATGTGCGATCATATAACAAGACCTTTGCACCTATAGGTGTAGATTTTGACATTAGAGCTATAAACAAGCCTAAAACGAATAAAGTAATTATGAATTTGACTTAGTCGCGACTGTCCGTCACCGGTCTGGTAATTTTGGAATTGAGTTGGATATTCAGTCATCAATCGAATGCAATCAAATTTTCCTGGCATTTCCATCCCTTAGATTTTACAATCTCTCTCTCTCTCTTACAATACCAACGGGGTGAAATGGTGTGGTAGATTTATTATAGTGCCGAATCATATACTTATTAAATTAATGTGTCATAATGCTTCTGATATTATCATGATCGTAAGTAATAAGTTATAAACTAAAACCATATTTTTGTTACCAAAGTCTTTCGGTGAGGCCTGTGTCCAGCAGAGGATTTCAAATCTTGCCAGGGCTATAGTAATTGTCAAACCGAGCCCAAACATGACGGAGCTATCTTGCTTAGTTGAGGAGTTCCTATAGCCAACTTCCGGCTCCATCATCATTCCAGGTCCATGGAACCATATTATGCAACCATATTTTAGCTCAATCGGACATTGGAAAGTAAGTTAACATCGACTTACTAGATTTAAACCGGAAAGACACATCACAGAGGTAAGCAAGTAATTTTTCACACGAAGTTTCTTCTCGTGGTTGTTATAGAATGTGGTTACTGTAGCCACAGTAATAGAACGTAGGGCGGCGTGTTGTTACCAATACAATGATTGCATTGAATTCAATTGAAAGACAGCGCATTGAAATACAGGTCGCCCTGTATTTCAATGGCCCTGTATTTCAATGCGGTGTGTTCGTTCTATGCATCTATTCAGTTTTCTGGTAATAGTAAACAAGCGGTTTGTATTGTTTCCGTCTGTATTTTACATGTTAGTGTCAAATGCAATCATGAAATCAATATAATGACAATTACATATTATAAATCTGAATTGCAATGTGTGATTGAATGTGATTTTTCTGGCGTTTCCTCCAGACTATCTTCTATGACACCCACAAGACGCGATTCGCGTGGCAGATTTTCTTTCACTGCATTCCACTTTATAAAAAATCGTATGCTTAAAATATATTAAACAAAGCAAAAGTTCGGTTAGAGTACATGAACAATTTATTACCCCTACCACAACGAATGACGATAAAATGAGCTTTCTACTAAATGAAAGGACCTTTTCTCAGGTGAGCGGAGAGCAATCAAGATGGAAGGCTGTGACGTAACACAAAAGCTAAGTATTTATTATCGTGAGCTATTATAAAATATAATTGTTTGATTAAATGTTTTGATATTATTTGCAATAATAAATTTGTTGAGAAAGTCTGATATTTTATTGAGTCGACTATTCTATTCTATTCCATTCTTTTATTCTATACTATTAGTTAATAACGACGACTCTTGCTAATTAATTAAAATATGGTTAAATTGTGTTGCAGTTGTTGTTTCAATTAACTTAATTTTGTGAATTAATATCCAGACTGCAATTGTTACAAGCATTGTAATTTGGGAGGTGAAAAAAAAAACTATTTTGTAGTAAAAAAGAAACAGCCTAATAACGCCCTACTGCTGTGATTGCTGGGCAAATAGAGGAACATTTACAGAAGGTTTTTGGAACCGGAAGGAGTCCACTGCGCTGCTCCAGTGCCCATTACTGGACTTCATTAAGGCAATATTATTTATTTCTAAGATATGGTTAATCCGCACTTAAAATGCAATTTATATTGTTAATGGTGGCACCGAGGTTTGGACTCACTCATGTCACTTGCGTCCTATGAAATTAAATGCGAGTGACTGCACCAACTATTGTAAAAAGAAAAGCTTTAACGAAAAAACTTCCACAGCAAATTTTTTTTCGCTGAAGTCATCGACAGAATAGATAATAATTGTGTGGTGGCGGCTTAAAAGAATCTACCACCCCATCTTATTCCGTGGTCGACAGAGGGAACATCAAAACCAGAAGATGAACAGAAGCATCTTTCTAGAATAATTTCTTGTGGCATTTACTACCTGACTCCTGGGAGAGAAAAAATATTATTTAGTCGCAAGGTACGGTGAGATCATCAACACTAAATATTCATAAATAAAAATACAAGGGAAAAGAACAGGAGATCGGATATCCACACAATGGGTTTATTTAGTAGTAAGATGTTAAGGATGCCACTAGACTTTGGTTTTGGGTGTCGTACCTTGTGCATCATTTACTTATTTATGTGTTTCTAAACATTAATTGAAACTTACTAACATTCATTGAAACTTAAACTGCATAGAAGTGCAGTATCTCTTTGTTGGATGATGCTAACGAACCCTAAGAACTGCTTTTATCAGGAAGGATTATTTTTAGATAGTTCAATGAACAGTGTTAACGTTATAAGACATATAAACTGTAATGGTTTCCTTAATAATAATTAATTGGACATATTCAAGATAACATTGGCTACTAATTAATGAGAATGAAATAATAAATATCCTAGTAGACTATTTTTAACCGGAGACAGACTGAACACAAATAAGATTTTTTTTAGCTGTTACCAGAATGATTACTTAGAATAATGATCTGCGTTGGATCATAAATTATTAGGATATTGACGGTATAATACTATTATTTTTTTTATAATTTAATTATATTATTTATTTATAGTTTCCAAGTAATATAATGTTCATGTATGTAAATTTTTTCATCATAGTCATACCATTTGTATCTTATGCTGTGTCACCCAGGACATTTTTGTGTGACAACACTGCGCCCATCACCCTGAGACTTCAGTTCACAGTTCACTTTTATGATTCAGAGTGATTACAAAAATCAACAGCCGCCTGATTCAGAAGTAAATTTTCCTAACTGCTGAGCCGTGGATCCTAGGTACAAATCCTAGCCGAACCTAAAATTTGTATAATACACTTATTATTGATTTTTGAAATGGTGATAGTTTATAGTCTATTGTGTATTGTGATAGGCACCTCTCTTCCTCCGATCTTATACGCGTTACATCAATAAAATGAAAGGTAAAGACGAGTGAGTGCTTTTCTGTTTGCGCTTGCTACGAGTATTTATGGCACTGTGATATATCGGGCGCAGATGACCGAAATCGGCTAGCAGGTCAATTGGTTGTTGGTTAGTTTATGGAGTTTTGTAAGTTTTTATTAAGCTTAACTATTGCAGATGTTGCGTGTTTAGATACGATAGTGAAATTTATTTTTAAGACCGTTTTATTTCGTCTCTTTTAGTAATATAATATGTTTTAAAAAAGGGTAGGAGTTCTATGCCAGGTTTTGTGAGTTAGTTACTGAACCAATTTTGACGAAATTTTCCAGAGAGGTAACATGACATCTGGAAAATAACAGACTTTATCACGATTAAACACATAATATTGTGCAAGAAAAGCAAAAATATAAATCCCACTCGTTCGCCATTTAATTTTTTTAACCTCTAAGTGAATTGTTAAAAATGTGGCTCCAAACAAAAAATTAAGATAAGTTAGCCTTAAAACAATTTGTAGCCATATCATACATTTGACTTTATTACTTCTGTAATACTTAAATTTACTCAAAAAAGTAGAATATCTTCAGATAAGACAATCAACATCTTTGATGGAAGAAATTTAAATTTCATTTGTGTCAAACGTCATTTTTTTAAAGTATACAACAGTTCCATAGGTAAATAATTGCCTATTAACTATTCTTGAAAATTGCCATAAAATCCATACATAAGTGTATTAGCAAACTTGAACAGACTAGCCCCCAGAAGCAGTACCTATTCACAAGTATGATCTCCATCCATTCGATTTCCCACAAAACCTTCACTGGGTTGCCAGATACGTGGTTGTCACTCGAAAACATTTCTTCCCTAACGTTTATAGATTCTACGAGCCATATAGTTAGTTGGTTCCTATTACGCCTGCAGTGAAGGATGACATACTGAATGCATAATATAATAAATACGTTTTGTGCATGAACTTGATAATCGGCTAGACCACGATACAGTCACTATCAAATACACTTAAGAGTTTGCCAAACTTAAAATAACGCTTCGTGAATAACTTTTTAATTACAATTGTAATTAATGGATGTCTAGCCGTAAGAATAATGAACCACTCGGCAATGGCCTCGGCCCTATTTATCTCAGCTATATTATAATTATCTCGGTTTAGCATACAATTTAATTCTTTTTACGTCGCTATTAAAATTGTTTTTCCCAAAAAGACAAATCAGACGTTCATGTTGGGTTTTTGGACGTTAGCGTTGCTTTATCTCATACTAATTACTTAAATTAGGACAAAAAAATCTGTGAATGTTCTTATTAAGTAAGCAATAAATACAAGTAAGCAGTGTAGTAAGCAAACCAGATTAGCAAAATAGAATAATCAGTGATGGTTCTTCTCATGTCAGTTAGCGGTCTGCGTTAGGGAAATTATCATCATCATCATTTCAGCCTAACACTAGTCCACTGCTGAACATAGGAACATAGAACACAGACTGCCACAAAACACGGTCCTAAGCCACCTGCATTCATTGACTTTCCGCAAAACCGTGCAGGTCGTCGCTCCGTCTAGTCGGGGGTCGCCCCACACTGCCGTTTGCCGGCATGAGGAAGTCACTCGAGAATGTTTCTTCCCCAACGGTTATCGGTTCTACGACCTATATGGCTAGCCCATAGCTATACCAGTTACTCTAGCTTTGCTGCGGATATCATCAGTACAGATTTTATCTCGCAAAGCAACACAGAGCATAGACCTTTCCATAGCTCGCTAAGCGACTCTGAGTTCCCTCATGTGGCCTGCAGTAAAGGACCACGTCTCGGTTCCGTATGCCATCGCAGGCAACACACACTGGATGAAGACTTATACTTCCAGAATAATTCGATGACCATGCCAAGCGATGTATGCTAACCCCAAAAGTAAACATGTCGAATCATTGTTATAACCACAACCACGATCATCATAATTCGTCATAAAACTTAATGTTTCTCGATTAATTTACTTAAATCGAAATGTTTGGCAAATTATGTATCTTCATCTTCATGAGGCTGAGGAAAGTTCATTGCTGGAAATAGGCTGCTTCCAATTTGGAAGATTCCCCACGCTTGGCAGGAGGATTGGCAATCGCAGTACCAGACACTTTGCTCTTTAGACTCATCTGACCATCACCAGTCTAGATAAGTTAAGTTTTTAAATGTTATACGCCATCAATCGGAGACCCTGACATTTTTCGGGCATTATTACCTTTAGTCGACTTTAATGACACCCTTGAGAACAAATAGGGTTGCATATTCGCATAAGTCTCCAGCATACGGTTGACTGCAATATAGTGTAGAAACTACAGTAGGATTCTGCAGCTGATTTACTTATTGCCTTCTACTACACGACACCCACATGACGTAATAGTCATGAGTTCTTTTTAGCTGTGATTCCGTATATTAAGATATAAATAATAACTCGCCATTACACAAGGGATGTATTTTTTGCTCTTGTCACTTAAACAATGTCTAGATGATGCTAAGCAAGACGATTACGACATTTGTGTGCGCTAATCTTGTTCTTCTATCTTCTATATAAATAAAAATCAATTGCTGCATGTATATAAGAGCATCACTTGAGATCATTTGATGAGATTTGGCTTGGACAAGGTATGCATGAAAAAAAAATTTAAAAATTAACCGGAAACTTCGGAAATTTAGATGGTATATTTATATTAAAATCTTAACAAAAAAAGGAAAGTTCGGTTTGATAGTTCTGCTGTCACGTCACTGTTTTCTTAACAACAATAAATATGTGAGGTTGATTCAGTTTAACAGTTTTGTTGTCATATGTTTCCATAGCACTACTCATTTTCTTCATTAGTAAATTGCACCCGTGCGAAGCCGGGGTGGGTCGCTAGTAAATAATAAAGGTGTACGATTACTGTTGAAGTTATTGATCTATCATCAAACGAAAATTCTAGTCTGTTCATCAGAGCAGCTATTCAGCTATTGGTGAAAGCATCATACGTCGTAAATTAAACACATGCGTATTTAGCGCGAAATGGTTTTAAGTAACATTAAATATTTCTTAAGTAATAACAGTCTTTTCATTGTCGATAATTTTTTTCTAAACAAAATTAAAATCACAATAAAACAGGAAGTTAAACGTGGCCTTTCCATATTGGAGTTCATGTGACCATAAGGCAGTGGCTTGAGGTTTCTGCTTCCTACTTCGATTACAATATAATAGTTTTCTAGTTTTAAAAAATATTAAAAGTGCATTTATCAACGATTAACCTCAATTTCAGTAATAAAACGACAACAACAAGGTCACTACAAGCAACTTGCTGGAGGCACGAGATCACCCACGCGTTTTACAATCAATTTTAGATTTTGTTCTCACTTGTAAACAATATTTCACTGTGAATATTATATATTTTTTGTTTTAATTGATTATAATATTCGCGGGGCAAGAAACCTAAAATTTTGTTTTAGTTTGTTTCAGTGTTTATTTTAAATAGTCTATTTTTTTTTATTTGATATAGTTACGAGACGAGCATAACGTTCACCTGATGGTAAGTGCAACGTCTGCCCATAACAGATGCTGTGTTACTCGGAATATTTCTGTGTAGCGCCACACTGTGCCCGTCACCCTGAGACATAAGTTCTTAAGTCTCATATGCCCCGTGATTACGCTAGCTCTCAGAGCCCTTCAGACCGAAACACAATAATGTTTGCACATTACTGCTTCACGGCAGAATAATTGGCCCTGCGGTGGTAGATGACATAAATTAATGGGCACGTTTTATGTTTTTTTTTCTTTTAGATGTCAAATTAAATGAATTATGTAAATTATTAAAAAGTAAAGTAACAGCATATAAATGTGTCACTGCTGCTTATAGGCCCACTTTCATTTTTGAGAGGATAATGGAGCCGTAGAAAGCCTGCCACGTTGCTCCAGTACGTTAACGGACTTCACATGCTCTCAAAATATACGGTTTCATCACGATGTTTTTATGTAAGTAACGGTTACCGACAAGCGCACCGTCTTCCGGATTATAAGTGGTCATTGTGACTGCGTCCAACCTCGATAAATAATCAAGATGCGATATCATCTTCAAGACTACTGATGGAATGCCTACAAGACAGTAATTAGATCTCAACATACTTTAAACTGGGTATTCTAATAGTGCGTGATCTTTTCCCGTTTGACCCGATTTGTTCACGTGCTAGTCAGTATCTAATTTACGTGCTGTAGCTATTACCGAGTATACGAGGCGACGACGACGATATAGTAACGAGTTAGAACGTTTTCCTTCACACTAAAATCAGCACTTGAAGTTGCAATTAATTATTTGTAATACTTTAATGAATTATATGCAATTGCAATTTACATGAAAATTTTTAGAAATAAAATCATATTATACAAGTACTGTCCGTAATAATAAGCAAATGCTATCTAGATCATACTGTAAGTTATCGGACGTAGAATGTTCCCAACCCATTTTTCATCATTTTTATTTGAACTCATTGTGTGCTTAAAATGAAAGTTCTGATCTTCAAAACTTTCGAAAGAATCTTTATCTTAGATTTTCGTTATATCTTTATGACACGACACGACTGAAGCCATTTTTAACCGACTTCAAAAAAGGAGGAGGACTATGTTCGTCTGTATATATTTTTTTGTTTGTTGTCATATATTTCCATCAGTTATGGACCAATTTCAATAAATCTTTATTTTTTTATTATTTACATCACCCACACTAAACATACTGAATTGACCCACAACGGATTAACGTTTTAAATAATATTTAAAATCTTTTTCCGAAAAATTAATATTATAAAATACAACACAGCTTCAAACCGATGCTACGGACTTGGTCTAATAATTATATTAAGTATATATTTATGGGACATTGATTTGCCAATAAACTTCTAGAAGATTGATTCGTAAATGGCCCATTTTTTAGTTACTATTGTATTTGCTCTAAAGATAAGATTTTAATAGAATAAAATAAGCTAAAAAAATAGAAATGTCAGTACCTTTTTGCTAGTTTTTAGTTTATATATAAACAATATATATTAATCTTTTTTTTAGAGTTAATTTCAACATTTTACGTATTTGTTTTCTATTTTTGTTAAAATGTTTGATGGCTGCTCGTGAACATTATGCTGAGTCGAATGCCTTTTTGGTTACTGTAGTCCTATATTGTCTATTTTTTTTCTTTCTTTCATTTATGTGTATAGTGGAAAAGAGGGAAACCTTAAAAATCTTTTAATGTATGAAGTTTTTTAGGTCTGATAACTATCTGCACACAAAGACATGGGCAGGCGCTTCGGAAAACCATCAATTGAATGGTCCTTAATGTGATAAAGCATTGTAAAGACTATCAATTACAAAAACAAAGCGCTTTTAATTCTATTTTAGAATACAAATGTACGATTTGTCTAACGTCTCTACTGTTTCAACGTTTTACGTTTACTATTGTAGAATAGCGAATAGGACGTGAGTAATTTTTAAAACGAAACGGCGCACCGCTAAGTGGTTATTAGATAAAATAATTGCTTTCTTGACTACATTTAAGATTGTTAATAGAATCAGGAGTTACATTGCGGAAATCCATTAGAGTTAAAGAGAGAATCAAAATTAATATGCTGCGTACTGCATGCAAAACAGAAAATGGTGTCTAATACCGAATTATTATTTTTTGGAGAGCACCTCACGCTGCCCGCAATAGCGTGCGGAAGCAAACTACTACCGCTACCGGGAGCCGACACCAATTCTCCACACCATTCCAATACCACCAGTAAATTAAAAGGTGTGTATAACTTTGCTCACGTAACTTAATACTAAATAATAATATTTAGTAATAATTATTAGAAATAATTATTGTCTAAGTAACTTATAAGTCGTTTGGATACAGAAGCTTTTTCTAATTTTATAAATATAATAAGATTCAAGTTAGTCCATGGGTTACTAACTTGACCTAGATTTTAATTATTATCCATTCCGACAGACAGACAGATAGACATAGAAGACACGTCATTTCATTACAAACTGAGTCCGAGACTTTATTCGCGTCAACTTTGACATTAGATTTACCTAATGATTTCTTATATTTACGCGAATATTTAATAAAACTACACATTTAATAAAACTAATTTTACGGATTTAATCGCGTTTAATTTTTAAACTATTTATAACCCCACGCTTCGAGCGCTTTACAGCACCCATGGTCACGGGACGACTTAGGTGATAGATCTCAATTCTCCCGTGTGACGACAGGTTATCAATAGTATAAAAATTAAACGCGATAAGGTCCGTAAAATTAGTCTTATTAAATTAGATTTACCATTAATAATCCGTGAAAAATGTACGCAATAAGTAGCTTCTACCGTAGAAAACAGAAAAAAATCGAATACACTACTATATATATGTATAATCACTAATACACACAATCCTATTTACTTACTCGCACGCACTTACTATACGACTGCTGTTTCGGCCATTCTTGACTGCTGACCCTATCTGTGATAACTAACAACAAGGTTAAAACATTGTGCGTGGACCGGTCAAATGCAGCATATCCGTCACGGATTAACGGAACAGAGGCCAATGGAAATTGATAAGCGCAGAGAAAGGTATAGATTGATAATGCTTAGGTTAACGGGCGCATCTTAAAAGAGCTGCAAGTAAAATGTGTTAATTTATTTATAGCAGAATCATAATTTCTTCTGTGATAAGAAAACAGGGTCCTCGGCTCGTAAAATAACAACTACTCGTTAATAAATTTACAAGTTCTATCTTAATATTTTAATATCTCTTAACCTTATGTTTTGATAGAAACGAAGATAACATATGTATTTCGGGTTTGAAGGGCACTGTGAGCTAGCGTAATCACTGGGCATATGGGCCTTAAGAACTGATATCTCAGGGTGACGGGCGCAGTGTGGTGTTACACAGAAATGTTCTGAGTGAGACAGCATTTGTTATGGATAGACGATTGCACTTACCAACAGGTGAACGTTTTGTTCGTTTCGTCATTTTATCAAAAAAAAACCATTTCTCGTATCTAAAAACAAGTTCCGAAAAAAAAATTCATACTTTATTAAAATTGACAGATTAAATACTATACAAATACCCAGTCGCTTGCTGACAAGAGATAATTATTTTGTAAGTTGTACACAAAGTTTATTTTTTCTTTTATTTACGTTTAGTTTAACAAGTGTAGATTAAATATATCAAAGCACTCATGATTTATAATTTCTCCGTACTTGACTTTTATCTCCTCGTCCAAATAAATTAATATATAATAGCAAAAAAATTACCGGGTTGATTTTTCGAATTCTTAGGTTTAAAAATTTTATTAACCATTTTCCATGACCATTTTAACCCAGGGACTAACTTAATTTTAGTTTCATCTAAATATTTCAAATGTATTCCAAAATCTTAATTACTCCTACAATATACGTGACAAAATCGCGAACACAACTTGTGGCATATAATATATTTCCTTTTTAACGGTAGTCATAACTTATAAAAGATTTTGTAAGCGCGTCCGCCGATGATAGGAGTACTATACTAATTATGTTACTTATGCTTTTCAAGAATTGTAAATCAGTATTTAATTTCTTTCTTGTATTCTACAGAAAGTTATTTTGCTAACATCCTCATGCAATGATCATTAAATATTCCACTGTGGTGTTTTGCAGGGTTATTTAGAATCTGAAGTCCAAGCTGCAAGTCGGGTAACTAGATTATGGAACTTTAGCAGGTGAGTCTGAAAATTGAACAATCTGTTCCGAATGATCTTTCACAAATAACACCAAATTAAAAAGAAACTTAAAACCACTAAATGTGTTTCGTCTTTTATCATTTCTGTATTTCTGATAGAAATATATTAATTTAACATTTCATTGACGGTACGGCATAACTTTACTTTCTTAACGCCCCGTTACTAATTGACTTAATTAAATTTTTACTTAAAATTAAATTTGATCCAGCATTAAACCATATTACTCTATCATTACACTCATAGTAAATTATACTTTCTAAATGTGCACATTGAGCGTACATATACGTACTAAATTATGCCCTTTATGTACTAAATGGGCTTGTGTTATTTTTACAAATGTTTTGATATTTTGAAAAGAAATATAAAGTTGAAATATTTCTTTTCAAAATATTCAAAACATTTGTATCTTTAAACTCTACATGCTGGACCGTACCTATCAGATGGTGAGAGACACAACGGCGTGGCTTTGATGTTGTTGCATTTACAGATGGAAAAAGCTCTAGTGTGAAATGTTACGTATGTGGATATATTGGCGACTTCTCATCTCAGTGATACTTCTGTGAAATCAGAAGCTGCATAAGAGGCAGCTGAAATAAGCTGAGTAAGGCGCGTAAATATGACACAGTGCAATACAGACACATTTTTTGACTCTGTGCCATAGGAAGTAGGACTTCATGATCTCTGACACACAGCGTCCATTTAATGATTTTTTTCTATTTGATGTAATATATAGTTTTGTAAATATACTGATTTGAAATCATTTTGTCTTATGTGATTATTAGATATAATTGATTGTGCATTAAGCTTAGTAACTAGAATAGAATATAATACTTTAAAGTAAATGTAACAATGTTGGCGAACTATTCCAAAAAACTAAAAAATAATGTCCCAAATAATGACCCTAGCGGGGTCATTTCACGGCCAGTCTCAGTCTCAGTCTTCCAGTTCAGCGTGGCGATAACGCAAATCATTTAATCTTGGGAAAGGCCATATGTATCAGTGAACTGTTTAAAAGCAGGCGATGATGATGATGATTTAAAAACAATGGATGATACAATAGGACGATAGAATAAATCTGTTTGTGTCATAGGATATGTTGCAGCGCTGTAAGAATCTGTCACTGATACGATGCAAAGAAGCATACACAATAAAAGTACCAGCAATTTGTCTATGTATCGTTGGGTGTAGATTACGACGGAGATTTGGACAAAGATCTTCGACAAAACGAGCGATTCCGTGACATCTGTTGAGTTTAGCCGCCGACACATATAATAGTTAATAAAAAGAAAAGAAACGTCAACTTTCGTTCGTTGCGCTCTGTTAAATAACAAGCCATTCCAAATTGGAAAAATTGACACTTTGAATTTTAGAATTTTAAATTCGCAAAATTAACATATCAATGGAGTGCTTAAAATTTTCGTTAGAGAAATAATTAAGACAATAACTGTGGAATTGCGTTCTTCTGTTTCTATGATTCGCTCATTAGCATAAGCACAAAGATTTAAATATTTCATGTTAGACTATTCGTCATTTATGATTCCGTGTATTGTTTGTGGTAGTTTTTAATGTATATGTGGATGTAGTCGTTGCCTAAAACTTGTTTTTGTAAAATAATCCAAACCATTTTTTAAAGTAAAAGTGTTTTTTAAAATTAAAGTAAAAAAAAAAGTGTGGGAAACATTTGCGGTATCCGCAGAATTAAAGAGGATACTTTTATTTAAAAGTCAATAACATATTTCGTTTGACTGACTGATACACTGTTGTGCGATCTTGTTTAAAGAAAGACACGACACTAAAGGTGGTTTATTTTTATTGGTGCAAACTTGGATGACGTCGCTATGAATTACAATAATAATTAATTACATACATACATACATACAGACCGTCACGCCTTTTTACCATATAATGGGTAGGCAGAGGTCACTCACGTAGCCCACTTGTCGCCGCCGCGGGAAACGCGTCGTGATGGGTGGCGAACCGCGTCGCCGCCATTTTAGGACGGGTAAAAATTCTTACTCTCCATTGCGTTCCCACGAGCAGTATAGTAACAGCATTGCATATTGTGGTGTAGTTCTGTACGAATAAAGGCTGTCCGTACAATACCTTCGTTGCCTCTTACGACACCTCGGTAGGAAAGAAGTAGGTGCTATTCTACTCTGCCGGTCATCTATCGGCTAATTCATTATAATTGTTGTATTTGATGTTCTTAATTTAACTTTTTCGTAATAAATTCTGCCGTTTGGTAGTTCAAAACATCTTTACTGTTTTTTATGTTGTAAGATTACTGCTTAGCAGCCGAACATACCACATTTTGAACCACATTTTTGTAGAAACATTATGTGTCTGATGTAACTGTAGGTGCTATGAGTTATGATTTCCGGTAGAATTTAGACGACATGGAATTCCCTTTATTATTCAAATACCACTAATTGACAGTTGAATGTTAGAATGTATATTAGATAATCTTCGTTATTATTTTATAACACTGACCGCTAGGAGACTGACCATATTTATATGTATTGTGATTCTTCTAAAAAATGAAATAAAGTGTGTCTTTTGTTTTTTAGTGAAAATAAGAGGTTATAATTGAAAATACATAAAATTTGTCCTAAATCAACACGACAATCTTCTATACATTATAAATATTAAATATATTATAAATGTTTACATTTAGATCACTAGTGGCATTGGTGTGGACCCAGTCGCTTCAGTTGCGCGGTACGATGGTCCTGGCGCTGTTCTGGGACTATATGACTTTGTCTTAATCTCTTTGTACATACTCTATTTTCTCTATTTCTTTTATAGTTATTTTACTCGCCAGGGCAGCAACTCATTCACCTAGTTGATAGTCGCATGCATATATATATATATGCAAGGATTTCAGGATTTGGTTAGTGATTTAGTTCCTCTTTGGAATCCGCAACTCACATTAGGCTTAAACACGATACAAGTGTTTTTTTAAGAGGCAGTTCGCCTTTCCGTAAGTGAATCGACTAGGTTTTTGCCGATTCATGATAAAAAAAAGTATAAATATATAAGAAATAATAGAGAAGAATGTGAAAGTGTAAGTTTGGTATCTTTTTAGCTTCATGTAATCGTTTTGGATAAAGTACTGAAAAGTTAATTCATTACGTAATTATTACGCCAGGTTACTTGCAGTTAATTACGTTTAGTATTTTTTACAGCCGTTGCTTTGCCGATTCATTGCTTTTTGTATACATTTAGCACAGAGGTGATAAAAAAAATAGATTATATTAAATAATTGTTCTATCTTGCGTAGGGTGTAAAAATACGTACTCTTCTACATTATTTTTATTATTGATACATTGATAAACAACCCAGTAGTGAATATTGCAGTGAACGTACTGTGGCCATCTTTAAACCGGCTTTGATTCTGAAACGATTAAGTGGGCCAAGACTGACGCCGTGTGTGTATTTTTTTAGATCAACTTACGGTAGTCAAATCAAAGCAAACATTATTTATCCAATACAACCGAGGTAACCGTTAAACACTAATAACAAATTTTCCTGTAAGATCACGTACCTACTTTAATATATTTAAAGAACGAACACAAAAGATCTCCTTCGAAGGCAAAAAGCAACGTCACAATTATTTTAAATACCGTAAAACTGTACAGTACTGAGAAATATTTAAAGGTTGTGATACAAATTTACCATTTAATTAAGCAAAAACAGCAGAAGTTTCAACTTCAACTTTAAAAATTGCAGAAAACGAGCTAAAAAATTATAACTTAGTGTCATTTCCATATAATTGTTATCGTGACTCACATTGTTGTCGTTGCGTTATTTCTATTAATATTTACGTAACGCCATCTAGTCACCATTAACTTTTGCCACTTGTAGTATATAGCTAAAAGCGATGCTACAAGGTTTCCTTAAAAATCTTTTATTTACATAAGTCCGGTCACGTGCTAAGGTGTAAACAAACCGGTCCGCCGCGTTCGCTGGATTCAGTCAAGCGTATACGTTTAGGAAAGAGGTAAACTCACCATTTTCGCCGGTGTATCCCCATTCGGAATCTGCCATAACTACCGCGGCTCTCGGTCTACTGATAACGAATAAGTTTGTGACGGACGCGTGAAAGCCGGATGGTGTACGAGAGGACGCGGTTAAGTCGTGACTGCGTGCTAGTGAGCGCGGAGGTTCCGCTTTATACGTGTTGAGCGAACGAATCGCGTGAAGAGGACGCGGGCGCGCAGGCGGGAGCGGGCAAAGCGCGTAACGAGCAACAAACCGCACGTGCGCGCTCCTGCGGACCACTGCGCTGTCACTGTGCGCTCGCGGTGCGATGTAGCACCACGCTCAGCCCCTCTACGCTTTCTACTTCATTGTAATTACACTATTTACTCATCAAATAGATTGTCGTATGTCAATGCCAATGATTTAGGCTTGTGGCATTCCGTTCAGCCTGTTTTATTTTAGTCCACACTTCCGAAAGGAATATCGTAGTGCAATTTTTTATAGTCATATCAACATTTCTTGTGTTTATCTGTTGTCATTACTATCTAGTCTTATGGATCTTTAAAATATGACTATTTTCAGGCAGGATGATAGATAGATGTTCTTACCTAATTAAATTAATTATTCTTCAAGCTCTTATAAATTACTTATGAAATAGCTATATACCATGCAGTTTTAAATTAGAACTTATCATTCGATATTACAAAAAAAAACATTTATGTCGATCATTCGTTAAGCGACGTGCTACACTTACTACTGGTTTCATGAGAATCTCGATATGTATAAAGTTTGTGTGTAAAAGCAAAGTAATATATTTAAAAATAAATTTATATGCAATTTATCACATAATTGGTTGACTGAGTGTCCTATATGATTTCTGGCATTATGTAATAGCTAGCGTAATAACCATACATGTAGTGTAATAGGAGATTTGCAAAAGCATGCAAAGTTTAGTATAATGCTGCCATGCACGTTTCGTGCAGTTGTGCTATTCAAGTTGAGGAAATTTCTGTCATTCAATATGATTTACAGTGATTGATAAAATATAGTAACTGTATATTAATTAAAACTTTTTAATTTATTTTGAAGTGGACACAACAATTGTTATATTTTACAAAAAATATGCTTAGCTTTTTTTAATTTATAAAAAAAAACGATGCGCCACAGTGGGATTTCTCCTGTACTGTGGGTGAGTTTTACAGACATAAATTGCACATGCACGACACAACCAGAGCCGAAAACCAACAATTTGTGTTTTTGCACATAATATGTTGGCTCCGGTTAAGACACGAACCTAGGACCGACGGCCTATAAGTCAGGGACTCTGACCACTAGACCACGCGGTTGTCTAAGTATTGGTGATTGTTTTTTATTGGTTAAAGTGACTAAACGTTTTACCTGATGCTACGTGCAACGTCTGCCCACAACAAACGCTGCGTCACCCGCCAGGACACTTCTGTGTTACACCACACTGGGATCGTCACCCTGAGACATCAGTTTATAAGTCTTAAATGCCCAGAGATTACGATAGCTCTCACTGCTCTTCAGACCGAAACACAGTAACGTTTGCACACTACTGCTTCACGGCAGAATAACTGGTCCTGGAGTAGTACCTAGACGGATTCCTGCATAGGAATCCTACCACCAATAAGTTTAAAATAGCAGTTGTGGCTCAGCAACCGGACGCTCGGCTTATATTTTTACAGTAAGTGAGTGACCTATGATCGATCTCCGGCGCCGGTACCACTAAAAATGTTAATTGTAATTTTACCACGTGCTCGGCGGTGAATGAAACATCGTAAGGAATCACGCAGGCTTGTGAAGTAACTAATATTTTGATGATTTGAATCCCCAGCGTGGCAGACTCTTCACGGCCCGAAAAACTCTCACAATAAATTACATTCAGGCGAACATAGAACCTCCTCCTTTTTTCAAGTCGGTTCAAAATAAGAGTAGGCATATGCTGAACAGTCTGACATTCATAGTCTCATAACTTAACAATTTTACGTTACGTACGTATTAGTACGCTGTTAGCCCGGCAATCTTTACAGCTTCGTCGGAAGAGACTCACGAGCGGTGAGCCCGCGAGTAAGGAATACAACGTCGCAAATTTTTGGTTTGGTCTGGTTGTGTTATAATTGTCCCTGTGTTTCTGACACTGCCTCCTAGCCTACCTCTCATCTTATCGTATCAGCGTTACTCGGGTGCGGTTAGTTTGGGAAGAGTGAGTGCCTCTGTGTTTTTGCGTAAACTTGTGACACTATTATATCTCCTGCGCAGTTGATAGTTCTCGACAATATTTAGATGTTGTCGCCGTGGTTGAAATTGACCAGGAGGACATCACTATAAGACATTGTGAGCTGATGTCAATTTCCGATTGTAAACCATAAGATGCTGTCGTGGCTGAAATCAGTCAGACGGACAGTTGCCCCTTATTATTGCATATCATAATCATAGATAAACAGATAATAAAACAGGACTTTTACAACCCTGTTACTTTTTAATTCATGTATTTGCTGCATGCGCGGCCTTTGGATTTGTTTAGACGGGTTATTAAAATAAAGTGAATTATAAACATATATTACAATTATTAGATACATACATACATACATAAGATCACTGTATCCCATAAGGGGTAGTCAGAGACTGGGCACTCACTGCAAAAACAGATGACTGCCACAATCCACTTTTCACAAAAACAATATAATGCACTTGGTGTGATAGATGGTGAGCCCATCGCCATCATGCGCTGTTGGGTGCACAGTGCAGTTTAATTCCTTACTCGCCTTTTACGAGATCCATTGGATGAGATAGAGTGGTAGTATTCTTTTAACGAGCCGCCACCACACATATTAGATAACGGTTTACAACAGATTATTTACAACTGTATGCACAGTTTTCAATAGTCAAAAGTTTTGATACTATACCATAGATGCGGTCTGTGGAATGCTAAAGAAATCTTTAACTTGTTTAATTTAATGCCAATAGCTTTATTAGTTCTCGAATTTAATCCGTCCGTACAGAGAGGACAGACAAGACTTTAATTTTATATAATATATAATACTTTATAATCATATTACTTGACCAATTTAATATTACAGTGTATTTAAGTAGGTTGGTCTTTATATAAAGCAAGACCTGTTTATATCTAAACAATGTAAGGCGGCTTAACTTTAAATGTAATGTTCTTATTGTTGTCCTCCGCTTGTCACTAACTAAACGATAGCAAAACAGTTAATAATCAATGTTGAAATGATTCCGATCAGCCCATTGTGAACTGGACTGTTCCATAACGGTTGAGAGAATACGATTTTGTACAAAACTATTAAGTCTTAATATTATGTACTGGCTGAAACTGTACTTTTTTGTTATATAAAATAGTATTATAATAAATTATAAATATGTAAGTATATTAATTACAAATAGGGGCTAGGCGCTCGCTTTAAATTTCATAGTATGCGAGTGACCTGGGTTCGATTCCCGGTGCCGGCACCACTAAAATTGTTAATTGCAAGTTTAAGTGCTTATTTACCACGAGCGGCGGTGAAGGAAAACATCGGGAGGAAACCTGCATGTCTGAGAAGTAAAAAATATTTCGAAGATATGTGCAGTCCGCCAACCCGCATTGGAGCAGTGTGGCGGATTCTTCCTAGCTACAAAACCCTCTCAGAAATGAGAGGAGGACTGTGCTCAGCAGTGGGAGATTTATAGGCTGAAACGGTACTTTTACGTTTTTCATGCGAATATCTTTCTATAATAATAATATAATATGCGAAATTTCATCAATATAATATGCGAAATTTTTGTTAGAGATGATGTTTCTGAGTAATCAATTATATACAAGAATTGCTCGTTAAGTAGCCGTATTATATACACCTACCGTTTATTCCGTTCAGTGACGCTACCTGCTGTGATGTTCACAATGTCATGTAGTGCCATCTGTTATTGAGTAGCTAATATCAGTACATGAATATTACAGCCTACTATTCTAACCACGCTTACAAAGTAGCGCAGTGTCATCTCTTGTTGAGAAGCAATAATCGATTTAAATATGCATTAAAAATAATTACTTGTGTGGAAACGAAACCTATCTTGATATACTTGAAAAGTAAAATTACCTAAATAAAACATTATCTAAATAAAAAAAATCATCCAAACCGTTAAAGTCCGTTTTCGAGAAACTTATTATTACTTATTATTATATATATACAAGGAATGTATATATGTTATATCTATGTATGTTATTTAAAACTAGTTTCGAAACAAAGGTGTTTTAAAAAGAGCACATCGTTGTCTTATAACTAGTAATAATGTGAATTAAATATATTTTAATTATTACACATTTTCCATTATTACACATTTTCCGACACTTAATTTTTATGTATGACGATCGCGTGGACGTGGTCAGTCATAGGTCCTGGAATCAAATTCCAGCAGAATCCTTGAGCGTTACTCTAATATTAGAGCAACGCTCAAATTATTTGGTTCGGCGCAATTATTTTGCTTGTGCTGTGAACATATAACACTTAAGAACTGACGTCTCAAGATGACGGGCGCAGTATGGTGCCACAAAACAAATGTTCACGATGAAACAGCATTTGTTATGGGTGCAACGTCTGCACTTGCCAACAGGTGAACGTTTTGTTCGTTCCGTCACTTTATCCAATAAAAAAAAACTGCGAACTCCTGTCCACCGATCTTACTGCATAACATTACATTTGAAACTAAAGGTGAAGACTAGTGAGTGCCTCTGTCGCGAATGCGTTGCAGGTATGTAAGATCCCTTAGCATTCCGCATTCCGAACTGGAAATGTAGATAATTCGGATGATAGTATAAGTGCCTTCCCGAATGAAGTAGAACATTTGTGTGGCACCACACTGCAGCTCGTCATCTTGAGACATCAGTTATTAAGTCCCACATGCCTAGTAAAATTACATTAGCTACCGGCGTAGGTACCGCCTAGATGGATTTCTGCATAGGAATTCGCCAGTAAATCTGTTCAATTACTTTTTATCTAATCTTTTCTGGTGGACTATAAAGGTAGACAATTTTAAATATATCAATCTTTAAAACAAAGATTTAGTAGTTTGTCCGCTAAATAGGCGCCATGGCTAAGGTATCAGCTTCTTCGCTCGCGGGTCCCGGGTTCGATGCCCGCGCGGGGTAATTATTTGTATGGCATACAGAGTAGATCCGGGTATTTGCGCGTGTGCGATTAGTGTTTGTACAACGACGAAAATATCTTTCTTTATTTTTCTCAATTCTTTATAATACTCATCTTATTTCCACTGTGAATGATAATGTGTATTGGTGAAAGTAAATCCAATGAGGAAGAATGTGACACCATTGTCCTATACGTCATAGATTTACTGCTATTTTTTATTAAAAAAAATAATCCCTTTATATCCTTTATCGTGTGGTGTATTTTGTCTGTAGACAAAAATTTCAATTTCAAGTGCACAACCACTATGACACGGCAACTCTCTCTGTAAGCCATACAAATATTTATACCGTACGGGAATCGAAGCCACGACGCATAACGTAAGGTCGTAAAGCTTATCTGCCGGAATTTTTCTACTATTCCTTATACTTAGATCATTGACGAAAATTATTTACAGAACACTGACGTACAAAAATCGCCAAGCTTCTTAACTTTATGCAGTACGCAGTAATATATGAGTTCGATACTATACCTAGTGTAACCCTGGTGCATGTATTTTATTTATCATCTTAAAAAAAATTATGCCCACACAAGGATTTTCTGCGGGACGTTCTTGGTGGCTCAGGATCGTGTTTTATGGCAGTCTATGGGGGAGGCCTGTGTTCAACAGTAGACTAAGATAGGCTGAAATGATGATGATGATGACTCAAGGATTTATATTGTATTGTGAGTGCGTTTGACGAAAATAAATTTGACATGTACAACACAACCAGACTCAAAAACCAACGTTTGTGTTTTTGCACAAATGTTGGTTGGCTGAGATTTAAACCCAGGAACCGAGGCGTAGAACTCACGTACTTTTTCCAATAGACCACGCTTTTTCACTTTTCTTTAACTGACTTCGAGTTAATTTTTATACCTTATGGTAAACGCTGTTTCACATTTCACATTAAAATGTGCATTTGTTTTTGAAAATAGTTTCAATATTATTCGTTTTAAACTGTTACTAGGTCGAGAAATAAAATTGAACATTAAATATTTTTTTCTTTCTTATAATTAAACTGTACCGTGTGGTAGAGGCTTAAAATAATCTACCACCAAATCGTTTTCCGTGGGTGCTGTAAAAGTCTACAGAGGGTAAATTAAAACCAAGTGATGGGCAGCAGCATCTTCCTGGAATATCTTAATAAAACTGCGGCTGCCAAGCCCAGCGTGGCAGAATGAGACCTACAAACTTTTGTAGGTAATGTAATGAAAAGAAAATTCTTTATTATTCGACGTAAGAAATATTAATTTCGTTTGTCAAACGTCATTTTTGTTTACAATCTACTACCGTTTCGTAATGAGGTTCCTCTGACGGAGAAGAAACAGGCGAACGAAATTCCGTAGGTATCCTTTTTTTTGTAAATCACTTTTTTTATTAGTTAGTCAAAAATATAGTATTGTCAATAAATTTACAAGGAATGGTCTCAAAGAAAACCAAAGCACGCCCCTTATATATTTTCGATTTTTTATTGTAAAAACGTTACATCGTAAATACCAATCTATATATAACATAAATGTATATAAATATACATTTTGTAATATAAGTTTTTAATTTAGTTTCTGGGGGATCTATGGGGGAGGCCTACGGTCGTCAGTGGGCTAGTGACCTGTTTCATATTAGTATTCATATCATAATTTAATTTATAATATTAAATAATATTATTTAGATGTTTTATGTTTGTTTACATAGGTTTAAAAATCCTCATCATTTGGGCGGGAATTCTTCAGCGTTCAAGCAAATCGTTCCCCTTTTATTGTTATCTTTAATTATCCAAATAAAATTTAACCACAAAAGAAATTTAGTTTATAATAAGGCTAAGAAAATAATCTTGTAAAAATAAATGTGATATTGTATATGTTTCCTTATGAAATTACAAAGTTGATTCGAGGAACTACTGAGCGGGAAAAACCTTGCAGGTAAACGAAACCACGACAGCTATAAGTGTAGCACAATAGCTTTAAAAGTCAGAATATTATCTTAACGTTTACCTAGTAGGTAAAATATTGTATTATATTTTGTTATAAAAAAGCGATTAAAATGAAACGAATGAATATTTTTTCTAAACCACTATTCAGTCAAATATGCACAATGCAAGCAGACCCGAAAATTTGTGTTTTTGCACAAATATTGGCCCCAGCTGGGATGCGAACCCAAGACGTTAGTAAGTTAGTAGGGGTAGAAGTTCGGTACTCTGACCACAAGGCTACGCTGTAGTTAATATGGAAAGTACTTTTTATTTATTTATTTATGTTTGGGTCAAACCAAACCTGGCACGCGGGCCCCTGGCACGCGGGCCCCTGGCCCGCGAGCACAGTATCACTGAAAATATATGTATGGAAAGTATCGAATACAAATACGAATGCGACTACGGCGGTTACTGCCAAAAGATGACAAATGTGAAAGATGATAACATTTTTTATAGGATAAAGCGACGAATCGCGTAAAACACCTGATGGTAAGTGCAAGGTCTGCCCATAACAAATGCGTGACACCACACTGCGCCCGTCACGTTTAGACATCAGTTCTTAAGTCTCATAAGCCTAGTGAGTACAATAGCTCGCAGTGCCCTTCAGACCGAAACTACTGCTCTACTAATGAACATAGTACATTTTGCGTAAGTGTGCGTTTGTCGGTCGCAGTACCAGATGGCTCCTTCCTAAGATGATGCTGCCTCATACCGGTCTGCGTGTGTTTCTTTCTTGCATTTTTAGATAGTGTTATTTCGCCAATGACAGAAAACGTTTTTTCATTGTTTAAACGCAATTGCCTTTCGCGATATTCCTCTAATGATATAGCCTCTCTAAAAGCTATAACATCGTGCAACATTTCAAAATTTTAACCATATTATTATCGACTTTGTCGAAACCTTAAAAATGTAGTTATATCCTCTGTTAGCCAAATCGAAGATTGAAAACTTACCGATAGCTATAATGACTATGACTTAGCTATTCGATGTACAGTTACATCATTAGACATTCGATTTAGAGATTAGACTTATGTTAATATTCATAGTGATTTCAGTATATGTATGGTTAAAAAAACTACTATCTAACAATGTATCGAAACCTACTCTTTTAATGTGCATGCAAGCAAAGTAAGAATTAAACGTGTTTACGTTTGTTAGACAGTTCACGTTGCCGTACTAGACGATTGACGACGAAGTTCGAGCGATTAGGTCGGTTATCGAGAAGTGAGTTTAGATTACTTTGTAGCACGATTACCCCGCTCAACACTACATTATACTCTATCACTAGCGTATTGAGATATGTGGTAACTAAGAATAAATCGTGACTCATAAAATATATTGTATTACATTTTGTAATACACAACATAATTTAAAAACGATAAATATAGTCAGTCATAGAGTGAGACATATAGAAAAATAAAAATAAACAATGGTGGGAATAAGTTAATACGCAACTATAAGAAAATCCTCTCAACAATGTTTTTATTATTAAAATATAAATAATTTAAATTTATATATAGTCTGTCGCTCTCTAGAAATTTCATAGTTCCCAAGTGACTTGAGTTCGATCGTCGGTGCCGGCCTCTAAAATTGTTATATTACGTGCTGATTTACCACGTGCTCAGCGGTGAAGGAAAACATAACAGAGAGAGAACAGAAACCTGAATGTCTGAGGAATAAAAATATTTCGAGGAAATGTAAAGTCCGCCAATCCGCACTGGAGCAAGGTGGCAGACTATTTCCGGCTCCAAAACTCAGAAATGAATAGGAGGCCGGTGCTCAGCAGTAGGACATTTATAGTAACTTTACTTTTTTAGTATAATTTGAACAAAATACTAATACTGTTTAACAATCTCGTTTCAGAAAAAGACTTAACTGTTTCATGTATAATGAGATATATGAAATAAACATTAAAGATATGGCGTCAATGGTTTTGACTGTGCTATATATCGTATATATTATAATATATATATTATAATAAAAAACGCATTATGTAACAATTATGTTATGCTTTTAACATGCCACTACTTAAACGTACCCTTTCAATCTTTGTACTTAAGCCCTTTCCGTTTTATAAACGAAGTGGCGTTTTTTGTGTTGCGGTTCATATTACGACGGAATTATTTCAAATCTTTCTTGATATTTCGTGTTTTTTATCTGTGTATGGAAATGTTGTTTTGACCATGTTTTAACTTCTATAGCCAATATTTTATTAATTTTCGATCGAAAATCATTATTTAATTCTAATATTAATTTTGAATTAACGGAATTATTTCCATCTTAATACACTTTATCCTAATGCGGATTTCGGCAATGTATGTTATAGAATTTCTATAAAGGCCCGTTTTTAGTTATGTATTTAAATGAAATTATTAAATTAAAAGTTCTGGTGTTAAAATTTCGATTTAGAGCGTATAGGATTAGCTCGGGGAAGGATCACACTCGCCGAAGAGCGCACAGCGTAGAACCTAATAAATATAGGCTTCTTTTGTATAGATTACGAGGCTTTTAATTTTTTTTTTGTCTGAATGGTGGACTAGTACGGTCGTTTGTCACCTTTTATTATACGTGATTATACTAAATTATTTTCGTTTAGAAAAACTCAACTAGAAACAAATTTAAAAATGTAACACATTTGCCTTGCACCACCTTTACAAGTAATTTATTTTGAAGTAGAGTTACGATGGTTAATTATTTGTAACTAATTTTAAATTATTTTTACTGAAGAGTTTCCTTTAAACGCTTCAAATTAGCGCTATGGAACTTAGCTCTGTTACAGGGAACCGTTTTTAAATGGTAACCTAAATTAAAAAGGCCTACTGTAAAGATGAACAGAGAGGATAAAAATTATCAAGGCCAGTAACTGCAGAAAATGAGTGGAATATAGATGAGCTGGTGAAATGAGATGCGCGACTTACGTAGAACGATAGTGTTAGTTCAGTTAGCATCTACACCATTTTCTTAGGTACTATCTATGTCACAGCCTTAAGTAACTTTGTTGTCTCGTATGGATTGATGACGTGTTTCCGAAGCGATAACCTGCGAAGAAATATAGATCTGACAATATGATGCGGAGATTAGGAAGCATTCGTCGGTGTGCGTGTTTGGTTGGTTACGATATGGCAAACACCTCGGATCGTTGGCTTGAAAGTGTTTGGTAGATTCTTTCAACTAGACATATCGCTACATCTATGCTGAAAAATAATACACCAGTCAATTCAGAATGGAATACAATGGTTGCATTGTAAAAAACTGGCGCTCATCAGCAGATGAGATTAAAGACAGACTTAAGGGGATCTTGCTGCATTGTGATAACGGGTCTTCCCATATCTTCGTCTTCACAGTCTTGCTTAGCTCCCTATAATTTCATATTATTTACCATTAGGTAATGTCAGGAAAAATGTAAGGTAATTTGACGTTACCGGTAACATCCGAAGCATTGGTTCTTGACGAGTTCGTGAAAGTAGAAGTAGAAGAGAAATACAGAGAATATTGCTTTTTATTAACGACTGTTGTCTTGGTTTAATAGATACCCTGTATTAATTAATATAGGTATTATGGAGCTCTCTTTGCCAAGTTAATTTTATTATACTATGTAAATTTACAATGAAGTATTTCAGTTCAAATTTATGCGCGCGGTGTGTTACGGACGGAAGATAAATTGGTCGTCGAATGACACCATTACGATTAACGACAAACAAATTTAACTTCATGTCCTAAATATGTGCTTATTGCCTTAATAAAAAAATATATTTGGACGTATTCCAGTTCAAAACAACCGTACGTTAACTATTGTGGTAACAAAAATAACATAATAAATTGCGTGTTTTTAAAATTCTGATAATTATCAGACCAGTAATAAGTACCAAAGTAGCTTGAAATATAGCCGTGGTAGCTCAGGGGCCTGGTGCTCGCCTTTGATGAAATCAAAGGTAAAGTAAGCGAGTAACCTGGGTTCGATCCCCGGTGTCAGCACCTCTAATATTGTTCTACAATTTTAAGTGCTGATTTACCACGTGCTTAGCGGTGAAGGAAAACATTGTGAGGAAATCTGCATGTCCGAGGAGTAGAAATATTTTGAGGACATGTGAAGTCCGCCTACCCGCATTGGAGCAGCGTGGCGAATTCTTCCTAGCTCCAAAACCCTCTCCGAAATGAGAGGAGGCCTTTATTTACTTTAGATTGAAAAATTATTTGTGCTAGTTTATTGTACACAAAGATCGGCAGATCCAATGTATGACAATAAGCCTGTTGCAATAATTTTCTGGCAACGCATCAAATCGCGTGCATGTGTGAGTCTTGCACCTTTATTGTGATTTTATGTTTATCCTTTCTGTTTGCGTAACAGACAAATATTTGGAGCAGAATACTCAAATAAATTTGTTTGAAACGAGACTAAACAGATTGGTAGTCTTGGTTATCCGTATAAGTATCGAAAATTTATTTAATTTGTATTATATTTAAGAATTTAAGGTATTTCTATAACAACAACTTGCATTACCATTAACTTCAGCAATAAAAAAGTATTCAAGGGATAAGTTATTGCTGAACATATGCCTCAACCAAGTTAGAAAGATTGACTGTAACGGTTTCGCCGGCGGCTTGGCCGCAGTCATTCAATGTTCAAAATAACTAAATACTTATTTCACCGTCTGTTGGAGGCGTTGGAGGCCACGTGATTATAATCGCGGAGAACGGCTTGGACGATGGGATCTCTTACATCGCCACCGCAAAGCTCCAGTGATTTGCCCTAACTTATCGCATAATAAGACAAAGTCAATACGTTTGGCTTTGTATGTGTATGGTAAAATATACCTCTATTATCGAATGAATGACTTTGAATTACAGCAGAAAATAAATTTCTTTTCTTCCTTCTTCTTTCTTCTCTCTTTTGTATTCACAATTTTTTTCCTTTTAGATTTTTATTACTATCGACACATGGCGATCAGTGCCGTGAACGCCAGTGTCAGTGGAAAATGATATTGTGCCATACATTTTGTTATTTTGTATATATGACGCTATCCGTTTTTGTCAGTGAAGTTCAGTGATGTCAGTGTTGCTCCGAATTTTTAGCTTAGAATATTTTCACGAACGGTTTCAAGATGGTTGACTAAAAACTGATAGAATAGAATCAAATTATTTTTATTCACAAAAGATTATTAGCCGTGTGGTGGCAGCTTAAGAGAATCTACCAACCCATCTCATCCCGTGGGTGTCGTAAAAATCGACAGAGGAAAAATGAATACCAGAAGATGGGCAGCAGCATCTTCCTGCAATTTCTGAATAATCGTCGGTTGCCAATCCAAGCGTGGCAACTATGGTAAACTCCCCCTAAAAAGCTACAAACTTTCGTGGAAATCTATGTGGGAGGCATCTGTTCAGCAGTGGACGGTGGTGTAGAGATACGCTGAAATAGTGATGATGATGAAAGATTATATACATAACAATAATTTTTAAAGCTACCCTGGTTCACAAAAATATCTCTATTCTGAGAAGAATCAGCAAGAAACCCGCTGGGTGTTTTTTGGGGGGGTGTCGTAAAAGTCGACCGAGGGAAAATAAAAACCTGGAGGTGGGCAGCAGCATCTTCCTGGAACATCTTAATAAATAAACTGCGTTTTCAACCCGCCAAGCATGGCAACTATGTACAAAATCCATCTGAAATGAGAGCTACAAATTTTGGTGGCTATCTATGGGGGAGGCGAATGCGCAGCAGTGGACTTGTGACTAGGATATAATATTATATACTTGATTCCCATCAACAGTCGTAATTCGACCGTATTTCATTAAAAAAATTAAGTTTGAACGTTATTGAGTTTTGAGGAATTATTGATTTATTGTTTAAGGAATTATATGTTGTTTGTGTTGTCATTGGCAGTATGAACGGAAACTAACGACAGCCTATTGTGTGATTGGCATTGTCAGTATGAACGAATGTTTTATTTTATTCAATTTAATGTATTTGTAACACATATATACATTTTAGCTTCCTCGCTTCTTCTCAATATAAACTTTAACTACGCCAAAGCTCACACTACTTCGTGCGCGTAATATGATTAAAAAGGGGGACAAAGTTTCTCTTCACGTATTAATGTATAGAAGAACATATGTAACTGTGATCTTTAATAACAAGGCATACTACAAGTGTTTAAAATTAACTAGCAATCACGGCACGGTACTGAACGGCATGGCACTGATCGTCACGTGTCGGCACTGATATATTCGAATAGGGCTTTACTGTCCCGTGTAGCTTTCCTCCGAACCTCCAATCTTTTCTCAAAGGAGTTATAAAAAGTATAACGACCGCGTGGCTTAGTGGTCAGAGTTCCAGACTTCTACGCCGTGTATTCTGGGGTCAAGTCTCAGCCGGAGCCAACATGTGTGCAAAATCACTAATTATTGATTAACAGGTCTGGTTGTGTTGTAATTTTCTCCCTTTATTTTTTTATGTGTTCAAAATATTTATTGCTTGTGTAATAATATTGAATTCCTACAGCTTAGAGCTAAAACAACACATGATAAACAAAGTCTTATTTCGAGCCTGTGCGACGACCGGCACGGTTTTGCGGGTAATGGATGGATGCTCAGGTGGCTCAGGACCGTGTTTTGTGGCAATCTATGGCGGAGGCATCTTCAGCAGTGTACTTGTGACGGGCTGAAATGATGATGATGATGATGAAGACTTTTTCTTATTAATTTTTGTCGGCATTCTCACTAAATTTTTTTTCTTATTATTTTAAATTCTCATCATATCATATGTACTTACATTTTATTTGAGAATAATTTTGTTTTTCAGAAAACTTTTCGCTAGTAATTGGATCAAAACACGATAATTTAGCACCTCAAATTACAACTAGTAGAATGAAATCGCTTAAGAAGGCTTAAAATATAGTTCATTGGGAACGCTTTACTCTAAATAATATTTCCAGCTTTTGTCTTTTTTGTTATTATTACTACTTCCTTTACTACCCGTAAATCTCTCTTCCGTTTACTAGTCGTATAATAGATAGACCTTATAAATAAATGTATTCGTGTGACAAAAAAAAAACACATTTTTAGACCACTCATCCATGTACATCACAACAATATATATTTCTAAATTAATTTATTTTATGAAAATTTCGAATATTTATAGTAATCAGCTAATTGTCATAATTCTTGAGTTCGATTACAAAATAAAAAAAATCAATTACGGGACATATTAAATGTGTTAGCTTTGCTAATTTCAGCCATAATAAATTAATGAGATACATTTTGTCGCCTATTGGAACGCGTAAGAAATACTTAATCATATTATTGTTCTGTCCAAAGTGCGTAACAACAATGATAAAAATGTCGCTGACTGGCAAATTATGGAACAAAAAACATCGCAATTTACACACAATACTACATTACGTCCATGTAAATGAAGTATACGACAGTCGCTTCATTTGTATCAAAGAAACGTTTCAAATTAATAATAATTAAATTATACTAACAATGCCAAATTAAACCAAAAACGGTCATTTTTCTCTTCTCGTCTGTAAGATCGTCAGAGAGGGCGAAGTTATTGCCTAAAGTTCGCCTGCCGAACATGATGATCTGCCCCCAGGACGTATCAAAGGAGACTAGCAACAGTCAAGCACACGAAGAGGTTACCGGCCCTTGCACCCCTTTAGTTAGTGAACTGAGTTGAAATAGCAGCCGAAGGTAAATTGTACGTATTTTGAATTGTTAATTTTCGTATTTCAAAGAAGTTCTCGTGTCAACAAACGCTACCTCGAGTCCTCCCTCAAATCGAATGACATAGGGTTTTTGTCGCATGACAAGAACTTGTTAGTGACTGTGTTTTCAAAAATATATATCCTGCACGCACTACAACTTTTGGTAGTAATTCAAAAATCTCGCTTTGTTCAAAATGAGCATTAACGATACATAAAGCGATAGTTGTGCGAAAAATTACCCTGCCTACATTTAAAAAAAGCATCTCATTATTTACCCAAAAAATTACAAGTCATGTAAATCTTGTGAAAAACTTACGTTAAATAAAACATCATGTTTTTTTTTCGCTAGTGTCAATGTTAGCCATTAGGTGACAATATAACAAAGAAACTATAACTATAACAATAAATTAGCTGATACGTGCTTCGCTTATTCTACTAACTTCTCAAGCAAACGCTCTTAGAATTAAAAATAAGAACCAAAGCCTAGCACACATAGAGCACTATTCTTACACTACGTATTTTAAAAAATAAATAACTTGTTATATAATATCTAATGTCATTTATAGGTTTATAAATTTATACATACCTTTTATCAATGTTATATTCCTAAGTTCGTGCAAATCAATTAATATTATTTTATTTCACTCAAAAATAGCTCGTAAATTCGCTCGTCTTTAGGAGCACGTATTAGAATGGTTTTGATAGTTTTAAGAGAAGTATTATTTATAGGTTAGTTTGAATAGCATAGAATATAGTTGCGAGACTATGGTATATCATTAGAATTAAACTAAAATGTATTCAATAAATTAGGTGCAATATATTCAACTGAATCAGCATGCAAATGTCAAATGTCTTAAAGAGCGAAACCAGTTCAGTATACAAATTTTAAAAAAATTGGGTCTGTAGTGTACGTCACAATTTTTTTAAGAGCTATTGGTGATTGAATATGAAATGGTATCGTTTATTTATCTAATTTGTCTCTCGAATGTGTATTCAGCAACTGCTTAACGCAAGCTGTCATTATAAGTGTTATTAAAAAAATGGACTTTAGATTTAAGAAACGAACACGACCCGAGTTCTTTATAATACAGTCAGTACCCTTTTTAAAAGCTTTTCATTTTCTTACGGTTCTAGGACGATATGTGTAGTAAACAGGTAACAAAGGATGCTAATAATTTTTTCTTCTGTTTTCATTTCAAAAAAGCTAACTAAGTTCAACAGTGACGTTATGTATGTAGAGAACTTATAAGATTGCCTGTGTACACACATGGGCGCCTTAAGAAAGCCTTATGCATTTTTATCATTATAACCATTCATGTAAAAATCAACCCGGAAGCGCTACCAAAAAATTATTAGAATACAAACATTATTAACTCGAACTTTAGTAATTTTAAAATCTTTGTTGTAATTCGTACGAAGTGGTCCCTCGGCCAAGATGTTGTAAACTTTTTATTTTTTTTAATGTTGCCTCAAATAATTACTCAAATCACAATAACGTTCAAACTGAAAAAAAAAAATGAAGTACTGTCGAATTTCGACCACAGGGCGACTAGTATTAATAAGAGTTCATACGTATAATCGATATGTGAACGTGGTTTAAGGTACAGTGTTCAGTTGCCGCTCACTATTAACATGATGAAGATAACCGTCTCATCACGTATGTGTAACCACATCCTCGTCAATCACTGTTTCGCAATTCCTTATGTTACGTACGAGAAGTGTCAATAGACCAAATTTATTTTTAAACATCTCGTCCTAAGCGAATTGTTATTCAGTAAATGTCTCAATCTGATTTGATGCTTTTCTAACCGATTGGGCTCTAATGTATTTGAAGAACTAAGAGAAGTAATAATTTGCGTTACTCGATATTTTACAGTGCTTACGCATCAGTAACATATTTAATTGTTCTACTTTTCGTTATCTGATGGATTCGTAATAAAGAAGTCGATGAAAACGGATAAGTTTGAAAAGAGTCAAGAAAAGGGTATTAATGTGGTTACGGCGTAAGAAAATCTGCCAACCCACATCTTGTGGGTGTCGTAACAGTCGACTGACGCTACCTTAGACGCTGCCGCCTGTCACCAGCCTATGCCATTTTTCGAGATGTTTATTCTGCCAGTATTCACACAGTGGACAAAATATTATACAACTTTTATTATAAAGTCGTTGCATAAATTATTTGATTTCGAAATTATTATCACATTTTATATTGCGATAATAAATTAACAATATGCTGTTACATACGGCCACGTGGCCCAGTGGTCAGAGTACCTGACTTCTACGCCGCGGGCCCTGGATGCGAAGCCGGCCGGAGCCAACATTTGTGAAAAAACACAAATTGTTGGTTTTCGCGTCTGGTTGTGATGTGCATCTGAAATTCAGGATATGTCCTAGTGAGGAGCATCGATATATTAAACATTTATTTCGTGTAACATGAGAGATCACGTTCGGAATTCTGGAATCTGCAATATGATACATAAAATATCTAAAGTATCCATTCTATACACTTTTGCATTTATTGAAACTGTTGCCAGTGAAGTTGACTCACTGGCACACAAGAACCGCACTGTATGAAAACACACCTGAAAGTCTGAAAACAAAAACTGCAACGACGATATCTACAGAAAAATAAGGATAACCGACATAGTCTTAAGAATATGCCGACCAGATACCTCGTAGTAAAGTTTACAACTGTGGAATAAATCTTCTGTAGTAAACTCTATACAACCTCAAACAAAATGCAGCACGAATCCCTACTACGAGTACATGCAGCGATAATCTGTACTGCTTTGTGTGGTATCAAATGATGCCGTCAGGTTCGGGCCATGTTTTGAGGCAATCAATATCCATACTTATATTATAAATGCGAAAGTAACCCTCTCTGTCCCTCTGTCTGTTTGTTACCTTTTCACGGTTCAACCCCTGAAACGATCTTGACGTAATTGAAATAGCTTCTGTCCTTGTGACAGACATAAGAAACATTTTATCCCGGAAAATAAAATAGTTCCTACGGGATATTTAAAAACAATACGAGTTCGCAGGCATCAGCTAGTCTAATTATGAAGCAACCTATGTCTAGCAGGACACGTGTGGTGGGATATTATGGTGACGAAGATCTAAATTCAAGATGCGTATAAATACTGATGACTTGAGAATCTCTCTTCGCTCGAAAAAAATATTAAATGATTTATAAATTACTGCAACTACTGAGCACAAGGCATTATTTTGTGTGGGAGCCGGGTAGAGTCCACCAAGCTACTCCAATGCTTCAATCTCCTCATGACTTCACATGTCTTCGAAATAGTTTTTTTCCTTAGTCTTATAGATTGCCTCTTGGTGTTTACACTGAACAAGAGGTAAACCTACAATTTGAGTTGCCACGACTATAATAATTTAAATTTAACAAAAAATAATAATTATTATTTTTATGTAATTATTTTATGTTTTTTCAATTATTCATTTGACATTCCCTGCGATCCTCGACTACATGGCAGTCAATGAAGAGGCTAGACAGAATTTTTGGTCCAATTCAAAACATAATAAAAATTTAATTAAATGTAAAACGCCAGTCATCAGCTTTTTTTTCGAATTTAAAGCGGAATTCTATTCTCCGATTCTTTTCTGACTTTCTCGCTTCAGTAGGCACGGCGTCGACTCAAACATAGTTATTATAGATAAACAATTTATTTTTTATTTTATTATAATAACGTTCATTTCATTATTGATCGAAATGATACACAGCTCTATCTCGTCTGAGCCGATAGGTTAACGGCAGAGTAGAATAGCATCTACCTCTTTGCTATCATATTATTATATCCCAGATATGGGTACTGTTTCCATTATATCTACAATTAATTTATAACTAGCACTGCATTCATTATGAAATTAAAGTATCATAATACTTTAATTCAAAATGGTATTACAGATTCTCCTACACTATAAAAAAACATTATTTTGGTAATACTACTTAAGAACTACTTAAAAATCTTCTACTCAAGTAAATTTTATTTGCAATACAAATCGATAGGTGTCCCGCAGAGTACAATAGCACCTTCCTCTTTCCTACCGAGGTGTCGTAAGAGGCGACTAAAGTAATGTATGAACAGACTTTATTCGGGCAACATAACACCATAATATGCAATGCTATACTGCTCGTGGGACCGCAAAGGGGAGTAATAATTTTTGGCTCGTACCAAAATGGCGGCGACGTGGTTCGCCACCCGTCACGTCTCGTTTCCCGCGAGGGCGAAAAATAGGCTACATGAATGGCCTACCCCTTACCTGGGAGAAAGGCGTGACTGTATCTTGTATAAACTCCAGTATAAATTATTATTATTTCATTATCACAGGCTTCATCATTTCGGACTGTACTCGTAACGTACGCCGTACGTGTAGGACGTGTGTATCTCATTCTCTACCATTATGAACTACCGTAATAACTTCGGTTATTCCTAATAATAATTAGAATAAGACAATGATAACAACAATTTGTAGAAAATCGATTTATTTGTAGTACAAAAATAACTAAATCATTAACATGAGCCATACATTTTAAATTATTTTTATAATACTTCTATTATAATTATTTTATTTTATTCTAGATATCGAATAAGACTAGTATTATTTTTATTCTTATTTTGATTGTAAGACAGGGCAAATTATATTTTATCTGTAATCTTCTATTAGCTTTATTATCCTTACTTAATATTTGTCACAGCAGCGTAATCAATAAATGAAAAATAAAATAAAAGTGTTCCAATTTCACTTTTCACTGGAACTTACATCACCTGTGTACTTTATACAAATAAAAATGATAAGTATACGTCGTATTTTACATAGCTCATACGATTTGTGAATGAAAAATAAACAAACATTTTCGAATACTTGACATTGTAATTTGTATTGTGAAAGACATGTGTATTTCAAAATACAAGACTGGTAAACATATAATCGAAGTAATTTATCAGGACAAAAAAAAAATATTATACTTTATCTTAGTGTATATTGACACTGTAATTAGTATCTTAATTCTAATAAATGCAAATTCGATTGTTCGTAGTACACGCACATCACACATAATTGACAAGCTCAAACTTACTTATATCTACGACTTATAATAATCGTAAATCTAGTGGTTTATACGTTACTAAAGACATGCACGTGACACGCATATCTTAATTCTACTTACTGAACTGACTTATAATGAGGACATTAAAATAGGTTTGGCAAGAAATATGTTCTTTATCTCAGTACTATTAATACTATTAAGCGTTTAGGCAATTACATCGGGTTCCGAGGTATGATTTCTGTTTATTTCTACATAGTCGACGACTTCCCAGTTGTCCTCTGGCTCTTCGGGCATGTGAGGAGGGAGGGCGGCCCGTGTCAGCGGAGTACCCACCTCGTCCAGCGACAGATACGAGCGTATGGCGGCCGCGGCGGAGTCGCCGTCCACAGAACGTGCTCGCGCGTTGAACGGGCCTCCTATGTCCTGGCTTGGTAAATCCCATATATGCCACTGAGGCGTCATCTTGAAATTCTGTATGTAATGAAAATTATCAGAATATTACCATTTATTACGAATATTTGTTAAAAACAAAACTTTTTATTTTGAAAGACTTTCAATCGAGAGAAAAGTGGATATTATTTTAATCATATTGTGTATAATGTAAGTGCGACGTCCGCCCAAAGCAATGCTGTGTCACTCAGAATATTTCTGTGGCACTGGTACAACACTGCTACCGTCCCCTTGAGACGTCAGTTCTTAAGTCTCATATGCCCAGTTATTACATTAATAACCTATTAATATGACATTGAAATTGATTGATTTAGATTATAGTGACATAAATATGTTTAACTTTCAAGTCTTATTTATAATTATCTATAGAGGCAATAAAATATAATAAGCAGGAAAATATATTACAGATGACAATAGGATTTCATACATTTAAAACAGTCACAAACCATAGCACGTAACGCTTATTATTACTGGCTGAAACAGTGTCATTGTTTAAGAAACGGGTTAAAGAGCACTACCTCTCCCTTTTGCCACTTATGTGTATATGTATGTATATATGTAAGTATGTATGTGGATATAAGGATATCCAGTAACAGGCATGCTGGAATAAATTTCATCATGAAATAAGCAGTGCCTTTGTATTCATTGTCTATGTATGTAATTTCTACCGTGTATTTTATATGTAAATAAACAGTAAAATAAATAAACAAAATAAAATAAAATTTTGACTTCGCATCAAAAGTAAATAGTAATATGGACATTGGTGAATGTCTGTCAGAAGCTTTCATTGCAACGATTTTGTAATAATGAAAGTAGGTAAATTAACCCAGACTGTGTAAATAGTTGTTTGAAACCACTAGATACATATGTTATGTAATAAGTTGCATTGTTAATGTAAAATATTTTATTAAGTTTTTCTGAGTCTACCTTCTATACCTATCAAAAATGTATAGAAGATTAAAAACAATACGTTTCTATACCGTATAAACTTTTGTGTCGTTTAAATCTACTTAATAAAACTTGAACACTGACTGAACGGTAAACTACGTTCAGCCTACATTGGTCAGTTTAGAAGCACGAAATTTTGCGCAGGAGTTCCTTATATAACGAAAGTGATCACTAAGATTTTTTTAAATTCATCCCAGGCGTCCAACCCCATCATAGGCGATGGAAGCTTTTAATAAAATAATAAGAGTATATAGCTTAGTGTATTATTATGTCTTATCATTTTCAAAAATATAGTTGTGAAATTTACGTTGTTAAAGATATATAATTATTACATATACATCTTTAGTGTATAAGAGAAAAGAGGAAGTAAATACATACTATAATAATACGATTAAGAGTAAAAAATAATGACTGCTTCCAGTTTCCATATACGACACGTGAGACGGTTACATGAACCTTGACAATAACCGCAGTGAACGCGATTCCTTCGGTGTCCTTGGCTACTTCCGACGTACAAACGTATAGTTAGGTGACTAGGGAATGTATTATCTACCGACTTACGATTTCCGCCATGTAGAAAAATTTGTTCCGACTTCAATATATAACTATTTTGCCTTTAAAATAACAAAGTTTGAACGTTGATCTCATTTCTTTTGTATCTTTATTATCGAAAATCGTCAAATACTTACCTAAATATTAGAAAACCAAACTTAACATATTCTAATTTTAACATATTTTATATAGAAAAAGAGGTAATTTAAAAATAAACTGTCTATTTCTTGCACAACCTTAAAACTTAAAATTTAGGCAGAGGTCGACTGGTATCACACACGACGCTTTGACCTATGAGTAACCTGTTTATACGTCAAGACACTATATAATTTTTAAAATAAAACCGACGGAATTCTGCCACCAGTAAAACATTATTGATAAAAAAGAAATACGATATTGTTTTAAGGTAGCTAGTTTTTGTTCTAGTGTATTCATTATATATGATTGAAAGACCGCAAACTGCAATGTTATCAGTGAATGTCGCACTTAATGTCAAGGAATCACACACTTTGCATAAGCGTATTGTATTTAACCATGAAATAACCGAGAAACGCCTAATCCCATTGTTTGTCAACACTGGCACGTCATCTCACGTGCTTTTTCAATCGCAGCGGGGCCATAAAGAATCGTATAACCTGATAACATGTTATTCTACTAAACTCTAACGCAGATCGGTACTTACGACGTGAGGCAACAATGCCATTAGAGCGGAATATCTAAGTAGAGCCATTTAATCCGCCCCCAAATTCATTGTCTTGTTTTAATTTTTAGTAACGTAAATTCATATTAATTTTGGACAATAAATAAAAATTCCACTATTTTTTCTTTAAGTCTACTGTACATAAATTATGTGAACCTGTACATCATGATATAATGTATAAGTAGGCACATTATTATATAACCTACATAAATAATGTATCTACTTATAAATTTTTAAAAATTAGTTACTAAAGTTTTTATCAATGTTTCTGGTAATATGAATAGTTTACATTTAGGTAAGCAATGGGCACTCAGTGAGTAAAACTACGGTTCACGCATAACAAGGCAATCGGTCTTTCATGACATCAGACATCTCGACTGTTTTATGGCTCCCGTACGTCAACGCTTCTGTCATATTTACTTAGTACGGTGAATTATTCGCTAATTCGTCAAGATCATATCAGTAACTGTTTAATTTGGACTGCGATAAATTTTCTCGCCCAGTGATGTATGGTGTAATGAAACTGCTTATTGTGATCAATAAACACTCCACGCTTATCGTACTGATGCAGTACGATAAGTCGGAGTACAGCGAGGCTAAGTTATGACGCCTCGCTTGATTATGCAATTGCTAGAATTTCTTATAAGTTTTTTTTATAGGTAAACGTGACGAAACGTTCACCTGATAGTAAGTGCAACGCCTGCGAATAACAAATGCTGAGAACATTTCTGTGTGACACCACGCCGAGCCCGTTCCTCTGAGAAATCAGTTCTCAAGTCTCATAGACCCAGTAATTGTACTTGCTCTCGGTGTCCTTCAGACCCGATCAGAGTAATGTTTGCACACTACTGTCGCATGGTAGAATAAATGGCCCTGCGATGATACCTACCCAGACGAGGCATAGGGACCAGCTGTTATCAAATTACGTAGAATGTGTTTATGTTGTAACTTCCAATTTAATTGAAAGTTATATTATCCACATGCCTGTAGTAAAGATAATCCCAGCATTGATTTTACCATTATAGCATCCTATTTTTTTACCACTTAAAGGTTTAAATTTTGTTTTTTCTACCAATCATGGGACTTTATTACGCAGCCTGTATCCTAAATGTAACTATATCATTTAGATGCTATATCTTATTGAAGTAAAGAGATCGGCATTCGAGATTTTATAGAATTAGATGTTGTAAAATGGAATTTCGTGTAATATACTGCACTATATTTACCTATGGTAATTACAATTATTTTTTAAATTATTATTACCATTACAAATTCTCATTAAAAAATCTGCCGTCCAACCGGGATTACCTTTTAGAATGATCCTGAGGCAAAAACATCCAATTAATTTCCAAATAAAAAGGGTTGTAGTACATACTGTGCTTTTCGCATGCAGTGTGGTGGCGGTTTAGGAGAACCTACCACCCCATCTCATCTCGGGGGTCTCGTAAAAGTCGACAAAGGGAAAAATTAAAACCAAAGGATGGGCAACAGCATTTTTCTGGAACATCTGAATACATAAACTGCGGTTGCCAATCCGCCTGCCAAGCGTGGCAACTATGGCGAAATCCCCCCAAAATGAGAGCTACAAACTTTTGTAGCAATTTTTGGGGAAGATCTATGTTCATCTGTGGACTAGTGATAAGGCTGAAATGATGATGATGATGATGTACCCTAAGACCCACCTCAGGCAAGCAGTGGTGCTGTAGGCAGTAGTAGTTGTGTGTGCCGTCGTTGTGGCACCAGGTACCGTCCGGGAAGTAAGGGTCGAGTCCGGCCGCGTTCAGTTCAACACGCGGCGCGTAGAATCCGCCGCCAGCCGCCCGCCGGCAGAATATCGCGCAACCCATCCACATTCGAGCTGCGAACAAACGTATTACAATTGTAGAAAGTACATACTAAATATTTTGATCATAACATCGGCTTTTATCTTCGTTTTTCAAATTATAGGCATTGACTCGCTTAGACATCGTTTAAATATGTAGCAAAAAATCTTGTAGATACAATAGTATTCTATCTATTCTATTCTACCGATGTCTGTTTATGCTAAAGTCTAAGACTTACGTAAAAACATATAAAGTGTTACTTTACACACACAAATGTTAAAAAATGCACAGTGTTACTGTGCACAGGTTTTCAAGCACCGCGTGGTAAATGAGCATTTAAACTTGCAAAACAATTTTAGCGGTGCCGGCATTGGGCGCCATTGGACTTTTGTATGTAAACATTATTGACATAGAGTAAATTTCCTTTATCCACTAGGCGAGATAGATTATTAGATTTTCACAGTAAGGGACTAACTACGTAACTATTTTGCATTATGAAGAATTGCGGCCGAGGCTTACTCAGTTTTGTGACGTGTCTTAGTAATGGTTCTGCAATTGAAGATCGCGCAAAAAATAACAATGACGGCTGCAGAAGCAACAATAGACCGTGTTATCTCTACTTTATAATTAGTGAAACAAATCTATTTTTGACTTATTGTGCCAAAGTGGTTTTCAGTATTCGTTTTGTGTGTGTAAGCTAAGTACTGCATAATTATTTTATTGTACTATTCACGTGACAGCCAACTCGTCAAAATCAGATCAAAATTGCGCAGCTGATGTCATAATCTAATTTTATATCATAAGCCTGACGATCATGATACTGTGATTATATGACAAATAACAACAATCACTCCCCTTGTGGTTTCGCGACGACTGTGTAAAACTTTAAGACATAAGTAGACGTAATAAACAAACAGTTGTGTGGTGACAGTGTTACGGATAGCAGCGTCTAAGGTTCCACTAATCCGTAAATAAAACGTGGAAATCACTGCGAATCTTCCCACCTTAGGAGGGATCTACACTCAGCGTCACAAAAATCGCACCTCTCTGAGTTTGCGCGAATAATGCCTGTAATGGCTAGAAACGAATTATGTTTATATAAATATTGGTATGTTTGTAATGGGTATTTGAATAGCTTTACATTATTAATAAAAAAAACATGAAATCATTAAAACATTTATCATTATAGAGCGTCAAAAATAAACACTGTCAAATGCTCGTTAGTAAGGACGCTAGTTACACCACCTAAAAAGGGTATAAAAGGGTCGATCTGGATGAAATATGGGCCTGTCGTAATTTAGACTTTGCAGTGAACACACGTGAACAAGTAACCCAAGTAAGAACAAGTAAAGATGGACACCAGCTCTGAAGAAGCCGCTCAAGTGATTGCCCTATTGCAGTCGGGGATGCGGCAGTGTGACGTTGCTCGACAGTTGAACCTGTCCCGTTTTTCAGTTCGACGGGTGTTCCAACGTTTTCAGCAGACTGGTGGTTATGTTAGAAAACCGGGATCTGGAAGAAGACGGTGCACATCAGAAAGAGATGACCGTTTCATCGTTACGACATCTTTACGAAACCGTTTTACAAATGCTGTTGAGTTGCAACAACAGCTTCGATCAACTCGGAGAACATCTGTGAGTGTTTCTACGATAAGAAGAAGGTTACACGAAAAGAGTTTAACAGCCCATAGACCTGCTAAAGGTCCAAAACTTACTGCACAGCATCGCAGAGATCGCCTAGAGTTTGCTCGCAATCATTACGAGTGGACTCTAGAACAGTGGCGGACCGTACTCTTCTCTGATGAGATGAGGGTCTGTCTCTTCTGCAATGACAGACGTAGAAGGGTCTACAGAAGACAGGGGGAGAGGTTCACACAACCCTGCTTCGAAGAATCCGTCGAATACAGGGGTGGCTCGTGTATGTTTTGGGGCGGCATTTCCGTCGACGGGAAAACGGAACTTGTGTGCGTTTCCCGGACCCGGGGTGGCCGTGGGCAAGGGTCATTAAATGCTGGTCGGTACATTACTGAAATCCTGGAGGAACATGTGGTCCCGTATGCTGGTTATGTCGGTGATGGATTCATGTTAATGCATGATAATGCTGGTTGCCACACCGCGGCTATTGTACGGGATTATTTACAGGAGGTCGATATCCCTGTTATGCATTGGCCAGCACGAAGTCCAGTTAACCCAATAGAACATCTCTGGGATGACCTAAAACGGCGCGTGCGAGCTCGAGATCCAGCTCCAGCCACTCTTCAAGAGCTCTAATGCGGTACTTGAAGAGTGGGAACAAATACCCCAAGAGGCTGTTGCGATCCTTGTAAGGTCCATGAAAGATAGCATGGAAGCCGTTATCAAGGCAAGGGGACCCCCCCTTGCCTTGATAACGGCTTCCATTACACACTAGGTTTTAAGAACTTTGTTTGTATTTTTTTTAAATTATTAATTTGCAAATTTGTACATACCCTGTCTTTTTCTTTAATTTCTCTTTCGTCTCGTTATAAAAGTAAAATTCAATTAAAATTCCTGAAAGCTAATGAAATTACATTTCGAATGATACCCTCAAACCACAACATTGCCATTGGTCTGTTCTATTAAAATAGTATTTACATTATTTTTTTCGGATGTGCGATTTTTTTGACACCGAGTGTATGTCCAGCAGTGGGCTGTAGACAGCATCCATAAGTAGAGTATGTCACGCAACTCGTAATTTTGTCGTTGTTTCCTACCTGTCTCGATACGTTTTAAATTTAGAAGAATATATAGTCACGCTTTTTTCCCAAGACTTAATAGAATAAGAATAGAATAGAGGGAATACGTGATATTGTATCTACAAGATTTTTTGCTATCATTCAATGAATTTAGAAGAAATTAATGTTAAACTAAAAGTTTTTTCTCTTGTACAGACTGATGTGATAAGATTATAGATTCCAGAGAATTCCAGAGAATAGTATCACATCAGTCTTCAGCGTTCAAGCGCACGTGCAATTCGAAAGGTGTTTTATTTATACATACAGTATAAGAACCCGGAATTCAAACGAAGCTATAAAAGCCGAATGACAAAAATCACTAACTTTTGGGAATATGGAAATGCTTTGGGTGCATCGATCGATGTCGTTAGATATGGCTAGGCTTTATAGAGGTACGACTTTTAACAAACAGTTTAAAAGGGTTTTACTTTTTATCAGGCATAGTACGTTTCATCAACCACATAAATAATTTAATTTTTTATGTGGTTGATGACTGAGGATGGTGATATATGGGTACTGTTTCCACTATATCTACAATTTAATTTATAACTAGCACTGCATTCATTATGAAATAAAAGTGTCATAATACTTTAATTGAAAATTGTATTACAGATTCTCCTAAAATACTCTACCTAAAAAACTACGGACACCCTTTATTCGTGCAAAATAACACCTTATCATGCAATACTGTTACTGTACTGCTCGTAGGAACGCAATAGGAAGTAAGAATTTTTTGACTGGTAACAATATGGCGGCAACATGGTTCGCCACCTGTCACGTTTCGTTTTCCGCGAGGGCGAGAGCTACGCGAGTGACCTCTGCCTACCCCTTATATCGGTAAAAGGCGTGACTGTATGTATGTATTAATCGATCAAGTGAACTTCACTTCAGTTTGACCATTGTACATGGTTATAAGTCTAATTAAAGTTATTACTATTTATGCAGTTTCCTGTACATAGATAGGTATAATGGAAACAGATATCTCGCTGTACTACTACACTACCAAGCATAGGGCATAGCACAAGCACGCTTTTTTTGTAATAATATATTTTTTTTGTTGTTACTAGGTATACATTCTTCAAGTAAAATTATGACATCATATTTTAAAATATTTTGTAATGTCTGTACTAATGGGGTCTGAACAAGGGTTAACTGTAAAGGTGTTGTGCTAGACCAACGACGCTGTACTGCAAGTAAGTTTCGACTATGGCATCTAAAAGATAAGGGCAAAAATTGATTAACAAAAAAGCAATATAGCGAAAAAAACTCTGCAATCTACCCGTGTAGCGACACATACGTCGCCACATAAGAAGCTCAAGAAATAGCTCATACACACAACAAATAAAAAGATTACTGGTTGGAGGAGGCGTCCTCCACATATAAAAACACCCGATCTGGCGGTAGCTACTCCTTTCTCTAGGCATTACATCCCCCAATTGTTGACCCCAATGTGCTTTTAACAACACAGCCAGCTTCTCACAACCACAGCAAGAACGTCATCGGCAGCCATCGCAATGTCATCATCAGATTCCTGTCGGCATAACGCGCGTTTCCTAATCTCTCAGCCCCTGAGGATCATCAACGGCGGCCACCTCTCCTCAGGTTCACTCAAGCGACTGCATCACTGTCTCCATAAGTCTCGACGACTGAAGACCTGAACAAGCACCCTCTTCTCTTGGCATTAAATTCGCCAAACCCTGTTTTTCCATTTTTTATCAACACATTTGATTCGTAATTTAGTTGTATAATTGCACTAATAAAATTTGCCAAAATAATAAAAGCAGCCCGTTATAAAAACGTCTCTGCTTATGATGGATTTCTATATACAGTGTTGGATCCTAAACCACTCGCTTAAGCGGCGGCTTGGAGAAGATTCCTTATGAAAGCTATATTTCAAAATACTATTACTACATATAACAACATATACAATGCAGTTCATGGACTAAATAGGAAAACTCACGTCAGTCGTGAAGCCTACCAAACACACACGCTTCAGGCAGAGTCTATGTGCATCCACGGCATGTCACGTTTATATATTGCAACAAATATTTAAAAGTCTAGTGACAGCCTACTGCCGTTTTGAGATGCTTTTGAAGCCAGGAGTCCGCATCGCTGCTTTATTGCTGGTTGGCGGACTGAATATGTCAAAATATCTGTTATTTCATAGTCAAACAGATTTATTCACGATGTTTTCCTGAATTTTAGGATTAAACAATTGCAATTGCCAACTTTAGTGCTGCCGGCTGCGGGTACAAATCCGTACCACTCGCGATACTATGCAATTTTCATTGGCTTCTGCGATATGGGCCGCGGGTACGGTTCCTGCACATGATATTGGTATTGCCAACAGATAGTTGTTCTGGGTCGAGGTGTTTGTGGATGAGCAATTTATGTATATAAAATTAATACATGTCTAAAGAGAATATTTATATACGGCATTATTTATTAATTAAAAAAAAAAATATTTTACTCACTGGGGTCATGGGGAGCTTGTAACCCACCGCCACGGGCATCGAGTACAACTAGCTGCGCTGCATACTCGCCACAGCGCCGCGCCGCTAACTCGTTCGCACTTACACGCGTCTTCTTTCCACACACCTGCGTCAACAAAATCATGATGAATTCGATGTCGCCTTATGGCATATAATAATAGCTTAATGTTAGTATAGTAGTTTCCCTTTCCAAGTTTGACAGAAAGTCTATTTAATCATGCTCAATAGAAACATATTGTCACTTTCTGTGTCTGTTCTGGACACACTAACTGTAACTAGACCTGAATCTCAATATATTTATAAGATTATTTTTTTTAAATACCAATTAAGACAAACCTTGAGGAGATGCCCCACGCGTTGAAATATACTATAATACAAATTTTTAAAATACAGAATCAGGATACCACTTTAGGGGCTTTTTTTGACTAATTCTATAAGCACTTCACATCACATTCTATAAGCATTGGACTTCTAGTAAACATACCCTAAATCTCTTTTCCGAAACTAGATAAATTTTATTATAACTAGCTGCTACATGAACAGCATAAAAAAATTTAAAACGCATCCTGGAGCTGTCTATTTTCTTATTTCATATTATATTGTACATTAAAAAAATATCAATAAAAGTAGATACCAACAAGTTAAAAAAGACAGTTGATATTAGTTAAGGACACGTAATCTGAGCTGCAAATATTAATAAAACAAACTAATGGAGAAGTTACTTCTAATTTCTTTCATTTTTAAAGAAAATTTCATCTAAATAAGAAATGTCCTTCTAGAATTTTTTTTTAAAAGAAAAAAGGAAATTAAACCACTTTCTCAAATATGTACAGAAAAGAAAAAAAAATGTCTACAAGAGTATGTGGACAGATTTTTGCATACAGCTCGAGGGTCCGAAGTCATGGGGATAATCCTATCTTGAAAAGAGATTCCGCTGGTGCTTACATTTATAACTACTCTATTTTGATTATCATCTTTCTTGACAGTAAACAAATTATCAGAGCTTTGTACTAGAATTAAAGAGGACTGTAAGCGTGTGGTAGTGGCTTAAGAGAATCACTACCTCATCTCATCCCGTGGGTGTCGTAAAAGTCGACAGAGGGAAAATAAATACCAGAAGATGGGCAGCAGCCTCTTCCTGGAACATTAGAATAAATAAACTGCTGTTGCACAGAAGACGACAGTGATCCTTGTGGTCTCTATAAAAGCTGCAGAGATAGTTTTTTTCAAAATTGTGCTCAAAATTATGACCTACATATATACGCTGCTATAACAGTACATTGATAAGATCTAGAAAAAGTAAGCAGATGCGAAGCTATTAAGAAATCGTACAGAAATTCAGAGTCGGACTGAAGTAACGTGCAGTTCCAATAATATGAAATCGATACTGTGTAATCGTCATTTTAAAACTTTAGGATGCCTACTTCTTCAGTGCTATATAGTCTTATACGTATATACTGACTTTTAAGCATACAGACGCATGATGTCAATCATTTGTAGGATAAATGTCTCGGAAAGAAATGCACGACGAAAATATATAAATAAATGGGCTGGATTTAGAAATATGGGAGAATTATTTCACCTACCACGCGATAGAGTTTTATTTACTGATATCTGGCCTTCACTATTTAGACCGTAAAGGTAATACAACTATAGAAGAACTCAGCGAAACTGTATCTGTCTTCAGCTGCTGTTAACAAACTGTATATCGGTGCAATAACTTAATACAGCCATTGATATCTTATTCCGACTAGTACAACAGTAAACTTAACATTATTTTTTTTACATAATTTGGCCAAATGATATCAACATAATTTAATACCATGGCCTCTTAATACATGTCCTGATGCAATACGAAGTTAAATTATAGGATTAACACTGGGATCCACACTTTATTAGAAGAAATATAATAAATGAGTAGAGAAATATATTAGATATAAAAACCAAAAATTTAATTGTACTCAGCTACTTAAAAACTGACAGTTTTACCAATGGCTTGGCAACAGCTCTTAAATGTTACTCAAATATTAGCAGAGAAATACAATAACTTTTAGCGAAATTACTAAAGAATATCTCAAACCGTATTGTATATTTCGTATTAATTTCGTCGTAATTTCGGATCCTACTTTCAGGACGCAAACAATTCTTATTAACAAACATTTTATTATTTTTGTATAACATGGTCTTGTGTTACTTCATTTAAAGTTATTCCATTTTTGATGTGGGGTGCAAATGAGACCTGCTTCATTTCATCTATTTGATGTGTTTTTCAAAAATAAATTTTCGTAACAAAAGCAATAAAATGGTTCGTATCAATACTAAAAATAGGCTTCCAAAAAATGTTGCTTAGGAGTTACGCCAACCTTAGTATCGTCGCACAGCATGACGTCGTAGGCGGCGCCTTCACACACACTGCCCTTGGCGCAAGAGCGACGACGCTCGAGAGCGCCGCGGCTTCTGCCCGTGCAGCCGGAACGGCAGGCACCAGACTGCCACTCGCCCCAACCCTCGGCTGTACCCGCCAACTGCCGCTGGAATGTCCGAACTCGGCAACGGGTCCGCTGCCACACACCCGCCGCCTTGGCACCACTAGTAGAATACACCCATATTGGTAAATAAACTGAACAAATCGTCCAAAACGCCTTCAAATCATTAATAGAGTCCGCAACAACTTTAGGGACGTGGTTTGCCACCCGTCACGTCTCGTTTCTCATGGGGGCGAAAAGTGGACTACGTATGGTCTCTGCTATCCCCATATATGTGAAAAATCCGGGACTGTATGTATGTAAGAACTCTTAACCTTACAGCAAAAATTATTAACTACTAATAATGGATAAACTGCATAGACAAAGCAGACAATATTTTGTTTCGTCATCAACAGCCAATTAATTGTACCCTGTTGGACACGGACCTCTCCAAACTGAAAAGAATTTACTATTATGGCCATGAAGCTACTTCTCGTAACTATTTTAAGTGTTTTAGTGCCGGTATTCTGCAGATGGTTCACCATTGGACGCCATGCTAATTTTTTAATAAACTTTATAAGTAGCTAAGGATGATAATCTTACAGATACTTTCTTATTTATCTTTAACATTCCAATAAGCAGAGGAAGAATAAAATGGAAATGTAAAGATCTCAACGCCTGTTAATTTATTTCATAAATGTGGATTACACACTTTAAACGCGTTCTAATTTTGTTTATAAAACTATACATTAACCGAAAAAAGTCAGTTAGTACAGATATGTGTGGATTCATGCCAAGATTTGAAAATATTTTTGGCGACAAGTTTGTTGTACTGTTAATTGTACATCAGTTTGACGTTACGTGTTTTAGTTATTTTTTTATTAGTTATTTTTTTAGCAACTGCACACCTAAATTTGCTGGTTTTATAAGTCATTGATGATTTACAGCTCGTCAGGTACCTCTCAAGTGTGAGTACCTCTGTGTTTGCGCGTACACTTGTGGCACTATAATATCTCCTGCCCAGTTGATAACTTCCGACAGTATTCGGAAGTCGTCGACGTGATTGAAAATTAGCCAGGAAGACATCATATTAGAGCGTGATCTTCACCTGCTCACCCCGTTAAAGTTCATGTTTTAGAACCCCTGAGTTATTATGCGTTGAGTTGTGTTGTGCGTGTGATATGTTGGTCTGTGAAACACACCCACGATACAGGAGAAATCCTAATGTGTGTCACCCTTTTTTAAAAAAAAATGCTTAACCATTACTGGGTCAGTTCGTCAGTTTTCGGCCTTTAAGCGGAGTTGCAATTACAAAATTGTAGAAAAAATGGTTTATTCTTCCTGTTTCTATCTTTTTGATAATAATGTTTTTTTTTTAATTTTTGTACCAGTTTGGCACTAACATTTTGTAAAACATTAAAATCCCAAAAGTGGGTAAAAAGTTACTTTTCGGCCATTGAGAATTTAGTTTTCTGCTACTGCATTGTAATGAATAAAACAATTAACTTAAAAAATATTAATTAGTAAATTTGTTAATTAGTAAATAAATATTTACACTGATTTACTTTGGATGAATTTAATTTATAAATTACATTTAATTTAAAAAATATTTATATAATATTTTATGTACAATTTATTAGTAGGCTGAAAACTAAATTATACAATTTTATTGTATGTTTCAGTTTTAGGCCATCCTCAAAATGTTATCATTCGTAATTAATATTACTGTAATTTGGCGACAGAAAATTAAATGTAACAGTTTTAATTCATTGACATGGACAATAATTTAAAAAAGAAGAGTCAATTCGTAATACGTAAAATTTATGAAAAATATCTTATTATAACTTAGACTATGTTAAACTTGTTTGCGTCCGTATGACCGAGAACTAAACATTTACAAAATGTGTATATGCTACTATTCGGCCACCTCAATTATCGTCAAATTTGATGAAACATTACGGTAACCATCAAGATAGTATAATAATAAGTATTTTCTGTAATGAAATAATTAGCTACGTCCAAATAATTACCTTGGAATGAAAAGCGCGCCACAATTTTTTTCTAAATTTAAGCCCGTAATGACAAATCCGATCTTTTTACACCGATGTTTAAAAAATGAAATTCATTTAAAATAATATAGAATTATTTTATAATTATTTGATTTTTTTAAGTTAACTGCTTTTACTTTTCAAAAGACTGACCGACGGGGCTAAGCATACTGACGTGTTACGCAACGGGCAGTGACGGGCTACGCACAGATCTAACGATCTATAGTAAATACCTAATCTGCATCGGCGTCATTCGCTCGGTGCAGTCTTAAACAGCTGATGAAGATAAAGATATATCTACATGATTTCGAAAGGATATAGGTGAAGAAAAGTAAGTTACTTTGCGGATCTTAGCAAAGTAACTTACTTTTCTTCATTATAATGGATTTCCGCAAAGTAACGCCTGATTCTATTAACTATAGGATATAGGTGTTTACGGGTCACAGGGACTAATCGTTATCTGGTGGAATGTATATTCGTTTGTCAATCTTACGAGCATAAACAAATATTGTAGCTGCTAAGACATTTCTGCACTGGTCATTTGTAGAATTTTAAGTTGGAATTAAAACAAAGAGTGGTACAATGCCTACCTTCATAAAATATTCAAGTAATTAAGAAGATTGAGTGTAAAATGAAAAAGGTACTTATGGGAAAATGAACGTCAAAAATGATTTCAAAACAAATGTGTAATACATTGTACAGATGATAATTACTGAAAATCGGTGATACTTTTCTTCTTTGTGTATCCTTTGTTACAAATAATCAAACATATTTATGGTAAAAGCATAAGCTATTTTGCGAGGGAGAAGCTCGCTGATTTGCTCGCTGGACAGTGAGGCTGTTTGTCTCTATTTTTTTCTGTGTTTATTAATTCTATCACTCCACGTAATCCGGGAGTAGACAACTTTTGAGTAGAAAATTCTATTAAACACTTCGCAAGTTCAAAATAATATTAATGGAAAAGTATATTTTAATTATTTATCATAAATGCAATAAAAATACATTTTCCATAATGATCACGTGACCGCGTGTGACGTCATTGTTAAAATATATTATTTAGCTTATTATTTCCAAAGTTGATGTTCCACGAGTTTTAAATAAGACTGTTCAAAATTTCTATCAACGCTGTGGTGTGCCTTCTGGGTTCTTGTTTTATCATGTCCCGGTTAAAACAGATATTCGTATAAGTGGTTGAAACTTGCTCGATTGAATGTAAGAGATGTATCAGCGAAATCAAATTTATTTTTTCGTGAAGAATATTTCGATAATAACAAACCATTGCGATACCTAACACTTTATTTCTAGTTAAATAACTCCATTTAAACTTAACCTTTTTTGAGGTTATGTTGTTATTAGAGTAAATATTTATTGAACGATGACGTCACTTTTTCTGATTGGCGAATTCACTCACGTGAATCACAGATAAAAAAAATTCTGAAGGGAAAATTAAATTAAATAATTATACGTTTTTAGAGGTTATGTTGTTATTAGAGTTAATATTTATTGAACGATGACGTCACTTATTTTTAATTTAAAATTTAAATTTGTATCGAAAAGATGTACTTACCTACTCCTAATTATACGCTTTAGAAATCAAAAACTTTAGAAGTTATGGTACTGTGACATTTCAAACAGAACGAAATTATTAGGGTACCTAGTAAGAGATCGAAACGCTAAAAAAATTAGTCAAATGCACAGTATAACTTTAGAATTAAGAAAAATGAGTACTCAATACAAGTAATGATAATAATGTTAAAAATAAATAAATTAAAAGTAAAATACATACATATGTATGTATGTTTTTACGTGAGAAGATACGTGCCCTATTCGCATACACGTCAACGTGCTCTACACGACTAATCTGATTTCGAACCCCGTGGGAGGACCACTTTACTGCAGTAAAATTCTACCACGAGTTCGATGGTCAAGGAAAACATAGTAAGGAGAAGAGAAGTACTGTGTTTAAGTGTGAAGGGCACTAAGAGCTAGTGCATGAGACTTAAGAACTGATGTCTTAGCGTGACGGGCGCAGTGCGGTGCCACTCAGAAGTGTTCCGGGTGATACAGCATTTGTTATAGGCATATTTAACGATAAAAAATAATTTAAAAAAGTATGAGCAAGTTACTTTGCGCAGGCCGCAGGGTGTGCCGGGCAGCGCGGGCCCCGCGTAGTAGAAGCCGAGGCGGTGCGGCGAGCGGCACACCAGCTGCGCACACTGCGACTCGCCGCCCTCCTGCTCGCCGCTCACTGCCGCTGCGTCAACGTCACGCAGCAAAACCTGCAACGACATATTTAAATCAATATTAACTTGTTAATACTATACCGTAGATACATACATTTATTTATACCATAGATAGCTATTCTGAAATGATAAGATTTATCGAAAAAAAAAAATGAACGTAACTTTAAAACATGATGTAACGTAGTCTAAATTACATACACACACATAAGATCACGACTGTATCCCATAAGGGGTAGTCAGAGACTGGGCACTCACTGCAAAAGCAGATGACTGCCACAAACCACGTTTGAATAAAACAATATAATACACTTGGTGTGATAGGTGGTGAACCCTTTTTTTTTGTTTTTTTTTTAGGACTGATGGTCACTGTTAGCCCGAAGGCTTTTCAGCTTCGCCGGATTGAAAGGTGGCATAGCGCCGAGAGCGCTTAGCCGAAACCTTTATTTATGGATGACTGGCGCAAGGGCCCCCAAGAGGGGACCTCGGCTAGGACCGTCATCCTGTTCGCGTGAGTAACCGACTCGAGGGTGCCCAAGGGGGCCGGCCTCGGCTCGGTCAGTTACTGCAATCGGGAGGGCAATATTACTACTACTATTATTACTATTATCATGATTATTATTAGATAAGTTTACCACCAATTCGGAATGCGTTTCCGCTGGAGAAGAAATGGCACAAGAAACTTCAACGACGCTTCTGTTTATGATACTACTGCTAGGGGAGAACCGCCCTGAGATGCGGCGGTATCGCGAATAACTTTGTCTGATACGCCCTCGCCGACGGCGGGGGCGGTATGATGGTGATGTTTTGTGTTTGCGTAGTGATGAGTAGAGCGCTTGGGCCCTAGTGGTCGCGTCGTCAGGGTCCTCGAGGACGTGCCTCGGTCTCCTTTTTCCGCGGGTCGAGTTTTGGTGTATCGCGAGGGGGTTGTATGTGGCGGCACTTACAACCAGTGGGTTGGGGTGCGTGGCAGCAGGTGGTGAGCCCATCGCCACCGTGCGCTATTGGGGGCACAGTGCAGTTTTTTTCCTTACTCGCCTTTTACGAGATCCATTGGATGAGATGATGTGGTAGTAGTAGTCTAAATTAGTGGCAGGGTTATTATCTATAACCTGTGGTATATATATAGGCTATATCGATAGTAGTTCTCGAGTTAAAACGGCTCCTTAAAAAAGGGTACTTTTGTTGTGTATATAATAATACCTGAAGAGAAGCTTTGTACCCATTTTAAGCATATTGCGAGCACGGAGGATTTATACATAACTAAGCGATGCCCGCGACTTTGTCCGCTTGGGTATACGTTTTTTAAATATCCCGTGGGAACTATTTGATTTTCCGGGATAAAAAGTACCCCATGCCCATCTCATGCAAGCTATCTCTGTGCCAAACTTCGTTAAGATCAGTTCAGCGGTTGAATCGTGAAAAGATTACAAACAGGACAGAGGGACAGAGAGAGAGAGAGAGTTATCTTCGAATTTATAATATAGAAAACGGATTTATGTGAAACATTATATAAAATTTCATAAAATAAAACATTCATTATTTACGTCCATAATGACAGTGTCGATTAGATTATGTTCCGTCATTTGTTTACATTCGTACCAATGTCAGTAGGGAGAACGTCGCCATAGAATTTTAAAATGTATGAATTACGGTCACAAATAAATACTCATTTGTTAATAGCCGATAGGTGTCCGGAAGAGTAGAATAGCACATACCTATTTCCTACCGAGGTGTCGTAAGAGGCCACTAAGGTACTAAGGTACGCACAGGCTTTATTCGCACAGAATAAAACCATAATATGCATCGCACTGTACTGCTCGTGGGAACGGAGGAGTAAGAATTTTTTGAATCGTACCAAAACGGCGACGTGAATCGCCACCCGTCACATTTTCGTAACCAAATTGGTGATCGCAAATTATTATTAAATAGAATAAAAAAAAAACATTTATTATTTACGTTCATATTGACTTATTTTACGTGCACATACTGCCAATATCTACCTTTATAACCTATGGTCAAACAGTCGTACAGAGTAGATATTGACGCCACAGAATTTATGTCGACCGCGTGGCGTAGTGGTTAGCGTACCTGACTTCTGCGCCACCGGTCCTGGGTTCGATTCCCAGCCGGAGGTAACATTTGTGCAAAAACACAAATTGTTGCTTTTCGGGTCTGGTTGTGTTGTGCATGTGAAATGTATGTTTGTAAAACGCACCCACGATACAGGAGAAAATCCTACTGTGGGGCTTCGTTTTTTTAATAAGAAAAAAAAAAAATTAAAATGTTGTCAACAAATAATTACTCAAACTTCAACAACGTTCAAACTTAAAAAAAATATGACTTACGGTCGAATTCCGACCACAGGGCGACCACCAGTATATCCAATACATAATTGTTTCTTTTCATTCGCCTATACAAACTATAGCAGTGATATTGCTGTTACTTCACATTGGTATTAGGTGAGAGCGCAGTACTTCTCCAGTCGCCGACCTATTGTGTGCTTCAGATAGTATTTGCAGCATTGTTGTAACACATATGATTTTGAAAAAGAATGTGTCTTACCTCACATTGTTTCTTGGCGTCCCACACAACACCGGGTGCACCTCCGAACCGCTCGTGTCGAAGCTCATCCGGAACCTCTTCGTCATCAGCACCGTCTAAAAGGCAAGTCGCCCATCTAAAATTTAATTTCAAACTATTATATAGGTGATTGCTATAATACCATTCTACCATGATACGATTGGGATGAGATGATTTATTTTCTAGACATGCCATCACTATTATTTATATTATTTCTTACGTAAGAAATTATACCATGTTCTAAGCATCCATTATTAATTTTAATTTTATGGAATAAATTGACGAAGGTTAATTCAAGTCCATAGAAAGAATTTCCTTTTGGTATTCCTTTTTATATAAAAAAGTGGCGGGACATGCGAATCGTTCACCTGGTGGTAAGTGCAACGTCTGTCCATTTCAAATTCAGTTCCATCCAGAACCTTTCTGTATTGGTGTGTGAAACCATACTGCAATCTTCACCCTGAGACATCAGTTCTTCAGTCTCATTTGTCCAGTTATTACATTAGCTATCAATGTCCTGACCGAAACACATTTGTACATTACTGCTTGACAGCAGGTGCTAGGGTAGTACATACCTAGGCGAATTCTTGCGTATGAATCCTACTACCAGTGAAATAATACGAGTAGTAAAGTAATCATAGTAGTAAAATAATCCTAAACAGCCGAAAACTGCCGTGGCGGTCATACTATCTCATACCGATCTCGTACAAGTAAACTAAGAGAAGAAATAAGTGGCAATATTTTAAAATTGCCAGTCCTAAAATACCCAGGATGACGAAGAGTAGCGCTTAAGGAGTGCGACGTTAGGCAATGCCATCGTTATTCCGTTTTAAAGTATAACGATTACGACCGATCCTCCCAAATTGAGGAAGGTTAGGGCCTTCCTCAATTCGGGATGATGTCTGATGCTGATGGTTTTAAAGTAAAACATAAGTGACTGAGAAAACATTAGCTATATTTTATAGGAAAGTCAATACAATTTTAACAGATAATTGAGAAGGTATACAGAGTCACTATATACTATTGATCAACATAACTCTTTTTTTTTATTGGATGAAATAATGAGAGGAGCAAAACGTTCACCTGCTGGTAAGTGCACCATCTGGCCATAACAAATGCTGTGTCACCCAGAACATTTCTGTATGGCACCCCACTGCGCTTGTCACTCTAAGACATCAGTTCTTAAGTCTCATATGCCCAGTAATTACACTAGCTCTCAGTACCCTTCAAACCGAAACACAGTAATGTTTGCACACTACTGCTTCACGGCAGAAAATCTGGCTCTGGGGTGGTACCTACCTAGACGGATTCTTAATATAATATCTGGCGGTTCAGACCTCATGGGCTATGTTAAATTGTTAGCTAGGTAAAATTAAAGTAGCAGGTAAAATGGTAAATTCAGCTTACTGCAAGTTGGCGACGACTTGCGCGCTGCAGCGGGACCACGTGGCCTCGCCGTGCGTGCCGCGCGACGGCGACATGATGAAGCCGTCGCGCGCGCACGAGTTGCCCGTGCCGTCGTGGTGCATGCCCAGGCTGAAAACCACCGGCACAAGTAGAAACAACCCACAACCACCACCACTTCAGCCTATCACTAGTCCACTGTTGAACATAGGCCCATAGATTGCTACAAAAGTTTGTAGCTCTTATTTTGGGGAGATTTTTCCTTTTCTCCCAAATTTTTCTCTAACTAAAGAATATGAAGAAATATCCGAAGAGCGCTATAAGGAAGGAACCGATCGGAAGTTTTTTTAGATCTGTTAATCAAAAATTACCTATGCACCTGTTATTCTACTCTGCCGGACAACTGGTTACATAAATTGACCTCAAATTAAGTAGTATTTATTGCTGCTCCGCTGGTTATAGTTATGATGATCACAGAACCCAGTAGTTTTGAGAATATCCACTCGAGGTCTCAATAGAAACTATATATCAGTCCTGGATTTATGTAATTTGACCACAAACTGTTTGTCTGCGTAATTTTTTTATCCATGAGAATGATATTCTTTCACCTAATACGATTAGATAAAATAATATGCCTTTTGTTTCATATTACCTGCGCAGATAGCTTAACTAACAAATATTGGTGTTTTTGGCCCACTTACCAAGACGACTAATAAATATGTCGTATCCAATAATTCCGAAAATAGTTTGTTTCTCCAGCGATCAACTTTAATGTATCGTAATAATTTAGTATTTCCATAAAATATAGCCACGTAAATTAAATTCGTGTATTTATATTAACATTGCACATAATGTGAAAACGCATGAAAATGTAATGTTATACTTTTTATAACAGCAACAGTATTTTAAACTTGTAAGTAGGAAAGAAACAGACGAGCTTTTGGCGCCAAGTCTAAAGGTAGCGCAGTGTTTTGATTGAATTTTGTAATTTTTGTGTATATTTTGAGTTTTGATGTTTAATATTGGTAGTTTATTTTGCAGCAAGTGCTCGTGAAAGTGTACAGTAATTAGAAAATTCAATCTAAGACCACTTTTGGTTTTGTCTCCATCAGTCCAACAAATCTTCAGTGAAAGTCAACCATAATTTTATTGACGATCGAAACGAAGTACTCGTTATAATTAAATTGTTACTCGATATTGGCAAAAACCGATTGGCAGCTAATTGCCAGGATCAAAAAAGAAGAAGAAGAATGATACAGACTTATGCCCAATTTCATGCGCGAGGATATAAACGGAAGTGAACCCGGCGGAGGGGTAGGGACGGCCTAGCATGTCGCTGGTGCCGAACTCGGACACCACGCAGGCGTGCGCTGGCAGGCAAACGCCACCCACCGGCGCCAGGCCCATTGTTACGCCGTTTCGCCGCCCACCTTCCTCCGAGTAGAAGTCCAAACTGAAAACACAAACATACCAATAAAAATAGAGCTCTTAAAACGCCCCAGATCATCCAGACCTTTACGGGTGGTAGGATTCCTATGCAGAAATTCGTCTAGGTAGGTACCACCGCAGGGCCAGTTATTCTGCCGTGAAGCAGTAGTATGCAAACATTACTGTATTTTATCCGAAGACCACTCAGAACTAGTGCAATCGCTGGGCATGCGAGATTTAAAAGCTGATATCTCGGGATGACGGGCGCAATGTGGTGGCATACAGAAATGTTCTAGGTGACACAGTATTTGTTATAGGCAGACGTTGCACTTACCATCAGGTGAAAGTTTTGCTCGTCTCATCACTTTATCCAATAAAATAATATTCGTTTAATTATGTTGAGACACGTAGTACAGTTAAACACACTGTTCCTATGTTTGTTGATGGACAAGTTTAATGAATTGATTATGTTTTATCTGTTTGTTTTATGAAAGAATTAATTAATTACATTTACTTGTCCGAACTCCAACAACTCATGAATTTTCACAGCTGTTTAACAGACTTCAAAGAGTAGATAATGGCACTGTGTTGTGTTGTTAGATGAATTCTGAAGTCGCAAAAAGCGAAGGCACAGTTATAAAACATCGAATTGAGAAACGCTTTCTTTTAAACAAAAAGACTATACGCAACTATGGAGACACATTCATCAAATTATTAATTGGTACTCTGTAATTTGGCAGTATTTTTTCAAGTGAATAATGAATAACGATTTAAATGTATTTTTTAATTGGAAAATGTGACCAGACGAGCAAAACATTCACCTGATGGTAAGTTCGTCGTCTGCCATTACAAATGCTGTGTCACCCAAAACATTTCTGTGTGGCTCACAATTACCTTCAGACCGAAACACAGTAATTATCACACTACTATTTCACGACAGAATAACTGGCCCGCGCTAGACGGATTCCTTACTTACAACGATAGCTAAACCCGATTAGCCGTAATAAAAAGTCGAAAACTCACCCAGACAGCAATAAGGCCATATCCCAATGCTGTGGATCGTCATCGTCTTCAACGTTTAACGACCGCTGGTATGCACAGAATGAATCAAGTAAGCGACCTCTTTCGGCGTGCGGTGGCAGATCGTTTGGCTGTGAACGCAACAACGTCAGACGAACTAGCGATAGTTGTATACGGGTGCCCAGGGATGCGTGTTGGTATAATGCTTGTACCTGTAATGTTTAAATTGTAATTATTAGTAGAATAGTTTTACTGGTGGTAGAATTCTTATGCCAAAAATTCTTCTAGTAGATATCACCCACCGCAGGGCCAGTTATTCTACCGTGAAGCAGTAGTGTGCAAACATTAATATATTTTGGTCTGAGGAACACTAAGAGCTTGAGTAATTACTGGGCATATAAGACTTAACGATTCAATACGAGTAATAACGCCGGTACTCGTATCCCGCTGACAAGGTTAGCTACAGAGAACAATACACACGTTTACGAAACTGACATTTTTGCACTCACGAAGCCAAATGTTAAGAAATGTATTGTGGACACACTCCTTACATATTAGTTTTTTTTTCTGTATGCGTATTCATACATGTTATCGAAGTACATACATATGCATACTTATATGCATATGTATGTATTTTTAAATTGTAACTCTCTCTCTCTCTTCTCTCTCAAATTTAACTCAAAATTATAATGAAGCCTAGAAGCTCCCATTCGTTTCATATAAAAAAATCTAACTCGAGCCTACATTTCTTTTTTATTGATGTATGTATGTAATGTAGTGGGTATAATGTTTTAAATGTAATTTAATTACGTACTATAATAGTCTACTAACTGTTAGTTGTCCCAAATAAAGATAAAATAAATAATACGAACGGACGTCGCAAAGGGATGGCCGCAGTGTGGTGCCACACAGAAATGTTGTGGACGACACAGCGTTACTTATGGGTAGACGTTGCACTTAGGTTGCACACAGTTAAGAGCACACTTTAAAAAACATTGCGTCGAAATTAAGATTTGTTATTTTTGTTATTAAAAAGTTAGACAGCTGTCGCATTAATCTACAGCTAAATTAGTCTAGTCACTGTATTGTACTATGGCGTATTACCTTTGAAAAAACGTGCACTTCGGGTAATCTTTAACTTTACTTCTCGCGAGTAGCTACGAGAACTGTTCAAGGAGACTAAAATTTGCATTCTTCCGTAAGTGCTTATTTTTGAAAATATTGTGTACGTACTGAAAAATATGTGAAATACAACAAAAACGTGACTATAACCCGTAATCGGCTGAGGCAACGCGTTAGAGGTTCTTACGTTTAGTATAGGTTTGTCAAAACTAAAAAGTGTATTCTTAGTAGATTTAAAGGTTTTTATAATAAAATTCCAAAAATAGTGACGCAAGAAACTAAAATATATTTAAAAAACTTGTCAAGAAGACAATTAGATAAACTATACGAAATAACTCTTATTATGCGCTTACAAACCCCTTAGCTACCAATCATACATACATACAATTACGTTCTTATATGGGAATATAACGTGTAACGTATACGTTTTTCCTTATAAGAGGTAGATAGAGGCCACTTTTCACCCCCCTGGGATGAGATGTGACGGACGAATCACGTCGCCGCCATTTTCGTAAGAGTCAAAAAAATACATCCCAAGAGCAGTATAGTGACAGCATTGCATATTATGGTGTAATTCTGCACGAAAAAAGGCTGTCCGTATCTTACGAAACTCGGTAGGAAAGAGGTAGGTGGTACTCTACTCCGCCGGACACCTATGGGTGTTGTAATAAATTAATGTAATTTTTAAATTATTTTAAGTAATATGACATTGAAAAAAAACCCCAGAGTTTCTTGCCGGTTCTTCTTTGAGGTGTTATTTTGCAAACCGGTATATACAGGGTCATTCGTAATGTCCTATACATTCCGGCAGGCTGGGCTTAGGGACAATGTGTATATGCACCAAAAAATATAATGAGCCGCGTAGCGTGATACCTGTAGGAGATATGTCAACTTAAAGAATTTACTCAAAACTCATAGGTGACTACTACCCTGTTATACAGCTGATCGAGGCAATGAACTTATAAATTTAAATGGGCGGTTTTCCATTGAGCTGCCATCGAAAGAACTCGCAAGTACTAGGATAACATGAAGCAGGAAATCTGTTGCGAAGTAAATCTGTAAGTATGACGCCGTAGTAGGGTAACATAAACGAAATGGAGAAGAAAACGTATTTTGAATATGTCTGGTTCGGGGCAACGACTTTCTGAGTTAGGGTCGCATAATTTTAAAGTTTTGTATGGACATTTTTAGTATTCAATTTTGTCATTAAAGCTTCACCGTTTATCAGATCAAAGTAGCATGGATAGTTGCCGGGATGTTATATCCGTTTAGGTAGGTACCACCCTAGGGCCAGTTATTCTGCCGTGAAGCAGTAGTGTGCAAGCATTACTGTGTTTCGGTTTGAAAGGCACTGTGAGCTAGCGTAATCACTGAGCATTTGAGACTTAAGAACTGATGTCTCAGGGTTACGGGCGCAGTGTGGTGTCACACAGAAATATTCTGAGTGACACAGTATTTGTTGTGGGCGAACGTTGCACTTACCATCGGGTGAACGTTGCACTTACCATCGGGTGAACGTTTTGCTCGTTTCATCACTTTCTACAATAAAATAAAAATATGATAGGGGAACCTTAACCTAGTGTCCGGACCTTTAACATGTTTGTGAAACTTTAAAATAATTAATGTCGGCATGTCTTATCACTTATCAGCCATTTATATATGCAACATATTCACCATCATAAGTGTCATGAAAGTTTTTAAAATAAAATACCATTAAGTTATATACTGAACATGCAAAGTGGATTACAAAGAATTAACAGTCATTATAAAAAATATTAAAACTTACTCCATTTACATATGCGAGGAGCATATCACGCAGATCAGCTTCATTGTAGTTGAGGAAAGGATAGAAGAGTTTATAGGCAGCTACGTCGAGAAAAAGCGCAACTTCTATTGTGTACTTCGCGGGTATGGGCGTGTGTACACGAGGTCGGCGAGGTCGACGTACACGAGGGCGGAAATACCGCGTGTCGTCACTCGACGGCGGTGGCGGTGGTGCACGCCTAATCACGTGCGCTGTGCGACCGCTGCCATCGTCGGCACGACCCGCACCCAGCGGTAATGGACGTACTTCATAAGTCGAATTGTCCGTTACTATTAAACCGTGCTGAAAACATACGTAAGTGATATCAATTACATGCTCTAATGTTATACGGTACTTAATTAGTACTTTGACACACGACGAAAGAAACAAAATAAGAAATTAAAATGTTTCGTTTTCCTAAAGTACAGAAGAATTAAATTAATCCCGGTATGAAGAAATAAATGGCAATGAATCTTATATGCATAAACCAGCTTCTGCTCGCGGCTTACCACTCATATATTCAAATTTTGCGTGATTATTAAAGGTTTTGTAATTTTCACGCAGAAACCATAAATATTTCCGGAATAAATAGTACTATCTTCCAGTGAAAGTCCAATTACAATCGGTTAAGCTGTGCCGAAGATTACCGAGAACAAACAGAAAATCAGACAAACTTATTTAAAAAAATAATTGTTGGGAAAATCCGTGACAGGTACTTAAATTTTATTTATATAGATAGATAAATCAGTACATAGAAAATAAAAACAAAACTTAAAAAAGGAATTCAATAATATCAGAAAACAGTATGTAGGTAGGTAATTATGAACGTGTTTTAACGCAAATATTGCGGAAGTAGAACACTTCCTGCAATATACTCCTATAAACCATGTTAAAGGATTTCTTTCGTTCAGCAAATACATGCAGATTTTACGACTAAGAAACACGTGAGCGAGTTACATAGAGCTGACCGTGGAAAGCTAAAGCTATGTTACCGTAATACTATAGCTTATACATCAGAAAAAATATTGGAAGATAAGTTAAAAAAAATGTAATGCATTACACTCTCAAAATTCGTTCATTAGTTTTTGGGTGAAATAGTAACAAATGATTTAGAAAAAATTCTCGTCTTATTATTTTTGTAATAAAAATATCTATCTAAACTTAACACTTCAATAATTGATTGGATTACATGTGGTCAAAAATAAATATCTTTGAATATTTTTCTTCTCCGTTTTCATCTTTTGTATTTTTATTCTTGGGTCGATTAGTATTACATTTCCGGATAGATAAATTAATCCTTAAATCACACAAAAACGCTGTTACAACTAACTTGTGAATTGACTTGACTTGTGAAGTGAATAACTTCCCATACAGATCATTTTCATCCCTTATTTAGCCTTTTTAGGGCTATGTATACTCGTATATATGAATTTCCAGAAACGCTGATACGAATGACTTATTATTAGGCTTTTATTATTAGGACTTCAAAAATCAGGTATTTCCCACACAAACTTTTGACCCTTCTTTTACCCACTTAGGGGATGAATTTTCAGAAACGCTGTTACAACTTAACTTGTTTAACTTTAATTTCGAAACTCAAGCCTAAGTACTAATGTCCATATTTATAAATTCAATAATGATGCACTTCCCATAAAAACTTTCGTCTCTTATTACCCTTAGGGTACAAATTTCCAAAAATGCTGACACAATTAGCTTTTATTTATAAACAGAAGAATAAACTTCAAATTTCATAGATTACTTCAAAAAAGACGAACATCTATACCGATTTTAACAGCCTGTGTAACACCGTTAGGGGATGAATTTTACAAAATACTTTATTAGTGGTCACCTACGTTATATAAAGAGAACCTTAACGAAAACGGCCGAACTATGAATACACAGGTCAACGAGGTACCATGCCGTACGGCGCAATCATAAATGGTCGGCTTATCCGCGGGTGAAACCACAGAGTATAGCTAGTTTTTAATATAGCTACACGAAATATAGCAGCTTACGCTGGTGTTCAGTGAGCGCGCGATTCCTCTGTTGTAATTTATATGCTAAAGCCTGTATTGCATTAGTACTGTTAGTTGCAGTACTTTTGATAAATGAAAGATGTTTTCAAAATATTATTTTAAGATACGGATTTTTTTATTTTCTTTGATGATTTAATACCTTTACAGCACACCGAAAAATATTAAAATTAAATATTTCTGCTTTCAAAATTAAATTCGTAGAACTCCAAAAAGACTATACCAGATGAATAGAAATTAAAAGCCCTTGAAAAGTCCAATAAAACCAAAATAGTCCCCTATTTTACTTTTATTGGACTATTCCGACATCTTGAACTTGGAAAATATTTGGTGTTGTAATAAAGTAGTAGCCGATTACGCCACGTAGACTGCAAACTTGGTAAGATACCAGAAGAATCTAAGTGGTGAGATTTAGTTTTAAACCAACTACGTCACCGAAACTGGTTTATTTTGTATATTACTTTATCTTTATGTTAAGTGTGTTTCTTTATAAATATGGTAGGGATGTGGTAAAGGTAACTGACATTCACACTCGCCTCATAAATCTGCTGCGTCAATCTTCTTTCATCCATCGTCTTTATGTGTTCAAGCCATCTAAGAATCCCTTTCTATATCTTTGTCACTACATCTTCTACCACACCACAACGTTCCCATATCACGTTGTTCCTCACTTTGTCTATCAAAGTCACTCCAGCTATAATTCTCAAACTTTTCAATTCCACAGCATTAATCGTGCTGTCATGATTCTTCTAACAGATCCAACATTCTATTACCATACATAACATACACCAGTACTGCGCTATGTACACTTAACTTAACACTTAATTTCCTGCCAACACACTTCGCTCAAATTCAACGTTGTACTTTCCGTCTCTCGTAAACTTTGAACACAAGAATACAAACTGTTTCACTTGTTCCACTCCTTCTCCTTTAATCTGAACTCTGCGATCTCTCATAGTTTCTTCTCTTTCAAAAATCATTACTTTCGTCGTATCTACATAAATTTTCATCCCTTTGCTTTTTAGACCCAATGCATACATAACATTAACTATTGTCTGCAGCAGATCCTAGGTAATAATTATATTAGCATCATGGCGACCACTACGTAAACTATCAACAGTGCAGAGATTTTATAGTGCCACAAGTGTACGCGCAAACACAGAGGCACTCACTCGTTCCAACATAACCCCGCCCGCCATAACGCTCATGCGATAAGATCAAAGGTAGACTAGGATGCAGTGACAGAAACACAGGGACAATCACAATCCAACCAGATCCGAAAACAAAAATTTGTGTTTTTGCAAAAATGTTTACGGCTGGGATTCGAACCCGGTGTCGTCTAATATAACCTGATCATCAGCATATAGGAGGCATTTGATGGTCAGATCATATATTCTTAATCCAAACGCACTCTCTTTCGAAGACGGTACGTAGATTATGCGACTCAACTTTTCATGTATAGAATATGTTTAAATTTGTGCTTTAATATGCTTAGTGTACGGTTTCTCTTTTGCAACATCATAAGAGCACAAGTAGTGTAATACTAACAAGCGAATGATCTTTGCAGGCGGAAAATGCAGCAACGGTGGCAGGACTAGCATGCAGATAATGACAGGACACATCGATGGCTGACAGCGGCGCCTCCTGCCCACGCTCCGACCACACTGCAAATTGTGGCGACACCAGACGGCGGTTCGGCACCAGCTGCAAATGAAAGCTCCTGCAAAAGAGAAATATTAAATTAATCTTTATTTATAACTACCTGCGCCCCGCGGTTTCACCCGCGTAAAATAAGCCGACATCATGACTGCGTCGTACGTTCACCCCTTCTCGGTACCGTTCGGTTCTCAGGGTGCGATTTCAGCTTCAGCGTAAGGCCGTAGCAAGAAGTTTTATAGCCTACCAGCTAATGCTCGTGACTAAGTCCGCGTGGAGTAATATTTTTTTTATTTAAACTATGGGAACTTTATATTTTTTGAAATAAAAAGCCTTTGCCCGTCTCCAGGATGCAAGCTATCTCTGTGCCGAATTTCGTGAAGATCGGTTCGTCGGTTGAGCCGTGAAAGGGTTTAAGCAGACAGAGGGACAGAGAGAGTTACTTTCGTATAAATATGGATAGTTTAGTAGTTTCTTTCATCGGGGCAAGTAGTAAATAAGCACTTAGCTGATACACAACAATTTCAGTGTACACCAGGAATTGAGTTCAGGTTCATTGAGGACCATAACGAACAAAACAAAAAAGAATTACGCATATCTCTGGTTTGAAGATACATACCAAAATCCCACAGAAACCAACACTTTTTCTAATTATTTATTTAAAAACTTTATTGCACCGTAAATGTACAATTGACGGACTTAATGCCATGGTTTTAAGTAAAAACAAAATTTATAATAAAATATATTAAAAAAAAATTACATAAAGATATATATACATACTCACAAAAAATGTACATACCAACACCAATATATGTACATATATATTCACATGAACATATATATTTTTTCTCGTATTTACAATTTTTCTATTCCAAAAAGCTGAAAACCTTATTCGGACTATTACGAAATTAAAAAAAATATTTATCAAATCAATCCAGTCGTTCTCAAGTGATGCGCTTACCCTCGAACGGCATTTCATTTTATTTATATAGACTAGCTTATGCCCAGCGTGCGTTGCAACGCCGCTTCCATTGTTTTTGTAATTTTTTGAAGTAGAAATATATATACAGATTAGATACATTTACACACATGTACAAAATAAATAAAAGCCAAGGATTTTTAACGATTTTCCATATGTGCCAACAGCAACTGTACAAAGTTTCAACGCAATCGGATCAACGATTCGCGAACGCATAGGAGAAAAACAATTATCCAATACGACTCGCCACCTATTGTATGTTGATGTTCATATCAGTTTCAACCCAATCGGATGAATAATGTGCGAACGAACGCAGAAATCGACGAACGAATTGCTGGTGGTAGAATTCCTATAAAGGAGTCCGTCAAGGCAGGTACCCTCCAAGGCCAGTTATAATGAAATGAAGCAGTAGTGTGAAAGCATTACTGTGTTTCGGTTTGAAGGGCACTATCAGCTAGCGAATTCACTGAGCATATGAGATTTAAAAACTGATATCTCAGGGGGACGGGCACAGTATTATATATATAGGTGGACGTTGCACTTATCATCAGGTGATCGTTTTACTCGTCTCGCACATTTATTCAACAAACAAAAGACGAACACAACATTATTTTTTATGTATAGATGATAACTATTACTCTTAGCAACAACACTCAGATAATGCTATCCAAACCTACAATGCTTTTACAGCGAAATATGTCTAGGGTTCCCTGACTTCGTATACGGTATGTACAAATGTTTTAACTTATACATGCTCGAAAGTTACTGTTAGGAATTTGAAATCCGAGGGCTGTGAAAAAAAAACGCCACAAGAGTTTTTCTGATACTCATATTATACTCGTATTATTATTATACATAGCTTCATATATCACTGATAAATAAAAAAGGAAACGGTGAAAACCAACGAATATTGTCTCAATTTCAATTACATACCACTTTTTTATTTTATTAAGAATATACTCACGATACCATGTCTATGACGTCAAACTACTACCAAAAAATAACTACTGTGAGCTACTGTGGAATGCCTTATTGGCGGTTTTCGAGTCTCCGGTTTTGATGCATACCGTTATGTTGCATTCTGTTAAAGTTTTCCACATAAAATACAACCACGAAATCTACAATACAAGAAAATATTTATTTTACCAGAAATAAGAGAGTATGAAAATATAAGTAGAATAAAAAACTGTCTAGACAAAAAAATATTTTTCGGTATGGTTTTGGACAGTAGTAGCAGGTAAGAAAAACATATTTAGTCACTAAAAATGTTTTTCTTACCTGCTACAATTGTCCAAAATGTCGCTCGTTAATTGACAAAGCCGCAACGATTAGCAAACTAGTAGTTGGCAACCTCAGTATGAAGGTCTATCTAAATAGTATTTGTAGAATAAGTTTCAAAATAGAAGTAAGATGTAAGAAACTATAGTTAAGCTTATCATGTATAGTTTTGTATAATAAAATAATTTTCATGAAATGATGTTAAAACAGCATCTCGAATATTGTAACCATTTAATAGATTTTGGTAAAAGCTGTAGTGACATCTATGTCGCCACATGATAAGGTCAAGAAATATTCCCATACGTCCATAATCGCGCTATGAAAAATTTCTGAGATGCTTAATATACTATATACAACATCTAAATATTACTACTAGTTGGATGAGACGACTTCCTCAGATCAGACCACTCGAACTGGCGAATAGCTACCCTTTTTCCTTGGCAATATCATCCGCCAAAAAACTATACAAATACTATTGAAAAATTATCACCTACTTCATGACCCGAGCTATCCAATAAGAGCATTAGCAAAACTCCTGCCTTTATCATTTTACCGTACGGATTTTAAATAAAGCTTGATACACGCAACTCTTGTTTGGCATGTCTGATGTAAAGCTTATGTACTACTAAACTTGTTAATAAGCATAATAAGCACTTAATAAAGACTTTAAAATATAATTGTCAATTAACGAAGCGTAGAAACTAGACAAAGATAATCTACCAAGCCAATTTAGATCTAAAAAGCTAATTTATATCAATTACGAAGCCGTCTCCAGCGCAAGACAACAAATTGAGGCAAAACAATTAACTGGGTCGTATTTCCGCACATTTCTATTAATAGTACAAATACATTAGCTATGCTAATGTAATTCAAAAATACATTCAATTTTTCAGAAACAATTACTAAATGAGAACCTAATTCAAACCTGAGATGTTCAGAAAAACGTTGGTGTGTTCGGGTAGCGGATGGGATTCAGTCGCCAAAGATTATAAATCAGTACAGACCATCTTAGACATTAATTTGAGAACTATAAGTAATTTTATTATTACTAATATTAATTTAATCATTACTAGTGTCAGTTTCGATATTAATTTAAAATATAAAAAAATATCCTTCAAACTAAAATAACTTCATTACTCATGTATGAAATTTTGATTGTACTCGTATGTACAGTTTTTATTACGTAACGTTTTACGATTTATATTTTGATTGCAAACTTTCACAGTATTTGGCGATTGGTGAATAATAATTTTTGATTTTACTTTTTTGTTATTTCTTATACATATAAGGTTTGCAATAAAGAATAAATAATAACGTAAAGTTACTGCTACTTTTTTATATTCAGTTTATATTTTTAAACTATATTTATGATTTTTATTCTACTTTTTTACTTTATATTAAATGGAAGGCCGTAGAACATTCGAACACAATATTGCATAACAACATGTTAATTTTAAGCGAAACGATTGTAATACTTTCAAAAATCCAGAGAGATATCCTAAGACTTCAGTTGCCATAAACTATCTAAATTGGTATCAAGGCAAAGCAATGCCTAAGACTTTCATTTACATGAGATGTTTTAAAAACAAGTATTACAAAAAGTAGTTTGATTGTCTTGTACATAGTAATTATAATAAATATACAGTTTAAGGTAGATAGTTGTATATATTTTATAACTATAATACCCTAAATTTTTCGTGATATAAAATTTAAGTGACTTTTTTGGAAGTTTGCACAGATTTAGCGTTCTTGATATTAAGCATTTATTCTCGAGCGTCTCCGAACTTCTGAACGCACAATAAGCGTCTAACTAAATACCATGCAAATATTATAAGATATTTGAAATAAAACTGAACATAGCTCTTTAAACAGTTAGAGGTTCTAAGTGTTAATAAATATTGATATTTAGTGTTCGACTGTTTGTATATGTAATAAGAGATATTTTCTCGTTCAGTTTCCATTACAAAATTGCTAAAAATTGTACAAAAAAATTGTGAGGATGGACCTAATATCTTATACATACATAAATCATGTTCATACTAATTAGGGAAGTGGGTCACGAGCTCACGAGCTGTTTGTGATCTTGCTTATCTGAGACGTCGAAATATTCATACAGATATGTAAAGCAACAGCGCTTGATATGCACATTGCTTAGGTCAGTCATAAACATAAAACATACAGTCACGCCTTTTTCCCATATAAGGGGTAGCCAGAGGCCACTCACGTAGCAAACTTTTCGCCCTCGCAGAAAACGAGACGTGACGGGTGGCGAACCACGTCACCGCCATTTAGGTACGAGTCAAACAATTCTTACTCCCATTGCGTTCTCACGAGCAGTATAGTGACAGCATTGCATATATCAATACCTTAGTCGCCTCTTACGACGACTCTCTATCTAAAGAGGTAGGTGCTATTCTACTCTGCCGGACACCTATCAGCTAAAGTCAAAGTCAAAATTTCTTTATTCAGTTTAGGCCTGCGTCAAGCTCTTATGAATGTCAAAATCTGCACCGGTTCGAAAAATAAGGCTTTCTCAGAGAAGAACCAGCAATAAACTCTGGGGACTTTTTTTCAATGCCATGTTACTCGTACATAACGTCATTTATGAATTACATAAAAAATTAAATTATAAATTTAGTAGCCAGGGGGTTTTGCTAGTGCAGAGTAAGGGTTATTTCCACAAGTCTCTGTCCTCTACGTAATGATCTATTTTATAACATGCTTTTTCTAATAATGTCTTCTTGAAAAGTTTGTTGAATTATATGTAGTTTTTTAAGTCAGACTTTAAGAAATTTTTTTATAAAATTTTATGGTCCACTAAGAAAAGGTTTTCTTGTTTTGGCCAACCTAAACACAGGAACACACCTCGGCCCATTCTACAGGATACAATCCCTTTTTTATTAAATAAATTCATGTGTTTCCGTCGGTACATTATATGTTCATACGAGTAAATAAACAGGATTATAGTATTTTGATACTTCCGTCGGAAGTGTCATTTCACACTCATTGAGTTTTTTAAAAGCTTCGTCAGCCTCAGTTGTCCAAGAAAATTTTGTGGCTTTCTTAGCGTTGGACGTAAGTTTATTTAAAGGACCGGCTATCTTGCTAAAATGAGGAACGAATCTCCTATACCAGGTTGCAGTGCCTAAAAATCTATTCACGTCTTTCTTACTAGTAGGCCTCGGGTATTCTAAAATAGGTTGTACCTATTCTGGGTCAGTTCTGAGGCCTTTGGCATCGACAACATAACCTAGATACCTAAGGATTTCTAAAGAACTGACTCCTTTTGAGTTTTATCGTCAAATAAACTAATCACGCGAAACAATAGAGAAAAGTGTTCTTCAGAGCTATTTGACATAATAATAATGTCATCCAAATAACAAAATATTTTCTTTTCGAAACAACCAAATAAGATATCTACAAACCTTTGCTGTGTCGCCAGTGCGTTTGTTAGGCCGAAAGCTATCTTTTTGAAGTGAGAGTTCGTTGCCTCGACCAGGAACGAAAAAAGCAGTATTGCACCAAAATGTTGATTTTCCAAAACGCTTTCGATATTTCGAGATTTCGGAGACATATGGCAAGGTGTACTCATCGCGTTGTATCACCGAATAAGTTTTCTGCTGTCTAAACGAGGTTCGAGTTTTTTTTCTTGACAATTAAAACTGACGAAGACCAAACACTTTCACGCGGGGCTATGAAGTCTAATTGAAGCATTTCGTCCACCTGTTAACACAAGATTTTTTGTTTCTCAGGCGACATCCGATAATAGCATTGACTAATGGGAGGTGAATAGCCAGATTCAATGGAGTCGGTAATAATGGTGTGTAATAACCTAAACCTTTGCGTTCCGATGAAACATTTATTTATTTATTTATTGAAATTGCTTTACATGAAATTAAATTATGAAATTCATCCTTAAACCGTTTGATTAGATTAATAGCAACCAAACGCTGTTGCACATCAAGATTTTCATAACAATGTATGTGAGAATTCGATTTAGTAGAAGATAAACTTGAAACATTCTTTTCCTTTTTCAATTGTATACAATTAATGTATTTAGGACACAGATTAAAGCGTTTTCAGAAATCAATGCCTAAAATAAATACGGTTTCAACTTCAGGTATAAAATCTTTATAATATGAAGGTTATTTTCAAAAGTGATGGAAAAGGTGCAAAGGTGGAGTTGTCTTTAAAATAGTAGCCCCGACCTAATAATGCATTATGTTCATTATTACCTATCAATGTTAAAGCTGATTGTAACAAACCGAAAGTTTATATATCATCTATCATGACTGACAAATAAGGCCGAAAGTCATTGACTGGTCTGTTAGGCAAAATTGAAACTATTGTGTAACTGTTAAAGAAGTCACCAATAAATAACAACCACTGTTTCCAGTCTGATGCATTAAAGCGATTGGTTCTACCATTATGATTTATTAATTTTTTGGATGTGACAGAACAACAATGCAAGTTCGGGCAGGTGTTATACGTATAACCGTCACGACCAAATTAGAAACAAAATACTTTTCGTTCTTGTCTAACTCAAATCGTCCCGAAAACGAGGGCAAAATTTAGGTTTCTCATCATGAATGGCATAGATGGCCCTTTTTTAAAATTCTGGTTTTGTGAAATGTATCTGGATGTTTGTAATTTAGCTTTATAGGTTGAAGTATTAGGTTTAGAGTAGTTAGAATTAAATTTAAAATTGTTGTTTGTTTTATTGTAGCAGCAAGGGGGTTAGAGTAAATGGATCTCCAACATTTTCTAAAATATTTTTGGCATCAGGTGGTTGAAGTTTATGTAAGCTTTAAAAGCTAGAATCAAGTTTAACTTTAGAGATTTTACTAATTCACTCGTTTTTTTTAATAACTATGAAAAATATGATTCAACAGATTCTTTGTTTTTTTAAAAATATTGTTTTCGTATTTGCAAGATAATATTTAAAAATTAGTATCAAATTTTATAAACCTTAAGGGTTTCCATTTATATCCTCCAAGAACGAAAAACCTGACTCCATAATGTCTTCAGAGGACATTGATTGAGGTTATTTTGTCGATATAGTCTATCTCCATACAAACTTTAACTATGCCAAATGTCACTCTTTCGTGGGTAATATGCTTACAAAGGGGGAAAAAGTTTTTTCTTCACATATTAATATCCACATAGATTATATCATTTATACATTGCTGATATCATTACTGATATCACTTATACAAATACTGAAAAGTTTAACCATTTAAGCGCCCATGCTTTTGTTATACTGTCAACAGTGCGTCCTCGTAATAATTTCAGTTTCAAAATTATAAACTTACTTAAGGGTAGGAAAAAATAAATATGCCAACTAAAAGTGAAGATTCGAGACTCCATTACGATAAGTAAAATAAACCTATATTTTTGTTTTTCCTAAAGGAACATTCGTTAAATTCTAGGTAAGTTAGGTTAGTTAGTATGAGAACTGGTAAATCTTAAAAGTAAGTTTTCATAAATATACAAATAAGTTTTGCTGGATGCACATAAATGCATATACGTATAAAAAAAATTTAGAATATTCCTGACAGTGTCGATTTCATTCACTAGGGGATATAAAATACATGACAGTCGGTAAAAAATTATAAATTAATTAAGTGCTGCATCGATATGCAATTCAGTGCAATATTTATAAAAAAAACGCAATTTTGTCTTTTGTGTCAACAGTTTCTGCAAAAGTAGGACAAAACGCAAATAATTTCTTCCTGGATAAATAAAAATTTGAATTCGCATTAATGGTCAAGATTTTACTGAAATTTTGTAGTTACATCAATTCATGTTATGACTTAAGTACTAAAATCATTGTTTCATAAGTGTCAGCGCACAAATACATTTCAAGTGCGAAATGATGATTCAGTCGAAATAGGTAATTAAGTATATTACATACATACAGTCACGCCTTTTTCCCATATAAGGCGACGTAGACAGAGGCCACACACAAAGCCCACTTTTTGCCCTCGCAGGAATTTAAATTCATGCACATATATACTTATACTTTTACGATGTATACTTACTGAACATATGCCTATGTTCAGCAGGTTCCATTTGCTAAAACCTTTGATGATGTACTGATACTACTACCATGTACTGATTCTCATAAAGACGTAGCCTTAACTGTGGAAGCATTTGTTGAACACTATTATAATATTAACAAACGCATTACACTGAGTATCTACGATTATTAAGAGGGATATTAAATTGGTTTTAATTTAGTTATCAGCATATATTTTAAGTACACTTGTTTCTAAATGGAAATAGAATACCATAAATCAGTAACCGAGGATGCGTCAGCGTGTTGCCTTAGCTTTACATCGATTACGAAAAAGTTCAGTATTCGCGTTAATACTTACGGTTACGGCACTATAATAAGTTTTCCGTTAACCGTTCAACTATAAGTATATCAGTCGGTGCGAGTAGTTTTTTGCCTTTAACTAAGGAATTAAGCAATATATTTATCATGCAATTACTTGCTGCTTCAGCCAAAATACGAATATCATTCATTTGTTTGTAGACGGAAATTGAAATTACTCAAGGATAACCATGTTTTTGTATAACCACAATTAATTTAAGGGGACACAGTGATACACCTAATTTTAAAACTGAGCGAGGTGCATATCAAGCTGTGTTGCATTACATATCTGTATGTATATTTCGACGTCTCAGATAAGCAAGATCACAAACAGCTCGTGAGCTCGTGACCCACTTTCCTAATTAGTATGAACATGATTTATGGATGTGTAAGGTATTAGGTTTTTTAATTATATCCTGACGGTCTTTTCATACAATTTCATGCAATTTCATAATGGAAAACGAAGAACAATATATGTCATATTACATACTGTTTACATATGTAATAAGAGATAAATTGTTCTTCGGTTTTTGGGTCGACAAAATTGTCGCAAAACTATCAATATTTGTAAAAGAGGTGTAAAGCCTCTAAAAGTTTAAAGAGCTATATTGGGCTCAGGTTTAGTTTAAATCTCTTACAATATTTGCATGGTATTTAGTTCTTACTTCTTTACTTTAGTCGGTGTGTTGGTTAAGTGTACAAAATTGACAACAAATACGACATTAGAAATATTAGCTAGAGTATAATTCGCGTGATGTAAAATATGCCGGTCCGCCTCGGAGTCGACCCGAGACTCAAATTATTCAAATCTAGACATAAAAAATAGTAACTAGAGATAATAAAAGATGTAACAGAAACCAGGTAAACAATTCTATTAAAACGATGTTGGTAATAACACAAAATTCGATTAATTAAACTATGATCATTCGCAACGGGACCAGAAGTTATTATTTTTATTGCATTTAAAATACCATTAACTCGCATGACACAATCCTAGTCACATTAAAAAGTTTTATGGTTTAACTCACCGTCCGAATGCATCGAAACTGTAGGGTAATGGGACATCACCAGAGTCGTCAGAGGCGGACTGCGCCTCGCGTGGCAGTAGCGCCGGCAAATACACCACTTGCACCTCCACGCCGTTGCCGCCCTGCGTGTCAGCCCACCAGCCATGAAGGGGCAAAATTTCCTGTTTTATACAATATTGATTATCCACACAAATAAATTAAATGTCAGTGATTTTGGCATTAAAAAAGACTTGGCAATAAGTTTTGCCTATCGGTCTCCGCTGTAATTCGGACTCCGCTGTAATTCTATGTCCAATTTATTTCATTATATATTACAGTAGTGTCCAATCCAAAAGGTTAACGTGACAGTGTAAAAATTACAAAAATACTTACTTTTAACTATCGAAATAATACCAGCAATAAGACGGCAAGTACAGCCAACATTTTAAATTACCTACGCTAAGCGTATAACAGTACGCTGAGCAATCATGTATTTATTAATTTATTACAGACTGTAAGAGAAATGTAGACTAATATAAGCCAATAAGGAAAAACTTTTAACAATTGTAACCCTATTGCACAAAAATAAACTTTTATAAATAAAGGAAAATATTCGAATAAAATAAACTAAAAAGTATGAGTAGTTTAGGCGCTACGGTGGAACAACCGTAAATATAAAACTTTAACCCTTCCTTTTGACTTCGCCGTAGTTGGCTAAAAAGGGACAACTCTAGAATGTACCCCGAGAAAAGTGTAGCGATATACTTCTCGAGGGGCACACCAAAGCCCGCTAGACGATGTCACCCAATCGGCAACAATCAGCTAGGCACGATCACCCTGTTCGGACGCCCTATTCCCTGGGAAAAGAGCGTCAAATACCTCGGGGTCACTTTAGACGCAGCGATGTCGTTCGCTGCACACATTAAAAACATACGCAATAGAGCGGCTTTTATCTCAAGCCGTCTATACCCATTAACTTGCTCCTCAAGCAAAATGTGCTTAAGACACAAACTTCGCCTCTATAAGACTTGCATAAGACCCGTAATGGACTATGCTTGCGTCGCTTTCGCTCACGCGACGGGCAATCAATTAAAGAAGTTATAGAGCGTTCAAAATCGATTCTTGCGAACTGCCACCGGAGCCGGTTGGTATCAACGCAATGTAGATCTTCACAGCGACTGTGAAATGCCCTTAATCTCTGAACACTTCAGAGAATTATCACGGCGGTTTTTCGAAAAAGCCGCGGTTCAAATTACCGACCAAACAGAAACGCGACCGAACACAAACGTCGCCCGCGAAACGTGCTAGACGACACGGACGTCTCAGCTCTTCCTGACCACGACTACTGTCAGTCACGATCACACTGTACACACAGTCAATAGCTTTAATATAACACGCACCACGACGCGCGACCGCCGTAGAGAGCGGCGCGCAATAGTCAATAATCACACCGCGTACACACGATTCACCCGTATTCCAGGGCGGACCGCCGAGGGTCTCACCGCTCAGAGTTACCGACACACAAGTGGACAGTCCGAATGGACGCGCGCAGCCTCCCTCGGACGGTCATTAGACGACTTAAAATATTTAAGATTTTCGAAATCGCGAAAGCACGCAGCGAACGCGACACAGTCCGAACTTCGAGGTTTTTGTAGGAATTTTTATTTATTTATTTATGTTTGGGTCAAAGCAAACCTGGCACGCGGGCCCCTGGCCCGCGAGCACAGTATCCGATGAAGCTGTAAAAGCCGAGAAGGCTAACAGCAATTACATCACCGAAAATATATATCTAGAATGTATAGCGTTGATCTTAAAAATATTTGGAGTGTGCTAATTACGTTCTCCCGGCCGATTTTCGACCGCGTCGCCATGTACTGACAAACACAGTCAAAAGTTATCAACCGCGTGGGAGATATTAGTGCCATAAGGCCCCAAACTGCCTGTGCCTGATGTAACGCCCATGCGAAAAGATCGGAGGTAGGCTAGTGTCAGTGACACAGGGACAATAACAACACAACCAGACCCGAAAACCTACAAATTGTTTTTGCACACATGTGATTCGAACCCATGACCCGCGGCGTGGTACTCTAACAACAACTTTGACCATGTCGTCGAATGGTGTAGCTACTAATAGCAGAATAAATAATAAAACATTTTAAAAACAATCGAAGTATGTTAAGTGTTAACTAATGACCGTGCTAAAACAAATAGCATTTCTAGCTCAAATCAAATCGGGTGACTTTTTGGAGATTACTCTGCAACGGGCGGTGTTCCGGTCGGCTTTGGACAATACAATCAATGTAGGTATCAAGAACGCTTCGGATGAAGTTGAAGTCAGCGAGCAGTGATGAATGCTATGTAAAACTGGGTCGAGTCGAGGACGAATGACATCGGCGGCACCACGTGGGCGCAATCACGCCATTGTTGCGGCTGCATCGTCATATTCCCACACTACTTTTATTACTTCAGTTAATGACTTCACTTTCATTGATAGGTTTATCATAGAAACTTATCATCGATATGCAATATAAATTTATTAAATGTGCTATATTTCTCTGAAATTCGACCTGGGCGTCTCGCCTTATCGACAACCGCGTTAGTAGCGTGCAGCTTCCAATTTATTCAAAGTCTAGACATTACTACATTTAAGATCGTATCTTCAGAATAATAATGCTAAACGATACGGGAGTGAGTTTACGGTGAGTTTGTAGTACACTAAGAGTGATTACATAATTTATTATTAGTATTACACTATTTTCAAAATACTGTCTCATGCTTTATACACACTCGTTCGATTAAATGAACTCTGAAAATATAATATCTACCTTTGATAGGTCAAAAATGGTTGTTTCATAAAATGTTACCACTTTTTAATATTTACTTAAGCATGAATTAATTATGTTATCTAAGACAGCACAGCACGACACAGGCCGATAGATATGCCAGGGTTTTAATTTGACATTCGAATTCAATATTCGGAGGTTTTTACAATTCTCTGTAGCTGTCCATCCCAAAACACCCATACCGATGAACCTTCTTACTTTGATAAATCAATGTTTCTGGGCCAAGTACAATTTCATTTCGAGGTATTCATGGACAAATGAATTCTAAGACCACAAATATTGCGAAATGACGTGAATAATCATCGAAGTAATGTCCTAGATTCTCGTAAGTGATTCCCAGATTTTAAACACGATCTGGTTTTTAACCAGATCGTGTTTCCTCTACGGCCTGGTTTTGTTTTCAGACTTTCGATGAATATTGTAAGTGAAGATGTGACACAGTTCAGCCATAATTACTATGTCTTCAGCAAAAAGTAGATGAAGATGGCTTTCTCTTATAAACGGATCTCCTCCTTGCCGCATACATTTGGAGATCTGTATTACCAGATGATTCTAGATGACAAATAGATTCAGATGTCAATATGCAGACGCGTCAGTTGATGACTGGAGCCTTTTTTTGTACGGCGATCCTGCAAAATTTTGCTTCTATCGAATTGACAGTTTCCATGAGCCTATTGTTAATATCGTTCACTTCTTCGCATCTGCCCTGGGTCTTTGCATTCGACTTTGTTACTTGATAGGTGGTGTAATTTATAACTAAAAAAAATACTAAAGCGTATTCCATATAATAAGCAACAAAATAAACACAATAATATAAATTAATTTTCGTATTAGAACAATATGTTTAAGAATATAATTATGTATATTTCAAAAACAGATATAATAAATTAATGATGATTAAGTCTTCCCTGCTGAGCGGTGGTAGTTCAGGGGCCGGCACTCGTCTTAAATTTCATAGTACGCGAGTGAACTGAGTTCAATCCACGGTGCCGGCGCTTCCAAAATTGTTTTAAATTTTTAGGCTCTGATTTATCGCTCAGTGGTGAAGGAAAACATCCAGGGGAAGCCTGCATGTCTGAGGAATAAAAATATTTCGAGGACATGTGAAGTCCGCCAACCCGCATTGGAGCAGCGTGACGGAATCTTCCAAAACCCTCTCAGAAATGAGAGGAGACCTATGCTCAGCAGTGGGACATTTTTAGGCTGTTACTTAACTTTTTCTTACAATCCAACCAGATCCATAAACCATTAATTTATGGCACTTAAATTGTTAGTTTAACTATTGCTTTGACTGGGATTCGAACTATGTATCCATAAGCAATTACGCTACATAACTAATGAACCTCACGGTCATGAAAAAATAAATACATAATATGATTCTCATCTATTATAAACATTCGTTTCAAATTTCCCAATTTTTCTAAAATGCGACTACAAGCATGTTTAAATATCCAATAAATAAAAATGAAGATGAGTACAGATACTTATCGAGAGCCACTCTTTATCTATTGGGAATGAATAGTTTTCTTGACAACTCAATTATGGTGTTTTTTATCCATTTTGTGAAAGGCAATCACTTTAGTCAGCCATAACGATACACGTAAAAAGGAATAGTTCGTTTTAAATAAGTGCATCATTCCATTCCTAACAATTTTGGAAAATCAAGTTATCAAATAATAATCAAGCGATAGGAACCATAATTCGGAAAATCCACTTCGTTTCACGTAGATAATTTTAGAAACTTTAGTAATTATTTATTGGTACAGTGAAATTCCGTGGAACTAATTTCTTTTATTCTCAGAAATAAAAAGAAAAAAATATGATTGATGAATCACTTGCTACTGTGTACACCTAAGACAGGTAATTGTATCAGCCTTATCTTTTGAAATGGACGTTGATGGGTTTCTTGCTGACCAACGACCTTGTTTGAAGTGTCAGTGAAATCGAAACATCAGGTGACTCAACCTAGTATAGATTCCACATTAGCGGATACAAGCGAAGTAAAGGGGAAAGTAAAACGAAAATCTGTTTGTTTTACCATTACTGGCACGAGACAATTGACTTCCGAACATTACTCGCTCGCGAAAACACTTGCGTTGAGTTACGCCACGCAAGTCATTAATTTTGGAATTCAAACTGTTCGAGCTGTGCCCTGGATGATGAAAGTTATTCGCATTCATCTCAATTACGCGAAACCGAGCGTCACGTCGTATCGACACGGGTACAATGAAGACCGTATTGTAAATCATCAAGAGGCGAATGAAAAACCTTAAATACGTGACATTTACGCTTGTGCAACTCGCTACGTGATCAAGCGCGAGAAAGACTGTTCTATTGTATTATGCAACATAATTGCCAAAATAAAATTATAGACTTGAACGTTCAAAAAACCAGGATTAAGTGAAAGTACTTTTAATAGCCTTTATACAGAAGTACCGTTCAATGCGACATTATCCGTAATGGAATATTAACCCACAAAAAGAGAGCTAATAATATTATTATTATATTTCAGTAATTAAATGTGTCGGCCAATTCATATGAAATATTATTTATTGCTTCCTTCGCAAAATTAATAACCCAAAACAAAATAATTAATAATAAAATTATATGTATTCCAAAATGTTCATATAATTTCTCAAAAGCTTTTGTCAAAATGAAATGGGTGTTTTAATGTTTACGTGTTTACGTAGACCGATATTAAGATGGAGTTGAGTTTATATATAAAGGTAATCTGTCCTCTAGATCTGTGCTGAATCAATTTTGAAATATATCACCTTTTTGTAACTATACAATCCCAAAGCGAGGAAAGGTCTAATAAGTGAAACGTTGCTAAGGTCTAAACAAAATGTCTTTCTCACTCGAACAATAATTAACACGCACAGATTAAGTCGAAGGACCTGAAGGTTTTTTAAATTTGTTAATAATATTTACACATGAGTTATAAATATTTAATTATACCCGAAACATGAATAATAATTTTATTCAAAGGTGATTAGTATGAAATACGTTCCTTTGTGATTAATGTTAACATTTTAGGTCGGTAATAAGTATTTTTGGATAAACAAAAGTTTTAACACAACAGGAAGTATCTTTGTTTTCTTTGTTCCCGTTACCACACACATGAATCATGTACATACTGATTACCACATTGCTTGTTTTTTGTCCTTTTTTATGTCTCATCAGCAAGCTCCGGTTTGTTTTTTTGCAGTTTCTTATTTTTTTTCCTTTATTTGTCGATGTGTAATGACACGACTTAAATTTAACAAAACTTAGCTTTACACCGTAAATATTTAAATGCAATTTTAAGATATATGTAGCTAAAAGTAAAATCCAACAATCAATTACTTTTCATTGTTACAATCAGTGTCCACAATTCGAAGAGTGGAACTATTGTGATATTTAAAATACTCCTTTAATCAACACAAGTGTTGTGAAACTGATGTGACTGTTTGTTTCGGGCCTGGTTGTGTTGTGACGTCTTCGTGTAACTGTCACTGCGTCCTATCCTATCTCCAAACTTATCACTCGAGCGTTACATCGGGCGAGGGTAAAACGAGTGAATACCTGTGTTTGCGCGTCACTTGTGGCACTATAACATCTCCTGCACAGTTGATAGCTTTGGACTATTCGAAAGTTACAGCCACAGACGTAAATCGGCCAAGAGCAAGATATCAAGCTATTTCGATATATAGCCTTGTCTCAAAACGTAGATTGATACCTTTAAAAGACCTTTATCGATGTTATATCAGTCAGCGATATCTGCTACACATTGACATTCCTTATGGACTTAAAGCTATTACTCAAAGGTGCACTGCCACACATGTCAGGTAAGTAAGCAACTGCAGTGAAATGGTTGCGAATAGAACAAAATATATTTTTATGCAATAAAGATTGCTTCCTAACACTGGCTATAATTAGGAATGTCTGCGGATTTTTTTGCACAAAAGGTGTTGCCTACTATCTGTTTTCTTCAGACCAACCAAACTGCAGACAAACCTTCAGTAAAAGCATTTAAAATCTAAAATTAAAATCTTAGAAATTTGTTTGAGAGTGCCAAAAAGCAAACCCTCCCTATAATGTTTACAACACTTTTCTAACTTAAATAAAACTAACGTTCTCGGAATGTGCTTCATTTCTATAAAAAAACGACACACTTAACAGCACTCTTTTGGAACCGAATTACAGGCACATAAAGTAATGGAAGTCTAAATAATAAAAACATTCATAATAATAAAAACATTCAAAATTTACTAAGGAAAAGTATATATAACAATCAAATGAAACTTTTTAAACATTAAAATTGATTTTTTTGCATATTAATATGAAAAGGCAGTTATAGTACACATATTTTCAAAACTTTAAAGTAAAACTGAAATATTTTTAGTTAGAACGTCTTAAAAATAATATAGTGTACATAGGTAAAGATTTTTTTTAATCTCTTTTCATAATTAATTTACTAGGATAAATGCATATCTAATGGAATTTGTCAATAATATCAATTCAAATATACTAACGATTATAACATATTAAAGTGAATCAACTATACAAAAAATCTTTTAAAATTTAGTACGTCTTAAAAAAACCTTTTTAAAATGTGAATATCAGAAGAAAATTTAAAAACGACACACCATAACACTCGGCATAATAGTTCTAAACACTATTAAAATTAATTTAGTCTGTATGTTATCAAAATGCAATGGTACAAAAACTTATATAATATTATTCAATCCGCCCGCCCTCGCAGACAAATATACTTACAGGAAAACGCGCTGGCGTGCCGGCACGTAACACGAAGAATAACACAATAGTCGCTATATAAACTCTGAGCGCCATTGCTGCCCTCTGACATCACACCGCACCGGTTAATCGACAAATCGTCCCTTGACTCCGGAGACACAGCTTTATAAACACGGAAGTATCATGCAGGTGCTTTGAATATCGGAAACGCAACGATGCACACTGCGTCAGATGAAACCGAAAAGACTGTAATCACGATTAGAGCTCGTACACCTATGCCGTGCCGGCTACCGAATAAGCATTGCGTGCCCCCGGAACACCTTTCGCACCTCCGAGAGAAAGTTGAAGGAAAGTGCAGATTTTGGCTGTCAAGGCACCGCCCACACTCGTCCCCGGAGGAGCATTGTCGCAAGTCATCCATCACTCCAGCCTGCTGCCACCGGTCCGCGTCAGCGTCGCTAATCAAAAACAAATGAACATTATCGAGTTGCAGTTGCATGCGGTCGTCTATTTGATGGTAATTGTGCATAAAGTCCCCAAATAGATCACTGGTAAAATTAATATTATATATATAGCTTTTCAACATTGTGAAACGAGAAAATTGTATTTTGTTACACGATACAGAACCCATTTCGAAAAAGGATTCTATAAACAGACTTGCATACAATTTCCTTAAGGAGATTCCCTCATTATAAGTTTATGCAAGGGTCCTTATCTATCTAGCTTCTACATTGATAAAAATCAATTGCCGCATGTAGTAGAGATCCTTTTTTTGTGTTCGTTATTGTCAGGATAAGGTTTTGCACGAAAGAAAATTTTTGGATATTCGGATGGAATTTTTGTACTAAAATTTCAATAAAACAAAAAGTTACGTTCGGGTTTGACAGTTCTGGAGATAGATATAAAATAAAAGATATGTTATAAAATAATCATAAATTTAATATTTTTAATTGGCTAAGCGCATTTCTCATTTTCTTCATGAGTAAATTGCACCCGTGCGAAGTCGGGACGGGTCTCTAGTCATTTATAGATATGATAAAGTACTCACTACCCGCATACACCATTTTTAAGTAAACAATTGCAATCAATACCAAGCTTGTTATTTTATCGGGCGTAGATATATGTACTCGTATGTATGTATATATGTATTACGAAGTTGCAAAGGATTTGAAGAATATAATATAACAAAAATAAGATTTTATCTACAGTCTTTAATCTACTCTGTTTTGAAACGGTGTACCTACCTAATAAAATATTAAAATAATTTTGTCTCTAATTAATGTTATTTGTCAAACCGTTTTATGTGAAGTTGTTAAAAGATTGAAATAGTTTTCCAAAAAATGTTTATTTACCCTTTTTTGATTTATTTAAAATAATTTTAAATATTAAATAATTAAAATATTTCATTAGGTATACGTAATACGTATAGTAGGTCTGCGAACCATCTGAGTTCAACATCGGCACCCCTAAAACTGATAATTGCATTTGTATTTGTAAGTCCTGATTTACCATATTATGCTCGATAGTGAAGGAAAATATCCTGTAGGTCCATTAAAAATGGCAAAATATGTGAGATCCGCCAACCTGCACACCTGTTTAGTCTACCTTTGAGCTCTAATTGTCTTGTACACATCAATAGGACTTATGTATATGATATTATTTATTGTATAGGGTAGTAACATTATGATTTGTTTATTTATTCAGTAATTAATCAAAACAATAAGGAATGCCCCTCTACACGAAAATTTCGTTGAAATTAATCAAAAACTACTTATATCATTAGTTAAAAACGTTGTTATGTTTTACGATATTTACGAATGTATTATTCACTAATGCATGCACTGCATGAAAATACAAACAAATATATAATACATCTAGATGTACTTATATGTCCTCTTTGCTGATGCCTTTCCTTATATATATTTGGTTACTTAAACGAATCTAATGTTAATTTTTTTCTTTCTGACTGATCGGAGTTACCTTCAAAATTGACCTTGCATATCAAATTTGAAAATATTGTGGATAATGACCATGGGAAATTATTAGTCATCGTTTTTTAAGTATTTGCTAAAGAAGCCACTAACATAGCACAAATTTACCTATTTATACACATATATAGGTACATCAAGAACCTGAAATTGTGAACTAAGCAATACCTTAAAATTATACCTTGCCGACATGATCCTTTAAAAATACAATGAAAGCATAATGACTGTCATTACGCAAAAATCCTTCACAGTCGCTTTTATCGAAATGCAATCAAACACTAATATTGCTGTGCTATTTAAAAATCGGAAAAAATAATTGTCAATTTTCTTTACATTATGTTCAGTTACTAAAACGGTCAGGATCCAAAATTAAATATTATTGATACATAAAAATAGCTAAAAAAAATATTTTTTATTTTATTAAAAACAAAATAATCTTAAAATCTATATGACTGTAGAATTACCATTACATAATATACGTTATGTAAGTGACGGCGTTTTCTAAGTCCGTCAAATAATATTTCCCATAATCATAGACATATAAGGGCAGACAAACAATGAAAGGGTGTCTATTGTTTTATTAGTTTTCTTTCTTTTGTTGTATGTACTTAGCACATATTTTCAGTTTACTTATATTCCGTAGTTTTGAGATTGAACTTACAAAAAAATTACATCAGCTTTACACTAGTACTAGTACGATATAGATACACAAAAACATTTGAAATTAACGGGCATTTTTCTAATTCATTTATTTGTATTGGTATACAACAAACAACAACGGAACAAAACATTTGATTTAATGACATACCACACCACTGGAAGACTGTAATAACGGTGGACGACACCCGGACGACGACGTCCGCAGGTAGTATACGCTGCGAGTATTGAATGATAATGAAGAGAAGCGCATCCCTTAATATTAATATTCGCACACATTTGTATGCGAACTCAACAAGTTAAGTTCCTCTGTAGTTAATGACTAGTAGTACTGTTCAGTGCCGCTACGGAACGCGTCGGACAGCGGAGCTGAGCTAAAATTATGCTTTGTCCTTTTAACCGTACCAACACGACATATAAAATAAGTGGTGTGTGTACTTATATTGTGAATTAGTCGGCAAGTATGCTCGCACTCCCTAGTAAGCACATGTTCCTGCTGTGGTGATTCACTACTGGCAAAGGAAAAAAAACCGTGAGGGACGGCGGAGAACGCGAGTGACGCAGCGAAAGTCATTGATCCCGATACGTTCCCCGACGGCCGACGCTATGTCGGAGCTCGCGCTCGAGTCTGGACAGCTTCGCCCGTTACTCCCGCCGCTTGCCTTCGCAGTTTGCATCGCGTGCGTCGCCGGCGCCGGGGCTCTCGCCAACTGCGCGCTTTTAGCGGCGCTGCTCAACCGGTCAAACAACGGTAAATTTTCAAATAAACGATAATATAAGTATACCAATAATCAAGCTGCAAACTACTGCCGAAGCCTGTAGAATATTGTACTGATGTTTTAACACTTTTTTACTTTTATTAATGTACTTTATTAAATTACACTATTTCACAAGTTTTAAAATATTTTATTATTATACAAAAAATTTATGGTACAACAGAAATACATATTAAACTATGTTCATACATACATTTATGGATATTTTTTTAATATTATATGCTAACAAAAAACATGACAAAAGTCAGTAGCCACAAATAATCAGTCATAAATGTATAGTTTTGTTTTCTTTTCAGGTCTATTTTCCATACTCATACAATTAGCTACAGCAGACTTAATATTGCTGGGAACTTCAATAGCACCAGAACTATGGTCTTACAACACTAGATCATGGTACTTTGGTAGAAGTGGATGTACAGCATACCGTGGACTAAATGTATTCTCTACAACGGCATCTTTATATTTGATTGCTACAATAGCTCTTCACACTTTAGCTACAGCAAACCTGGAAGAAAAAATATCGCGTCAGAGCTCCATAAAGAGAGATGATCGTGACGATGGTGACGAAATTAGATCATCGCGCCACAGCCTCGTCGCTAGCGATACTTCAACGCCACCTCGCACGATGAACGTAGATTACAGGCTGACCGACTCAAGAATCCGAATTACACCTCCAGTAGTTTTCGTGTGGGTGTTGTCTTCATCACTTAGCATTCCAGAGTTTGTTTTGGCTACCACTGTTCACCTTGACCATGACATGATACTTTGCACTCTTGTGGACACCACTCATAGACTTAACATGCATTCATTGCTAGCAGTGTTCAATTTGTTTTTACCCGTCATTATAATGGTCACAACCGCTATTTTAATAATAATTAAATTAAAATCTAAAAGAAAGCGTTTACAATCCAGTGAGAGTGAGACCTATTCAGCACTAAAATTATCATTATGTTTAATTTTTATGTATGTAGTATTTTGCTCACCGCGGTCTATTGTTATGGTCTATGGTCTGTATTCGACATCGACTGTTGATGATGAATACGCCTTAGAGCAACCAGATTATATTTTAGCCTTAGTTGATTTAGCGTGTAGCTGTCTTTATGTTGCAGCAGTTGTAATGCGCCCCCTGCTCTGCGTAATACTCCTTCCAAGATTAAGAAAATTATTTCATTTCGGTCTAGCAAACTCAAGTGTTGACGATATTTAAATTAAATGACCAAAACGATTACGTTTTTGCATTCTAAGCATTTTATCATTATACGAGTACGTTTAGCTACTAATAAATTTTTAAATTTTAATTACTGGTGTTATTTCTAAACAATCAATCTCGGTATAATTCATTAATAAATGTCATTCAGTGCAGTCCTTTATTTGGATAATATATTATAATTTTTATATTCTTTAGATGGTACTTATATATTGTGTTATATTAGTTGTATAAATGCCAAAATTTAAGTGAACTGCTATTTATACGATGCCTATTGATAAATTACCGTTTTAAGATTTTTTTTAAATATTATCATGAAACGCCTAAATTGCCGTGAGGTGGCTTAAGAGAATCCCCATCTCATCCCGTGAGTCTTAAACGTCGACAGAGAGAAAATCAAAACCAGAAGATGGGCAGCAGCGTCTTTCTGGAACATCTGAATTAATATACTGCGGTTGCCAAGCGTGGCAACTATGGCAAAATCCCCTCAAAATGTGAGCTACAAACTTTTGTGACATTCTATGAGGGAGGCCTATGTTCAGCAGTGGACTAGTCACAGGCTGAAATGATGATGATGATGATGATGACTAAATTAATCCCAGAGTTACTACCACCCACATCTAGTATCCATATTTTTTATTAATTTCAGTCGGGAAATTTTTTTTTGGAGTCACGTTATGTCACATAATCGAGCATACAAGAAAACCCATTTCAAGTTTAAAAATTAGAAAATCACAGACCTCGTCAATTGTGTTCGAGTGTTACTTAATAAGTAGTTCAAGTAATTAGTGTCACAAAAGGCCTAACAATAAGTTATTATTGAGTTTTTACTACACAATGTATCGATTAAAAAGAAAAGACATTAAAATGTCCAGAAATGTTATATATTTATAATTTAATGCAACAATTAAAGACTCTACAGAACTTCATAAAATTCAAGCGCCTATAGATTTATATTAGCAAAATTTGGTTAATACGGTAGAAATAAAAATGCAAAAGGTTGCTTTTCAAAATTTCCTTGTCCATTAAAATCTGAAAAAAAGATATTCGCAGTAGAACCATAGTATCCGCGGATGCCCTAAGTATTATTAGGCAGAAATACTTAATAACTGCATAGATCGTTGAAATGGTAACTATCGGGGATATATAATTTCGGTGATGTAATTGCTGTTAGCCTTTTTGGCTTTTATAGCTTCATCGGATACCGACTATCGGGGAAGAGATAAGATATAGCAGTTTTCATGGTTTAAAAATTCGTGAAAGCAAAAAATTTTGTGAAAGTTTGACTTGGAGTTTGGAACAAATATTTTATTCAAAAGGTGTGGTTCAGCCGTGTGGTAGCGGCTTAAGAAAATATACCACCCTATTACATACCGTGGGTGTCGTAAAAGTAGACAGAGGGAAAATTAAAACCAGAAGATGGGCAGCAGCACCTTTCTGGAACATCTGTATAAATAAACTGCTGTTGCCAACCCGCCTGCCAAGCGTGGCAACTATGGCAAAATCCCCCCAAAATGAGAGCTACAACCTTTTGTGGCAATCTATGGGGGAGGCCTATGTTCAGTGGTGGACGATGATGATGAATAAAATATTTGAATTTAAATCGGACTAGATCATGGGCGCCGGCAGGATTATTTTCAGGGAGGTGCATCTGCATCTATACATTATATATTATTATCGGGGCTACCACGTGGTACCAGATGCTTAAAACAAATGAAGCGAGTAATGCGGCCTTAAATGAATCCCATGTTTGAATACACAATTGTATTGCTCAAGGCACCTAATTTTATCCATATGTATACGACAATAGTCAGGGGGGTGCAAATGCACATCTTTGAGGGGTGTGCCCTCACGGCCATGGACGAGATCAATTTTATTTATATTTTTTCAGATGGAGAATTACCTTGTCCTTCCATGCAATTAGTAACGAATAAATACTCAAAATGTATAAAAAGGTAATTAGGGTTAACTATTTGAACATCTATTATAGGAAAATATAACTTAAATTGAATAAAAAACCTGCCAGACTTAAGAAGTCCTTAGGATTTCGTAACTTGTTTGGAATTCCATGATCTTTTTACTTCGTACATATAAGAAAATAACAATGTACATACATACAGCCACGACTTTTTCTCATAGGGACAGGCAGACCACATCCGTAGCCCACTTTTGGAAACGAGACGAAGGATGGCACACAGCAAAAGGAATAAAACATTCCATGTGTTTTTATGGATGAGTAACCTAAGACTTTTTTATAAAAGTAATTTAATAATGAGGAAACGGCCTAATTATTTTTGTATTCTGAATACTCATACATACTTAGTTTACTACTTATACTTATATTATACTTAGTTTCTAAGAAATGTTAAGTTTTAATGCCAAGACTGAGTCTTGTAATGATTTGCAAAATTTGGTTCTTAATACTATAAAAATATAAAAACATAATAGCTTATTTAATTTGCACATACACCAATATACTACGCACATTTTTCGTCATTATAATCGTTCAAAACAGGGTCATCCACTTTATTATCATTTAAATTGTAGTTATTTTGTCTGCAAATCTATAAAATACAATCAAATCCAATATTTCAATGTTTAGCTCCATACATTACTTTTATTTTCTATAAGTATCGCTTTTAGCCCATATACATTGTATACAAATGTAAGTGACAGTTAGCTCATTAATGACTGTTTCTTATGACGTGTACTGAGTCCACTACAATATATCAAAAACTTAATAAATAAGGTTAACTAATTAAATACCCAATGAATCAGATAGGTATCAAAACACAAACTAAAAAAAAACATAATTTTAGCACGAAAACTAACAACTTATCTTTGACAATCTTTGATCAACTTTTCGTTCGTTCTCCTGTAAAACAATATTTTTTCAGATGACATACGTAGGAGCCATCAAATATGTAATAATTTAATCTAGCAGTAGCAAATAACAATGTGTTATGCTTTTCATTTTCTAATATTAAAAAAAATATATTTCAATGTTAATGCAAGTACCTAATGAATCTTTTGTATATTTTGTGAATACGAAACAATAGATAAGATTTTTAAAATACATTTCAGTTTGTCTAACACATTTGTCGATCGTTGTAAATGCTTCCTCGAACGTAAAACCTTGTTGAGATAAATACCTTCTTCTTTTTCTTTTTTGAACCTGGCAATCAGCTACCAAATCAAGCCATTTTTGCCAATTTCGAGTAATAATTTAATTAGAACTTCATTACGATCGACAGTAAAATGATAGTTGACTTTTACTGAAGATTTGCTGGATTGATGAATGATGATGATGAAGTTTGCTGCACTGATGGAGGCAAAACGAAAAGTACCGCTTTGGTTTTGAATTTAATTCCCCAATCACTGTACACTTTCACGAGCACTTACTGCATAATAACTATTATATATATTTGATGCTTAACTATCAATATTTAACATCAAAATTCAAAATATACACAGAAATTACAAAATTCAATAAAAACACTACGGCCACTTTTCGATTTGGCTCCAAGTCCAGGTAAATACCCTATCTCCATTTTAGGACTAGGATACACTCTTTAATTTTTGTAAAAATGAAAACTTATATTTAATTGATAATTAAAATAATTACTTGGCTTCTAAAATGATCAAATAATGAAATAAAAAATTAACGAGTTTACCAATCAAATGACGTAAAACATCAACATTTTAATTGAAACATTTATTATAAATTGACTTATTTTTATTTGCACATTAAAAAAACTTATCACCCATCCATTTATACTTATCAATTACATAATGTTAATTGTCCGCTGGTTACCTGGTTACAAGTTACGTGAAGTCACATTACATGGCGCTCTCTAGACATAGTCTTGAAATTAAAAAAATAATGACACCGTGTTGGTTATCAAATGAAAAGGCTTAATTAGCGCATTTCAAAAGTATATATAATTTAACTGTTGCTTGCATGCGCACCCGATAGTTGTGAATAATTTCTAAAATCACGACTCAGATGGGAGCCAAATATATTTTCTCTCCTAACCTAACCAAAATACGTATATAATAAATACGTATTTTGATTATGGACTAATGGTACACAAGTTAAATAACTCCAAAATAATTTAAATAAAAAATAAGTTCACAAACTATACACCCCCACTATCCTCAGAACACTCTGAACGTGTATTAAATACATTGAAATATATTACGTGTTAGTCGTTTATGTAATAGAAGATAAATATTGAATAGTTTATACATAACAATTTCAGATAAGAACATTTACTGGTTCCATATTTTTAACAGCGTGATTTTTCAGTAGTCGGGTCCCTATATTAGCAAGTTTGATGGTAAATAGCGATGTATCACGATCACGGACTGTCCGTGCTAGAATACAGATAAACGCAAAACGTAACCACTAGTCAAGAGGCAGCAACCGTGCTGTTGGCAGTACTGTGACGTACGCTTACATTTTTGTTCAGGGTTGCGTTTGTTCGTTTTCTTACTGCGTAAATATTCTCCTCCCTTTAACTCGAACATACATTTGATTTGGAAAATACTTGTTTGTGGCGTACGGTGATGTGATTCGTGAACTGTCACGAGAGAATAAAAGTGGGCTGCTGATATGGTCTCTGCCTACCCCTTACGTAGTAAAAATTTGTGACTGTATGTATGAATATTGTTTGTTAAACGGTGTCACTTAGGGTACTGAAATCTATTGATCTTCTGATTGGATCAATAGACAATATAAGAATTTCGCCGTGGTCGAAATAGGGCAAAAGTAAGAGGGAAAAAGACAAAAAATTGTAAAACCTGCACGTGAAAAAAAGTTCAATGGGGTAATTATAGCCTTAAATACTGTTCAATGGTGCTAGGATTCCTATGGAAGACTCCGTCTAAATAGGTAACACCTCAGGGCCAGTTATTCTCCCGTGACGAAGGAGTGTGCAAACATTACTGTTTCGGTCTGAAGGGCAGCGAGAGCTAGTGTAATTACTGAGCATGTGAGACTTAAGAATTGATGTCTCAGGGTGACAAATGCAGTGTACCATACAGAAATGTTCTGGGCGACAGAATATATTACAGGCAGACATTTCACTTACCATACGGTGAACGTTTTGCTCGTCTCGTCACTTTATCCAAATAAAATAAAAAATTTTTTTAACAATATTTTCCTGGGATGCTTTTAGCGTTATTAGTTCCTAATCACTAATTTTAGCACATTTTCTATGATTACTATTATTGAAGGATTAACCACAATGCGTTTCATAGTAATGTTACTGTAATTAGAAAAAGCCAAGAATCGGATTAAAGGAATATGGCAACTAGTAAAGATTGAAAAGTACCAGTTCACTTAAAATATTAAATTATAGTTTGCGATATTCTTCCAAAATTTAGAATTTAAAATATTAATTTAAAATAGACAATGAAGGGGTCGGTTATTACTTTACCTATATTAAGAGAAAGCTTAATAAAGCTTTGACTTTATATAAGGTTAACGATATATTAAAAACAATATTGAAAGTATATTATTGATTTATAATTTCCTCCATTGTACGATTTATATAGAAGTATTACATTTTATCAAGAATACAAGCCAATTTTATCACGATTCCTTTTTATTGAACTCTACAATATCAAAGCTTAAATAAAGGGCCATCCCACCCTGGATTACGTTAATTATAAGTTTTAGATAACTACTATGTAAAGCTCTTTGAAATGTTAGTGAGATAGTATCGCATTGCATTAGTCACAGCAAGATCCATATTGGTGAATTAGTGAGACGTGAATTAATTTGGCAGTGTGAAGTTAGATTTATTTAGATTTCAGCTTATTAATTGATAGTAGCAATATATGCTATTACGGAAGGAGATAATTTTAGTAGTGAATAGGTTTTAATTTTCTAAAGCCCATTTGGTATCATTATTATAATTAAGTCACAAATGAACACGAACATCTTTTGTGGGGTTTTATAGGTGATTGGTTTATTTAAATATTGGTTCTAAAACTAAAAATTGTATTTAATACAAAAGTTTATTGGTGAAAACATGAAAAATATAATAGATTAATGGCTGATAAAATGCAGCTGAAATGTTACAATATTTGTCCATCACAAAAAAAAAACTATTTCGCTAATAAATGCCTGAAAATTCAGAATGCTATTATTATTTAGTGATGGGCACAACAAAATGGTTAATGTCAACATTTTAGTTTTGCTTTGGTAATATTTAAATTTATAGAGGACATCACAAAAAACCACATAAAAGACACTAACAAGTTTTTTGTGCCCTGATTTAATACAGCCATTACAGTTTGTGGATTTATATTTATGAAAGTCTAAATTTTTATTGGGTTATAGGGCGCACTTTAACACTTTTAGGTAACTAATTGCATGATTTTCAAAACATTCACCATCATTATCTCCATTTCACTGCGGACATGCGGCGAAAGGAATGTTGCATTGGGGCCGACCAGGCTGTTGAGTTCGTTTTAAATAATAAAGGAAAACACTTTTAACTTAAGAAACCGTAATTTTAATAACTTAAGTTATAAATATTTATATTCATCAGGTCAGCTCGATATCTGTAATCCAGTGTAAATACAGAAATACAAAACCGTCAAAGATGACACATAACATTTAATTTTAGACGGAACGTGAAGGTCCGCTGCGAACGACATGTTTAACATTTTTACAAGCGACGGCTCGCGGCGGCGGCAGGGGGCGCCCGCGCCGCGCGACGTTCTCGAATGTTACTCGTTTCTTACAAAACACCGATGAGAACAAATGCGAGTGGGGCGCGCGCCGCCATTAGTTGTCGCCGCCCTCGGCCGGCTCGTCGCCGTCGCCCTGCGTGTCCGACGTCCACAGCGTCAGGTTGTCCCGCAGCAGCTGCATGATCAGCGTCGAGTCCTTGTACGAGTCCTCGTTAAGTGTGTCCAGCTCGGCGATCGCGTCGTCGAATGCCTGTAATACAACAAACGTTCACCTGTCGATCTTTTCCTCTCCTCCATCGCTTAATAAAACAGAACTTTAATTGGAGTTGAAACCAACATTGAATACATAATAATACGTAAGTTAAAACACTCTTGATGCTGGCTGGATCGAGTATTAAGAGGTTAATCGTTTCCAACATGGCCATGCCAATGCAATATTAGTGACTTTACATTTTTTTTAAATACATCTACATTAGATTGAAAACGATTTCAACTACATGCAATCTCACGAAGGATGTCTACTTTTCTATAAGTTAGTAAGTAAGGGGATGCGTGATCAATAGGTTACACTGCTGTTTGTTGTGCAATGAATAAACCTGTTTAGCTAAGTGGCACGCCCGCGCTGGGGAGTTGATAATCTCGTAATAAAATACGGAAAAGTTGAGCGCGAGACCGAGCCTGATGGGATGAGTCGGTTGCATTTTGGCCTTGGCGATGTCGAACGCTTCCTGGTATGCCTTCTGCGAGTCCTCCACGACGGCTGGGGACAAGCGAGCAAGTTAGCGTCGCGGGTGTACACCCTCGTGCCAGCCAGCACAGAGTCTATGCGTAACTGACACAAATAATGACCTGTTTGGCGAGTTGACACGCCTTGTCTGGTGAATTTAATATCTCATAATAGAACACGGAGAAATTTAACGCCAACCCAAGCCTTATTGGGTGTGTGGGCTGCATTTTCGCCTTGCTGATTTCAAAAGCATCCTGGTATGCTTTCTGTGAATCGTCTACAACAGCTGTAACGTAAAGGGGAGTTAACAATCTGTTGACATTTCAAATATTTTCATCTCAATCTATGCTTAAACCAAGATAATATAGTCATTTATTAAATGGAAATATATTTTAATTATTTAATGAATTGAAAGTATTTATGAATTAATTAAAGTAAACTTACAATTTCTGGTTTCTCCTGTGGCCACTTCTGCAAGGTACCTGTAGTAATCTCCCTTCATTTTAAGGTAAAATACTTTACTTTCTGGATTACTAGCTTTAGGGATAAGGTGTTTATCAAGTAAACCCTGAAACAACGTTTTTCTATAAATAATTGAACTAGGTACCTATTCATGTATGCATTGGTATTTAAAAGGTTTTTTTTTTAATATAAGTTATTTATAAGCAACAATATGTTTGGAAATTTTATTAAAAGTGATGAATTGAATGAATTACCGGACCCGGAACATAGCAACTATGGGATATTAATGTAATTAAAAATAGTTTTCAGTCGTCCAAACAAAAAATAATCGTTTTAATTCCAAGGAATAAAAATGGAAAAAAAAACTGCGACATATTGATTGATATCAATCGAAACTCAGCTCTCTTTCTTGAATGTGTGTGAACACAATTAAATACAAAAAATGTCCTATCGCCATACGACCGACTTTTCAGAAAATTGGCAAAAAATGCATCAGATAGTCAATGTCTAGAGATAGGGCAACGAACGAAGATGGGATAGCAGCGCGCGCAGTGACGCGGCGCAATACGTCACCCCGCCCTCCCCACCCGTTAAAAGGCCGCACCGCGCCCTGGAGGCCATGTGAACCTAGGTGGTACCTATAAGTTTATGACGCCCATTATTACAATTTACATTTTTTGAATTAACGTAAATGATGGCCATAAAGTTACCGCGACTAATGTATCACCCCTTAAATTGGCACCGCACCGTTCAAATACGATGACGTCATCAGCGTAGGAAGGTTATGACGGCCGTCAATCTATTTAATGCGAAAGAAATTCCGCAATATCCTTCTACGTAAAACAATGTATTCAAAAAAAATATTAAAGATAATGAGTACCAAATAAACACATTTTAACTATTAATAATAAAAGCAAAGAAAATAATTAAAAAGTTAAACATATAAAGTGGTAGCGTAAAAAATGTCTTACCAAAACGTCGTAGCAGATTTCTCTGAGCTCTTTTTCTACTTTAACCCTATATTCTTTTGCCATCTGTTGTTTTCTTTCAGAGCCTTCGGTTTTCTGTTCAATTGAGGATATTACTCGCCATGATGAACGCCGAGCTCCCACGACGTTCTTATAGGCAACGGAAAGAAGGTTTCTTTCCTCGTTGCTGAGCTCGACGCCGGTTTCAGTGACTTCTTTCATCGCGGCCGCCATGTCGTCATATCGCTCAGCCTGCTCCGCCAACTTGGCGCGTTGCACCAGTTCCTCCTTGTCGACGGACATCGTTGGCGATCTGTGAGGATTATATTACTGATGCCCCTGCAACAAATTAAACAAAAGTTCAACTAATTGGTAACGAAAAGAAAATTCCAGGTAAAAGAAAATATTTTTTCAGAAAGACTAATCGATTGGGCGTCACTTTCACGGCAGTGAATCCAAATTGGTTAAATGAGTCATCATGAAATGCGGGGCGCACCTTCGATGGAGGCTGTCGAGCGCACTGGCGCAATGTAAAAACTCAACGTAGCTCAGAGAGCGACCCTCACGCCAAACGCGACATCGACCCGGCGTCCGCTCGGTTTGACAGCATCTCACAGACTCGAGGTAGTAGTAGTGAGTAACAAGGCCCGCGCCGTCGCCGCGCCGCCGCTCGGCTACCGCCACTGCGCCAACTATATTGATCCGACGACGCGGGATAAACACTCCAGACGAAATACGACTAGCGCGACGCTTGCACACACCCCTCACCCTCGCCACCCACCCTGCGTGCACCGCACCCGTCAGCTCGGCGCCCGCCCCATACTACCCTTATCTATCCACCACCTTATATTCGATGTCCTGTTGCTAGGGTCAACTTTGACCTAGCATTTTAATAAAGAACAAATTACCTTTACACTCCTCAACTCAATGCACATAACACATATTTTATTGACTTATTATTGATTATGATGTTAGAAGACACAATTTGTTTATAAAATCTATACTAAACAATGCAATTATGTTTATAAAATGGGTGTCCTATGTATAAAATGCTTAAGAAAATATATGTTCCTACTGTAACAAATATTTATAAAAGAATGGATATGGCATATTAAAGTAAATGCATTAAGTTTTTTAAATATCCTTTGGTTTTTGAAGTCAAAATATTAAATTTGATTTGAAATATTGAACTTCAATTTACTCATCTAGCCACACCCCTAAACACAAGTGTCCTGACCTTTCTGGTGCTTTCTGCAACTCTCTTACTACTTTTTGTATAGTGATTTACCTAACAATTTCATAACTGTAAAACTTTGATTTCTTTTAAATTAAAAGCAATCCATTTTAATAAGACTATATGAAAAATTAATTAACTAGTTTAAAATACAATTTGTACCTTTCATATAATATTTTTTATGAAGATATTGTCCAATGTGTGATTCTCAATATTATGATTAGAAAGTGTAGACTAAAATATACATTTTCATTATAAGATACTTGGTATGTATAGCAAGCTACTTTTATCTCACTATTACTTTGTCTTATAGTTTATTACATATAAGAAAAAAATTTCATACTTCTCCATTTAATATGGTAATAATTCATGACATTTATAACATGATGCATAAAAATAATACACCATGCATTCTACAATCTAGTAATTGATACAATTAAATAAAATAGGCAATGTTTTTTTGAGATTTCTAAATTTTTGTATTAGAAGCACTTTACATATTTACTTTTTATATCAATTTAGTCACTCTGCTTGTAGCAATGAATTTACCTTAAAAACTCAAAGTTGACATAAAAGTGGCATGGATTGAAGATAATAACCATGGGAATATCTCAAATCCCTTTCATCACTTTATCAACGAATGTGTTAAAATTGCATGAATAAAAACCTTTGTGAACAATTTCACGGGTTGTAATTAATATGATGTCTTTCAGCAAGACAAAGAAATCTTAATTAACATTATAGATTTATATGATGTATGTTTAATGCAAATTGTAGTAATGGATGAGAAGATTGTTGCACACAAAAGTTTGGTGTGACATAACTGGGATATGTTAATAAACCTCATGATTCATGTTTGAAGTGTAGCGTCATGTTTAAAGAAGAAGCAGAGTAAAGGGAACAATACTTTCATTCATTATAAAAAGCAAATCAGTAGATTCTACAATAGTATACACATAAAGTAAAATTACCAACATTTAAAATAAGCATAGAATGTGTATGATTTTAAATTAAGAAAGAGGACTGAACCAATCATAAATGTAAATTAAGACCTAAAAAAATACTTCATCAATTTTACTATGAGGCGAATTTTAAATGTCGCACGTGTCTCTCTGCAACGGACAGACAATCAAAAGACCACGCCAAGTTTTTGGTACAAATAATTTCATGAATAAACTATGTAGTTACTACGTTCTAATTTTATAAGGTATATTATCTGTTACAACGTAGAGGTCTTAAGCATTCAGCAGTTAAGTTAAATACACCATAACTCGGTATCTCCCGTGACATTTTTACTATTATCGAACAAGATAAGGGGACATTACTAAATAGAAAACGCACGGTAAGGTTACTACGCACTAACGAGACGGTTGGTTACTTTTCTATAATGAAATTACTGCGAGATGCCCACGCTTTCGATGTATCAATCGTATTACTATTTTAATTACTACAAAATAATACTTTAGCAAAAGCGAACGATAAATTATAGAAAAATTATGAATGTAACCCTTATACATTTAGGCTAGGCCGCATACCTAGTCCTTATCCTATAGCGAGCCAAAAAAACCAACTTACTAGTTTGTAGATCAACGTAAAGAGTATGGTGCCAATACGATAAATACAATAAATAATAAAACTGATGAAGTCGGAATCACTAACAGGATAACTAAAATTTAGATTAAAAGCAACCGCACCGCAATATCGTGTCGCCGGTTCAAGCAAAATGGCTGCTGCCAAGGGACACTCCTTTTATGCGTCACAGTCACAAAAGTACAAAAATATGATTTGAACTTAAGCACTCTATAAAACACGAAAAATTAATGTCACTCGGTATAATATTTATGCACTTACTTGTTGGAAGGGAAATAAAGTAATTAAGCCAGCAAATTGCAACACGATTTCAATTTTTCTCTTGCGGTGAACGATACACTACACTGACGGCAGCGGGGCCAGAGGGGAAACAAAAACGGAAGAGGGTTCTCACAAAATGTCTGCCATGTTAAAGTTCTTTAGTCTATGATAGTCTTTGGTACAACTGGGAGCTCTCTTTAAAATATTTACCTCTTTCTTACATTTGTCACTAAAAAGAGATGGTATATTGAAATGAATACGTGATAAATAAACTTGTACAGAACAGGAAGTATTTGATGAGCGCTTCTATTCAAACGTTAGCCTGATTTTTTTAATGGAAATTTAGATATCTAAATTTTCGTTTTATTTTCGTTCCGTACGAATTGTCTAAAATCAAAGTTATTCTAAACTATCATTACTAACTATATTTAAATATTAAGAAATGAATGGCGAAATTCCAAAAGTCCCAAATTTCATTGCTTTGAATGTTTTTCACATTTAAGATTAATGCGAGACATTTTTATTTTCGACTATGGAGTGTTATTTTAAAGTTATAAACTCAATTAATGGCCAAAAAGTATTTTATGGTTCAATATAAATAATTAAGAAAACTTCTTGAATCATCCAACCAACAGTTTGCATCATCACCAGTTGAAAGTCATCTACTGTTCGCGCTCTGCCGACATATGGCATAACTTTAGTAGACTTTACCAAAAAACTAAAAATAAAAGCGTTCTTAAACAAGAAACGTAGACGTATATTATTATTCATAAAAAAAATATTTGTGATAGATTTACTAACACTGAATAATTTTAAAGTTAATTAGGCCTACTAAACGTAATAAAAAATTCCGCTATGGGTACTTCAACATGGTTATGCTTTCGTCCTAATCAAATTTCATATCTACTCATTCGCATGAAACATCTGTGAAATTATATATATTTGGTTGCGAGCATTAGTCAAAAATAAGTTCTTCAGAAAAATATTGAGAGACCTTCAATATTTTTTATGAATAAGACCGTTACTCGTTTGCCAATAATATATATTAGAAACTTCTCAAATGTCCCTATTCAAGCAGTATTGTTATGACCGTTACCTTTGGTTTATTAAATTTACATGATCATTTGCGATTGCTTTCTAAACTGCTTACTAACTGAAACTGCATTTCGACTCAAGAGGAATTCATAATTGAAGTTTTGACTAGCCATGAACTGTAAAATGACAGGCTAAATGTTTTGGAAAAATGATTTACAGAAAGAATGATTTATTCCCGAAAGGACGGCTCTTATTCGAGCATTATAATGTCTTTCGAGATCTTAGCCTATCACTGGTTTACATCTGAATATAGGCCTCCCTCACAGATTGTCACACAAATTGGCATTAGTCATTTTGGGAGATTTTGCTATAGTTGCCACGCTTGGCAGGCGGGTTGGCAACCGCAGTTTATTTATTCAGATGTTCCAAGAAAATGCTGCTGCCTACTTTTTCTACTTTTTTAGTAGATTTAGAGTGAAAAGTTTGAATATTGGGCGAACCAAATTCTAATTTGTTAAGTGACACACTCAGGTTACAAAAATTGAGGTCTGAGTGACTAAGTAAAGCGCTTTTACACCAATGGCTGGCTTCCTGACTAAGTAGCCATAGTTGGTTCTCAGTATCTAAGTCACATACTCAGAAAGTCGGGAATTTCGCGTAAAATATGTTTATTGAAATTTTAATGTTAAAACGGCAAATATTTACCTTATTTTTTAGTTAAAAGTTAATTTGGTCGCTCGGCGGTCAGTGTATCTAATAACTAAAAAGTCCAGGATCTTGGGTTCGAATCCCAACCGCAGCCAATATTCGTGCAACATTTTTATCGTGACTATCACATATCTCCGATACAATGCATGGGATGTGGGAAGATCAGAGCATTTCTTTTTTAACTGAAACGAATCTTGTTTTTGTATGATTTGTGTATATGTATCTATTTTTACATCTTATTCAAATTATTTTTTAAATATATCTTTATTTTTAATAGAAACATACATACTTAATACAGCAATGTTTAGAGTAATAAAAGACAAAAGTAGTAATTAAAGTGTATTTAGTAAAATTTGCCCTTAATTTTAGTAGAATCGTATAAAATAGAGTGGTCACGCTGATCGGTCTCGAACTGTCACTATCAAACTATCAATCAGTCTCTCCAAAAAACGTGTACTTTTTTACTATTCACGTGTAAACATAAATCGAAAAAGATAAATGATCGGTAGTAGTGGTATTTGTTATATATATTAATATAACTATCAGTGCTCAGTTAAAACGCTCAGTTACAAAACTTTGTAAAACATGCCGAAATCAAAGAGGGATAAAAAAGGTACTTAATATTTATAACCTACAGGGATATGGATAGAATATTAGAATTTATGAAAGATCCATCCAGCATATTATATATTTTTATTTTAATAACTTTATAATTGTTGTATTTTTTTCAGTTTCGCTTACTAAAACAAATAAGAAGGGACTTCTTTTAAAACAAAAAATTATTGAAGAAATTCGTAATTCACTATCAAAATATGAACACATTTTTCTCTTTACCGTGGACAATATGAGAAATACTAAATTAAAAGATTTACGGAATGACTGGAAAGATTCTAGATTTTTCTTTGGTAAAAATAAAGTCATGGCAGTAGCACTCGGAAGGACTAAAAGTGATGAAATTGAAGATCAACTAAATCTGGTCAGTTAAATAAATATTAATTTACTCCAGAAATCAATTCTTGTTTACGCTGTCTTCTTTTTTATTCTTTATTTATTTATTTATTTATTCTTTATTGAACCTTACTTATAGTAAAGGAACAAAAGGCGGACTTAATGCTAAAAGCATTCTCTGCCAGTCAACCTTTGGGCAGTGAGTTAACAATTAAGGTGGTAACAAAGGATCATATAATATATAATACTTATAAAATATACCTACATGTATACAAACATAAACACACACATAATATATATATATATATATACATACACATACATATAAGTACCGTAAATATATACATATACACACACACAATATATTATACATATACCTACATATATAAATAATAAATATTTTTATAAACTAGAATAATATATACTAGTGATGAGGATGATGATCACTGTTTCGGTAAATCTGTACAATTTCTAAAATGAGCTAAAACTTTCCTTTTGAATGCGTATTTGCTAGAGGGTAGTCTCAGACAGTGCATTCCATAGTCGAGCAGCTTCTTATTTTTCTTTTAGATGCTGTTCCAGAGTTTTAATAATCTGCTTATAAATCTTGCTTTAATTACATACATAAATACATAAGATCATGACTGTATCCCATAAGGGGTAGTCAGAGATTGGGCACTCACTGCAAAAACAGATGATTGCCACAATCCATGTTTCACCAAAACAATATAATGCACTTGGTGTGATAGGTGGTGAGCCCATCGCCACAATGCGCTGTTGGGTCCACAGTGCAGTTTAATTCCCAGTGTATTTTACATAGTTTTTGAAGAGCTTAGATTTTGAAAATAACTTCCTTTCCTTCATTATAATGGATTTCTGTAAAGTAACGCTTGGTTTAATTAAATTTTTCAAATTGTTATTTCTATTAAGCTAGCGCAACCACAGAACAATATAAGAAGCACAACCACCAAGTACTTAATGATTTACGATCTTGCGTAAGTCACAAGACTCGCGTAAAAAAACTATACATTTTTTATGAGGTTGGCCACAAGTTCTAAAGAAGACAATAGTTTCAGTAGACATGTAAGCCGTGTAGTTGTCTATTGCTGACTTAAAACTAATCATATTCAAATGATATGCAATAAACAAGTTAAATTAAATAATCCTCAGAATTCCCCGCCACCCGCGATTATGCTTGCTTGCTTTAATTATGTTTGAATGTAATAATTTGGAGACTTATAATACTAAAGCAGTGTCTACAATCTACAATCTACTAAAGCAGTGTAGTGTCGGTTTAAGAACTAACTCTGATTATTCTTATGTGAACTATCTACACCTACTTATTTTCACAATCTCAATCTCATAGTAGCCAGTTTGTAATTGTGTTTGACCACTTTTCATATGACTCTTGACCTGTCTACTTCTATTTTAATTTTGTACAGTGTTCCGGGCTGTTTGTAATTATTATTGTTTTATTTTTGAATAGTCTCAGACCTACAGGTTTTCCCTTTTCTTAGTGAGCTGCTGTAACTTTTTCAAAGGTGTTATATGTTCTTGTCCTAGTTAAAGGTTTATTTTAGGATAAATATAATTAAAATATAAAACAATATGATGACAAATCTTCAGAATTTATGTATTCTGTAACATTCTAACACTGTTTTTTGCCCCACTGTAACATTTAGTTTCAACAAAGGTTTAATTTCTGATAGCTTAAAAGAGCCGTGGTAGCTCAGGGGCTAGGCGCTCGCTTTAAATTTCATAGTACGCGAGTGACCTGGGTTCGATTCCCGGTGCCGGCACCACTAAAATTGTTAATTGCAATTTTAAGTGCTGATTTACCACGTGCTCGGCGGTGAAGGAAAACATCGTGAGGAAACCTGCATGTCTGAGGAATAAAAAATATTTCGAAGATATGTGAAGTCCGCCAACCCGCATTGGAGCAGCGTGGCGGATTCTTCCTAGCTCCAAAACCCTCTCAGAAATGAGAGGAGGCCTGTGCTCAGTAGTGGGACATTTATAGGCTGAAACTTTACTTTTTTTTTTCTTAAAGTTTGCTTTACACAATTTAAAGGAATAGCGGAAATTTAGGAGGTTTCCCTTCACAGTCCCAAAAACATTGTGACTTTGGGTGAACCTAGCTTTTTTTGGTACCAGTTTTCCCTTTCTGTGCCACTCCATCAAATCATGTCGGGATGTCGGACCATAGTAAAGAAACAAAGTTTCATCGCCCATCATAAAATAGCAAATAACTACTTCCGGATCCTCACGGAAAAGCTCTAAAAATTCTTGACAACATTTAATGCATTGCTGGTTTTGAACTGCACTAAAAATTTACGGTACCCGGTGTCATGATTATGAGTACATTCGTTTTTGAAAGTCCAGTCTGCTGCAATTTTTTTTTTTTTAAGTCAACAATCTTTCAGAGAAATATTTCCTTCAAACTGGTAGATAACTGTTACAGGGCCTCTTTCACATGGGTCATCATCTAATGATTCTCTCCCCCAATAAAACAGTTTAAACCAATTTTTTACTGTTGCAAAGAAGGACAAGAGTCACCATAAACATCATTCTTTCTTTTATATGCATTGGCATTAAAAACTTTATTGCAACACTATATTCAATATCAGACATAAAAATTACTCTACTACACAGTATTTATGCGGCTGTCAGAAATAATGTAGCAGTCAGAATAAGCTATAACTTAACATAGATATACAGCAACTCGTATCTACTTTATGAAGGAAACATTTTTAGATTACTTTTTATGTAGTGAGGCAAACAACTAATGGACCATAGTACGTACATAAAAATTTGAATCAGATGTGCAACATCAACATCATCAACACAACAAAGATGAATTTAAAACATAAATTTGAAATCATGTTTTTGTGTAAAAGTGCATAATATATTTTCGGCATGAAAAAGTTAAAATTAGTTTTATCATTATTCTATATTGAAAGTAAAGAGCACTTTGTTAATGTAAATTTACAAATTTGTTTACAAAAAATTTCATACTAAAGTAAAGTTTGGAATGTTATTTACTTTGCTGTGATTCATGGAACAAGAAATTGACTGATTTAACAATTTCAATATTTTCAGTTGTCAAGAAGATTAAAAGGTCAATGTGGTTTGCTTATGACAAATAGAGATGTTGTTGAAGTACTCCAATGGTTTAAAGACTTTCGTGCAGCTGAATATGCTCGAGCTGGATTTATTGCAACACAGGATGTAATATTGTCTCAAGGTCCACTCGAAGACTTTTCACACACAATAGAACCACATCTTCGAAGTCTTGGACTGCCAACATCTTTGGAGCGTGGTGTCATTAATCTAATTAAAGAACATCAGGTATGTTTAGTTGTGACTTGAAGTAAGTATATAATAACTGGTGGTAGAATTCCTATGCAGGAATCCGTCTAGCCATGAAGGAGTAGTGTGCAAAAATTACTGTTTAATTTTAAAAGTCACTGAGAGCTAGTGTAATCACTGGGCATATGAGACTTACGAACAAATGCCTCAGGGTGATGGGCACAGTGTGGTGTCATACAGAAAAATAATGTTGCTTGTTTCGTAACTTTATCAAATAAAAATGCATCTGTCATATAAATCAATACGCTGATAATCAGGTTATATTAGCATCTCCACAGGAGGAGTACCAGATGAAAATTAATGTAGATAAAATCAAGTAATGGTTTTTGAAAGAGTACAAAGTATGATGAATCGCAGTTCTGAATCAAGGAGTAAGAGTGGAATAAGTAAAATTGAGTTCATGAGGCTAGTGTGAATGTAATATATCACAATCAGATCAAATACATTTTAAGGAAAAGCCATGCCAAAAGTACCCACACCTGACTAGGGTTTTTGTACCTGCTCATACAATATCTTATATCAATGCTGTGTTCATGTCTGTCTGTTTAGTTCATATAGCCATATTATTAATTAATGTGTCTGGATTTGTTGTGACTGTCGCAATGTAATTCTAGATGGATTAATCAAAATTCTTTGAATAAGTGATAATATATAAATAAATCTTTGAATAAATAAGTTTCAGACAGAGTATAGTAAGGATGTATAATTCAGGCATTCAGCTGGACACATATAGTATAGTACTCGTACAATTATCATAAATTAGCAGTTTAAAAAAATTGAGCTGGAGGGTGATTGTGCAAAGGTTCAGTCAAAAATGCATAGTAGATTCATTTATGTAGCACTCTCACTTCTTTCTTCTTCCTTGTGCAGCCCTAACTTTTGCGTGTACTTCACCACTGCCTCCCTTATGATCCTCCCTCTCCTTTATGATGATTCAGTTGTACTATTATAGCATAGTGTATATTCTACTCTTAACAACATGCTGTAATAGGGACTCTAAAGGTTCGGTCAGACAGCGGGCGGGGCGGGACGGCGACGCGACGCTGACGGGACGGCGTTTTTATTTTGCTTACTGCTTTACAAAAAAAAGGTGGCGTCGAAAAATTCAATGAGCTTTATCCACTTTTTCGTTGTCCATTTTTGTAATTAAATACAAAGCGACGGGTGCGACGTGCACCGTCCCGCTCTCTGTTTGACTACTACATTGAATACTCATAGAACCCAACGCGGCGCGTCGCGCCCACGCCGCGCTTGCAACTCGTCCCGCCGCGCTCCTGTTGTATTCCCGCCGGGCGCGACAGCGACGTGACGCGACGTGCCGAGCGCGACGGTGCGGTGTGACATCTTCTATATAAATTACTACATTACAACTGCTCACATCACGCTAGCGTCGCGTCGCCGTCCCGCTCCGTCCGCTGTCTGACCGACCCATTAGTATTAACACTTATCAGACAATTTTATTTTGTTTAAGGTGTGCAAGAAAGGAGTAGCGTTAACTCCTGAGCAAGCCAGTATATTAAAGCTTCTTGGAAACCAAATGGCTAAATTCAAGCTTGTTATACAATGCCATTGGACTAAGGGGAAGGGATTTCATAAAGATCTAGATGTCCTAAGTGATCAAGAAAGTGATAATGAAAATGAGAATGAAGTTCTTGAAGATGAAGATATGGAAGATGAAACCTAATATGTCACTGTATGAAATATATTATAATTATAATACTTTCTTTTACTGACAGTAATTAAACATATTACCATGATAAAATTGTAAATATATAAGTAAAGAACTATATGATGGAGCTAGTTGCAATATACTATACCTTTTTAGTTTAACTGACAATGTGGAGATAATCTAATCATTTAAAAAAAAATGCTTAAAATATATTTTTTTATCTACGAGTTGTGAGTTTGAGTCTCATTCAGGGCCAATATTTGTAAAAAAACACACATTTTTAGTTATTAGGTATGAATGTATTGCATAGGTATGAATATATCTAGTGCGGTTAGTGTACTTTCTTATTATTTGAGTCATATAGTTAAAAGACAATAACAAAATAATTAAATTATAAATGCATTTATTACAATTGAAACATACATACATACATAAGATCACGACTGTATCCCATACGGGGTAGTCAGAGACTGGGCACTCCCTGCAAAAAAAAGATGACTGCCACAATCCACGTTTCACCAAAACAATATAATGCACTTGGTGTGATCGGTGGTGAGCCCATCGCCACCATGCGCTGTTGGGTGCACAGTGCAGTTTAAGTCCTAAAATTTAAAATGTCACGTAATTTAAGTATATTAGAAATGGCAAAATACAATGTTACCTATAACATTGTATTTACAAGCTACAAAAAGATACAAGACATAGAAAATTTTCCGTACCTCGCATCCCACTCCCAAGTCTCTCTGTAATGATTTCTAATTCATTGCGGCGATTCCATCGTTGCACCATAAGTTCACAAAAATTATCAATTGGGTTTAAATCAGATCTATTTCGAAGGCCAAGGTATCAGCCGAATGTATTGGTGTCTTTGGAACCAGTCGCGGGTAATCCTAGCCCTATATATCATTAGTATCAACAGTTGTCGAGGAAATAATATAGCTGGGAAAGCTCAATTTATGGTTAATAGAAACAGGCATTACTTTGCGGAAATCCATTATAATGAAGGAAAGTAAGTTACTTTGCTAAGATCCGCATGCAAAATATAAAAATGGTGTATATTACCTAGTTTTTTGAAGAGCACCGCCTGCCCTCCCTCAGTAGCGTGCACAAGCAAACTAACACCGCCACCAGGTACCCTCCACCAACCACTACAATACTACCACTAGATAATATACACCACTGAAGTCAAGAACACGACACGTGTTTCGCCCCAAAACGAGGCATTATCAAGCGTCATAGACTCTACGACAGACGGCCGCCGTCTGTCGTAGAGTCTATGACGGTTCCTGGTGGCGGTGTTAGTTTGCTTGTGCACGCTACTGAAGGAGGGCGGGCGGTGCTCTTCAAAAAACTAGGTAATATACACCATTTTTATATTTTGCATCATCTTGTATTGTTATAACACCAAATATTTAATCGACCATGTCGGCTGACGGTCTTTTCGTTTTAAAAAAATGTGGTTGGCAAATCGAAATTTAAGAACTCCCTGGCAGAGTTCGTCCGAGGTGCTTTATGGGCATCAATCAAACTTTAGCGTTTCGACAGTATTGCAACCACGTCCTGTGAAAATGGCGGCGAATAGTTTCAGCACTGACGTCAAATTTTTCTTCAAAACGGGCCGTAGGTGTAAAGCCGTTCCGTTATTTCCCTTGTGTGCTCGTTACTTTAGGACGTCGACTACTTCGCCTGTGATTTTGGAGATTGCCTTCTTCACCTTCTCGTGTAATCCAAATTCGTACCGTGAGACGTGATATATTTCATTCTCTCGAAATTTTACTTATGTTATATCCCGATGTGTGTAATGAAATTATTTCTGATATCTTCTGCCCTTTCGGATATAATTTAATTGTGACATTTTAAACTTTAATTAATGTCAAGTTACGTACTATCAGAAATGAAAAGAAATTTATTTTTAAATGGTTTCTCACAAGGTTAAAACATTAAGACTTCCTAGTTTCTAGTGACATTTAGATTATATTAGTAGAAAAATAACATCTATTTCGGTGGAAGAAAGATTAAAACAAGTCAACGAATTGCGTTCATTTAATACGTGAATAAAAGTTCCCGGTATATAGTGTATTATCTATGATAAAAGTTTGAGCCTCAGTGAAATTTTAAATAACTGGAAGTTGTTGTCAAAGGTGGTAAAACAATTATGTGGTCGGCTATTCATCCCACACTGAATCTGACCTTACCTCAGATAAGACTATATAAGCATAACATCATGTACAAGAAGGAGAAAAGTCAGTGTCTTAGTGTTTTCGTGAATGCTTAGAGTACTTATAGTATATGCTGTATAAATGCCAACTTTTAAATGTTAGTGGAATATTCTATCAATCCTCAGAGTTGGTGAACCTACTGCTTGATTTTAACCCAGGAAAAGATATAAGTCACAGGTTATGTTTAACAGTAGGCTATATTCAATCTTCTTCTCGGGGTGCCATCTCCTACCGGAGGTCAGCTATCATTATGGCTATTTTTATTTTTGAGACCGCTGCTCGGAAAAGTGACCTTGTACTGAGGTTGAACCATGTCCGGAGATTCTTAAGCCAAGAAGTACGTCTTCTTCCGGGCGGTCTTTTCCCTTGGATTTTCCCCTGCATGATAAGTTGGAGTAGGTCGTATTTGTCATTGCGCATTATGTGTCCAAAGTACTGTAGTTTGCGTTTCTTTACAGTTTTCAAGACCTCTACTTCTTTGTTCACCATTTGCAACACTTGCGTTTGATATTCTATCCGTCCACGATATCTTCAAAATCCTTCTGTACACCCACATCTCAAAGGCTTCCAGACGGTTGCTCATATTTTGGGTTAAGGTCCATGACTCAACGCCGAATAACAGAACTGAAAACATGTAGCACCGTGCCAAACGCACTCTGGTAGATATCTTTAGAGACGGATTGCAAAGGAGGTGATTGAGCTTGAGAAATGCGTTACGCGCCTGCTCTATCCTGCATTTGACCTCAACGCTATGGTCGCACTGATCATTCACGATGCAGCCTAGGTATTTGTATGAATGGACTCTTTGGACTACTTGATTCCTCACAACCAAATCGGACGTTACGGCATGTTGTGGTTTGCCGACGATCATGATCTTTGTCTTTTTCAAGTTAATGTTAAGACCGTAATTTACACTAATGCTATCCACACGCTGAAGCAAATTCTGTAAGTCGTTGAAACTGGACGCCAGTAATATAGTATCGTCCGCATATCGTATATTGTTCAATGCATGATCATTCACTATTATTCCTTCCTCCGCGTGGTCTAAGTCTTCTTCGAAAATTGCCTCCGCATATATGTTAAATAGTGGCGACAATATACACCCCTGCCGGACTCCACGCATGATGTCGATCTCTTCCGTCAGTTCTTGGTCCACTCTTACACGCGCCGTCTGCTGCCAATATAGATTTCTGACGATTGCCAAATCATTTGGTGTCGAGTCCCATGTCATCAAGAACTTATCAAGAAAAAGCTTATCGTGTTTTACTCGATCGAAAAAGCCCTTTCATACATACATACATACATACAGTCACGCCTGGGAAATGTCCCATAGGGGTAGGCAGAGACCACATCTTTCCACTTGCTACGATCCTGACACACATCTTTAGCTTCTTCTACTTTCATTAGCGTTTTCACACACGCTCGTCGGTTGCGGGTACTTTTGACGTGACCTTTCCTCAAAAGTTCACCGATCTGATTGTGATACGTACGCTTAGGTCGACTCTTGCCGGCTTTTCCATTCACACTTGCCTCATAAATCTGTTTCGTCAATCTCCTTTCATTCATCCTCTCTACGTGTCCAAACCATCTAAGCATGCCTTTCTCTATCTTTTTCACTACATCTTCAACCACACCGCAACATTCCCTTATCACGCTCTTTCTCACTTTGTCAATCCACTCCAGCTATACTTCTCAAACTTCTCATTTCCACAGCGTTAATCCTACTTTCATGCTTCTTCTGCCAGACCCAGCATTCACTACCATACATAAGTCTGGGGACCAGAACTCCCCTATGTACAGCCAGTCGTGCCTTTTTAGATACGTTCTGGCGACACATAAAGTTATGCAGAGCCCCATTCACTTGATTTCCTGCTAATACTCTTCTCTCAATATCACAGTCATACTTTCCGTCTCTCGTAAATTTAGAACCCAGGTACACAAACTTTTTCACTTGTTCCACTCTTTCTCCTTCAATCAGAACTTTACAATCCGACATACTTTCTTCTCTTTCAAAAACCATTACTTTCGTCTTATCTACATTAATTTTCATTCCTTTGCTTTGTAGAGCACCGTGCATAATATTAACCATCGCCTGCAACTCCTCCTCCGATGATGCTAATATAACCTGATCATCGGCGTATAGGAGGCATTTGACGGTCAAATCATTCATTCTTAATCCAAACACACTCTCTTTCAAATTTTTTAAGCAATTGTCTATGAATAGGTTAAACAGCCACGGCGAAGCCACACATCCCTACCACACATCTAACACCTTTTTCGATGTTAAACCAGTCTGTGTAAGCCCCGTTTACCCTGACACAAGCACTGGAATCCTTATAGAGTGATTTCAGTGCTCGTATCAAGCTGCCGTTCACCCCATACATATGCAATGTCGACCACAATTCAGTCCTCACTACCCTATCATAGGCCTTTTCCAAGTCCACGAATGCGCAATAGACTTTTGACTTTGAGTCAAGAATTTTTCGGCTATGCTTCGTAAGGAAAAGACCTGATCCATGCATCCAATTCCTCTCCTGAATCCCGCTTGTACATCCCATATCTTTTCTTCAGTTTCATTCATCACTCTCATAATCAAAATCTTTGCATACAGTTTGCCGACGATACTGAGCAAGCTAATGCCTCGGTAGTTTTTGCAGTCTTGCTGCGACCCTTTTCCTTTGTAAAGCGGTACGATAACGGCCTTACACCAGTCTACTGGTAGTCAATGAAACAGATGTATGCGCATCGACTCATATCCCAGCAACGTTGCAATAACACCTGGTAACCAAAAAGTGCATCCCGGGTTCCAAAACCATTTCTGAAGCCAAACTGTGTGTTTGAAATATTTTCTTCCACCTTTTTATAAATGCGCTTATGGATAATTTTAAGGAAAATTTTCAAAACATGACTCATCAATGATACTCATTACATTTCTTGGCGTTACTGGTTTTCGGGAGTGTTACAAACGTTGAAAACAGCCAGTCTTTTGGTATTATACCGCTTCTATATACACCATTAAATAATCGGACTATTATCGGTATATTTTCTTCCATCAACAGCTTAAGGATTTCACTGGGAATTCCATCAGGCCCAACAGCTTTTCTTGTTTTGGCAGCTTTTATTGCATGTATAACCTCCTCCTTCGTAATGTCAGGCCCGTTGTCACCTGGATTAACCGGCTGTTGTTGTTGACAACGAGTATCGTGAAACAAACTTGTAACATATTTCTCCCAAGTTCTTAATTTGTCCTCAATAGACATAGCGACTTTACCATTTTCGTCCATGAGCGGTAGAGAAACATGAGGTCTTTTTATACCTACAAACTCCTTTATTTTCTTAAACATACCAAAATAGTCATGTTTATTTTGCATGTTCTCAATCTCTTGACACTCATCATTAATCCATTTGTCCCTAGCTACTTCGCACTTTTTTCGTATTTCCTTGTTTAATGCTTTATACTTCCCAGCATCAATACTCTTCACCTCTCGTCTTCTATCCATTAGTTTGAGTATATCGCCAGTAATCCAGTCCTTCTTCTTTACAGTCTGAGTGGCAGTTAACACCTCTGCTGAAGTATCAACTATCACTGTCTTGAGGTTGTTCTACGTTCGTATGGGCTCATCAGAAAGAAGTAACTCCTGTTTTTGCAACTCATTCACCCGGTTGTTGAGCTTACTATGTAGTTTAAGTCTTGTATCCTGGTGTTTTAACTTGGTGGTGTCTATTTGCGGTCTCTTTTTGGGAGCTAACAACTTCTTCATTTTTGTGTTTACAGTTGCTACGACTGGATTATGGTCGGAGTCAACATCTGCGACCGGATATGTTTTTGCCGACTTAAAACTATTCTTAAAACGCTTGTTAACTAGTATGAAGTCGATTTGGTTTCTCACTATGTGTTCTGGGGTATGAGCTGGTGACGTCCATGTATACAGCCGACGAGGTGGTAACTTAAAGAAGGTATTTGTTACAAGCTGATTTTCCTGACAAAATTGTACTAAACGATCACCACGTTCATTCCTTTCCCCCAACGCAAAACTACCAACCGTTTCTTCGACAGCACCCTCGCCAATTTTTGAGTTAAAATCCCCCATAACTATGTTACACTCGTGAGGTTTTAATTTTTCTAGAACTTGCTTGACCTCTTCGTAAAAGGGTTCAATTAGATGATCATGAGTCTTTGCTGCCGTGGGGCCATACACCTGTATACATTTAATATTGATGTTGACAGGTTTGGCTTTTAGTTGTAGCAACATAACCCGATCTGATACAGGGTGAAAATTCAGAATAGAGGCTTGAGGATGTTTTTGTACCATAATAGCGACTCCATTTCTGTGCTGCTTGTCATCATTCCCACTATAATAAGGGTGTCATCCGATGTTTGTACTTCAGTGGCTTTAAATCTTGAATCACTAATCCCTAGGACATCGATGTTTAATCTCTTCGTCTATATTCAATAGACAACATTAATTAAAAAAATAATACAGTATGCCTTTAAATGAAAATAAGTCATTACTGGGAACTTTCTTTGTGTGTGAAATGACTTCTTCTTGAAGGTTAGACTAAAATGATTAAATCTGTAATAATTTATCCCATTTTAAAAGCTGTGGGCTTTGCTCGCGGCAACTATATGAATAATTGTCGCTAGTTTAGTTTTAAACTAGCGCCAGATGTGTAATGACAATCATCATTTCAGGCCGTCACAAGTCCACTGATGATTATAGTCCTTGATAGTCCTTTCAATAGATTACTACAAAACAATATCCTGATCCATCTGCATCCATCGAATTCCGGCTTATCCGTGCAGGTATCCACTTGCTGATCCGTATCATTTTGTGTATTCTATATACTATACTATTCTATGTACGACGCATAGTTGATCTTTATCATCGCCAGAACTCCATATTTTACTTGGAAGTTAATGTGAGATCACACCTGAAAGTTCAAAAGGAACTATACAGGATCTGAAGGATGAATGTACTTCATTACTTATTGACAATGTCTTTATCAGTGGGAATAGCACAATTGCAATAAGTAAGCGATTGAGTGAATTTAGTTGCACGAGATATAACATTAACGGCTGATACCGTTCAACGGCTTGGGAAATGGCAAGCGTAACTGTGGCAGGGCTTTGCTAGCCTAAACAGACTAGGAAAGTCCTGCTAAACTATACAGAGTAACATACTCTGTATAGTTTGCCCATATATGGGTAAGTTGGTTTCTAGTTTACATACTAGCGAGCAAACAGAAATAAAGGGAAGTTCGAGACGACAAACTGATTAGAAACTTCTCGAGCAAGCGCGTTCGTTCGCCGCATTGTTACTTATAAATCCGCGGGGTTCTTTATCAATAGAAGGATTAGTTTGTTGAATACTCGAAATTTCTTCGATATAGCAGACGTTCGTGGGAAGCGGTAATCACTTACCATAAGTAAGTCTCGTTTCCCCTTCTTTTTTATAATATTGTTTAAGCATTGCTGCTGTTGATGGCTAGTAATACCGCCATGCTATCAGAGACTATACGTATTGAGTATTCTATTACTCCTCTTACAGGATAATGGCTTAAAGTGGTTTTTAATTGTTCCAGGCTAATTTGTAGTGTTTTAAGAAATGTGATGTAGGTGCCCGTCTCTAGGGATAATTTCTAGATATATTGCATCAATGAACATGGCACAATAAGAGTTATTTTTTATGAGAGTTCGAGACGAGCAAAACGTTCACCTGATGTTAAATGGAACATCTACCAGTAACAAATGCTTTGACACCTAAAAAATTTAATGTGGCACAATACTGCGTGCGTCTCCCCTGAGAAATTGGTTCTTAAGTCTCATATGCCCAGTAATTACATTAGCTTTCAGTGCCCTTCAGACCGAAACACACAATTGTTGGTACACAATTGCTTGTTCACGGTAGAATAACTGGCCCTGTGGTGATACCTACCTTGACGGATTACTGCATAGGAATGCTACCACCATTAGTGTATCAACCCTTGGTCGACTCTTATGACACCAGGGATTAAACTGGGCGGCATATTCTCTAACGCCACCACCACATACAAATGAATAGTGTCCATTAATATTAAAATACAATAAAGTAAGGGAATTATTAAAACACCTTAAAAGTAAAATGTCTATTGTATTTGTTTAGTATGAATCACAGAAACAATAAATTATTCTCATCAAAAAATATGATACAAAATTAATTAATCAGCTAAAACCGATGATCCATAATGAAACTAATCAAAAACCTTATTTAGAAAATTACAAAAGTTACACTAGCAAAAACAAGTATGATAAGAACTAGCTAGCATCATCCGGGACTATGCCTCCGATAATTTAGTTTTGATTGTGTAAATTGTGTAGTTTAAAATAAAAATAACTTAGGATACATATGATCACAGTACAAAAATAAAGCATTGCTTCATCAATCGACGACATCACAGCTTGTAAAAATTAGCAAATCATAAATTACATTATGCAATCTACGGAATAAACAGTCTTTTAATGAAGTAAATGTGGTAGTATTTTGAAGACCTTTACAAATCCTAAGTAACTCAAGCACATAAGTGTTCATGATTATTTATTTGCACTATTAATTATATCATTATTAAAAACACCCAATATTTGATGGTAATTGCTGTGATTACGAATGTTTGCCATATGTTCATTAAAACACTATGTTAATGAAAATGCATGAGAAGGAACAATAATGGCAACACTGGGTTCTTACTGAAAAGTGAGGCTGAGATCACTTATATCACAGCATGTTTGTTTTATCTACTACAACATCTATCACTTGTTTAAAAATGTGTATTATTTATTTATTTATTTATTACTATCCACATACTGACATTGATTTTCGAGAATTCGAAATGTGTTTAACATATTATGAAAAAAAGATTGCAACTACTTATCAAAAAATATAAGAGAATTATTTTTGTCATTTGTATCATACAAATATGTTGATGTCATACATTGCCTTAAAACAACGCTAACTAAGCTATAATGCTAACATATCATCGCTTCAAACATCTTTTAGCACCGACGTGCCGAAGTCATCTTTATAAATGACCAGATGAATATTGTCTATACCTCTAATAAGCCTAAAAAGCGATAGCCTGTTGAGTACCGAACTTAATATCTATGTGCAAAGGGCGCCGCCAAGGGGGAAAAGGGAGGGACAGCTACCCCAGAGACTCGATTTGTTTATATAATGCTAAGTAATTTATGTCCCGACTAGCGCGCGGTTTTACCCGCGTAAAATAAGTCGACCACATGTCTTGCGCCGTAATAACCTGTGCAGTTGATAACTTACGACAGTACTTGCTGCCGTGGTCAAAATCCCCCTTCTCTCCCCTCCCTGGCCCATTGGCTACGCTCTTGCTATATGCCCTTACCATGCTCATTTAATAGTTTCAAATTTCATAAATAAGTCTTCTAAAATGTCTTAATATTTTAACTAAAGTCACACATAACAAATGTTTATAAAGCAAACTTTAAATAAAACTAAGAGATGTATAGCATGTTACAATACATATATTTGTCATACCACTGAAAAAGTAACAAACTAAAAATTTCATTACAATTCTGCAAAAAATCATGAAAACAATTTAAATGGTTGGATTTATTTTATATTTTTGGGTTAACTTTAATTTGCATATACATTAATCTAGTTTATTTAACAGCAATCTTGCTTCTGTTACTTGGAAGCATTATAGATACGGGCATTTATGACACTGTTGGCAGAACATAGAAAGGATAACACAATATTGACGTCGCTTTCATTCTATGTATATTTTATAAGTGCCAATTCTACCTACAAGATAAAAGCTGTATTGAGAGAATATAGACGATGACTGTACTTAAATTTAGTGTTTGATTGGGTTTTGGTGGGAAGTTGGTAGCGGCGGGAGTTCGAAGTCGGGCAGCGGGTCGCGCCAGTACACGGCGTGCGAGTACTCGCCGCTCGGCTCGCACAGCGCCGGCGGGAACACCTGGTCCACCAGCACCGACATGTGCGAGTACCTGCACCACACCAGCAATTTTCTCGCATCATCCGTTTGTATAGAAATAATATCACGCATAATGATTTTTATTTATTTTTGTACGTATTATGATAGTTTATAAAAAATAAATTGTCCGACATAAAATTTTTTTTTCTGTAACACACTTTAATAGGATAAGGGAGAACGAAAAGGAAGATATTTAATGACGGCTGGGATTAGCTTTGGTATGCTGTGTTGTGGCACTTATGACGTTTGAACGTTTGCATGTTGTGTTTCTTAAATATTTGTACTAAAATTAGCCTCTAAATAGTTCACTGCTCCTCCTAACACAGGCCTCTCCCAAGTTGGGAGGATTTGCCAAAACCGCCAAACTTGGCAGCCGGATTGGCGATTGCAGTACCAGATTCCTAAACCATCACCGGTCATATAATATATAATAAAAATCTAGCATAATTTGTTATTCTGCCAAGAGTCGGACGACACGATTTTTCTGGCATTTTCCATACTTACTCGAGTTTTACAAGCAAAAAGGGATGAGATCGTGTGGCAGAACTTTACACCACCATGACATGGCAAACAAATAAATTTAAATAATTTTTAGTATAATTCGACTGTCATGTGAAAAGCGTCGCAAAGGTGATTTTCCGTTAGGGTTGAGAAATAATTCATATGAATTCAAACTAGAAGTTACTTTGATGTGACAAATAAAATAAATTAATAAATATCATAAATTTGTATCAAACGTTTGTGTATTTAAACTACCTGTTACGCATTTAGATATATCAGAAACATTATCACTTTACAATAAGAAATTTTCAATTCTTTTATTAATTTATTTTATAATAATGTATAAAAGTAGACATCCAATAGGCCATGTGTTATTTTTGTGTTAAAATAAATACCAAATTCGATATAGATTTCCAACACCAACGTTATAAAGCAAAGTTTACGATAGAAATAGCAACAGCTAAGTGTCGTGGATTAGAAGAGAGGTTATTATTACACACAACATAGCGAGAGACTGCTTACATAACCAGCTAAAACGTTTACATGTAAAAGCAATAAATAGTAGCTGACAGATAAAAATGATTGTATCATCGTACATAATTTGATAAACGTATCACGTAATAGTGTCATTATAAAAAAAATATAAAGGTATACATTGTAACAGCACGCCAATGTTCTATGTAAGTAAAGAATATTTATTGTTTATATCGGATATTTATTGATGATATTACATATGATCGACAAATAAAGATTATTAATATTATCCAGGGTATTTCTATGGTTTTCGTATGATTATTACTTGTTTATTGGGATGACGTATTTTTTACACAACGCGGATTACGAATTTTTAGTTTGTCACAACATGGATGACGTATTTTTTATGGAAATAAGTGACGAGATCAGGAAGTCGTTCACCTGACGGAAAGTGACACGCATTCCCATAACATAGTATGTTTTTTTTATTCCATAAAGTGATGAAACGAGCAAAACGTTCCCGATGGTAAGTGCAACGTCTGCCCATAACAAATGCTGTGCCACCCAGAAACTGTGTCCATCACCCTGAGACATAGGTTCTTAAGTCTCATATGCCCAGTGATTACGCTAGCTCACAGTGGCCTTCAAACCGAAACACAGTAATGTTTGCACACTACTGCTTCACGGTGGAATAACTGGCCCTGGGGTGGTACCTACCTAGACGGACTCCTGCATACCGTTGACTTAATGTTTTTTTTTGAAAACTATACATTTAAGTGACGAAACACGGCAACAAAATAAAATAGTAATTTTAGTTTTTACGAATTTTAATTGTTTGACTAATATGTTTATACGTGTATTTACGAACGAAACATTCGTACGATAAAACGATATCACAACTGATCATGCGCTAAAGGTATGTTAAAGCGCTGGTTTTTGCATGATTGGTGATTATTTTGGACTTTGAAGTTTATCTATCTAATTTAATCTTTGTTCCTTAAAACGAATATTCTTCTTTTGTTTTAATGTTGATAAGTAGAATAGAGACAAACATAACAATCGAGCGTCACGAATTGCTCGTCTGATCACTTTATTCAATAAAAAAAACAGTACTAGTTTATGGAAAATTTCCGTTAGTTAATACTGCAAAGGTAGCCAATACGTAAGCAGTCTCCATTCAACAATATATACAAACAAACGAAACAGATGACAAGTCGATGATTACTGATCGTTATTAGTTGAAATTAATAATTTGGAAATGGAAGTTATTTGATAGATTTATGGCACTGAGAAATGACTGCGCGGTATTAAACGTGTCAAGCCCCTATTATCATGCCTTACGGCTTACCGGCAAAGTGTCGCGCGCTTTTATCCAATTTTTTTTAAATATAATCTACTTTAAACAACTAGTTCCCCGCTAGCTTTTAACATTATGACGTTTCAGTGGTGGGAAGAAATCATCGACCATGTCACTTTGCACGTGGTAACTGAAATAAAAATAACTCTCTGATTACATCGCGCTAACAGATACGTTAGTAATACAAGAAAGGCATGGGACACGGGTTTGTATGGCGTTGCTAACTGATGTTCTGTATGCGAACATGATCGTACTCACGTAGATTGGAATGTTTGTGTCAATTCGTGTTTCAATTCACCCTTGTAGTTGATGGTGAAAATTCTTACAATCGGAATGCCGACGGCTTGGTACGCACAGACGTCCTGCAACAAACAACTTACAATGAAGTAACGTAAAATAGTTTAACAGAATCAAGTTTTACTGTGAAAAATAAAAATAAAATTTTTAATAGCTGCTGAAAGATAAGGTGATTTTTCGTTGTCTTATTGTTATCTTACATTATAATATAAAAATATATTATAAACGGTAATAGACTACAGTAACAATACGGCATCCAACTTAGCTTACATTCGCTTGAAGGACATTCAGTAAGAAAGTAAACTTTGCGGACATCCATTACCGTGTGGTAGCGGCTTAAGAGAATCTACCACCCCATCTCATCCCGTGTCCGTGTTTATGTCGTAAAAGTCGACAGAGGGAAAAAAATAGGAGATGAACAGCAGCGTCTTTCTGGAACATCTGAATAAAATATGTATACAAAATTCAATTGATTTGAAAGAAAAAACCTAGTAAAATTAGAGGCTTTTTTTTGGAAGAAAGAAATGGTAAGTGCATAGTCTGTCCATCACAAAGGCTGACACAGCCTGAACATTTCTGTATGGCACCACACTACACTCGTGACCCCGAGACGTAAGTTCTTAAGTCTCATATGCCCAGTAATTACACTAGTTATCTGTGCTCTTTAAACCGAAATACAGTAATGTGCACACTACTGCTTCATTGCAGAATAACTGACACTGCGGTTGTACCTACGTAGACGGATTCCTGCACAGGAATCCTACCACAAGCTCCGCACAAGTTTTCTTAAATAATACGGTGGAGATAACTAAAGAATGTCACTCACGTTGACTCTGTTCCCGTAGCCCGCGTAGAAGGGATTAGAGCCGTGCGGGAACAAGGCCTTGATGTCGGCGAGGCACTGTATCTTGAACTCCTCGGGCTTCTTCTCGATGACCTCGCGGTGGAAGGCGCGCAGCAGCGACGTGGGGTTGAGCAGCAGCGGCCCGTCCGGCAGGCACACCTCGCCCTGTCGGATCGAGCGCAGGTACTCGCGCGTCACCTGACACACACACACAAATTAACACTTTTTTATGGGATAAAGTGACGAGACAAGCAAATCGTTCAGCTGCTGGTAAGTGCAACGACTGCCAATAACAAATGAAGACCACAAGGAGAAAAGGAGGGATGTCAAAAACACAGATAATTGAGAATTAATGGGCGTGTCTGGGCGAACAAAATACTAAGTTGCTAAGTTAAAGTTAGTTGTCTAAGTGACTGAGTATAGCGCTTGTAAACCAAAACAGGCTTCCTGACTAAGTAGTCATATTTGTTTATGTTTACGTCAGTAAGTGGAAAGTTTATTTTAAATTACATAATAAGATCTAAAATTTACAAAAAAAATCGAAGAAATCATTGTATTGTTATTTTGATCCCCCATTGTATATCATTGAAATTTTTATGAAACAAATTACAAAATAATTTTATGTCAGTTTGATGGTCGTCATTGGTTACGATATCATGAACTATACTAAGCAAAATGGCGAAACAGTCTTTACTGGTGGTAGGATTCCTATGCAGGAATCCGTCTAGGTAGGTACCACCCCAGGGCCAGTTATTTTGGCGTGAAGCAGTGTGCAAACATTACTGTGTTTCGGTTTGAAGGGCACTGTGAGCTAGCGTAATAACTGGGCATTTGAGACTTAAGAACTTATGTCGACGTTGCACTTACCAACTTACTTAAACGTTTTGCTCGTTTCATCAATTGCTTGATGTCACACACGAAAACCATCTAACTTATCGTTAGCGTACTCAGAATTTTGTTCACCCAGACACGCCCCTTGTTTTGAACTTTTACATGAATTATATTAATTTCTTGCTTTTTTTCCTGCACGTAGTATTTGATTATTTTGTTATTTCAATGACTAAGCCAGTTTTTATCGGTTTGATAAAAGATAAAAGTTTAACCGGTTGTTTAAAGGTTCATCGAATCGTACTGATAACGATATTTAAATTGGCTTATTAACTCAATTTTTAGAAAAAGCTACACTCATTTGTTCCCCAGAATAACTGGCGCTGCGGTGGTGCCTACCTAGACAAATTCAAGTTAATCAACAAGCAACAAGTTAATCAGAACTCTCTCCTGGCCGATTTTCAACCACGGCAACAAATAACCGAATACCGTCGGAAGTTTTACTGGTGGTAGGATTCCTAAGCAGCAATCCGTCTAGGTAGGTACCACCCCGGCGCCAGTTATTCTGCCGTGAAGCAGTAGTGTGCAAACATTACTGTGTTTCGGTTTGAAGGGCACTGAGAGCTAGCGTAATCACTGGACATATGAGACTTAAGAACTGATGTCTCAGGGTGACGGGCGCATTGTGGTGTCACACTGTTCTGGGTGACACAGCATTTGTTAAGGGCAGACTTGCACTTACCACCAGGTAAACGTTTTGCTCGTTCCGTCACTTTAATCAAATAAAAAATAAGTTATCAGTCACCTAGTAGATATTACAGTGCTACAAGTGATCGTGTGGCCAATTCTCTAACACCGCCTAAACACAGCATATGTAAATTTATAATAATCATCATCATTTCTGTTCTGATTATTCCTGTCAAAACGGTCCTGAGCCATCAGCATCCGTCGACTTTTCGCAAAAACGTGCAAGGTTCTTTCCATCCAGTCATTTATATTAATGTATATGATAAATTGACAATAAATGCATTAGTGCTTACGAGAACTGATTTAATTAAAAGTAATTTTGTGTTTAAATAAAACTAATTATTACGGATTTTATCGCGTTTAATTTCGAACCGGAGGACGGTCAGTCCCGTGATGGGTGCTGTAAAGCACTCGAAACGTCGGTATAGAAATAGCTCAAAATTAAACGCGATAAAATCCGTAATGATTAGTTTTATTTAAATGTGTAGTATTCCCTTAAATATAAGAAGCAATTTTGTGCATAAAATAAAAGCATTGAGTTTAATGCGAGTTCGATTAATATTTTTCCCGTCATTATTTGGTCCCACTTTATTTATACTTAAATATAAAAATCTAAAAATAGCCGTGGTACCTTAGGGACCGGACGATGGCCTTAAATTTCATAGTATGCTGACCATAGTATGAGTGACCTGAATTAGATCCCCGTTGCCAACACTTCTAAAATTTGTTCGGAGTTTTTTAGTGTTGATTCACCACGAAAGTAAACATCGTAAAACCAGTACGTTTGGGGTATAAAAATATTCCGAGGAAATGTAAAGTCGCCAACCCGCATTGCCCGCTCTCTCATAAATACCACAGGAGGTATGTGCTCAGCAGTGGCACATTTATAGGCTGTCACTTTATACTTTTATTTATTTATTTTTATCAAAGACCACTTACCCGAGCTTGCCCTATAGCTCTCGCTGAAAGATACAGCAGTTGGTAGCCATTATTCTTGATCTTAGTGAACAGTTGCGCCACACCAGATTGGGCCCAGTCCTTCCCTACCAGCGGGAAAATATGACCCAGGACATCCGACCTGTGAAGATATATGAAAATTTACTGAAATTTAATATGTAAATGCAGTGCATTTTTTTTAGAATTCTGCAGGCAACTAAGCAACCTTAACGTTGTGTTCTGTTCCTCAGTAGGCCTTTTTGAATATCACAGCCTTCCCTGTATTTACAATATGTATTTAGTATATATTTAATACAATAATGACTAAACTAAGTTGAATGCTTATGTGATGTATTTGCATACATATACGTGTAGGTTAGGCTTCTTCCTTGTAGAGATTTTCCGTAATCACCACGCTTGACATTTGAATACAACAGAATTATTTTTATTCAATATAGATTATTTATATAACACTTAACAACGTTTTTCTTTTTAACCTACACAGGTTCTGTCCAACATACTTTAAAAAATGTATATGTAAAAAAATTGTCAGGTAACTGTATTTTACTCATACTATTGATCTTAATTCCGCAATATTTCGAGATGCTTATTCTGCCATCTATCAGAAGCTAAAACACATTCTCTAGTTGAATCTTGAGACACTCACAGATGAGGCCGGTTTATAGATTTTCTTACGCCGCCACCACACGGCAGTATTTCATTTATAATATTCAATTCAATCAATTGTAGTATTTTAATTGAAAAACAAAAATATCACTTTATATAATATAAAAAATATTTAGATGAAATTATACACTATAACTACTGCTATATGGTGTCAAGGTAATAATATTTCCGTCAGTTTTGCACTATCGGTTTGACACCAACTTAGTGCAAATATCAAAAATTTTGTTCCTTTTATTTCGGGCTGTAAACTTTAAAACCGTCATTTGTATTCAACACATCGCTAGCTACAGTGCATAGCTTTTCCGTAATATATTTGAAATGTTTATTCGCCATCTGTCGAAGGCCACGCGAACATTTTCCTTAGTCGACTTTGTCGACACCTACGGAATGAAATAGGGTAATGAACACTGTTAGGCTAAATTTATTTTATTTATTAATTTATTATGGAAACAGTCGTAAACTATTTTTCAGTGTCAAGTAATATATCCCGGAATACAATCTTCAAGCAGGAAGTATTCATCATTGCAATCGACAGTAAAATGATAGAAAATTTTTACTGAAGATTTGCTGGGACTCATGGAGATAAAACGAAAATTACGATTTTGGTCTTTTTGAATTGAATTTTCCAATCACTGTACACCTACACGAGAACTTGCTATAATCAAAAGTTAAAATATACACAGAAATTACAAAATTCAATAAAAACACTACCGCCACTTTTCGAGTTGGCGCCAAAAGTCCTTCGGAATATGGGCTAACTTTTTTTTATCTCGATATTCCAATAGTTTTAACTTTTTCCCAGTTTCAGAGATTGGCTTAGGTTAAATTATTTCCAAATTTCTTTTATATATATTTTATATATTTTTAAACCAGGGGTGGGCAAACACTTTTCATTAGTGGCCAGAAAATCGTAAAACATTTCATAGGGGCCAGAATTACAATAAAAATACATTTCGTTTTAAAATCTTCCAATTTAAATTATTAATCTTAAAGTTAGAAACTGTTGTATATATTTTTTTTATATTTAGATATTTTATATTTATAGATCCTGTCATGGTAGGTGTATGTGACATGGAACTGCTTTGCTTTTGATTAGCCATGATATCTCTTTTTTTTTAAACCAGTTATTGTCGACGTGGTTGTCAAAATATATTTCTTAGGGCCAATACACTCCTGTTATAAAAGACGTTGGCCGACCGGAGATGGCCCGCGATCCGTACTTAGTCTATCCCTGGTTTAAACAGTGATTATTTTATACTCTTACTCTAAATATTTTTTATTGAATAAAGTGAGGAAACGAGCAAAATGTTCACCTGATGGTAAGTGTAACGTCTGCCCACAACAAATGCATGAGGTATCACACTGCGCCCGTCACACTGAGACATGAGTTCTTAAGTCATATGCCCAGTAATTACACTAGCCCTCAGTGACCTTCTGACCGAAACACACTAATGTTTGTACTCTACTGCTTCGTGGCAGAATAAATGATCTAGGGTGGTACCTAAACGGATTCCTGCATAGGAATCCTACCAGCTTACTTTGTCCATCCCTGGTTATAGTGATTTTTTTTATACTGTTGCACCAAATTAGATGTAACGAAGTCGCGAATACAGAAGAAGAATTACTTTGTGATGGTGCCGTCGATATCGGAGATGACGATCTTGTCGTCGTACCGCCAGCGGAACACGTTGCACTTGCAGCGCGTGGTGCCTTGGTAGGCCGTGGTGACGCTGAACACCATCTCGTTCATGCCCTCGCGAAGGTTCAGCTTTTTCTGGTCAATTTAAGTATTCATTAACAAAACATACTTTAATTTTGACTTATTGATTTTTTTATGGAAGAAAATAGGAAATAGATCACCTGATGGTAAGTGCAAAGTCTGCCCATAACAATTACTGTCACCCAGAACATTTCTGTGTGACACCACAATGCGCTCGTCACCCTGAGACACAGTTCTAAGGTTCCATATGCCCATTAATCACACTAGCTATCACTGCCCTAGCTGCTTGACAGCAGAACCACTGACACTGTGGTTGTATTGTAAAAAAAAAACACCACTAAGTGGATAACAAAATGTAATAAAAAATTAATTGAAAAATGATTTTATATTACGGAGTTTAAAATAACGTATTAATAAAATCGTTAATAAGTTGTTGATATATTAGAATAAGTGTGTAACTGTTAGCCATTTTGGCCTCTACATGTGCATCGGTTGCAGACCTTCCATCTATGAGGTTCGAAAGCCACGTTTTTGGTAAAATATGCAAACATTACTCACGTTGCGAGTGAGTTCTTTCGTATTATTTTTTATGAGTCTTCTAATAACCGGAACCAGAGATAGTTCCGGAACTCTGTTCGGACAGTTGAGTAGTTTCGATCGATCTTCGCGGAGGGCACCGTGCTACGTTAGTGGGCTAGTGTAGCCTTAGCAGTAGCGGAGCCGGTCAAGACGGCGGCCTCGCTTTGCCGTTGCTGTTTCATATTGATTTTTTATAAATGTATGTGTTATCCGTATGATTCGGTCGTCACAGCAAGGACAAGTAAGGAGTACACTGACTCTGACATGCCCTACCCGGTAGACGAAGACACGACGAGAACTAATTATAGTCCACTAGAACACTTAGTCGCGAGTCCTGGGTTTGAATTCCATCCAAAGCTATAATTTGTGTAACATGCAAATGTCTGATTTCCAATCAATAAGTATTGTGTATTGGCATTTCATCAAATACGGGACGGCGACGAAATGCTTCCGTAGTTACGCGATTATTTAAGGTATATGATCTATACAAATAAATGAAATTGAAGAGTCTGTTTGTAATAACAAAATAACAGCTTTTTACTCAGTGCTTATGAAAGTATATACGGTGCTAATAAGAACAAAAAACATTTTTTTTATATTTGTCTGTCTGACCGTCTGTCTGTTTGCTCCGGCTAGTCTCTGAAACAGCTAGACTGATTTTGACGGGACTTTCACTGACAGATAGCTGATATTATAGCGGGTACCTAATGCTACTTTATTTAATTTTTTAATAATTAGGGTTCCGAGCAAAAAATCCGAGTCAAATAGGGACGTATATATGTATATCATCGATCGGGATTGGCTTCTTTACCGGGTGAAATCGCGGGGCTCTGGTAGTATTATTATATACGGTATAGTCGATAATATTTTGTAATTATCGGAATATCTTGCCGTGATCAAAATCGGCCAAGAGGACGACAATAAATTTGTATATGTGAAATACATATGAACATTTCTACTGTAAGCCCAGACTATGTATGAAAACAAGAAATAAATTTAAAAAATCTAACAATTTTGTATTGCAATAACTTACAATTTGCTCCGAAGAAAGTCGCAGCGTTTTACGGAAGGTGGAGTGACGACGCGAATGTTTCTGATGCTTGGACGTCTCTTGTTCAGAATCCGATGAACTTTGCTCTAGTTGTTCGCCTAGAAAAATCAATTTCATGCTTGAATTCGAAGAAAAGCTCTAAGGAAAACCGCAAAAATACTGAAACATTGGATACTCACTCTGTTGTAAAAATCAATAGTCATACAAAGCGAATTAACCGCAGTAAGGTTATACCTGCGTTATTTTTTTTTATTCTTTTTTATATAGAAAAATAAATACACTAATAGTGAGCAATGGGCGGTCTTATTGAGACAACCGCTGGATGAACACTAGTATTTGAATTATTTTTACATACATACATACATAGAGTCACGCCTCTTTCCCATAGGGGTAGGCAGAGACCACATATTTCCACTTGCTACGATCCTGACACTGAATAATAATTTATTATCCTTACATCCTGAATTATTTTTTCGTATTTAAAACTGACTTCTACGCCGCGGTTCCTCAGGTCGAATCCTAGCCGGAACCAAAATTTATGTAAAAACACAAATTGTTGGTTTACGGGTCTAGTTGTGATTTGATTGTTCCCGTGTTTCTGGCACTGCATCGTAGGCTACCTCCGATCTTATCGCAACAGTGTTACATGGGAAGCAGATAATAATATCTCATGCACAGTTGACAGCTCCCAAAAATATTAGGAAATTGTCGCAGAGATCGAAATCGGCCACGAGGACAGAATAACCATTTCAGATTTGCCACATATAACTCAGATAGGCAGGCTGTAGCGAAAAGTCGAATATTTGTAATATTTTAAGTTTTTATTTGTAAAGTTTAAGTGAACTAATTGCTAATGCAATGTTGTTGTTATTTCTGAAATTTAGAATGCACCTAAAAAGGACATACATATTAAATTTATTCAATTTTAACGTTTCTGTAAATGTGTAGTATTTTGTGTAGTTATTGTACCAAAAAAAAATAACTTTTTACCTTTAAGATGAGATGGTTTTATCTCTGGCAACATTTCGACTAAATCTTCATTTTGAGTCATTTCTTGTGGTTCCATAACGTCACTAACATTGGTCTCTTCAGTTTCTCTGTCCTTTTCTTCAGTGTTGTAATCAACTTGATCTTCATTTATAGTCACTTCTTTCATTATTTTCCCAACTTGCGGCGCTTGTTGTGCTAGGTTTAAGTCTTTCGAAATTTCTTCTTTCGGTGGCGATGGTTCAGTTCTAAAAGATAAAAAGTACGCATTTGTTAATAGATTATAAATTGGGAAATTGAAGTACTCATAACCGATGTTTTAAAAAAATACTAATCGGTTTACCGAGAGTCGGAAAGTATTTAATCAATTTGGTAGCGCTGTTCAAAAATTAGACTCGTGTAATAATTACGGCACTGTTAGCACTGATTAATAAACGGGATAGGCTGCGATAGATACATTTTCGAACTTCAACGACTACACAGGCAGGTAGAGTGACAACTGAGGGATTGAGGCAACCGATCCTTAGCGGATATTTGTAAAGAAATTACGTTTGATAAACGAAATTTATATTTCTTACGTCGTAAAATAATGGATTTTCTTTTCATTCCATTAATAAAGCCATGATTACTATGTGGAAGAAAAGTGCCTCGACAAGTTAAAAGACGAAAAAACTGACAGCTCTATCTTTATTCTTTGTATAGCTCTGACTCTCTCTCTCTCTCTCTCTCTCTCTGTCTCTCTCTGCTGGTTTTATAATCGGGATGTACGTAGGCACTATTAGACAGGGCGCATACATCAGGATTCTCGATTAGGTTTCCGATTAAGTTGTGAACGCACGATTTCAAACAAAGTTTTCTATATGGCGGATACGTTCTTATATTTTCCGTTCGGAATACAACTCGTGCGTTTGTATATTCAGAACGGAAATAAACCGAATGATGTCATCTCGAACAAAACCGAACGCAGCTAACCGCGTGCATTTTGTACGTGCCGCCGCACACGAATGGAAATTTCATTTAGAATACCCAAGCTGTCGTTTTTAGCGGATGTGTGATCGTGCTTATTGTTTTTATATATTTTTCGCGGCATAATTTAATTATTTTTATAGGAAAATACCCATGTCTGTGGGATATGCAATTATAGACACCCAAAATAAATATACGCCGTGTGGTGGCGGCTTCAAGGAATCTATCACACCATCTCATCTCGTGGGTGTCGTAAAAGACGACAGAGGTAAAATGAAAACCAGGAGATGGGCAGCAACATCTTCCTGAAACGTCTGAATGAATAAACTGCGGTTGCCAACACGCCTGCCAAGCGAGGCAACTGTGGCAAAATCGTTCCAAAATGAGAGCAACAAACTTTTGTGGCAATTTATAGGGGAGGGCTATGTTCAGTAGTCGACTAGTGATAGATAGATACTGAAATGATGATTATGAAAGCAAATATGCAATAACAATAAATTCGTCGTCATCCATCTTGCTGTTCGAAGGCGTCGCTGTACGTACTGGCAGCAAAAATTCCTAATGGAAAATAAACAACGACTAAGTTTACGTAATTATGAATCTGAATTTTATATTCGCAAACTGACTACGAAAACCGTGTATTCGAGGCCAGCCTTATAAAGACGTGTGACGTGTCCGCTCACCGCTTGGCGTCGACGTTGGTGCGGCGCCAGCTCCACCAGGAGTAGGAGCGCGGCTTGGCGTCCGCCCTCGCCGCTCCCGCCTCGCCCGCCTCGACCGCCTCGCCCGCCTCCGCAGAGCTCTTGTCCAGCGCCTCAAGGATACGCTGCGAGCACGCACAATATGTTAGACACTTTGTTTAAATAGTAACGATTGTGACATATTTCGTTATGTTACGCATTTCTATCTCCCTCAAATTTCACATGTTACTATTTACACGGCATGTTTAAAAATCATACAGTGTAATCTAAAGGTTTTTTCAATTTGCGTAAAAAGTCAGGAAACAGATTAGTATATACAATGTTTGTCTCTATTCTGTTAAATATGTTTTTAAAATAAAGTTAAAAAAAATGTGCAAGCACACTTCAATCGTCTTATTAGCGACATTGGTTAACTATAGATTATCTCTGTCCTCGATATTACTTAAATGAGTATCGACACGGTCGTGGTCTAGATAAGATTGTGTTCGCAATATGAACACTGTCATGGACAATGCGTGCATAGATCGCTAAGCCAGGTCACCTTAGAAAATATTACGATAGGAAGCGATATAAGCTGGTGGTAGAATTCCTATGCAGAAATCCGTCTGGGTAGGTACCACCCCAGGTCCAGATATTCTGACGTGAAACAGTAGTGTGCAAACATTACTGTGTTTCGGTTTGAAGGGCACTGTGAGCTAGCGTAATAATATGAGACTTAATAACTGATGTCTCAGGGTGAAGGGAGCAGTGTAGTGTAACACAGAAATGTTCTGGGTGACATAGCATTTGTTATGGGTAGACGTTGCACTTTACATCAGGTGAACGTTGTGCTCGTTTCGCCACTCTTACCTATAAAAAAATGCTCGTTGGGCAGCGGGCGGCGGTTTGCGAGCAGCGACAGGCACGACTGCGGGTGGGACTCATGTCGGGCAGCGGGCGGCGGTATGCAAGCAGCGACACGTACTACTGCGGGTGGGACTCACGTTGGGCAGCGGGCGGCAGTAGGCGAGCAGCGACGCGCACTACTGCGGGTGAGACTCACGTCGGGCAGCGGGCGGCGGTAGGCGAGCAGCGACACGTACTACTGCGGGTGGGACTCACATTGGGCAACGGGCGGCGGTAGGCGAGCAGCGACACGTACTACTGCGGGTGGGACTCACGTTGGGCAGCGGGCGGCAGTAGGCGAGCAGCGACGCGCACTACTGCGGGTGAGACTCACGTCGGGCAGCGGGCGGCGGTAGGCGAGCAGCGACACGTACTACTGCGGGTGGGACTCACATTGGGCAACGGGCGGCGGTAGGCGAGCAGCGACACGTACTACTGCGGGTGGGACTCACGTTGGGCAGCGGGCGGCAGTAGGCGAGCAGCGACGCGCACTACTGCGGATGAGACTCACGTCGGGCAGCGGGCGGCGGTAGGCGAGCAGCGACACGTACTACTGCGGGTGGGACTCACATTGGGCAGCGGGCGGCGGTAGGCGAGCAGCGACACGCACGACTGCGGGTGGGACTCACGTCGGGCAGCGGGCGGCGGTATGCAAGCAGCGACACGTACTACTGCGGGTGGGACTCACATTGGGCAGCGGGCGGCGGTAGGCGAGCAGCGACACGTACTACTGCGGGTGAGACTCACGTCGGGCAGCGGGCGGCGGTAGGCGAGCAGCGACACGTACTACTGCGGGTGAGACTCACGTCGGGCAGCGGGCGGTAGGCGAGCAGCGACACGTACTACTGCGGGTGGGACTCACATTGGGCAGCGGGCGGCGGTAGGCGAGCAGCGACACGTACTACTGCGGGTGGGACTCACATTGGGCAGCGGGCGGCGGTAGGCGAGCAGCGACACGTACTACTGCGGGTGAGACTCACGTCGGGCAGCGGGCGGCGGTAGGCGAGCAGCGACACGTACTACTGCGGGTGGGACTCACATTGGGCAGCGGGCGGCGGTAGGCGAGCAGCGACACGTACTACTGCGGGTGGGACTCACATTGGGCAGCGGGCGGCGGTAGGCGAGCAGCGACACGTACTACTGCGGGTGAGACTCACGTCGGGCAGCGGGCGGCGGTAGGCGAGCAGCGACACGTACTACTGCGGGTGAGACTCACGTCGGGCAGCGGGCGGCGGTAGGCGAGCAGCGACACGTACTACTGCGGGTGAGACTCACGTTGGGCAGCGGGCGGCGGTAGGCGAGCAGCGACACGTACTACTGCGGGTGAGACTCACGTCGGGCAGCGGGCGGCGGTAGGCGAGCAGCGACACGTACTACTGCGGGTGAGACTCACGTTGGGCAGCGGGCGGCGGTAGGCGAGCAGTGACAGCAGCAGTGGGCCGGCGCTTCGCCACGGAAGGCAGCGCGCGCCGACGCGCACCACTAGCTGTCCCTCGGCGGCCAGCATCTCGCCGCGCGCGCAAAACTCCTCGAACGGAAGCGCGCGAGACACATCGCCCTCGCGCACGTACACCGACACCTGGCCCCTATACCGATAATACTACACTGTAAATATTTCTGATATGTTATGGCATCGAGCACATACCCTACAGAGACGAAATGTCATGAATTTTGTTTAAAATCAATTTTGTCAAATCACGGGAGCCACTGCAGCTCTCCGATTAAAAGATTTCTTAGGAATTTTTGAGGAATATTCAGATTTAATCCGATTGAATTAAATCGGTTTCGGATTTGGCTAACCCTTATTTCGGCTCTATAGGGTACGTGCTCGATGTATTATGGTAAACTTATGCCATAATCGAAAAGACCCTCTCAATGTCCTTAAGCGTATCGCTCGGCAGGACAACCAATCATTAAGTAATCATTTCAATTCGCTTTGAAATTAATTACTTATGTATTAAAAAAAAAATACTGGTAACAAACTTAAAAAAAGCTTAAAATAAACATTAAAAGTACTTTTCTATATAAATTATGGAAGCCTTTAAAGGATGAGCTAAACATAACAAATATAGGAAAAGCAAATCTTATTATTTAATTATACATTAACGATTATGACGTAAGATCTGAGGGCTTCACAGAACGCGTGGGAATACTGCAGCAACACGTGACTTACTCAGTGAAAAACGATGCAATGCAGAATTCATATTAGTCATACTCATATTAACATTAGTTACATAATTAAAATAGTCGAAAGACAACTCAGACGAACATGATTACGATGCCTTTTATTACAGTGCCTAATATGCTGATGATAAACTTTTACTGGTGGTAGGATTCCTATGCAGGAATCCGTCTAGGTAGGTACCACCCCAGGGCCAGTTATTCTGCCGTGAAGCAGTAGTGTGCAAACATTGCTGTGTTTCGGTTTGGAGGGCACTGAGAGCTAGCGTAATCACTGGGCATAATGAGACTTAAGAACTCATGTCTCAGGGTGACGGGCGGGGTGTGATGTCACACAGAAATGTTCTGGGTGATAAGGAATGTGTTACTATCAGGTGAACGTTTTGCTGTTTTTGTCACTTTATCCAATAAAAAAAATAGTTTTATTGTTTTTTTTATATCAATTACTGCATACTTGTATTCTTTCTGAAGTGCTAGTCTTTTGTTTTGTTCTTATAAATTTATGTCACATTTTAAGATTCATCCGCATTTAACAGTAGTGTGTTCTTACTTTTTGAATTCCACCGGCCGCCCTCTCATAATAGCAGTGCACAAGCCAGCTAATACCACCACCGGGAACTGCCACAAGATGCCACCACCATTATAGCACTACTACTACGAAAGACAAACCACCGAAGTCAAGAACACGGCATTATCAAGTGTAATAGGCTCTATGATAGGCAGCCTAAAGCCTAGTTAGTGTTGCCAGGTACAGTGTTTCAAATTTTGAGTACGAAAGGTAAAAATGATTAAATTGAATGTGATGTGAATTAACTTTTATCGTACGGTCAGTTTCTTTAAAATTAACCTTTAAAATGAAACATGGGTCCTGATGACACGTCCGATCAAGGGTGAATCGGGACGTGTCATCAGAACCCTTAAAATCGGGACGTCCCACGAAAATCAGAACAATTGGCAAAGCTGAGCCTAGTTGTATAGATGTAGTGGAGGAGCGCATTTGGTGGAGATTCCCAGTGGCGGTACTATATTTGCAATACGCAGAGCTGACTAATACTGCCACCGTGAGAGGGCGGACGTTTCTCTTCAAAAGCGAGGTAATACACACCATTTTTTATTTTGCAGACGGCTCTTAGCAAATGTCCTTTTCGGTATTCTGTTTTTATACTGTATTTACGCAAAGTAACGTATAATTCAATTAATAATGCAACTTCGTTTAGAGTATGGATCAATACTTACTTGCTAAGTATCTTATCGTCGTCGTCAGAGTCAAGAGCGGGCGGCTCAAGAGACGCCGGCGACTGTGGTAGAGAAGGCCCATTGCCTGACTCATACTCTTCTTCCGTCGGCCCTCCTGCTTGCACAGCACCACTGCTGCCGCCTACGAACAATTTTTTTGTAGTACGTTTCTATAATAGCAGCAGCCGACGTAGCTGACACGAATAACTTCAATAAAACTGTAGGAATACAACATTCATTAAAGACCTTAATCGGCATCGTATCGTTTGAGGTGTTCGCTATCAGATTGCGTGTTGCAGGTTCAATTTCCAGATACTTACAGTTTTATTCATAAAAAATATATAAGGTTTATAGCCTTGTTACAGAGAGATTACTCATTTTTGACACAAGATTGCAGCAAAATATATATAAATTCACAGATGTTTCACCTATGTAGATATGAAATTTGATTAGGACGACCACATAACCATGTCGAAGTATCCCATAGCGGAGTTTTATAATACGTCTAGTAGACCTAATTAGCTTTATAATTATTCAGTGCTGTAAATCTATCATAAGTATGTTTTTATGAATAAGACTATAAAATTATAACGCTTATATTTCATCGTAAAAGTAATATGTCACCGTTTTACAGGATTATGAGCATTCAATATTACAAAATCAAATTGACAAACCAATAATAAAATTTAGCGTGTACAAGTGCATGTTTACCTATGCACTGTGCACGCTTACGAAATTATAATATTTTAATTAACACAAACTTAAAATAAATCGTTAGATTAGACCATAAATACTTTGATTAAACTAGCAAGTACTTAATGTTTTCAACGTGTCCAAGAAGAGCATAATGAATATTTATTAACATTTATGAGTATTATAATTAGAATATAATGGATTTGCATGCATTTAAAATATATAACCAGTACTACAAGCCAATTAACAAAGAAACGATGTTTCGTTTCTGTGTCACAACTGCTATCACGTCCGGCATTATTCTATGATATAAATGAGTCATAACAACAAATAATCATATCATTTAAAATTACCGAAATTTTACTATGAAATGCGAACAGGATGTGTGCTGATGTAGCATCGAGAATTAGATTTGGTTTACTTGAAATTAGATTAAACGACTATAAATATTTATACAATTAGCTAATAACGCTTTTCTTGATAAACAACTTCATTAACACCGACATAGCTGCTTAATCAAGAAAACCAAATCCAGCACGATATGGCCTTGATTTTGTATTTGAACATTCTAACGGTGTGGTAGCGGCTAAAGAGAATCTACCACCCCATCTCATCCTGAGGGTGTAGTAAACGTCCACAGAGGGAAAACGAAAACCAGAAGATTGGCAGTAGCATCTTCCTGGAACATCTGAATAGATAAACTGCGGTTGCCAACCCGCCTGCCAAGCGAGGCAACTGTAGCAAAATCGTTCCAAAATGACAGCAACAAACTTTTGTGGCAATTTATAGGGGAGGGCTATGTTCAGTAGTCGACTAGTGAAAGGCTGAAATGATGATGATGATGAATAGACGTAATACAAAAATGATTGAAGTTTGTGAATCGTTCTGTACAAGGTACTAAAGATTCCAGTGGACTTCGAACGTGGTATTCAAAATATACATCAAAACGACTTTTAAGTTCAACAGAATTAAAGCAGTGTCTTAGGATTATAATCAGCAATGGACTTGTGATGCGCTGAAAGATGATGATGAGAGAAGAGAAAGAGCAAAAATTATTTGCATGCCTCACCTGAGCGGTACCGTTCAGTGTGGTGCTTAGGGAAGTATAGATCGGGGTCGACCTGACCGCGGTCGAGGTCGTCCAGATACACGCCTTCAGACGTTGCATCATTGACATCCCGCGTCGACATAAATCGGAACATCCCGCTGAGCACCCCACGTCGTCCCGGGCGTTCCTCGTCAGAACTGAGTGGCTCGGCCGGCGATATAGGGGACGCTGGGGAAGCTGGAGACGCCGGGCTTTCGGGAGACTCCGCGTTCGTCCCTCTCACAGGAGGCTCCGGCAACTCTCCCCAACGCCAGGACTGCGAGGACTTATCACCAGACGTCGCACGCGACAACTCCACCTCCGTGTCGGATTGTACCGGTGTGCCGTTACGTGACCCTTTGCTGTATACCAACACGTATGAAATTGTAATATAACATTTCTATAACGATAAAACGTTGTGCACGTGAAACGATTCGCAACTCATATCTGAAGTGCGAGCTGAACTAATTTTACTGCAGTTATTAAAACTGACATTGGCAAAAGATTTGTTTTTGCATGTGCGCAAGAATGTGTGAATGTAACAGTAAGTTTTATGGTCAAACGCAAGGTTTGGCAGCAACGTCGTACTACAGGTACAAATCGTAGCATAATAATCGAAAATTCAGATACAAGAAGCGATAAGTGTAACAAAATTTTGTTAGTTTAAATAAAAAAGGTTTTATTTAAAAAAAGAATTTGTCTCCGCAAGTGACACAATCGCATGTCTGTCTCTATTCATTAACCCACCAGTTTCGAAATACGAAAATGCAGTTTTTGCAATGACAGTGCTATAATATTAAGTGAACTACTTTTTAAGTCGTTTATGTTCAGTTGAGTAAAGGTATTTCTAATCAAATATGAGTAATGTTAAAAAAAATATATTTTCATGAAGTTCTTTATATTATATCGAAATGTTTGTAAAATTATTATTATTAATTTAGTAAAGCTAATAATCATTTTATAATTGACAATGTTTTCCTGGCGGATTATCGACCCCGGCGACATTTTCCGAATACTGTCAGAAACTATCAACTGCGCGAGAGATTATAGTGCCACAAGTAAGCAAACACAGAGGCATTCGCTCGTCCTAACCTACCCGCCCCCGATGTTACGTTCATGCGATAATATCAGGCAAATTAGAATATCAAAGACACGGGGACAGTATCAACACAGCCAGACCAGAAAATTAATAATTTATATTTTTACACAAATGTTCACTTCGGCTGGAATTAGAACCCAGGGCCCGCACTGTAGAAGTCAGCCCGCGTGACCTAGTGATCAGTCAACTCTGACCACTAGGCCACGTCGGTTTCATTATAAATATTTACTTAACTAACATGTATGTAATATGTTTCAAGCAACGCGAAGCATTGATTATTATCGAAGTATTTTGATATTGTTTTTACTTTAACACACAAGTAAATTGGTTTAATAATTGAACAACAAACGAAACATAAATTTGTCTGAAAAGCTATCACCAAGTACAACTTCTATTGTATCACTGCATTAGCCTACTTTGATTTAAAAATATAATACATGATGCTATATTTGATTGAGCTTAAGCGGAGCGATAACTACTGCTACTAGAGCGATATATTTTAATTAAATCATATGGTTACGTTGACCTAAATATTACAGAAGAAAAAGTTATATATAGATACTACGAGTATGTTAAACAACAAATAAATTTATGATTGAATTATTTTGTTTACAGGAAGCGTTCCAAATTCAAGTGTTCTATAGTGGTGATTACATAAAATTGATAGTACAATGAAACAACAGTGATTACAGCAAGCAAGGCGAGTGGGTTATTGTAATGTAATGTTTACGCGTGTCTGGAGGCTGCGTGCACCTCGAACGCTGTATCGGACAACGCCAGCGGGATGCGGTTGTCTCCGTTCAGCTTGAAATTCGACATCTCTTCACTGCAACCATTTAACCCACTCAATCACAAAACCACTAATGGGTTATGATAAACATTAAGAAAACTGCGAGTAAGTGCAACTTACCTAAGGGTCGCAGCATTAACCTCAGTCTCACTGAAAAAGTTAATGTCAGCATTGTTCGGAATAGAAGCGGGCTGGGAGCTACGCGCCTCAGAACTGGCGAGATCCGATTGGCTCGAAATGGAACTCGTCGAGGACTTTCTTTGGTGCTTCTTTTTGGTGCTGACTTTTCTCGTCTTCTTCTTTTTTTTCCCGTTACCGTTTGGCTTCACTTCTTCCTGATTGGACGGCGCTGCATCGATAGGACGAAAGTCGTTGTTTGCGCTAATCTTCAACACTACTTGGTTGGCTTCGCTCTCAGCTTCTCCGAGTTGAGTAGCCGCGAATGTTTTAGGTTTTGCATCGATCCAGTCAACAGAAACTTCGTCTAGGCCTTCCATCTCGAATAGAGCTTCGTTTTCGTTGTAGTTTTTTGGCTCTTTATCCTCTTTGAGTTTGAGCTTACTTAAGTCAGGTTTTTGCATGGTCTGACCGTCGGCTGTGTATCTAAAGCAAAGAAACAATGGTCTGAAAATTACTTATGGTAGGATTCCTATGCAGGAATAGGTGTAGGTAGTATAGGTACCTGGGTCAATTATCTGCCATGAAACAGTAGTGTTAAAACATTATTGTGTTTTGGTCTGAAGGGCATTAAGAGCTAGTAGCATTTGTTATGGGCAAAGGTTGCACTTGCCATCTGGTGTACGTTTTGCACGTCTCAACACTTTCTACTAAAAAAAAATAATGAAATCCCAATTAATTTTTTTTTTATTAACAACGAACTAAACTTAACTTGAAAAAGTAAAGTTACAGTCCATAAATGTCATACTGCTGAGCACTGCCAATAATTTCTGAGATGCTTTTGGAGCCGGAAAGAGTCTGCCCTGATACTCCAACGTGGGTTGGCGGACTTCACATGTCATCGGAATATTTTTATTCCTAAGACATGGAGGTTTCCTCACGATGTTTTCCTTCGCCGCTGAGCACGTGGTAAATTAGCAGTTAAAATTGCAGAAGAATTTAAGAGGTGCCGGCACCGTAGTCCGGACTCAAGTTATTTATGTACTGTGACGAACTTAAGGCGAGCGCCCGGCGCTTTTAATAATAATAAGAGATTAAGTAACCTATAACTATCTTAAACAACACGTGTGCCTACTCGGTATGTAGAATATTCCATAATAATTTAAACAACACAGACAAATAATTAAACATTAGTTACTGTTGCTTACTTCATGAGAAACATGTTCAATTACAGATTATCTGCAAATTTAAACGCAATTAGTTGTTGAGGTATGTGATTGCGCTCACTTTCCACTTGAGTTAAAACAGTTCCCGCTCGGGAGGAAGTAACGTAATCGATAGTTGTTTTGTCTGATTAAACGCAACAATAAGCTCGGTACTTTACAATTGATGGTAATTAGTTATTTCTGAGAGAAATGGCGATTGTTCCTGAGATTCACACAACATTGGCGTTGTAATACAACTATTCAATCAGTTTAACAAAACCTAGCTTGAAGCTAGCAATGTTTTAATGCTTATGCTGTTTTCTTTCGACTATAGAGTGTTGTTGTTCAAAATAACAGAGGTATTAAAGTATCAAAAACCCAATAAAACATCTCTGCCGTGGACAGATGGAACAAGATGCAAATGACTAGGGCATATGCTGAAATCTACTAAACTAAACTTTATAAGACCTTTCTTGGAGTCCATGAATCTCGAAGTATTAGGGGAATACGAATAATGGTGTGGAAGTAGCGTGCAACGTATCTCCACTCTCAATTATTTAAGAAGTGTATTTTATTGTTGGTGGTTTTATTTGCCTTACCGTCTTTTAGTATAATCGGAGGCCTGCCCATGGTCCGGCTCTACAGCGGATAGCGAGTTTCGACGCCTTGGCTCGTAGAGTTCATCAAAACGCGTGGCGGGTATAGGCGATGTGGCGAGGTGAGCGGAGCACTCCGCCTCGTCCTCGCCCACCTCCTCTACGAAGAACGCCTCGCCGGACTCTCCTAGCTTCATGTGAATGTTCAGCTGTTCGCCGTTCAATTCTAAGTCCACCTGCGCAATTTAGTATTGTATAGAACAGAAAATTTCAAAAAACGGGAAATGATAAAATTATTAATTTTATAGGTGGTTGTAACTTTATGCGGCGGGCTTGCAGTGTACCAACTTACTTATTGAAGGGTTTATTTATGCAGGCTCTCAAATTATTAGTTTGTGCCTGTTTTCGTGTTTCTGTCATGGCATCCTAATGTGTCCCGGATTGTATCAATTATTATTTATTTATCCTGAGATGACAATAAATTAATATCTATTCTGCCCCAAAGCGGTTCGGCTCGGTTGACGCAGTAGCTCAGATATCGGCTATAACGTTACGGTTCGCGGAATTGATTTGTTCATCTGAAATTCATGTCTGTAAAACGCACTCACTATGGAGGAGAAATTCCAAAGAGGAGCAACAATTTTTTTAAAAGAAAGAAAAGGAAGAGTCTATAATCAGTATTTTCCCACAAATAAGACATCTTATACAATGGCGGATAAAGAGTTTCGGAGGACAAAGAGGCAATGTAGGTCTCCTGTTGCTTAGATTTGGAAAAAAAAATAACAAAAACCATTAAATTACTAAAAAAAATCTAATCCTAACTTTTTAGTGATTTTTAAAGGCTGTATCTCAGTGAAAAATTATCGTTTAGAGATTAAAAAAAAATGTTCGATGTCGATATAATCGATATCGCATTGGATAGGCATTTGAAAGAACTAAACGTTCGCGTAAAGACACGTCAGCAGAGGAGAGCAGGCACATAAACCAATACGTTAATCCGCCTCGATCTTATACATTCATGTTCATTACACATTCAAGGATAAAAGTATATAAATGAAAAATTATACATTATACTTAATAATAGCACAAACTTCAAGATTAACAATCGGGTAATAAAAATTTTACTAGGTATTGGTAATAAATCAACTAATTAACCTTAATAATTTTATGAATGAAGTTAAATAACACGATAACGTTTATTTTAAGATCTAAGATATATTCTATAAATACATTAATTATTAACGACAATAAAATATTGAAAATATGTAAACATTATTAATATAAACGAGGTTTAATTTCTTTTCATTGATAATTCAAAGATGGAAACAAAGTATTTGTTATCTTTCGTTCTTTTTGTGTAAAACGAAATAAAAAGCATTGGACAAAAATAGCAGGTATTCGTATGAAGACACATATTTGTGCCAATTTTTTACGGCAACGTTCCAATTCGCGGAGTCAATTGGACGTAGTTTTCCTATTCCGTTTTGGCAACAGTTTACGCGCCAAAACACGATACTGTAGTATAAAGCTAAGTAATAATATTTTGTCTACGAATAATATGTTCAAGTTTATAATTAATTATTTTACGTATCTTCATTTTGAACTGAATATTAAAGAAATACTACATGTAAAGTAACTGAGATAATTATTTCACTTCAGAAAATTCTAGATATGTTCGGCGAAGCGTAGCGTCTACATTTTGCTTGCTCTCAAGTCCATGCCTCTCTGAGAAAGTTCATCTTATTACGAGTACGTATACGTTTGTTTTGAACATTGATATATACGAGTATGAATAATTGAGTTTCAACCTAAGCTACTATGTGATAGCTACTGTATGATATTTATTTATATAACAAAAATATCTTTAGTGAAGCAAAGCTCTTAACTACTAACATCACGTCACGTTTTTAACGAGGTACATTGACCTATTTTTACCACATCAATTTAGAAAAATGATGGTAAGTATAGTATAGACAACCCTATAATACGACCATATAAACAGCAATCCAAAAATAAGCATAAATCTAAATATTAAGGAGCTCGCTTAATACCGACTCACGCTTGATATACACTGCGCATGGGTCGCAGCAGCTTAATAATTTGTGTGTATGTTTTACGACTTGTAAATACAAAGCTTTTAATTTTTTTTGAGTAGCAGTGTAACAGCATCAGAAATTTGAGAGAATCTGTTTAGTATAGTCAAGTCACGTCAGTACAATCTGAATATCTTATTAGATTAACTGTTAGCTGTTCAGAATGCTGTTCCATCCAACTACGAGAACGTGGCCGCCCGTCTCTCAGTTATTGTTTATATAATACGGCTTCTTGAGTGCTAAGATGTTGTAAAAGTTAATTTAAGCAAATGCTAAGGAACATCTTTTGCCAGTGAAAGTACAAGGGGGGGGGGGGGGGGGGATGTATTCTCTCTTGTAAATATTTTTTAGCTTTTTCCTTGTTTCGTAAAGAATTTAACCACAGCGCGATGTTCAATTTTCTTTTACATTGTTACGTCAGCCATTCAAATAGTCTCTTAAGATTAACTTACGAACTAATTATCACAACTATATGGAATTTTATTATTATACCCACACTTTACCCACCTTCGACTTCTTTTTCTTCTTCTTCCCAAAAGAAGAAGAAGAAGAAGAAAAAGAAGTCGAAGATGGCACCAGCGTCTTGCCCAACGGCAAGCATGTCGGTCGCCACAGCGCCCACAGACTCAGCTCAGCCTTCGATGTCGTTGGGATCGGATAGCGCTGCAACGTTATCTGCAGCGATCACGATCCTCAACGACGTCCTTAAGGCGATCCAGAGCGGCACCAACCCAGTGCCTATCATCCTGAGCGGCATAGCCAGTTTGCTTCACAATCAAGACTAGGTCGCTAGGGATATCACAAACTGCAGCTCGGAGGTTCACTAAGATAAGGAATAACTCAACCCACTATCACAGGCGAGTCACCCGGCTGGGTTCTCCTTGAAAGAGGATAGGCAAAGGATAGGCTTGGAGACCAGTGCCAGTGATAGTGGGAATATCATCAGGATATTATCCACTAAGATTTGTGATCACAATGGCCAATTCATATCATCGCATTTTAGGTAGCACTCCTCAGCCCCGCGCGTTTTCTCGTTGCGGCGATTTGAAACCACTGAGAGGAGCTTAGTCTCCGGACAGTTTCCCGGCGCCCCTTCGGGGGCGCATGCGATGACTTAGTGTGTGTGTTTCAGAGAGCAATCTAAGCTACTTTTTATTTCGAAAATATTTAGGGTTAATGTATAAATTATGGACTATGCTATGAATGAAAGATGGATGCTGGGTTTTTTTTATATAATTATAGTTTGTGGGTTTTTCTGGGAGAATTTTTTTGGCTTCAGTTTTTATTACAACCACATTTGAAACAAAACTTTCAGCGTCAATGTTGGAAGGTTTTTTATTATAGTAACATTTGTGTGAATCAAAAATAGAGGAGAAAGTCAACTCTACTAACAAAGTAGTCCTATAATGAATGACTTACATGTTTGTATTCGTCATCTTCTTGTAAGAGCCATTAAAAGCTATAATTAACTATCACAAAATTGAGACAAAATGTAACGTACTAGAGGAGTCATTAAAGTCAGAACACTAGCTCTGGCCACTAGGCCTGCGTTTTGCGGCCATATAACCGGAGCAGCTTCGGTTGCTAGCAAACTGCAATCGGCTAACGTTATCTAGGAAATTAGAATTCATAATGCCTACGTGTGTGTAAATGTAATGATACTGTTCAAATACTTTACTCAGATCAAAGAAGAACTATCATAATCGAATCCGATTCTATTAAAATATTTATTTTCATTTGTGAACACGCCAGCACTATGACTATATCATATGCTCTTCCGTTTCGTTTCATGTCGAGTGAACGAAACAAGTAGTCTGACGCCGACCGGTCCGCGATTTTGCAATATTCATAGATAAAGTAATGCAGATATTATTTGACGTATTAGATTAAATGACGGATTCCTTATATTTAACAATCACAAATAAGTAATTATATTCATTTACGTAAATAAAGTTTTATGATAAGGACAACATACAACAAAGAATTTTCATCATCATTTCAACCTATCTTAGTCGACATAGTGTTGAACATAGGCCTCCTCCATAGATTGCTACAAAGCACGGTCCTGAGCCACCTGCATCCAACGACTTCCCGCAAAATCGCGCAGGTCGTCGCTCCATCTAGTGGAGGGGCGCCCTACACTGCGTTTGCCGGTACGAGGTAGCCACTCTAGAACCATTCTTCCCCAATGGTTATCGGTTCTACGGGCTATATGGCCGGCCCATTACCACTTCAGCTTGCTAATCCTTAGTTTACTTTAGTTCTGCTGCGGATAACATCGTTACGGATTCTATCACGCAGAGAAACTCCGAGCATAGGCTCTCTCCATAGCTCGCTGAGCGACTCCGAGCTTCCTCAAGGGGCCCGCAGTGAAGGACCACGTCTCGGTTCCGTACATCGGCACTGGCAAAACGCACTGCTTGTAAACTTTGCTTTTACTGGTTGTGAACGCTACCCAGCCGAGTTGGATCCGTCGATTGACCTCTTAAAAGAAATTTACTCGTTTGAAATTCTTAACAGCTAAAGCAACTTAAAACTATTTTATTACTGAAAGCAGAAGTAGTAAATTTAGATAATAAATTAATCGCAAAAATAAGTTCAAATAGTTTTAAAACATCTACTATAAGGAAACTCGTATTCACTTCGCATCGTTATTTACCTGCAACCTGCAAATATGTGCTTAGAACTTTAAATACTGTGATACTCGTAGTTCTCAAAATACAATATCAATTACGTTGCGACTCGCACGCACCTTGTGATTTTGTCTTTTATTAGGTACTACCAGTGTCCTAGTCTAGCTGGGTACCTCGCTGACATGTGTATTTACATTTCGGCACTTCTTGGTTATGTTCGGTTCTCAGCGTGCGGCTCCATAAGACAATAGCATAAAGTATTATATCCTTGAACCTTCCTCAATAAACCGGCTACCTAATGCAAATAATATTTTTAAATTCGGATTAGTATTTCTTGAGATTAGCGCATTCAAACATACTATCCAACTTGATAAAGGTAATAAAAAGACGTAAAAAAAGAAACTCGAATTTTCAAAACCACTATTAAGATTAAACTGCCATGAACTAAAATAATATTGACGAAAATGCATATATAACACGTCTACATAAGCATGACCCCTAATTTGTAAGTTTTTATGCAGGCACCCTAAATAATTCCAAAATAAAAAGTAGCATAAATAACTCTCTGAATAGTTCTCTACCTGCCAATGAAAGTCCCGTCAAAATCGATTCAGCCGTTTCGGACTTGAACATGAATTTAATTTTTTTTTTTTATATTTTAAATTAATGAGGAAGTCATCCTCTTATATTTTTGTGAGTGTTTTGGAATTTTGTTGTTTTCCAGTATGTGTTTGCGATATTTACATACGTTCATTTTGTTTTATTTCTAATCCATGCATATTTCCTCACGATATTTTCGCTTCACCGCAGAACACGCGGTAAATTAGAACTTAAAATTGCAAATTGTAAAACTGGTGTTGGCACGGGGGATCGAACGCAGGTCACTCGCCTACAGTGATATAACGACAAGTGCCCGGCTCCTGGGCTACCAAGCTTACCGCACGATTTTTATTTGTTATATAAAAATATATGTTATGTAGAATGATAAATAAAAATATACGTATTTCTTAATTTTTTTTTTTGAAAAAAATTGTTTTTACTGTTTGGCACATATGTGGCACAATATGCATCAATTACAATTATCATGATTAACAAATGGTAAAGATGAACTTACTTAATGACTTAACGAAACATATAATTATGTATAGTGAAACAGCAAGAAACAGTTTCTTTTTTCTATATTTTTTTTAATTATAGCGTCTAACTTCTCTCATTGGCTCACTACCTACGTAAGTACAAGTGACAAGTTGACAACTCTGTTATCACACCACGTTGTTACGGAGATATCAACATTTTCTACAGTTGTTAGTTTTTGGTGAAACGTTGATTGTGGCAGTCATCTGTTTTTGCAGTGAGTTCCCAGAGTGTCTGACTACCCCTTATGGGATAGAGTCGTGATCTTATGAATGTTAGTTTTCCACAGTGGGTGCTCTTCCTTTCTTCCTTAAATCTTTTTCTAAAGGAACCTTGTATTGTTGATTTGCTTTTATTATCCCTAGGAGCAGAATACCTTTTTTAGTTAGATACACTAAGAACGGTAACGAAGTGTACCAGTCATCGAAAAAGTCTGTAAGTTTCGTATGTTGGAATTGTTTTTGCCAGACGAACAACTACGTTACCTAAAGTCATCCAAACTTACGCGTACATGGACACCTGGGTTCAAAATCGTAACTAAAACCTGAACTCCCTCTCAAAACAAATTTTATAGCCCCTTTGTCTTTGGGAACAGTTAATAATCGTTCTCTAATTTGATCAAGAAATGGTCGAATTTTATGGAGAGGATCATAGTCAGGCTGGCCTTTGGGCACTTTGGTCGAATTTGTGTTGAAATGCAAGAATCGCTTTATTGCTTCGAACCGATTACATGACATCACTGAGCACATTAGTGGGTACCCAGTGTTGCGCTCCAGTAGTCCCTAATAGATGATAACTAGATTATGGACATCATGAGACATGTGCCTACGAATTGTTCTATTTCCATTTCTGTTACTCTTAGTGGCTTTTCAAGACGCTTTTCCATCGCATATCTCATGCTCTGCTCCATTATATGATAAACATATAATTTGTTAACAAGTACTTTAAAAAATTGGATTGGTGTTTCTAAGCTATGATCTGGGTAGATAGAGATAAGTAAGTAAGTCACCAGAAAAGTATCATCCGTCATCCGTATCATCTTTTTTAAGGAAACCATCCCTCCACCTCTGTTTTTGGGCTCTAGTTGCCCTTGTGCTTGTACTGGGACTTTCTGAAACTAGAATATTATCCTAGCGATCAGATTCAAATTCTTCATCCATTTCGGATATCACCACTGGCGGTCTATTTCTAGCCGCTCTCAAGGAGTTATAATCATCTGAAAGACCTTCGTCAGTGCTGTCGCTACGACAATTCTGTATTATAGTGTGAATGCCACCGTAAAATCGTCGTGGATCCATAGTACCTGAAATACGTCATGTATAATCCCACACAATACGATATAAAAAATAATTAATTGACAAAAAACAATATTTATGATGTAGCAGCATGACGATATGAAGAATGATATCTGATATAATCGATTCAATCATCGATTTGCTATTTATAAATTTACAAATACGGTAAAACTTATCTTTCTCGGATAAATGTATGTATGTTCTATAATCTTTATATTTTTTTGTTGCGTTTCAATTACATTTACTAGTTTTTTCACATTTTTAATCGCAGTATTGCACTTTACATGTCGTAACATCTATATGACGTTTTGTTCATAAAACGGCTCATAAATAGCATCAAGTTGTGTTTTTGAGGAAAGTAATGTTATCTTTACATACCTCGGTTTTTGTTATAGGGAAAATAATGTACCACAATGTAGTAAGGGGTTATTCATAACATATATGACAAACATCCTATTTTAAAGTATATTCTGTTTACATCAACTAATTTGCAAATTACTGTAGTATTTTCATGACAAACATTAATTCTTATCGAATAATACAAAGACCAAAAAAAAAAAAAAATTAATCTATTTGACACAGAAAACAGATAGCAGCTTCAGCTTTAAATAACACCTGATGCTTGCGCCACTGTTAATTGTAATTTTTGGTGTTGATTCACTAAGTGCGTTGAAGAAAAACATCGGAAGTAAATCTGCATCGCAGTCAAATAAAAAATATCTCGGAGACTTCAATCCAACGATCCACCTTGGAGCCACGTGGCGTACTGTTTACGACTTTATTATCCTCTTAAAATGGAAGGTCTGTTAGTATGACGTTAATACATTGTTAAAATTATTTCATCTATTATCTTAAAAAATCAACATTTGGACTATGAATACAAAATTTTCCATAATCAATACGAATTACAACACAAAATAAGTCCACTTATACATAACACTAAGTGATATACAACACGATTAAAGAAGAAATATGTGTATAGTTCATTAGTAGAATGTGGTAACGTCGACGGGCGGAATTTTCGAAGTTTTTTACTTTCATATTGAATGTCATCGTGACAATGTCTAACTAATAACAATCGAAGGCAACTTTAATTTGACTTTTATAGATTACTCAAACATAAGGAGTCTATTTTTATCAGTTTTATAATCAAAATCTACACTTTTTATTTTCAGATCTCACTTCTTTAAGAAATTTCTAAAAACCTAAAAGTTATTTATTAGGAGCGAAGAAATCTCGTAATACACCGGCGATAACGAGTATCAAAACTGATTAGAGCCATATATATATATATATATATATATATACAGTATTAAGGGAGATATTTCATAGCGACAAAAAACACCTTGGATAATTAATATATTGATATACATAACATATATATATATATATTATATATATATTATATATATATATATATATTTGTCGCTATGAAATATCTCCCTTAATACTGTATCAAAATTAATATTTGATACGGCACTTTGAAGATCATTTATCCCTCTAATGACAAAAAATAAGTAAATGTCTTAAAATAATGCTTTCGTTAAAAATATATTAAAAAGATTGAATTAATTAATTTAAATGTAGAAAGCGACACCTGTTGACATATTGTTCAACTAACATGCACGTCAGCTGTTTACATTCTTTAAAGAATGGAATAAGATGGCGCCATCTGTTCATGACACGATACTGTGCGAAATTTCCCACGGGTCAGCTAGTTATATTTATTGTACTTGTATTTTTTTTTTATATTCGTTTCTTAAAATATCATCAATGTGTTTATAACAATATATGTTATGTCCAATGGTTTTTCGTTTGCGGAGATTTTAGAATTCATGTTAATCAAGAAATTCTTCATTTATATCTCTTATTATCATACTTATTACTATAAAATTTATTACAAATTTGGAGTGTCGTAACGCTTAATTAAAATGAGGTTAGTAGTTAATGAAAATACTAATTTACTGCACTAAATTTATAAATAAAGGCACAGAAATTGTTGATCTTGGTATTTCAGAGATATAATCAAAAAGTCAATGGGTAAAAATAGTACTTATTACCAATGTTAAAAGATACGTACAACTTTGAATCTTGAGCGCAGCACGCCGAGCTTGCCGAAGCGGACGTGGAATGGCGAACACGTGAAACTTCCATCGGGCTGCTCAACCACCACCACATCGATGGCGCCAGTAAGCGTCGCGCTATTGATTTCGTTGTAGAACTCGCGGAAGTTCGCAATGAACTTGCCGATGTAGTTCATAGAATACATGGCGGTTGTTTTGTTTATCACACGCGTGCACTGATTTCACTATAACGTCAATATCTCTTAAATGTTCGAGTCTTTCATCGATTACCCCATATTGTCTTGTTCGTTGGAGTTAAACAGAAAACTCCTGAAACAAAAAGAATAGGTGTATACTATAACACAACTTGCTTATCAAATACAAATATTTGTAATAGTATTTAATAAAACTAACTACTTTAATGGTTTTTATCGCGTTTAAGTAAGTTTATTTTCCCGACGCTTCGAGCGCTTTGTAACACCCTTGCCATCCAGCCATGGGTCATGGCCCGTGGTCACGGGGAGACCATTTCACAAATTTAGTTTCATTTAAAGTATTATAGTATTCGCATTATATGAAATCATTACAAATATTTCTGTATTAACTCGTTAATACCTAAAAATAAGATATGCCGTATAAAACAAAGAAGAAATAAAAAATTATCATAAAAAAGTATAAAATAGTACGAAAACCTGGCATGGCATGGTTACTAGAGGTGGCTAGAGATAAATTTGTAAAATGTTGTATAATTGAAAAAAAAATGCTTTTATATGTTTGTACACCGCTTGAGTCAAGTTAATATGCGATTTCGATACTTTTTACAGGCATGTTATCAGATTTAAGGACCCTATTAAGTTTACGTGTGGTGGACGTCGACGTAGGATCACCTCCATCACTATCACCTCCGTGGATGTTCTAGAAGCGACTAAGTCGCCCCATTCACAGTCCTGCATGCCGGACGCCGCGCTGGCCGCCTAGCGGTAGCTGGATTTTATATGGCTATTATCTAGCGCAGCGGCCGGCAAGACGTCACCGGACGCCCGGCCGTCACATCAGACGATTAGTAGCGAAGCGAAGCGGCCGACACTACTCCTTAACAGAGGTGTATGTTTTGGCATACACCATTTTTTAAATATTTTAGTTTACTAAAAAATAAACATAAGTTCTGAATTTAAGTTTAATATAACGGCATCGCAGTAGACTGGCGTCGTTTTTGTATCAACAACCTAAGTAAACAAAAAAATGTCAATTGCTTTCTTTTTGTTATGCGCATTGATGTTGACATTTATCAAGCAAAGCACTAACGCACGTTAATACTGCTTTAACGAACTTTCAGATCGGATGCTATGCAGGACAATATATGGAGCAACGTCTCCCGCGCGGCGGCCGACACGGCGTCCGTCATGCAGGACTATATATGGGCCGCTTAAGAGAAATTCATTCAGTGCACACAATTTTTTTTTTTTAAAAACGGAGCCCCACAGTAGGATTTTATCCTGTATCGTGGGTGCGTTTTATAAACATACATTTCACATGTACAACACAACCTGACCCGAAAAGCAACAATTTGTGTTTTTGCATCAAATTTTACCTCCGGCTGGAAATCGAACCCAGGACCGGTGGCGCAGAAGTCAGGTACGCTGACCACTACGCCACGCCACAATGTAGGCGAAGTGTTAATTTAATAATTTACGAGTTAATATAATATAGGAACGAGCGCAGGATGTTATTACTCAATGTTGTATCATCATTGCACCGAGATCTACTTGCAAGTAGGTACCACTCGTTTCTATCGTTTTTAATTCCGAGCGGTATGGAAATGCCAAACCTCAATTACAAATATAAAAAAAATATCGTGCACGAAATTCATCGAGAATAATGAGGTAACATTGACTGAAATCATCGTACTGTAGAGAAGTATTAGAATAAATTAAAGTAATTAGACAATGCTTTAGAAATTTGAAACAGGTATAATACTTTTTTTCTCTTGTGTCTAATCTTTTCCGTAAAAGCAGTAAATATACTGTCAACTAAAATCTAGTAAAACAAACATAATCTTTACAAATACATACTGATATATTAAAGCACGTGGCAGTGGCGTGCGTGACGACACTCGCAAAAAGAGGACTCTGCTCCCACTAGTCAACACAAATATATGTGTAGCACGTACAATGACTAATCCACGAGAATAGCCAACTCCTAAAGACTTTTCCAATTACTATCTATCACGATTTTTTTGATTTTTTTTAAATCACGAGGATGTAATCACAGAAAATAATGCATTATGACAAAAAACAAAACGATTCATACCATTCAGTTCCATGGTAATTGTGAATAAGAGATTTGTTGTACATTACAGATACACGCTAACACAAATTGAGTAATCTTTTACACGTCTTATGTTATTCTAAATAATGGATATGATAGTTACGTATGTGGATTTGCCATAAACGTCCAAGGTTGGTTTCCTTTTCGCGACAGAAGATACACTCGGCGTCAAAAAAATCGCACATCCGAAAAAAATAATTTAAATACTATTTTAACACAACAGGCCAATGGCAATGTTGTGGTTTGAGGGTATTACTCGAAAGGTAATTTCATTAGCTTTCAGGAATTTTAATTGAATTTTACTATTATAACGAGACGAAAGAGAAATTAAAGAAAAAGACAGGGTATGTACAAATTTGCAAATTAATAATTTAAAAAAAACTTAATAAATACAAAAAAAGTTCTTAAAACCTAGTGTTACCCCCTCTTGCTTTGATAACGGCTTCCATGCGATCTTTCATGGACCTTACAAGGATCGCAACAGCCTCTTGGGGTATTTGTTCCCACTCTTCAAGTACCGCATCTTGGAGCTCTTGAAGAGTGGCTGGAGCTGGATCTCGAGCTCGCACGCGCCGTTTTAGGTCATCCCAGAGATGTTCTATTGGGTTAAGGTCTGGACTTCGTGCTGGTCAATGCATAACAGGGATATCGACCTCCTGTAAATAATCCCGTACAATAGCCGCGATGTGGCAACGAGCATTAACATGAATCCATCACCGACATAACCAGCATACGGGACCACATGTTCCTCCAGGATTTCAGTAATGTACCGAACAGCACACAAGTTCCGTTTTCCCGTCGACGGAAATGCCGCCCCAAAACATACACGAGCCACCCCCGTATTCGACGGATTCTTCGAAGCAGGGTTGTGTGAACCTCTCCCCCTATCTTCTGTAGACCCTTCTACGTCTGTCATTGCAGAAGAGACAGACCATCGTCTCATCAGAGAAGAGTACGGTCCGTCACTGTTCTAGAGTCCACTCGCAATGATTGCGAGCAAACTCTAGGCGATCTCTGCGATGCTGTGCAGTAAGTTATGGACCTTTAGCAGGTCTATGGGCTGTTAAACTCTTTTCGTGTAACCTTCTTCTTATCGTAGAAACACTCACAGATGTTCTCCGAGTTGATCGAAGCTGTTGTTGCAACTCAACAGCATTTGTAAAACGGTTTCGTAAAGATGTCGTAACGATGAAACGGTCATCTCTTTCTGATATGCACCGTTTTCTTCCAGATCCCGATTTTCTAACATAACCACCAGTCTGCTGAAAACGTTGGAACACCCGTCGAACTGAAAAACGGGACAGGTTCAACTGTCTGTGTCCATCTTTACTTGTTCTTACTTGGGTTACTTGTTCACGAGTGTTCAATGCAAAGTCTAAATTACGACTGGCCCATATTTCATCCAGATCGACCCTTTTATACCCTTTTTAGGTGGTGTAACTAGCGTCCTTACTAACGAGCATTTGACAGTGTTTATTTTTGACGCTCTATAATGATAAATGTTTTAATGATTTTATGATTTTTTTATTAATAATGTAAAGCTATTCAAATACCCATTTCAAACATACCAATATTTATATAAATATAATTCCTTTCTAGCCATTACAATCATTTTTCGCGCAAACTCAGAGAGGTGCGATTTTTGTGACGCTGAGTGTAGTTATCACAGTGTGAAAGAGAAAAACACAACATAATTGCCCTTTGTTTCAAATTATTTGTCAATACTATTCTGCAAAATCTTGGGAAGGGCAGGTGTCCCTGGTTCATGCGTCAAACAAGATAGCAACAAGTGCCAAATGTTATTTTAGTCTACAAAGATTTGAAGTTCAATGTGTTGTCATGTCAGAATATGACAAACTTTATTATTAAGTAGCCTTACTTAAATAAATACGAAAAAAGTTATAAAAAAAAACAATGACCCAGACTCGGATATACTATATAGTTGAATTTTGTAATAATTATAAATTATAAAGAGAGCACGGAAACGAGTTAAGTTAATGATGTTTTTACTATATAGTTCTTGTTTTGGTGGCCCTTGAGGTGATAATAATAAACTTACCAGCCCAGTAATGTAAAATAATTTAATAAAACTTTACCCTTTTTGTATATAAAAAAACATAATTAATAAATTAATCTCCTAAACGATTTGCATAGTTTTAATGTAAATCTGATAGACTACGACTGCTGTTGTTTGGCGAAACTGGAGGTTGACCTCCGCATTTTTACAATTCACATAAAAAACGACCCACATTATATTGGGTTGCGGCCAAAAGTGATCGAAAATTTAATTAAATATATATGAATTTCTCACCAAAACAATGATAACATTATCATTCATCTTGCTCTACATGCAAGCATAAACCACAATAGTGCCTTTGAAAACACGTACATACGAGTATAGTGCCACGAGGCAGAGACTAGTACAGTATGAAAACGTATATGACCCGTCCTGGTACCTTTGTTTGTTCCTTTGTTGTGTATGAATAACAAAAATCGACCCGTTAAAATGTCACCTGAGTGATAACAGCAATGTAGCCTTGAGAGCAACTTTACAATAGCATATTACAAAACCAACGCCGTATTTATTTATCTTGATCAAGTGTTGCGTTGCATATTTTCTGCGAAACGCTACTTATTCTCCTCTAAATTTGTTAGTAAAATCATTATGACATTGATTCATTACTGGGGTTTTCCAACTGCGTACTCTTTACAATATAATATTAGTCTCTTATTTAAATTTAATAAACATATACAAGTAAAGTCATTAAAAGCCAGATAACCAGCTACTGCTGGACAAATGCTTCTCCCCAGTTTTCAGGCGCTTGATAATCGCGGTGCCATAGGGTTCGCATATAGAAGGTCCCGCCTGTCACCTAATGGATTTTTTTTGATCTTGCATGTTAAAGATGAACATTCTGTCACTTGTCTGAGGCCTAGTAATTTTCCTGTTTTTCCTGTTTAAATTTTTACGAAACGTAGATAGGGGTAACGTATTGATTTATGCCACCACACGTATCAAAGAAATAGACATGAAAAAAAAACCAATAATATTAGATGATGCTACGCATGAAAATTTATCTAAGTCAAAAGTTTGAGTTCGAAGAAGGTCAAAGCTAACATTTGGTAAATCGAGTCGCCATCGTCGATTTTTGTAGTAAGTGTAGTGGTTACCAATTATTGTAATTTCACCTAAAATCAATAAACAGTATCATGAACGTTCGAAATGAAATTAGCATTTTTATACGACAAATTTCAGCATTTCAAAACACCAATGTCAGTCAAAAGATGTTGCTGTGGTATATTAGTGAAGAAAGGTTAGAGCATATTGGTAAATTAATATGACGATACATACCAAATAATTGCAATGAAGGTGTTATCAGTAAGATTAAATAAATTAGAATGTACCTTACGATAACAATGTTAATATTATATAACTATCAATTAAATTGCGATACATAATTAAATAAACAAATATATTAATTATGGTTAAGATTTTAACCTGACTCACGTAACACATAATTTGTATAAGGATAAGACGTTTATTAAACTACGTTCCATTCACGCATGGGTAATTGGAAATGAGCCACCTTCTGATTCATGTCTAAAATAACAATAACAAATGACGTTCAATGATAATGTTTATCCATTTGCTTGTTTTGATACTCAATAATTTCAGTGTGCGACTCTGACATCCCCTTATTTGATAAAAATACCAACCATTTATTAAACGGAAATGGAATTGTAATTCTCTACAAAGATAGTAAAACAACAATGCCATGTTAGTTTATCATATTCGAAAACAGTTTAGGTGTTCTAGTAATAAAAAATAAATTAGATAAAATCATTAAAATATCTTGCAATTCTACTTTCACGTATGACTTTTGTTTTTGTGCTTTTCTACGCTTGTATTTCCGATTTTCAAAAAAATACACAATATTCAAAATAAAAAATTATTTGCTACTTTTTAGATATTACGTGGCACAAAGATTTCAACTGTAACGTAAACACCTAAATATCGAAGAAAACACTGACACGAACAGAAATTTCATATTTAAAAAATACGTACCAAAAACAAACAATGATTGGTATTTTTTTATTACTCTCGTTTAATACAGACTAACACACAAACGACAAAATCAACAACAGTTACGCTTTTGTTATAACCGACAAGAGGTAAAAAACTTCGCGCTGAAATAAGCGTCACTATGGACGCGTACTCTCTACACTGGCTCTACTGTTACACTGTCATGCTCATTGGAGTGGAGCGGGCGCGTTCTCAAGCCCACTGTAACAGATTATTGTGTGACGTACAAGTGATTATACACACACGCAGCGAATGCTCAAAACCATGTGGTTGTAGGAATTCGGCGGCGGGTTACTGCTCGTCGCGACAGCCTCGGTCGCGCGGAGTGGCGTGATGTCGCACCATTGCGAAAGTGCGTTCGGCACAAGGAAGTGTACATTTTCAATAAGCTATGTAACACGTAGCCTGATAACCGTTGACATATATAATACATGCTTATTTATATCTCGTCATGTTATTATATTTTAAACGCCCTAAGCTTCTGGATTTGTAAGTATTTGAGATATTATAATGAAATACATATTTTGATACCAACGTTACTTCCATATTCTGGGCAAAGTTTATGTAAATACTTAATGCAGTTTTGACTAAAATCTGGGCGCACAGTCTCCCTTTTTTAGTTTCTAATTACTTCTGGTAAGCTTTTATCAGAAAATATATAAAATTTACAAAAATCTTAAATTATAGACGGACACTTTTGTCATTTATTTGTGCGATGATGAAAACATATGATTTTAATATGAAATCAGAGTGTGACATGTTGAAAATAAACAATAGGTTCCTTTTATCTTGCGCATGTATAACATAGCTATTGCACCATCAGGCTATTGGTGTTTTACAACTTGTTCATATTAACGCATTCATTAGCATATAAATCGAGAATATTTTGCCATAGTGGCATTGGGAATGGTGCAATAAGCATTTTGAGTTCAGCTTTGGGAGTTTTATAAACTTATTAATACACTATCTATGCTATGAAGATGTATAAAGCGAAATAACAACGTTATTTTTCTGAATAATTCTATTGACCGACACCGATCTAAAAATAAAACAAAATTTATGTTCTCCTATTATATAATTTGTTATATAATTAGGTAGATATATATATTATACTGTTCATTAAAAAACGACAATATATATATATAAAAGCAAATGCAGTGGTCGTCAATTGAAGCTTTTTGCACCATAAACATTGGTGTGAAACAAAGACAATGATTGGAATCACATATTATTTTATTTCCGATGGAGCTTCTATTTAGGACAACTAATTTCATAATCGCAACTCTGTTCTTGGTTACTACTTACATTATACAGATCGTGCGAACTGACAAAGAAACCGTTATAGTTTGAATATGTTTTAAACAAAAAACATGTTTTTGTTACAAGCTTTTATTTGTGAATCCTATGGGGGCTTCAAATGTTGGGCTATGGTACTTGTCAAAACGAATTCAACGTGCCCAAATATGACGAAGGTACCTTGCTAAATTGTGAAGTTCCTACGACCAACACTTGGCTCCATCATCATACCAGCTCCATGGAGTCGAGCTTACATGGGTATGCTAAAATTTAGCTCAATCGGAATTCGGAAATAGGTCAAATTTGGCTGAGTTAAATAAAAGCTTGTAAAAATGGTCTTATTACGCTGCAGCAACAGAATTGGTAATTACTTTAGTCTTTTCTTGGTTACCAGAATTTGTACCGAATTAAATCTTTATATATATAATTCTCCTACGCGTGTGTATATCACTGAACTCCTAAACGTCTGCAACGATGATTTTTTTATGTTAGTTTGTGTGGTTCCCTGGATGGTTTAGATTCAGAATTGGACCCGGTAGGTGGCGCTCGAAGTTCTAGGAAAATGACAAAAGTCACTTAGTATATAGTTTATCGATAATTCGAATATCGGAAAATCGTTTACTGAATCTGTTAATTGCCTGCTGGCAATCCAACGTTCGGCAGGACGTTTGTCGGGTCCGCTAGTATTCTATATAATAATAAAAGGTATTTTCTAAGGGAGGAATTAAACCAAGTAACAGGATTATTACATCAAATGCCGAAGCCATTTCAGCACAATGACAACAAACTGAAAATAATATAACATCGGGTAATGATTTATTATATTTACGCGTACCCATTATTTTATTTCGAGCGCTTTACAGCACCCCTGGTCACGGGAGGACCTCCAACGACGGGTTATAAATAATTTAAATTAATCGCGAAAAAATCCGTAAAGTAAGTTTTATTTAAATAACATCGGGTTTTAAGATTGGCCTTTAATCATCAAATGCGAATAGAGCGTGGTCGAATATCGAGAAAAAGTAGTAACTGCCGCCGATATTAACAGTATTTTTAAGTTCTTATGGTAAGCAAGCAACAAAAACAAAAAATTTAACATGAGTTAATTTTCACAATCACAGTAAGACAGGCATATCCTGAACATATTAACAGCGCGGCAATGGTTTTAATCTTTTTCATTCTAAATCAATAACGACTCCAACTTTTAATTTTCTATACAAATTAGTACACGATAACCCATCCCCACATATCTATAAGTGTTTAGCCTAAAACAAATTTACGTAGCTGTTCGGTAATAAATATGTGTCGGTATACAGCTACCTTATTAGTCTAGCGAATGGGTGTGTCGTGACGTAGCTCGTTGCGTATTATTTAAGACATCCAAGGTTACGCTTAAATATCCCGTGCAAGACATCGACCTACTTTCAACCGTAAAGCAGCGTGTATTAAAGGTCACAATGGTGTTAGACACATGTACGAAAGCTAGATGCGTATGCGCATAAACAATGTTATCATACCGACTTCCTTATATTAAGGCGCATTCTTATTGTTGTTTGTATGTGTATGCAGAAAAACAAGTTTTTTTATTATGTAATCTGTGAATGATTACTTATTTTGCAGAACGACACTTAGCAAAATGTACCTGAAATATGTAGTACAATTTAGTTTGATCGGTTTTCTTAATAAATTACATTTTCTTACCTTTTCTGTCTATAAATAGGTCGTTAACTCACAAAATATTTAAAGTCACGACTTGATAATTTATGATTCGACTAATAACCTAAAACAATAAAATTATCATATATTATCATATCTTATCTATTCTTTGTTACTGACAAAACCATATTGGATTTAAGTTATACTTCTTACATGGCGCTATTGAAGTTCCATCGATGTTATTATATAAGTTCTAAAGATTACTGTTCGGTGGGGACGTCCTCCCTCAGACCAACCGATTCGGCGAGTAGCTTTCTCTTTTCCTTGGCAGCATCAAGAGCCAAATTGGTGACATCCACGGGATCTGAAAAACGCAGACAGTTTTTCACCCAACCAAAGCAACAAACTCATCGGTAGACATCGCAGTCACAGCACTACTGTCGGCACAACGCATGCTTCTTAGTCTTATGAGCTGCTGAGGATCATCAACGGTGGTCTCCACTCCTCACGTTGACTGTTGCGGCTTCAACGCCGTCTTCATACACCTTGTCGCACTGAAGACCTGGATACAGTTTCACAGCATCGCCAGACTGCACTTCATGTCTGACGTTTTAAGATCTCCATGCTCACTACGACTTCTGTCTCTGGGCGGGAGCGATGTCGCTATATCTATGTCACCACATGAGAAGCTTAAGAAATAGCTCGTACCGCCCTACATAGCGCTACTGAAGTTTCATCGATGCTAAGTTACCAGTCACAGAATTCATCGACAATTGGGATCCAGGATGTAGGCCAGTTTATGCGTATGTCTAAGTAACTTGTTTTTTTGATATATTTTTTTAATTCAATTTTTTTTTATTAAAAATCTCCATGTGCTACTCGCGGAATCTTTCGAGAGTATTTTGAGAGACGCGCTGCAGCACTGACCGAGGAATAGCGTTCACTTCTCGCACGATATTTTCTTTTAAATCCAATAGATCCGTCGGGTTGCTTTCATACACTTTTCCCTTTAAGTGACCCCATAGAAAAAAATCGAATGGGTCATCATCGATCAGGCGATCTGGGTGGCCATGCGATGTCCCCAAAATCGGCTTATCAATTTTCCAAGGAATTCTTCGCGAAGAAGGCTCATGGTGGCTCTTACTGTGTGAGGCGTGGCGCCATCTTGTTGAAACCACGTGTGAGAGCTGTTCGATGGGTGGTCTCTAAGTTTCGGAATAAAATATTAGCTAATCATGCGGCGGTAGACATCACCATCAACAGTTACTGTTACTCCACGAGAATTCTCAAAGAAAAACGGTCCAATTATTCCATTGACAGAAAGAGCTGCCCAAATGAATACTTTCAGGCTATGCAATGCTTGTTGGTGTTGTAACCGCGGGTTTAGTCCTCTCGGGACCCAAACGCGGGAGTATTGTTTAGTGACAAATCCATTAAAATGAAAATGAGCTTCATCACTAAACCAAATTGTGTTAACAGTTCGGAATCGGCTCAACATGTTATCACAGAACTCTTTGCGCTTTTTAGTCATTAGGTTTGAGTGCCTGTACCAATTGGATCTTAAAAGGGTGGAATTTAATGTCCGAGCTTTAAATACGGTGCACCGTGGTATTTGCCAGCCGCAAACTTGACGCTCTCTTGCGTACGGACTGGCGGGGAATTTCTCGCACGCTGCTTGCAACACGTTCAATGTTTTGGGCAGTCCTTGACGTTCAGCTGGGACCGGGCATGGCTCATTAACTGTTGAACATGTTGCACAAAACTTATGGACCCACATCCTTATCAAATTTTCACTTGGTGCTTTACTTAAGCGATGAATAGTGTAGTGAGAACAAAATCTCCAGCTCCCCAGCCCCTTGCCCAAATCCAGTTTGATATCATCAGGCTGGATTTGGTGGTCAGGCATGGTAGTGTTATAAAATGATTTTGTTATAAAGACAGATTTTACCAAGTAAACAAATACACAACAGGCAGAAAAAGAATTGAATTCATTTGATTTGATAGGAAAAGTAATTCAATCTCAAAAATTAGAAAATCATCATCTATTTTCTGAAATGAATATTACAATTATTCTTTAACAAAAATAGAGGTTAAGTCTTTTAGCAATTGGTTTTAGAAACAGCAGTCAAATGGCAGGCTCTTGTAACTTGTAATTGAAATATTGTATTTCAGTTTTAAGCCTAAGCCATTATTAGGTCATTTTATTTGTGTATGATTAATGTCACTTTTGTTATAGAAATACACAAGTCCTTACTAATATCCATACTAATATTATAAATGCAAAAATAACTCTCTCTATCCCTTTGTCTGTTTCACAGCTCAACCGCTAAACAGATCTTGATGAAATTTGGCACAGAGATAGTGTGTATCCTGGTGACAGACATAAGATACTTTTTGTTCTGTATAAATCAAAGAGTGGTATTCTGTATAAATCATAAAATGGTATTTTTAAAAACATAAATCCACATGGACATAGCTGCGGGGTTTATCTAGCTCTATAAATATTTAAGTAAGTAATATTTGATCATTGGGCAACTAATAGTTTAATATGTAATGGAATCATAAACATTCACTATGTCACTGAATATTAATACGAGATTTTTATCATACACTGCTATTATAATCAATGAAGATACTTCTCATTGAAAACTTGATTTTTTTTTTAAAAAAATAGTCGATGCTATATTATTTATAATAGTAATTATGAGAAGAATATTAATTTGCATCAGCTTTTTGCAAATAGATAAATATCTTTAGTGTTTTGTATAGTCACAATGTAATTTACTTAGGATAATTCACATAAAAAATTGTTTTACATAATTAAAATATCTACAAACAGAAGAAATTAAGTAAAACAAAGATATTATATACTTTACTCTGATATAATACTCCATATTTGTATTCCTTATTATTATATTTCAAATATTTGAAACAGCTTAAGTTGTTATGCCGCAAAAATAATAATAGGTGATGTATTTACATAAATAAGGTTGGTAATCTTTGTTGATAAGAAAAAAGAAACCTTTTTACAATACAATTTTAAGAATTCATATTTTGATCCATTATTAAGTAGAAAGCATTTAACTACACTTTTTGTATCTACAATTTCTATAAATTTCATATTAGCTTTTGTTATAATCAATACATGCATGCACATACATACATACTCACATATTCAGATTTTCCTGGATAACACCAAAAAATAAATTAGGTTACATAGAGATATTTCACTTTTAATTATTGGATACCACAATATAGAAATAATCAGACAAAGCAATCAAAACAGAGAAACAAAGGACAAGACAGTTATTCTACATAAAAGTCAAATCAAATCAAATTGTCAAAGTAGTTAGGGTAGATAATATAAATGTACGCAGTGTTGTATTAACCTGTGTTGCCGTTTAACAAAATTAAAAGTCGCTAAACTATATCTTAAATTACTCTAGACATGGAAAAAAAGTTCACTTTCGGACTGTCGACTTGTGTGTCGGTAACTCTGGGCGGTGAGAACCGCCCTGGAACACGGGTGTGTCTTGTGTACGCGGTGTGATTTTCGACAGCTGCGCGCCGCTCTCTACGGCAGTCGCGCGACATTGTGCGTGATAAGTTATAGCTATTGACTGTGTGTACAGTGTTGCTTGGATCATGGCTGACCGAATCGTGGTCTCTGACAATACTGCAGCATCAATGTAGCCATGGGAGTATTTTTAGAAGATGGTTAAAGAAGAGATTTTACTCGTTTCAATCAAGTATTTAAGATAATATTTGTATTTTGCAGGTTAGTTTTGAGGAAAAACTTCAGCGATTTCTCTATGCTCTACATATGAAACTTACATTGTAAACATTGTTAACCATAGATCCATGTTTAAGGACGAACCACGCTGTTATAAAGATCGAAAAGACTACGAGAACGTTTAAATTCCTTTTATATATATATTTTAAAAGAATACCAGCAACGCTATTAACATTACTTATATTCCTCTTAGCTACTTCAACTGAGCTTAAAAGCTTGTATGTTACATTCTAAACATAAAGCCCATTCAGCTTTTCAATGTGGTAAAAAAGACGGAATACGTCGAAATCGGGACATAATAAAAAAAAAACCTAAATAATTAGTAGTTTTTCAGAATTCAAACACCGTGTAAGAGCGTATTAGAATTAATAACTCAATCTCAAACAACAAACGACTCGCATTTGGTTAACAAAACACGAACATTAGTTCCACTGTCTGACTGTCAGGTGAAATGATCTAGTTCAAAAGGAAACATTTTTTCACAAGTTTTCCATTCCATAACATTCGAATCACATTGACGTTTCGGAACAGTCAACCGCTTTATTATAGAGCTACACACGTCTCAGTCGAGCAGCCGGCGATTCAACACAGTTGCCTGACACCTACGCCTCCGCGGCGCCGCATCGTCGAGTAATCCCCGAAAAGCGGGACTAAGTCTGTCCCGCTCGGGACATTTTATTTGGGCTAAAAATCGGGACGTCTGGCAACGCTGATAAGAGCCTATACTGTAATTAAATATATTTTTTTAGGGCACTGATGGTTACTGTTAGACCGAAGGCTTTCACAGCTTCGCCGGATTGAAAGGTGGCCGAGCGCTGAGGGCGCTTAGACGATACCTTTATTTATGGAAGACTGGCGCAAGGGCCCCCGAGAAAGGACCTCGGCTTGGACCGTCATCCTCTTCGCGAGAGTAACTCTCCTCGGCTCGGTCAGTTACTTCAATCGGGAGGGCAATATTACAACTACTATTCATATTAGTAGGACTATTATTAACCTAAGTTTACCACCAATTCGGAATGCGTTTCCGCTGGAGAAGCAATGGCGCAAGAAACTCCAGCGACGCTTCTACTGGCACTATTGCTAGGAAAGAACCGGTCTGAGATACGGCGGTATCGCGAATTACTTTGTCTGATACGCCCTCGCCGACGCCTCCTGTATTCGGGTCCTCGAAGACGTGCCTCGGTCACCTTTTCCCGCGAGTCGAGTTTTGGTGTAACGCGAGGGGGTTGTATGTGGCGGCATTTACAACCAGTGGGTTAAGGTGCGTGGGTATGGTAGGAAGCCCTAAATCGATGTGAAGATTTACATTACGCACGAACCACGGTGGTCCCGTGGCTCTGCGCATGAATCGATTTTGTAGTACCAGAAGTCGGTGAATTTGACGCGGGGAGGGATGCGCAAATACGGGGCTTGCGTATGTCAATTGGCCGAATAGAGGCTTTGCTGCATAATATAATTTTATTACGTAGGGACATTTTACTATTTTTATTTAATAACGGGTGTACTCTGCTGACGACGAACGCCGCTCGGTTCCTTACTCGAATAATATGTGGACCGAAGCTGAGTCTCGAGTCTAATAGGACGCCTTAGTATTTGACTGTCTTTTGCCAGGGTATTGGACGATCAAATAACTCTATGGTAGGGAGATGTGGAGTTATACGCCGCGAGAAGTACATGGCTGCACTTTTGGTGGAGTTGACCTCGATCCTAAATTTCCGAAACCAGTTTCCGAGGGTTCGGGCTCCGGATTGGAGGCGTTTAGAGATAGCCTCTGGATTACGTCCAGACACATAGAGGCAGGTATCGTCTGCGAAGACGGCGAGTTCGTCACCGCTGGTGTGCGGTATGACGTTCGTAAAAAGGACGTAAAGCACGCGACACTAGGACTGAGCCTTGAGGTACGCCAGCGTGGTTGGGATGTGACTGGGATCGCACACCCTCGACGCGATAGTTGAAGGTTCGACTGCGTAGAAAATCTCGTATGGTATACGAGGCGATCAGGCATACTGAGTCCATATGACCTGTATATGAGCCGTTGTGCCAGACCTTCTTTATCATGGCTTTCGCCACGTCAAATAACAGCGCTCAGGTATGAAGCCTGCGTGTTAAGCGGGATTAAATGGGCTCCGTTATGCGGTGCTCCTGCTGGGTACATGAGTGTTTGTCTCGAAATCCGAACTGCTCGTGGATGGGGATCCCTCGAGACTGCATGAAGTCTCTTAAGCGGGCGAGAAGTAGGCGTTCGTATATCTTGCCTAGAACCTTGAGGAGGCCGATGGGTCGATATGCGGTGGGATCGGACGGGATAAATATTATGTCTATGTATTAATGTATAAGGCAATACAAAACGTTTGCTGACTTCTAATGTTATCATAACATTTTGTTATCAGAACACCAACATCCAAGAGAACGTATATCAGATTGTAGATTAATGCAATTACTCACGTAATTTACGACTGAATATTTTTAAGTCATCAGCTTCCATTAGGCAGCTACTCTCAAATTTTAAAACTGTATAGATAATGAATATCACAAACAGCAGGGGGCCTGACAAGGAACCTTGCGGGATTGCTAATTTTACTTTAAATGGTGTTGAAGTGAATCCTTCTAAAACTATGAGACTCCGTTACTTTTTCACGGAACGAACGGGTCAGAGATATAAAAAAGTCGCGTATTAACTTAAATATTTTACATGAAGTCATTTAAGTGCAATATCTAAATTTACATAAGTTGAAAACCAAAATTTAAAAAAAACATTATGTCATCTGCGCCAGGTCTAAGAATCAACATTAGTAAGCAAGGAGCAAGCCACTTTTGAATATAGAACTCCCCTCGAATTGGCACGGATTCTTCGCAATAGCAACGTATGGCTCACGCAGCAATACACAGTAATACATCCTAGCATATCCTGAATGGCATTCCTTTTTGAAGCATTTCACTTCATTGTACTGGTGGATATATCACTTTTACACTTTTTTTTTATTTTTTTATTATTATTTTTTATTTTCCTTAAATTTAAGTTTTATGGCATTTGCCAAATTGTTGTTCCCTTTTTTAATTATTAATATTGCTTTGTATGTTCATTAATTGGAAAATTGTGACCTGTATTTTTTGTGATTGCTTCAAATAAATATCTCTTTCTTTCTTTCTTTAAGTTCAGGTGATAAAATTGGACGCTGCTGCCCGTAAGCGATCTGAGCATTTTAAACGGTTAGTCCTCTATCCGTTTATTTTATTTCTAGACATTTTATGGGATTTACCTGTTGGCTTTTACAGGACACAGGACATTAGAATGGTATGATTTTTTTCACGCCGCCCCCCCATTGAATCACATTAAATGTCTAAAATATGTAACGTATTTCAGAAACTACATGTTTTTTTTAGATTTTATGCAATCCAAAAATAATAATTGTTTTATGAAACACAGTGGAAACTAATATTTGTAACCTTTCAACGTTAAAAATACATATCAAATATTATAATATTCGAGTTTCAAACAATACATGAACAGTTGTGAAAAAAATATGCTTTTATTAACAGTACATAATGAATAATCTATTGAACAGAACATATACAAATTACACATAATAAAAGTTTAACTTTTTTCTACATTTAACATAGAAATAACATAAGGTTAAAAACATTGTGCTATGGTAGTTGGACTTGAGATTGGTCGGATGTACTTTCAGAAGAATCTCCGGCACCGTTGGCTAGCAGTTCGGAGTCTGCTCGAGCTCTGGCAGCCACTAATGCGCCTTGACTTTTATTCCGCAGTTCAAAAACTTGAGTTATTGCGTCACGGAAGCATAAAAAATTGTAATCGATCACCCCTGAAAAAGGTTTTCAGTATTTTAAAATAATTGGAAAAAGCACGTTAGTCTGCCGTTGCATTATTAAATTGTTGTTAACATTAACATCTTACACACATTGTTCTGTTGAATACTTGGGTGCACAAGAGTTTTTGGGATCCGTTGACAGTAACCTAATAAACTAGAACGTTGAGCAAAGTTTATGTATTTTAGCTGACTGGAAATAAACACAGGTGAAAAGAAAAATAAATACCTTGCTTCTGGAAATTCTCTTCACGAAGGATACAAACTAGAGCGAGAAATTTATTGACTTCACGTAAGTATAACACTGTGCCGTTATTCAGCTTAATGAGACTTGAGCTCTGGTTATTGAATGTATTCACTTCCGTTTCATCCACCATCCTGTGAGTTTTTTTAAATTAGCACACGGCATACGTCAAAAAGAAATGGCAGAATACATGAGATGATTTTATTACATACCCGTATATACATGATATATCAATGACAACATCTATCATATCACAGCATAATTCATAACTTTGCATATCTACAGGAGAACTGTCGGTTGCTATGTAGATTTTGGAAACTACATCAAACAGGAATGCTTTCTCAATTCCAGAGTTCTACACAAAAGAGATACACTGGGAAATTATTAATTGTAAATTGCACCATGATGACTGTATATCATATGTAATACAAATAAGAAAGAGCTCCTCCAAAGTGACATGAAATTTATAACTTAAGCCACCTGACCAAATTTCCTTTCAGTATAGTCGTAGCTCTACAAATGTTAACATATCTTAATTCCCAAAAAGGCATAAAAACAGACCTTATATATACATACTTACAGAAATTAGTATATTGAGAAGGTTTTCTAGTGTTGGCAGTTGTGGAATTAATTTCTGTACTACTTTACTGAATGCTTCAAATATTGAGTGATCATATATGGATGTTAAGTGGAATGATAAGTGTACATGTTCTAAGCCAGCTTCAACCAAGTCTTCATTTGCTCGATGGTGTATATCTCTTTGAGATTCCATTTTATAGTCATCATTAAGGCCATCAACCTGAAATTACTGTTGTAGTTAATTTTGCAATGAAGTTGTGAATTTGTTGTTCCCAACATTGTTAACAGTGCCGCAGTAAAAGCGTTAAAATAAGCTTATTTATATTTCGTTGATTGTAATAGGTTATATGGTTTCTTTTTACATAACATTGTTTTTCTGAAACCTCCGATGTTGCCTCTTATTTGGCAACCTTGAGAAAATAATAATTACTTGTGGGTGTGCCCATGCGAATAGTCACACGGTTGATTTTTTTATTTAATTATAATATGACAGAACGTATCTAAAAAGGCGAGACTACACTAGCACTAGCTGTACATAGAGAAGTACTGTTCCCCACACTTGTGTATGGTAGTGAATGTTCGGTCTGACAGAAGAAGCATGAAAATAAGATTAATGCTGCGGAAATTAAAAGTTTGAGAAGTATAGCTGGAGTGACTTTAAGAAGTAATGTAGTATGAATACTACCATCTGACAGCATTAACAAGATATTAAAGACAGCAAAGCACAAAATAGAAATACAAATAAGAAATCAATAACACTGGTCAACAATGGTTTTGTTGACCTTGATGTAAGAGTGGTTTCGAAAACCTCTATTCCAACAACTCACGAAACTATGGATGGTTTTGGGCGATTTGCTCTGGTTTTTTTAAATCTTCATTTTTATATTTTATTGAAAATCAGTAATAATGAACAAGTATATTTTTAAATATTGAAAATTATTAGTAATTGTTTTGTTTTTATACTTAATTAATGAACATAGAAGTTGAAAAAGAGAAAAAAATCATATAATTTATGTTAAACTTCAGAAAAACGCCTTTTGTTAGCTCTTTTATAATTTTTTTTGGGGGACTGCCATCATGTGACGGATCCATTTACCCTGATACCTTTCTTCCATCACTTTTACATTCTGGTGGAAATGCTATCCCCGTTCCTCACTATAATTTCCCAGATTCCCAGGAAACCTATCCCGATTATTGTGGAGAAAGTGTAACTTTATGCTCATAGTTGTTCCTGAAAATTTGAAGTTTTCCAACATCTTTTGCTCAATCACTAACACGAAACTTCTCCAAGCTTCACTTCAATTAGTCATAAAGTTTGTATCTTTCATCATTGTCCGAATTTCAGGGTCATCAAACATTCCAGCTTTCAACTTTTCCATACTCAGTTGAGGAAATGTCTTACAAATGTATTTAAAGTATTCTACTTCCTTGTCCAATGCTTTGACGAACTGTTTCATCGCACCCAACTTGATATGTAATGGCGGAAGTATGATCTTTTCTCTACTTAACAATGGCTCATTTATTATATATTGGCTTTACCAACAATTAGGGATTCTCTAGAGGGCCACACATCTTGTTACCAGTGAACTTGTCTACTATCCCACATACAAATAAAGCAATAGGTATTTTGTGTATCATTTTGCTGACAAAGTAAAAAAGAAAAAACAAAGCAAACCTGCCATTCATGTTCATTGTAGTTAATATTTTGAGGAACCAATTTTATATGTTGATATTATTTTTGAGTTCTGTTAAATGAGCAATTGGTATTGATGAAAATCGATTTCCATTGTGTAGTAAAGACGTTTGAAACTCTTTTTGCAGCTATTAATGAAGAACCGCCAGTAGATTTGTATTTTTTTAAACTCATGTCTAGAAGTAACTTTGAGATATTATTACAGTAGACAAGTTTTTCATATTCACTAAAATATGGTAATATCTCACTTTCTCGTGTTCGGTATGCTGTAATAGAGACATTTGGTCCCAATAAGTTCTTTTCTTTCAGTCTTGAAACTGAACAGATGCGGTGCTTATTTTGATAAATTTAAATCTCGTATTAAATCGCTGAGCTCATTCTAAGAAAACAACTGTGGTGCAGAGGTACCACCTTATAATCACTTCCACTTGTACTTGTAATTATAGATTGTACTGAATGTTATTAATTTGGCAACATCATAGTTTCTGAGGGTATACAAATTACTTTTAAAGCATAAATAGGTCAAGGAAGATTTTCATTGTGCAAGACAGGACATCTTGTAGACTGTAAATCTGGATATTGCGTCGTTTTGTTTCGATTGAAACCTTATTATACATATATTATAATATTTGATACAAAAACAAATGGAATAAAACAAAACATTGAATATTCACGTTCATATTGACAATGTCAATCACATCCCAAGCCAAGCCTCGCATCGCAACCATTACAGCGTTAAAAGTTGTGAGATCTCATGTTGAGCCAAGTCTGTAATTTTATTATCATCAAATCGCCAATTCAACAATTATGTTATAAATTAAGTACATTTCTTAATTAAAATATTTTGGGCCTATTATTATTACATATCATTGTTTACATAAAAATATATTTTACATTTTAATGTTTTTGATGGGATCTCACTTCTTTTTGTAGGCAGTCCAACTTTTCTTCCTTTTCTTTTATTGCTTCTTGCACGTCGGGTACGGATTTTCATAAAACACACTCCCTATCTCTGTTAGTTTTTACATAACGGTTTTGGTGTAACACTCATCGACAATTCTGGGCGGTAAATGCTTCTATATTCAGCAATTTTAAACTTCTGAGCATGGATCTGCCTAAGACAACATTCTGCAGATGCCATTCATCAAGACTTGTACATACATAGAGTCACGCCTCTTTCCCATAGGGGTAGGCAGAGACCACATCTTTCCACTTGCTACGATCCTGACACACATCTTTAGCTTTCTCTACTTTCATTAGTGTTTTCATACAAGCTCGTCGGTTGCGGGTACTTTTGACTGTGGCCTTTCCTTAAAACGATTTCTAACTAATCGTAATACGTTCGCCTACGTTGACCCTTACCGGCTTGCCCATTCACACTCGCCTCATAAATATGTTTCGTCAATCTTCTTTCATCCATCCTCTCTACGTGTCCAAACCATCTAAGCATCCCTTTCTCTATCTTTGTCACTACATCTTCTACCACACCGCAACGTTCTCTTATCACGTTGTTTCTCAGTTTGTCCATCAAAGTCACTGCAGCTATACTTCTCAAACTTTTCATTTCAACAGCATTAATCTTATTTTCATGCTTCTTCTGCCAGACCCAACATTCACTACCGTACATAAGTGTGGGGACCAGTACTCCTCTATGTACAGCCAGTCGTCCCTTTTTAGATACATTCTAGTTGCACATAAAGTTATGCAGGGCCCCATATAATTTATTTCCAGCCAACGCTCTTCGTTCAATATCACAGTCGTACTTTCCGTCTCTCGAAAATTTTAAATCCAAATATACAAACTCTTTCACTTGTTCCACTCTTTCTCCTTCAATCAGAACTTTGCAATTCGACATACTTTCTTCTCTTTCAAAAACCATTACTTTCGTCTTATCTACATTAATTTTCATTCCTTTGCTTTGTAGAGCATCATTCATAATATTAACCATCGCCTGCAACTCCTCCTCCGATGATGCTAATATAACCTGATCATCGGCGTATAGGAGGCATTTGACGGTCAGATCATTCATTCTTAATCCAAACGCACTCTCTTTAAGGTCTTTCAAGCAATTGTCTATAAATAGGTTAAACAGCCACGGTGAAGCCACACATCCCTGTCTAACACCTTTTTCGATGTTAAACCAGTCTGTGTACGCCCCGTTTACCCTGACACAAGCACTGGAATCCTTGTACAGTGATTTCAGTGCGTGCATCAAGCTGCCGTTCACCCCATATATAGACAATGTCGACACACACACAGTTCATTCCTCACCACTCTGTCATAAGCCTTTTCCAAGTCTACAAATGCGCAATAGACCTTTTGACTTTGAGCCAAGAATTTTTCGGCTATGCTTCGTAAGGAAAAGACCTGATTCATGCATCCCATTCCTCTCCTGAATCCCGCTTGTACATCCCATATCTTCTCTTCAGTATCATTAGTCACTCTCTTAATCAACGCCTTTGCATATAGTTTACGGCATATAGTGGTACGATGACGGCCTTGCACCAGTCTCCTGGTACGACGCCGTTCGTCCAGCAAAGGTTAAAAAGGCGGTACAACTGACTAGCTACCACGCGCTGTCCAGCTTTCAGCATCTCTACTGTAATTCTGTCATATCCTGCAGCCTTGCCTAATTTCATGCTATTCAACGCTTCCACGATCTCTTCCATGCTTATATCATTCTCTTTCTTTCTTTCTTCTCACGACCTCTTTTGCCACAACCTTTAACCTATTATACTCATTCCTTGCCTTGCTTACATCTTCATTCGTTGCCTTTTTTATTCTCTGATTGGCTCTTGTAGCCAACCAATCCAGCCAAGCCTTTTTTTATTAGATATTGCCTTTTGCACCTCTGCACACACAGTTTTTAACTTACACCCTCTTCTTCTCTTACTTACACCACACACTTCAATAGTAACTTCCACGATTACTTCCTTAAACAGCTTCCATAATTCTTCAACGTCACATGCCTCATCCAACGTGTCAAACTTCTCGATCAGTTTCTTTACAAATTCTTCTCTCACACCTTTCTCTTGCAGAACCTTCATGCACACGGTGCCGCCATCTCTTAAAGACACCTTATAATCGGCTCAACACCAGAAAGTGGTCTGTGTGAATGCCGACACCGGGGTATGCCCGAGTGTCTAGGACTTTCTTTCATCCACAATTACAAAATCAATCATACTTCTCAGGCTTCCTTCTTCTCTAGTATACAAGTGGATCTTTTTATGCTCAAACATAGTGTTCGTTACCACAAGATTCCACTCCAAACATACTTCAAGCAGACTTTCTCCATTTTCATTCACTCTGTTACGCCGAACCTTCCCAGCACACTTTCATATCCATCACGCTTCACTCCCACCCACCCATTAAAATCGCCTAGCATTATGATTCTTTCATTTTCGTTGCATTTATTCAAAATATCTTTCATGCTATCCCAAAACTCCTGTCTCTCACTTTGGGCTTTTGAAGAACGGTTCCAACTCGCATCTTGTGGAGCATAAACCCCTAATATGAAGATGCGAGTCAGGCCAACCTTCAACCTCACCCAGAGGAGTCTAGGGCTCACACAATCAAAGTCAGTCACACATTTATTCATTCTAGCAGAAAGCAGTACACCAACGCCCTGACAGCCTCTACTGGTTTCAGGAACCCCCGACCAATAGGCTGTGTAGGGTCCATGCGAGGTGATGTCGCATCCTTTCCGCTTGGTTTCATTCACACAAAGAACGTCAATCCGTCTTGCGCTCATCATCTCGCATACTTCGTCAATTTTATCACTCATACCTCCTCTAACATTCAAAGTAGCAAAGTGGCTATCCGTAGCCCACTTTTCGCGCCCACGGGAAAAGACTTGTCACCCTTGACAATACGTTCCCAGGAACATGACCAAAAGATCTTCTCGTACGGCTATTTTTATACATCTGAAAAGTGTACGAATACAAAGCAGCGACTGCCATTAGTTCAAATACGGAACCGTAAATGGTAGTTTTTGGCATTGCCGCCGAGTACAGATCTGCGTTATGGTAATGACCTCGATGCTAGTCACGCATATAAAGGTGCATCTGATCCCACTGCGCAACCACACAGTTGATATCGCACGTGAATGTCCATACAACGACTCAATTTAACAATAATAATTTACGGATTTTATCGCGTTTAATTTGTAGTTATTTATAATCCTACGTTTCTACGACCATAGGTGTTGTATAACGCTTTACAACAACCATGGTCACGAGGACTAAGATGCATACTAATGTCATAGTTAATCCAGGGTGCCTCCAGCATTAAATTATTATTTTTAACCCGATTTCAGAATGAGCCTTGAAATCTTGCAGAGGTAAGCTTAGTTTTTTTATTTAATTCCATCTTCCAAGGAAGATGGAATTAAATAGAGAGAACAAGGATTCCGATTTCAATAAAATCTGAATCCTTGTTCTTTTGCTATGAGTTGTGATTTATTAATTTTCATGTAATCAATGTACGACTCAATGTTCCCTTACACAGAAAATACATAGAATGAAAGAGACATGAACTACCTCCAGGCAAAGAAATCAGTCGTAATGGACTAGGTTCATCATTATTTTATGCGAGTCCGTATATAGAATTAACAAGAGGATATATACCTAGTCGACGGTACCAATTCGACACAGGTACAGCCTGTACGTTCGCCCGTCTCTCACTTAGCCGGTTACATGTATATTTTGTACAGGAACCCGTGTCCAGGCCGTGTGGTAGCGGCTTTAGAGAATCTACCACTCCATCTCATCCCGTGGCTGTCGTAAAAGTCGACAGAGGGAAAATAAAAACCGAAGATGGGCAGCACCATCTTCCGGGAATATCTGAATAAATAAACTGCGGTTGCCAACCCGCTAGCCTGGCGCGCAAGCGTGGCAACTATGGCAAAATCCCCCCAAAATGAGAGCTATAAACCTTTGTGGCGATCTATGGGGGAGGCCTATTCAGATGTTCCAGGAAGGTGCTGCTGCCCATCTTCTGGTTTTCATTTTCCCTCAGCCGATTTTTAAAACACCTACGGGATCAGATGCGGTTCTCTTAAGCCGTCACCACAGGGTAAGACTAGGATGCAGAGACAGAAACCCGAGGACAATCACAACATAACCAGACCCGAAAACGAACAATTTGTGTTTTTCCACAAACGTAGCCTTCGGCTGGGACTCAAACATATGACCTTCGATGTAAAAGTTCGGTATCCTAACCATTAGGCCACGCGGGCGACTAATGTACTTATATGTACTTTTTAAAGATACCAACGACTAATGTACTTATATGTACTTTTGCGACTGATAAAATAATTAGTCATTGATTTTGCAGGAAAAATTAAGATTACCAACCGCAAAGACAACGGTGGTGAAATTTCAGAATTTTTTAATTTTTCCTTATATTGTGGACTAAATACTAACTACACTCGGCGTCAAAAAAATCGCACATCCAAAAAAAATAATTTAAATACTATTTTAACACAACAGGCCAATGGCAATGTTGTGGTTTGAGGGTATCATTCGAAAGGTAATTTCATTAGCTTTCAGGAATTTTAATTGAATTTTACTTTTATAACGAAACGAAAGAGAAATTAAAGAAAAAAACAGGGTATGTACAAATTTGCAAATTAATAATTTAAAAAAAAACTTAATAAATACAAAAAAAGTTCTTAAAACCGCATCTTGGAGCTCTTGAAGAGTGGCTGGAGCTGGATCTCGAGCTCGCACGCGCCGTTTTAGGACATCCCAGAGATGTTCTATTGGGTTAAGGTCTGGACTTCGTTCTGGCCAATGCATAACAGGGATATCGACTTCCTGTAAATAATCCCGTACAATAGCCGCGATGTGGCAACGAGCATTATCATGCTCTCCATTTATCCACTCGCAATGATTGCGAGCAAACTCTAGGCGATCTCTGCGATGCTGTGCAGTAAGTTTTGGACCTTTAGCAGGTCTATGGGCTGTTAAACTCTTTTCGTGTAACCTTCTTCTTATCGTAGAAACACTCACAGATGTTCTCCGAGTTGATCGAAGCGTTTGTTGCAACTCAACAGCATTTGTAAAACGGTTTCGTAAAGATGTCGTAACGATGAAACGGTCATCTCTTTCTGATGTGCACCGTTTTCTTCCAGATCCCGGTTTTCTAACATAACCGCCAGTCTGCTGAAAACGTTGGAACACCCGTCGAACTGAAAAACGGGACAGGTTCAACTGTCGAGCAACGTCACGCTGCCGCATCCCCGACTGCAATAGGGCAATCACTTGAGCGGCTTCTTCAGAGCTGGTGTCCATCTTTACTTGTTCTTACTTGGGTTACTTATTCACGTGTGATCACTGCAAAGTCTAAATTACGACTGGCCCATATTTCATCCCGATCGACCCTTTTATACCCTTTTTAGGTGGTGTAACTAGCGTCCTTACTAACGAGCATTTGACAGTGTTTATTTTTGACGCTCTATAATGATAAATGTTTTAATGATTTCATGATTTTTTTATTAATAATGTAAAGCTATTCAAATACCCATTTCAAACATACCAATATTTATATAAATATAATTCGTTTCTAGCCATTACAGCCATTTTTCGCGCAAACTCAGAGAGGTGCGATTTTTGTGACGCTGAGTGTATATCCCAATTTTAGTACGTACACATAGTAAAGTACCCGAGAATTTTGATGATCGGAGAGTCAGTCACAAAATAAATTTAACTTTAGATATTTCTCGTTCGGTAAGTACTCTAGACGACTAAAATTTCAGACTTCTAACTTTACCCACAACGAAGATACAGGGGGGTAAAAAAAGCCGCTAGATGCTTCGAGAAAAGTATGTTACGGCCGTGCCCGTGTTGATAATAGTCTGGTCAAACAGTCGCAGAGTATTTAAAACGTTGCTAAGAAATAATTACTCGAACTCCAATAATGTACAAACTTAAAACAAAATATGAGTTACGGTTGAATTTCGACCACTGGCGGGAATACAATATAGATTGAAGATAATTTTTCCGAAAGTTTTACGTAGTTTTGATAATACCAGAATAGGTCTAATGTACAAGGCAAGGCAGGCATGCTCCGAAAGAGCAAGGTTTTTTTATCAATCTCAGATGTATCAGCTCAGATATATTTACTATAGTACGAAACTGTAATATTAAGAATAGTTCCGTACATTGTTTTTATTTATAAAACAAAGCACTTACTTTATGGATAAAGACTTCAAACTTTATATTGCTATTTACTCTGTATGCCTTTGTAACAGTTAGTTGTAGTTTGTCCAATGCATCTTGGTAGTCATCCTGTAATTTAGAAAGAAAGATGTTTTCTTTAAAATGAAACAAAAAAAATATACAAATAATTTGATAGCTCTTTGTACAAGAAATAATTTAATTACATTTATAATGACGTAGTCCCAGTGAATTACTTTAAGTACAAAATGTACATATATAAATTTGTGAGAGTTAACATATAAAAAATAAATGATTAGCTTAACATTACAGACTTACATTATACATTCACAGAAGTATCAGGGATCCTTCTGTGAATATAATATGAAAGTAAAATTTTCATTTGTATTAACATTGCGCAAAAAGAATAACTGTCTAGCGTGGCTACTTCCAAATCCTCCCCAATTTGAGAAAGAGCATTGAAACAGCGTGGTGGATTCTTTTCGATTCCAAATCCCCTTCAGAAATGAGAGGAGGCCTGCACTCATCAGTAGCACATTCATAGGCTGTTAGACTACTTTTTTACTTTTTTGTCCAGCAGTGGACTGGCTGATGACGATGATGTCAGTTAATAAGATAAAGCGTTACATGTTATGGTATTGAACTCTGGTAGCGGGAAAATTCTTTTTTCGTAAACAATATTTGATGTTTAATTCGTATTCGTATTCGCTAGCGCCTACAATTAGTATTTAATAAATAATGAAAATTATGTTTCGTTGGTCTTTTGAATGCTTTAGTACATCGTTATGGTGCTAATGCTAATAATTTTTATAACGAAGTAACCTGACATAACTTCAGTGCAGTCTGAAATACTGAAGCAACGATAAAGCGAAACCATGGCCACAGTGTACACCAGACGTCAACGACTACTGGACAAAGCAAGCTGTATACACATCGTCGTTGGAACCGCACATAAGTATCAGACACTATTTCGGAAATGTGACGGGCGTCATTCTGAGCGAGATTAGGTTCACAAACAACTTTAAAACCGTAATGTCTCGCGCGGAAACTATCAAGCCGGTTCCGAAAAGTTTTAGAGCCGTAGACCACGGCAGACTCTTTGGAAGGGTACAATGAAGATCGAAGAACATAAATGGCAGCTAAGTTGAGCATATGTTATCTAAGACAAAACCTTTAATTTAGTTAAATTTTAAGCAGTGCCAGATTGGCAATCGGTATGTCGAGGTCCAAGTTACAATATACTTTTTTATTGGATATAAGTGACGAGACGAGCGTGAGACGTCTGCCCATGACAAATGCTGTATCACCCCAGAACATTTCTGTATGGTACTACGCTGCGCCCGTCACCCAGAGACATCAGTACTTAAGTATCATATGCCCAGTGATTACACTAGCCCTCAGAGTTCTTCAAACTGAAACACAGTAATGATTGCACAGAATAACTGGCCTGTCTTTTTTTTTTTATTGTATAAAGTGACGAAACGAGCAAAACGTTCACCTGATGGTAAGTACAACGTCCGCCCACAGCAAATGCTGTGTCACCCAGAATATTTCTGTGTGACACCACACTGCGCTCGTCACCCTGAGACATCAGTTCTTAAGTCTCAAATGCCCAGTGATTACGCTAGCTCACAGTGCCCTTCACACCGAAACACAGTAACGCTTGCACACTACTGCTTCACGGCAGAATAACTGGCTCTGGGGTGGTACCTACCTAGACGGATTCCTGCATAGGAATCCTACCACCAGTCTTCACTAGTCCACTGCTGAACATAGGCCTCCACCACAGATTGCCACAAAAGATAGTAGCTGACATTTTGGGGGGATTTTGACATAGCGTGGCAATGGCTAGCGGGTTGGCAACCGCAGTTTATTTATTCAGATGTTCCCGGAAGATACTGCTGCCCATCTCCTGGTTTTTATTTTCTCTTTATCGACTTTTACGACACCCACGGGATAAAATGGGGTGATAGATTCTCTTAAGCCGCTACCTGGCCTGCGGTGGTACCTATCTAGATTCCTGCATAGGAATCCTACCACCAAGAAGTACTAAAACCGATCCAATCGCAGTTAGGTGTAAGACATGATGATGTTACATCCCAGAATTTCTTCACTGCTGCATTGGACGATGCGTTCAAATAGACCTCATAGTAATCAACGACATTGCCATGGTATCGCAGGGGGACCTTCGCACCATGCTTAATGACATAGTGGCTTCCAGCGCGTAGTACACACTAAAGATAATCGCGGTTAAGACGGAAGTCCTGTTTAAAGTCCCTATTATTATCGTTTTAGGTTGCTTATGACTATATCTAGGGCAAATTGTCTGACTAGGAAAGTCCAACTACGACAAAGAGGTCAATCATTAAGTTCAATTTACTAGGCAGATTTCGGAAAACTATGTCATGTCGTCCCGTCCTCGGTCCGTAAACTTCAGAATTTAAAAACAACTTGAACTAGTGTTTGTTGCCAGTGATTAACTATAGATCAAAATAGTTACGTATTAGATATAGGAAGTGAATAAACAAAAGTTTCAGCCTATAAATGTCCCACTACTGAGCACAGGCCTCCCTCTCATTTCTGAGAGGGTTTTGGAGCTAGGAAGAATCCGCCACGCTGCTCCAATGCGGGTTGGCGGACTTCACATGTCTTCGAAATATTTTTTATTCCTCAGACATGCAGGTTTCCTCACGATGTTTTCCTTCACCGCCGAGCACGTGGTAAATCAGCACTTAAAATTGAAATTAACAATTTTAGTGGTGCCGGCACCGGGAATCGAACCCAGGTCACTCGCGTACTATGAAATTAAAAGCGAGCGCCTAGCCCCTGAGCTACCACGCTATCATATGAGTCAAACTGCTAGAACAACTTATCTGACCTTTTATTTACTAAACGAAGATAATTAAAAGAAAAGCGTCTCGTATAGCAACAAGCGTAGCGATTATAATAAATTTTCTTAACTCTGGGGAGGCCTATGACTTGCAATAATTCTTTAGAATGACAATAATAATGCTAAAAATATTATATCTGAACACTACTACTAACTACTATCTTAAAATAGCTAGAGTAAAGATGATAAAATAAACTTGTTGCTTATGAAAGGTACTTTAAAGCTTGATATTTCGAAAACGAAGCATAATTGCGAAGTGGTTTATGGAACCCCATAATTCAACCAAAAATTCATTAGCCAAATTTTATTATCAACCTCCTTTATTTATTAAAAAAAAACTTTATGAATATAGAGTTCAAACTTTATATTGCCTTTGTTAATTGCTAAAGTGATTCATGAATCCTTATACTAAACCAAAAAACTCAACAGTGGTTACGTCAAATTATATCTTCAATCACTGTTACATTTAATATTGAAACCTGTCATTGGTCAGATCTAGGGATTGAAAATCGGTTTCAAATTTCGTTAGGGTTCTTCATTTGGGTTCCTTTAACAGTTCCATTTTACGGTACGGTTCCGGTTTAGGTTCGGGTTCCAAGCTACCGGTACTATATAACCTGTTTCTATATATATCATATGGGTACCCCATCCATCTTTTGCTAGAAACATAGGATATAGGAAAGTGCCCCACTTATGACTAAAATGGATAAATGTGCCCCACATTGTTTGTTTATATTAGTCTTTTTATGTATATATTAAAAAAAATACTGAATGGCTTTTTTACTTCTATTATAGATGTCTAATTAATGAGTTTAACATGATACGAATGACTCTTCTATGTTAGAAAATCATGGTTTCTTCATTAATGCATTGTATGTCATCATCATCATTTCAGCCTATCATAGTTCACTGTTGAACATAGGCCTCCCCCATCGATTGCCACAAAACCGTGCCAGGTCGTCACTCGAGAACCTTTCTTCCCCAACGGTTATGGGTTCTACAAGCTATATAGCCGACCCATTAACACTTCAGGTTGCTAATCCTTAGGGGCTATGTCGGTTACTCTAGTACTGCTGCGGATAACATCGTTACGGATTTTATCTCGAAAGGAAACATGGAGCATAGCTCTTTCCAAAGCTAAGCGACTCTGAGCTTCCTCATGCGGCCTGTAGTGAAGGACCACGTTTCTGTTCCGTATGTTATCAGTCACTGGGCAACACGCATGGGTTGTAAACTTTGGTTTTGAGATATTTAAGTATACTCGACGAGAAGATGGGTAATTGTATGTAATGCACTAGAAATACTCTAAAAGGAAATTTAAAAAATATATTATGTTTTTTTTATTACCGCATCTTACATATTTTCAATCGACAACCCGCTTAATGAGTTCATTAACAAAAGTTAAGTGTAATAAGATAGCTACCATAACTTATATAGCCATAGCATTATATACGCACATTTCATTATTTCAATGGAAGTGGTACACTTAGTAAATGATCACCGCCGCCCATGAACATCCGCATCACCAAAGGAACTGGCGGTCTTTGCGAAAGGAGAAGGCTCTTTTTGAGAAGGGCCTTAAGTCGTATCGGTCCGGAAAAACCGCTGACGTCAGGATTCGGTATGAAGAGTACTGAGAGCTAGTGTAATCACTGGGCACATGAGACTTAAGCAGTGATGTCTCCGGGTGACGGGCGCAGTGTGGTGTCACACAGAAATGTTCTGAGTGACACAGCATTTGTTATAAGCAGACGTTGCACTTACCATCATTTTGCTGGTTTCGTCACTTTATCCAATCGTCGTCGTCGTTTCAGCCTAGTCCACCGCTGAACATAGGCCTCCCCCATAGATAGCCACTAAAGTTTGTAGCTATCATTTTGGGGGGGTATTTTGTCATAGTTGGCCACGCTTGGCTGGCGGGTTGGCAATCGCAGTTTATTTATTCAGATATTCCAGGTAGATGCTGCTACCCATCTCGTGGTTTTAATTTTTTAATTTTCCCTCTGTCGACTTTTACGACACCTACGGAATGTGATGTGTTGGTAGATTCTCTTAGGCCGTCAACACACTAAAATAAAAAAAAGGGATTGTGATTGAGCGTGACACAAAAATCAGTTCTAGAACGGGGGCACTTCCGCCCAGAGATGAGAACTGTATTCCATGTGAGGCTCAACTTGCGCTTCATAAAGTTGCAAGCTATGGGCAGGCGCTCTGTTCCGTTCTACTGAGCACGCAAAGCTTTTTAAAGACCAAGTTGAGGGCGGAACTGAACGTCACTCGAAATGTCAACGCCAAGGATTCCGATACTAACTAAGGCAAGGACAGTGCTCTCAAAATGTTCTATTTTAACGGTAAATTCGTAAACATGTGTCTTCTTTGGGTTGAATTGGACTAAATTTAGTTTGCCCCATATGGAGATTTTGTCTTACTAACATATTCTCGACTTCAGAAACAAGTTCAATATGGTACTCGTCGACGTATCCACGAGGAATATTGGCACGGCCGATGTATAAGGCATCACCAGTATTGTCATCCACATAGTAATGAATGATACTTATTCACAAAACTTCATAGATATGCGAAACCACAGTTGGGGATAGTACGCAACCTTGAGGAACACCTGCATGTGAATGCCTGTGAAGGCTTGGAATACGAGTGAAAAACACGAAAAGCCCCAAGGATGAAATTTCGAAAAGAGCACTTTGTACTAAACACGATTGAAGGCCCTCGCTATGCCGAAACTAACTACCAGAACCTCCCCCTTGGTCTCGACCGCCTCCGCCCATTGATGAGTTAGGCATACCAGAAGATCACCAGCTGAGCCACCCCAACAGAAACTGTACTGGCGGTTACTAATCAGCTAGTGCTGATACCACAAAAGCTGAATGTTTACAATGAATACATTTTTGAGAATAATGAGGTTATAAGCTATAGGCCTGTAGTTCATATAGCATTCGCCTTTTTAGGGATCGGGTGCATTAAAGCAGTATTCCAAGATGTTTAAATAATGCCTAAAGAATTATAGTACTAGAAAAGAGACCCAAAGCACAATAGAGAAAATTCGATCAAGACCACTCGCCATGTGCATGTTCAAGGGAGAATAGTGCTTTCCGCATTGAGCTCTGCAGAAACCTGATGTCGAGCACGGATAACTCACACTGCGGGATAGTCATCGGTGAATTTCTCCTGTCATTATATCAAGTTAGATACAAAGAGTGAGCCTACAACCTCGGTTCTCTCCTCTACAGCATGGACCAAAGAGTCACCTGCTTCGAGAGTGCAGAGATGGAAGTGATAGCTGACAGAAATTCACAAGATCAGGCTTAGTGAGATATCAGAGCATGGGTTCCCAAAGGAAAGCAAACTATCATATGCTACACATAATGATGTAGTGTGTAAGTATTTTGTATATAATTAAAAAATAGATATAAAACAAGTAAACATATTTATGACATGTAATGTCACTTGATTTACCTCATTTAAATCAAAATTAATTTGGGGCAATTTGGTAAAAGTATGATCGTAATTTCAATAACATGTAGCAACAATATATTCAAGAACTTATATGTTTATATTCTCCTTAAACACTTGTAGGACTGAATTGTTCAATCTACTTTGAGTTATGAGGGTGATGGATTGACTTATAACAATCTTTTGTCATGTCATTTTTCATTTTACAAAATAAAGTTGCTAAAATTGATATTTACATCAAATATAATAAACTTGTATTGTGGTTATGTATTGTTGTTATTAAATTGTCATAATCATCATTCTCTTTTAAAAATTTTCACCTGCCATTAATGTAAAAGAAGGAAGTTTGTATTGCAAATTATAAATGAATTAACAAAGAAAATCAAAGCATGCACCATATTAAAATTTTAGACAAGATTCAATTATTAATATATAAGTATATTATATTAGCAAACTCAAGCAAACCAGCATCCACCAACAGCATCTGTTCACAAGTATGACGCATGTGGCAGCTATCACCCACCTAAATTTCGTTTTTTTTTGTATTCACTGACATTTGCATGCTGATAACTATCTATACCCCAATTTTATAATTTGAGATCCTAATGTTATTCAGTATTCCAGCAAATAAATTCTTTTCTATTCTATTATTCAAGGAAGGATAAACCTAGGATTAAGTAAATAAAAATTTAAATACCTGGGCATCTATTACAAAAACTAGTGCACCACAGCCTCCAAATATAGTGTCAGAATCAAAAGTAGGATCAAAGAAGTCTATTTGTCCAGGAAAATCCCAGATTTGAAACTGCACAAAGCTGCTGTTGTTAATGTCATCTTTCACTATTTTATTTGTGGACTCTAAGAACAATGTTTCATTAGGTGACATTTTATGGAAAACAACCTTTTGTATAGACGATTTTCCAGACCTAAATCAGAAAAATATTAATAATACAAAATTATACATTTTCTTTACTACATTGTAACCAATAAAACATACAAAGTAGATTTTTGTACCTTCTTAATCCCATAAGAAGGATTCGTGGTTTGTGATCCTCTTGTAGTGAAGTGTTATCATTTTCTCCATTCGGTTCAAAGGGTCCGTAGCTGAAGTCCTTGGGGAATGAACCCACGTAACATCCAGATTCATCCTGATAGCTCTAAACAAAGCTCTAAATTAATTTTATTGTTTATATTTTGCGCTAATTTGACATGAAAATGTTATACTCACCATATTTTTATTATTTTATCTACAGAGTAATATAAATCAAACTATAAATTCGACGTAAAATACATTTTCCACAGCGTTTCTTAGTCGAAATAAGCATTGAGCTGATTTCAAAACAAAGTTAACATGAAAGACTAGTGCATATGCGATCATCCGAAGTTTGACATATATAATATGGAATAATCCTAAATAAGCAACGAGAAATCAATGAACCAATAACAATATTTTAGTATACCACAAATACCAAGTAACTTAATACATAAGTAGATATTCAATTCGTCATTCGATATGTACTGTGTGAGTGAATTGGAAGGTTGACATTTCATTTGATTGACAATTAATACATAGATAATGTGTGTCACGATTTAAATTAGTGTCAGACGTTCCGTTTTAGCAGATTTAGCAATTTTATCTACAAAATTGTCCCAGTCGAATAAATTTTATATTATTATTATTTCCTGCTCTGGCGTGGATCCGAATTCAGAAATGGCACATCGAACATGGCAAATCCAAACGTATAAAATCTGGACGTGGTGGGTTAAACCGCACTCAAGACGCAGTCAGAACTTTATTAATTTGAAAATGATTACAGATTAGTAAACATTTAACGAACAGAATTGCTTCAATAAGGATTTATTTACAAAGAATAACAAAGAATTTGAAATACTTGTTCGATTATAGTGCATCTTGTCTTTTTAGATAATTATTTATTTTCATGGTATGGTAAGCAGGACTGACAATAAATAACCTAAGTTAATAATATTTATACCGTTCAGTGGCGATACCGGTTTCGATTATAAAATGTCTAGATATGTCAACTGCCCGCAAACATCCAAAAAAATATCAGCCTACTGTTGGATGATAACCTCTTACCGCTCAGTGCCGATCGTGTCGCCAAAGATTATGTACGTCTAAAATAAAAAAATAATCTTAAATTGACGTTTTGTGCGATTAGTCTGCAGGAATTAAAAAGGACGGTTAAAAAAATCACCTAACATCGATAATTAACCAATGAACTGTCTTATTAATTTAAAAAAAAGTTTGTTGTAAGCGAGTGGCCAGGGTTCGATTCCCGGTGCCGACACCACTAAAATTGTTAATTGCAATTTTAAGTGCTGATTTACTACGTGCTCGGCGGTGAAGGAAAACATCGTGAGGAAATCAGCATATCTGAGAAATAAAAAATATTTTAAAGACATGTGCAGCCCGCCAAACCGCATTAACTCCAAAAACCCTCTCAGAAATGAGAGGAGGCCTGTGCTCAGCAGTTGGACATTTATATAGGCTGAAACTGTACTTTTTTTTACTTTGTTGAACATGTAATATATAGACATGAGAACATATAATGGCTAATATTTTTCTGTAGTGTGACTTGTTTTCAGTGCTGCCATTTTTTTGTTCGTTGTGGTTGTAGTATATAGTATATATATAGAAGTATTTTCCGATAAGATCTTATTACAAAATAAAATTAGATAATGTAAATGCAGCGTCCAATTTAAAAAACATGTACAAAGAGATAGTCACTGACTTTTTTATTATTGTTTATATTTTTGAATATTTTTGTTACAGATACAACCCAAACATTATTACAACAAATACTTAAATAAACTTCTACAAAAACCTCGAAATTCGGATTGTCGCGTTCGCTGCGTGCTTGCGCGATTTAGAATATCTCAAAATGATTTTAAGTCGTCTAATGACCGTCCGAGGGAGGCTGCGGGCCTCCATTCGGTCTGTCGACTTGTGTGTCGGTAACTCTGGGCGGTGAAAACCGCCCTGGAACACGGGTGAATCGTGTGTACGCGGTGTGATTGTCGACTGCTGCGCGCCGCTCTCTACGGCGGTCGCGCGTCGTGGTGCGTGTTATATTAAAGCTATTAATTGTGTGTACAATGTAGCCTGGATCGTGACTGACCGTATCGTGGTCAGGGAGTGCTGAGACGTCCGTGTTGTCTAGCACGTTTCGCGGGCGACGTTTGCGTTCGGTCGCGTTTCTATTTGGTCGGTAATTTGCTGCTGTAACCACCAGCGGGTTTGGATGAACCGCGGCTTTTTCGAAAAACCGCCGTGATAATGCTCTGAAATGTTCAGAGATTAAGGGCATTTCACAGTCGCTGTGAAGACCTACGTTGCGTTGGTACCAACCGGCTACGGTGGCAGTTCGCAAGAATCGATTTTGAACGCTCTGTAACTTTTTTAATTGATTGCCCGTCGCGTGAGCGAAATATATATTTTCGGTGATGTAATTGCTGTTAGCCTTCTCGGCTTTTATAGCTTCATCGGATACTGTGCTCGCGGGCCAGGGGCCCGCGTGCCAGGTTGGCCCGCGTGCCAGGTTGCGTGAGCGAAAGCGACGCAAGCATAGTCCATTACGGGTCTTATGCAAGTCTTATAGAGGCGAAGTTTGTGTCTTAAGCACATTTTGATTGAGGAGCAAGTTAATGGGTATAGACGGCTTGAGATAAAAGCCGCTCTATTGCGTATGTTTTTAATGTGTGCAGCGAACGACATCGCTGCGTCTAAAGTGACCCCGAGGTATTTGACGCTCTTTTCCCAGGGAATAGGGCGTCCGAACAGGGTGATCGTGCCGATTGGGTGACATCGTCTAGCGGGCTTTGGTGTGCCCCTTGAGAAGTATATCGCTACACTTTTCTCGGGGTTTACCTCTACTCTCCATTTCCGGAACCATTCGCCTAGGCGATCGGCTGCGGCTTGGAAATGAATCGTTATGCGGCCCTTGTGCTTGTCGGAATAGTACAGGGCCGTGGCATCTGCGAAAAGCGCAAGATTGACTTTCTGGTCTTTAGGAATATCGCTTGTGTATAGCGAGAAAAGAAGTGGGGAGAGGCAGGAGCCCTGAGGGACACCCGCTGGGAGAGGGCGGCTTGAGGAGCGCGTTCCCTCTACCAGGAAGCGAAATAGGCGGTTAGACAAGAAGGCTCGTATGATGTTCACGAGTCTGTCTGGCACTTTAGTGTGATACAACTTGTAATACAAGCCGTCGTAATACAAGCAATCTTGTCCGTGACTCCTCTGACATAAGGTAGAATAGCAGGTACACGCTCGACTGTGGCCGGTTTCACTCGGTCACTGCGACGTAGGCGCGGAACCCGAAGCTTGTTGTCGTGCAAAACTTGCTTGACATGCTGAAGCTCGGCGGCCAGGTGTTTCCTGTCACAGATTCCTCGTGCTCTCTGAAACAAGGATTTACCCACGGTAGCTAACTGTGATGGATGGTGGTGAGATTCACCGTTTAAATATCTGTTAGTATGGGTCTTTTTCCTATACACAGTGTGACTCAAGGTGTTATTAGGATTCCGAATTACTAAAACATCTAGAAAAGCTAAAGAGTTATTTGCCTCTTTGCCGGTGGTCTAGAAATGCAGTTACTTTATCTGATGGTAAAATTGTGAAAGTATCATCTACATACCGCTTGTAGAATCTTGGATTTACTGGAGAAGTACGGAGGGCTCTCTCCTCAAAGTCTTCCATGAAGATGTCGGCGACAATGGGAGATACTGGGGAGCCCATCGCCACACCATCTACTTGCTTGTAGTATTGTTCCTTCCACAATAGATAGCCAGATGTAAGGCAATGTCTTAGTAGTTCTGCATATTCCGCTGGCATGTTGTTTTCAGCTAGCTTCCTAGATACAATTGAGATGCAGTCGTCTACTGGTAGGCATGTGAATAGCGACTGGACATCAAAACTGATCATAGTTTCATTGTCAGTCAGGTGTAGGTCTTTAATCTCACTGACAAAATGGTATGAATCCTTTGTGTGTGCTCTAGTGTGTCCTCTGAGTGGTGAGAGTACTTTAGCCACATGCTGAGCCAATCTGTAGGTTGGTGAATCGATCTGGCTCACTATTGGACGTAGTGGAGCATTTGGTTTGTGTATCTTTGGTAACCCATACAACTTCGGTGATTTAGCACAAGATGGTATTATCGAACTAACGTCCAGATTCAATTTTTCGGAGTGTTTCTTAATAAGATCGCTAGTTGATTTACGCGTATTAGTAGTTGGGTCTGATTTGACCTTTTTATATGTACTTTCGTCCGACAAAAGTTCTTGTATTTTAAAATTGTAGTCTGACGTATCCATGACTACCGTAGCATTACCTTTATCTGCGCGGAGGATCGTGAGTTCAGGTCTGTTCCGCAGGTTGTTCAACGCTTTTAATTCGTCTTTAGGAAGATTTAGTTTCGGCACCGAACTTCGACGTAACATAGACGAAATGTCTTGACGTATGGCCTCCAAAGAGTTACAGCTGTGAATTCTAGCAATATTGCTCTTTTTTATAAGATTATTTGTTATGGATCAACGACAATGATAGTCGACGTAACCGGTTTCTGAACCTCGGTTGACAGTTTTTGTATTACTTGTTGACTAGCTACGTAAGCAGTCGCTCTTATGAAGGCTGCTCGCCCTCTCTTAATTTGCTTTAATCAATCGGGCGAAGTCTTTCGTGGTGAAACTACGGTGTTTTTAGCAATACGAGACTGTTGCTCTTGTTATTGTGTCCCGCGCAATTGGTGTCGCCTTCCTTTTTATCTATGCAATGCGTGCACTTTGGTGCTTTATTCCTGTTATGGCAATCTCTTGTGTTGTGTGTCTCAGTACAATAGCCACAAGTCAACGTTCGCACTTGGAAATCACGCGCTCGATAAGAATAACCCAGGCACCGATAACACTGGATCACTGGCGATTGATCAATGGCCGGAACTATTGTGAAGCCAATCCTTATCTTCTGGTTTTTTAAGTTTGTCCGGATTATCTAATAATATTCACTTACCTCCAAGATTATGTTGCTTGTTTAGTTAGAGAGGCCTTTCGTTCTTCTTATGACTTATACCTGTTGGGTCGGTTACCGGATAATGGCTGATGAGGGTATTGTTGGTTGGATGATGGGGATATTGGTATATGTTTAGCTTGGATGTTTAGCTCCGACAGATCAAAAGCGACACCAAAAATTCACAGGAGCTAATTTCTTGTGGTTGGTCTGTAGACAGTAAGCTTGGACGATGTGCTCCGTGTTCCAGGGCGGTTCTCACCGCCCAGAGTTACCGACACACAAGTGGACAGTCCAAATGGACGCACGCAGCCTCCCTCAGACGGTCATTAGACGACTTAAAATATTTAAGATTTTCGAAATCGCGAAAGCACGCAGCGAACGCGACACAGTCCGAACTTCGAGGTTTTTGTAGGAGTTTTTATTTATTTATTTATGTTTGGGTCAAACCAAACCTGGCACGCGGGCCCCTGGCCCGCGAGCACAGTATCCGATAAAGCTGTAAAAGCCGAGAAAGCTAACATCAATTACATCACCGAAAAAAAAATTGGCCGATGTGCTCTGCAATTTGTCTTGAAGGATACGCCTGTCTCCCTCAGATTCACAGCTTAGAAACACTTTATAGTTATTTGCTTTTTTAATGTTGTTGATAACGATTCCCAACCACGTCTATTCCGCCCTATACCTGTTTTATTATATCGTCACTCGTACTTCTGGGATCAATGACTCCTCTATTATGGGCCGTTAGAATTGTTATCTTCATGGTACATTTCGCTAAACAGCACAAACAATTATATTTTATCACCAGACATTTGACTTAACATGGCTTACTAATTGTACAACTTACACAGTTACCCACAGTTTACATTCTAGGGTCTCTGACTTTGACCCTAGAACGGGTCGTCAGTCAGTCGGTTGTAAACGTCTTGAAACAGAGAATTATAATAAAAGTAATACTAAGAATATAGAAGCAGTTAAGCCAAAGATATCTATGTCAATTAATTTGCTGGTATATAATTCCATGATATTATTTACGCGGTAGGTACGCGATCACCGGCGTTTCTTCTACTAGGCTTTGGGTAGAAACATTGATGTGCATGAATCTCACGTATGCGCTTTGAACGGCTGAACATATGCGATTAGTGATTTCATTGCAGTCATATTTGTTATGACAGATGTTGTAAAGCAGAGTTAGATCCACAATCATCATTCTTGACTCAAAAGAAAGAGTACAAAATTTGCTTAGTAAATGCTCATAAGATTATTTAGAGTTAAAACAATTGTACATAATTGATTTTAAAAACTTTCGCTGAACACGCTCCAGTTGTAGACTATATTTATTATATAGTGGATTCCATATTGCTTAGGCGTATTCAACTAGACACCTAACCAAATTTTTATTTAATGTTAAATATGTATTGTATGTATTTTTAAAGGACGAGCGTGTCCGTATGACAAATCCGTAAGACTGAAATGCTTTATTAGTTATACTATCATCAAAATGTAATTTAGGGTCAAGATACAATCTCAGATCTCTGATTACTGAGACCGAATGCTCACACACAGTTTAATTTATAGCTGTGCCCCGCTATCAGTGCTGAAGTCATTCATTTAAACTAAGAATTTCATATGTTTAAAAGAAATCGCTCTAAGGGTCGTAGCGTGATCTTATATACTTTATGCTATATAATATATAGCATATAGCGTTTCTCGATAAATAGGCTATCCAACACTAAAATAAGCATCTCAAAGTGCAAAAATATTACATGTTTGCACTTTGAGATGCTTAAATGAAGTTTATTGTTCTGACAGTACTTTGTCAAGCGATCTCAATCTTGTTGTATTTGCGGGGTGATAAATTTTAAGGTTATCTGCCTACAAAAGGAAGTTAGTAAAATGGAAACATTCACATATATCATTAACAAATATACAAAGGCCAAAAAATAGACCATTGGAGTACGCCTTAAGTAACATGTATTTACCATTACAAGAGAAACCATTAATCACAACCCTTTGAGATCTATTTAAAACATACGATGAAAACCATCTCAGTCGATTCATGAACTGATGTTATACTAGCGTTTTTCCATGTCTGGGCACAAAACCTTAAATTTAAGGCATTGGTTTAATATCAGACATAGGAGGAATAGTCATGCAGTGTTGTAGGAAATTAGATAGGATGCCGTCAGGTCCAGGTCCTTTAGTAATATCAAGGGACATAAGCTCTTTGTGTACACTATCCTCCACAGACAGTACAGAAAAGCTGACATTGGAAATATTCTCCGCGAGACAATTAGTGGAGTTCCATAAAACATCATTCAGCGATTGTTGCCTAATTTCATAAACAGAAAAAAAAACAGAGAATAATTCGCAGATATCTTTCGGGTTATCAGATTTTCTGTCATTATAAATGATAACATTATGTATTGTAGTTTTACCTTTTCGATTATTAACAAATGTCCCAAATAATTTAACATCTTTTATCAGTAGCTCTTCTATTGAATTAATGTATGTTTTAACACAGTGGTATATTTAAGTTTCTCTGTCTGTTTCGTGAGTTCTAGCAGACTCACCGAGGGAAGAAGATAGTCTGTGGAGCTTGCGGTGAGAGCTTTTATATACTGAGATATTTTCAGGACCTTCCGCTTTAGTTCTGCCATCTCTGTTACTATCTCCAGTTTTACAGTGAGATGCAGTTCCTTCGTATCCGGCGCTTTTGTGGCATTGACGTGATATAAGATTTCAACTGGTACGTTTGCAGGCTCTGAAGGTTTTATTTCTCAAAGGAGTTCAGAGATGATATAGCGGAGGTCCTAGAGTTCGCTAGTTAGAGGAGATCTCATGTTTCTGCCCAATTGGGGTACCTAGAGAGTTCATGTTTTCTCTAAGCTGTTTAAGTTCCTGTCTTAGAGCTTGCATCTGATTTGAGATCGATCGATCAGAAGATATCTCGTTTCGTACGTTTACAACTTCTCGCTTTGTCGCTGTTACCGCTTTGCATAGGATAGAATGAGTTTAGTCGATTCGGTCTCGTTTTGAAGTTTTCCATATATTCCTTTAGGAGGGCATACTGTCCTAAAGTATCATGCATGAATCGTTCATGACGCTGGGTAAGCCTTTCCGATTCAAGGGATACTTTTAATTTCGGTTTGTTTGACTCGAGCATATGCAGCATTCTGGGTCAGAAAGTTTCAGGATAATTTCGTAGAGCGTGCATAACACTGACACGACGCTGTCGCGAATCTACGTCTTTAGATTGCCTGACTTTTCCAAGCCAGCTTTGGCTCGCTGTAAGATTTTATCCTCCCGTAGATATTGTGGAAGCATCGAGTTTTCCGTTTTTTTTCGACTTTTCCGCGATGGTGAAGCCGCGGGATTTCTCAGGCGACTGAGTAGATTCAAACTCCATTTCATAGTCCGAGGACTATGATGGGGCCTGGAGACCGCCTAGCACAATGAGGTAGTAAGTTCCGGTTTAGCCGTGAGTTCTGTAAAAAAAACTCCGGGGGAAATACTTGAGCAATGGTAGCAGTTTAATTTTACTATTTGTACGGGGGAAGTAGCCGCCGGGACGACGGGGTGTGTGGCTTAAATCCTTCCCTGCCGGATGTAGGTGTGGTAGGCTTTTTGCACACTTGGGTGTGTCCTAAAAAAAAAATTAAAAACTATGCGGGGACTTCAAGTCCAACAGGCAAGTCTACGTTGACTAGGCCTCTACCCAAAGGCAAATACTTACAGTCGTAGCGGGCATTAGGCGACTGTCAGGGATCAAGTTTCGAGTGCAACTGTGTTTCCTTGTCCTTTTGTTTGTCCACAGTGACTCATTTCTTTTGACTTACTTCTATGGGACACCCTTATCTCACTCGCTTAAAGTGTTAATATAAAGTTATTTGTACAGTTTCGCCTTAATAGGTTCGTTTAAGTAATAACTCTGTCAACCATTACAAAGCTAATAGGCTTTCTAATAGTAGTATGCATATGGATACTACTGTATATTAATATTACAACATATATATTATTGTATATATGTATTTATATATATTTACAAACTTTGATGTCTTGCCACATATTTGAAGATTGCTAAATATATATAATTAAGACTTGTTAGTTATACCATTTATAACGGCTGCTAACGGCACTTTGTGAGGTTATGAAAATTGTAATTGTTAATGCTTCATTATGTAATTTTGAAATGTGTAACCAATTTTCAAGTGTTGTTGACAATGCCGCGAGCTGGAAGATATATTGTTTCATCGAAGCCGTATTACAATTAGACTTCGCAATATTGAGAATCAATCCACTGCAGATGAAAATTACAATACTCCACGTTGCAATGCGCATACAGAACAATCCAAGTATTGTCCACAAAATCGTTTCCTTTCACTTTCGTTGTTTCCGTTATCACTGTGCATGGTAGACCGCAAGTGTTCAATGTGTGTGTGGGTTATCCACGAAATTTGAAGGCGAAGACTATCACTGGCAACGATGGTTATATTTTGAACGGTGTTATCCAATGTATCGTCATCGATATAACTGTAGAGATTCGGTAACCGCTAGCACATCGTTATTATAATTCTAAAATTTAAGTGGAGAACAAAAAGAAAATTACAAAGGTGGTTGTAAAGTTCCATAGTTAAATGTAATTCAGAAATCAAACTCATCTCGTCACATACTGCAACTTGCAGGACAACGTCTGCCGGTCTAGCTAGTTATGTCTAAAAATTGTAAGGTTATACTAACTATATATAGTTAATAAGTTTGATAGTGTAACTTTAACACTATCAAAAAATTAACGATCGTTGTAAGGTTTTTTTTAAATAAATAAGTATAATTGCAGAAAATATCATTTATTGGGTTATTTCAATGTCTTCAACACAACTTACTACATGAAGTAATTGAAATTTAGAAGGCAGTAAAATATACAAATAAGATATGAAATGAAAAATAACGAACATTAGTCTTCAGGAAATGATTACAAAAAAAAGGAGTAAATATTTTCTAAAAATATGGTATGTAAGAAAGAAACTTCAAAAATAAATTGCAATATAGATCAATACATATATTATTTAAAATACAATATTATTAGAAAATGGAACATTACAACTCAATGAAAATCTGAATGATGATCTGAAAATACACGTGTTGTTTAATAAAAATTACAGGTCAGCGATTTATTACGTTTACAAAAACATTCGTGTTCAGAGTGTACACGTGTACACGTCTGTGTGAGTGTACGCAATGAAGGCGACAAAGGGCGAGATATGGCTGCATTTAAACGATCGACGCTTGAACTACTTCCAGTAACCCTTACTCGACGGTCTCGTTCTAATCGTAACTTCTCAACGTGTTGAGCTTGTGCTACTGTGCGTTGAAGCATCGCTAGGCTGTTTGTACGAGCAGGGAAGCGTTCCAAATTGCTTGCAATTTCGCCTAATTCTGCTGTATCAGTATCTACAATTTCTTGGTGATTCAAAATCATACCCAAATTTAATTTTAAATTCGTTCTAACATCTCTAAAAAAGAGATATATGGTCGCTTGATCTAATACTCTCAAGCTGAAATTTTCATTTATTTTTAATGCTTTCATTTTTATTGGAAATAGTTTGAACTTTTGCGACAACTTTTTACTTTTTTCTTTGATAAAATTATCGAACTCTATTGCCAGCATTTCTTCATTATCTGTACGCGGTGTATTTCCTTCTAGTCCTCCGAGTTTTAAAATATCGGGATCTTTCACAGCTAATTGAGTATCTATCATTACCTCTTGCAGAACAGGAGGATCATTTAGCTCATGCCATTTCCAATGTGAAACTGGGCCTATTCCCTGATCAAGAACAACACCTTCTGTTTGATTGTATTTCAGCCTTATGTGAAAAGTAAAGTGTATTAATTAAAAACACTATTTGCACGTTATTTAGTCATAGAATTTTTAAATTTAAATTGTAAGTAGTAATAAAAATCTTTAAATTAAATCAATTAAATTATCAAACATTTTATAAACTACCCAAACGTCCACGAAAATTATTACGAAATCACAATTGATGTGATAATTACAGACGTGTCAAATGAACAAGGTGAAGAATATTACCTGTTTCAATTAATTATTACGTATCAACTCCGGAGTAAAAATAGTAAATTGTCTTCTATTACCCAGGACCCGATTGTTTTCCTTATTTAAATATTGAGCAAATCTTTCACCTTATTGTATGTACAACGTCTGCCCATTACAAATGCTGTGTCACCCGAAAAAAAACTGTGTGGAGTGGCACTGCGCTCGTCACCTTGAGACATCAGTTCTTAAATCTCATATGCCTAGTAATTACTCTATCACTCGATGCCCTACCAACCGAAACGCAGGAATGTTTGCACCTTATACAGCTTCACGACAGAATAACTAAGAGTGATAACTACCGAGGCGGATTTCTGCATTCAGAATCCTACGAATGCTAAAATAGAAATCGTTCCACCACTAAGATGTTGGTGAGATGTCACTCTAATACATCATTGCCAGTAATTTAGTTGAGTTCACGTTTCTCACTATACACAACCATTTTGAAACCAATTTGGTAGTACGGCAATGACTCCAGTTCTATCCCCAGAAGCGGTACAACTGAATTTATTCGGTTCAGTTTTTTAGGAAAGCCTTCGCTATATGCAAACTAACTGCCAATATCTCCCCCTTGGTATCAACTACCTCTGCTCTTCAAAGAATGAGGTAACCAGCCAAGAAGATCACCAGCCGAGGGCCCCCGTCGGAAACCGTACTGGCGATCAGTAGTTCTCTACCCGTCACGTCCTCTGCCTAGCGAAAAGCACAACTGCCCCCATGGGTAGGATCTAAAGAAAGACCGCAACCAATCCCAATCTGCCGACTTAAAGTGCAATACACAGCGACGGCCTCTGAAACGCGACACTATGGATGGAATTTGCTGTAGAATGGAATCTGTAAACCATCTGGTTCCAGTTTGTACCCCGGGTAAGAGAGATAAGAGGTATCAGCCGGAGAGGATATCTGCGTCTCGATAAGAAAGAGCAAGGCCGGCTTCGCCAACTATAGATGTTAGTGGACAGCGCTAAGATTGGAATGAAGTCCCCGAGCATTCAAGCTTTAGTAGCGTAGGGTAGCCTGAGGCGTAGATGCCAAACGAGGGATTCTCCAGAACCGTTGGTGTCGGTACCCCTCTGAGGTAGATTATTAAATGCCGCTACCATGACGTTTTGGGGGAGGAGAGGTGAGTGGGCCTTCGGCATTTAATTCTACTCCGCGCCGGTGTTCTGCGAGGTCGTGGTACTTCTCCGGTCGAGCCGGTCGAATCATGCAACAGCTAAAGCTGATGCGTGGCTCTACCAGTGATGGGATATTTATATGCTGTTTTTGCTTTTACCTAATTTTACCAGCATGGTCAAGCACAACCCCATTTCCGAGGTGGTCAAAAGTTGCAAGAACAGTTATTGGATGGACAAGTCCTTTCTCGTCGGGTTCTCCATTACTATAAATTACATAGCGTTGCCCAGCATTCATTTCTGCAAAAAAAAAAACAAATCTTACGCGTAACAATTCACGGTTCTTAGACCATTTATCGCAATCGGATGAATGGTCAAAGATATGGTAAGAATGCATACGACACAATCAATATATTTCAGTGAACAGCTATAAACTATTTTCTTCTGTTTAAAAATCTATTAACAGTATATATTGAATCTCTATAGTTTTCATATTTAATTTATTATTTTGTACTTTATAATGACGACATACAGTATTTTATTGTCATATTAATCAGACAAATTACATGATAGTATGTATAATAGTTCTGAGTTTCCATTGCATTATTCGACGATCAGAAGCACAGAGTCCCTTCAAAATAATACAATGTATTTTGTTAAGCAGTGGGACGTACTACACTCAGCGTTACAAAAATCGCACCTCTCTGAGTTTGCGCGAAAAATGGCTGTAATGGCTAGAAACGAATTATATTTATATAAATATTGGTATGTTTGAAATGGGTATTTGAATAGCTTTACATTATTAATAAAAAAATCATGAAATCATTAAAACATTTATCATTATAGAGCGTCAAAAATAAACATTCTGTCAAATGCTCGTTAGTAAGGACGCTAGTTACACCACCTAAAAAGGGTATAAAACGGTCGATCTGGATGAAATATGGGCCAGTCGTAATTTAGACTTTGCAGTGAACACTCGTGAACAAGTAACCCAAGTAAGAACAAGTAAAGATGGACACAGACAGTTGAACCTGTCCCGTTTTTCAGTTCGACGGGTGTTCCAACGTTTTCAGCAGACTGGTGGTTATGTTAGAAAACTGGGATCTGGAAGAAAACGGTGCACATCAGAAAGTTCGTTTCATCGTTACATCTTTACGAAACCGTTTTCCAAATGCTGTTGAGTTGCAACAACAGCTTCGATCAACTCGGAGAACATCTGTGAGTGTTTCTACGATAAGAAGAAGGTTACAAAAATAGAACATCTCTGGGATGACCTAAAACGGCGCGTGCGAGCTCGAGATCCAGCTCCAGCCACTCTTCAAGAGCTCTTAAATTATTAATTTGCAAATTTGTACATACCCTGTCTTTTTCTTTAATTTCTCTTTCATCTCGTTATAAAAGTAAAATTCAATTAAAATTCCTGAAAGCTAATGAAATTACCTTTCGAATGATACCCTCAAACCACAACAATGCCATTGCCCTGTTGTGTTAAAATAGTATTCAAATTATTTTTTTCGGATGTGAGATTTTTTTGACGCAGAGTGTATATAGGCAAAAATAAATATAAATGACTTAATAATTAACAAAATATAAAGTCATCGCAGATCACCTTCGGCATTATAATAGTCCAGCGCTGTTCTTCCGTTCCTATAGAACCATCGGCCTCTTCCATCTTCATCGAATTCCGCAAGTGTTTCACCCGTATCATAATACATAATCTTTTTATCCTTATTTTTTTCAAACCAATCAAACTCCGGGTGCGAAGGCGTCATACGATACACGTTCAACTAATATTCAAACAAATGGGATAAATTAAGGTTTAAAAATGTGAATGGCAGTTCAGTGTTTTATTGGGTTAATGGCGAAAAGTACAATCGGTCTAAATCTTCTTGTTCTTTTTCTTTCTTCGTTTTAATTTTTTTTATCTATCTGTCTGTCTGTTTGTTTGTCTGGGCTAATATCCGAAACTGCTGAATACATTCTGACGGGGCTTTCATTGGCGGCGAAAGGACTTTTCAGAGAGTAATTTAAACTACTTTTTATTTCGATAATAGAGTATAGTAGTATAGAAATCTCAAAATCTGTAGAAATTAGGGGGTGCCGTTATTATTTTAGTTCATAGCAGTGTTAATATTTCTCTTAGTATCTTATTGATAATTGGCTTTGAAAATATTTAGTTCCGTTTTTACTGGTTTACCTTATCTTACTATAATAAAGCAGGAGAGTTTGTGTTTGAACGCGCTAATCTCAGAAAAACCTTGCATGGATACCCGACCGGCCAAGGGGAGCAGCCGGGTTATGTCGTACTCTTACCGACCAAAACCTACGGTGGTCTCCATCAGCGCTAAAGAGTGGTCACGGGATCTCCGTTCGGAACGCAACCGTGACCCCTCTATCGCTTCGCCGTCGCCTCGCGTCCGATCTTACACAGATAACCACCGAAGTAGTCATGCCCGGTAATTGTCTGTGTGAGCCTGTAGGCGAGTCTTCCACCTCGTCGCTGCATCCAGGCCTTGAATATCGGCAAGACTGCATCGACGACGCGTTTACATGCATATCTCTCCTCGTGGAGCCGAGCACGCCACGTCGCCAATGCTTTCTGACGTTCCTGCCGTTTGATGGACTCGAGCGCCTCATCTGGCTCGCTACCACCGCTCTGGCGTAGGGTGCGGATCCGGTGGTACACCCTCGCATCCATATCCGCCAGTATGGATGTCCAGAGGTGGAGAACGAGCCAGGTCGGTCGCCGCTTCGAAGGATATCGTGCGGTATCCCCGTACGATCCGTATGGCCATCCTCCGCTGGACACTGTTGATTTTAGTTCAACATCGTCGGATGGCTAGCCTTTTTGTCCATGTGGGTGCCTCATACAAGGGTCCCGATCGTACTACTCTCGCATAGAGGCGGCGGACCCCGAGATTGGGCAGCAGTCTGTGCATGGCACCCGCTACCCTCTCGATCCGGGGAACTAGACGCTCGAAGTGTTCTTCGAAGCCCCAGCGACTATCCAGGTGGAGGCCCAGGTACTTCATCAATCTGCGGACCTGCTTCAACCTATCTGAGCTCTTAGTTGAGGCCCCCCCCCCCCACAAAAATGGCCCTCCCAGTCGGTGTCGTAAGTGCCAGTTATACGGCCATTCAGCAAGGAATTGCAACGCCAGCCCCCGAAACGTCAAGTGCATAGGCGATCACGCCACCATAGACTGTCCTTGACCAAAGGATAAACACTTTTAGCCTCCTTCGGCCCGCCTACCTGCGTATTATGTAACGCAGAATGTCATACGTCAAACTATCGCGGATGCGCACTAAAGCGCCAAAACTTAAAAGGTCTGCGGTTAAACAGGCTCCGGTACAGAAATACGTCTTACCACCCCCGCCACTCTGTGTGAAGGCTATTCCCCGAACATCGTTAAGCGCGGCGCTAAACGCGGCACCTCATGTCGCTAAAACACGCAACATACCAGCAGCGTCACTGGTTGCACCAGTCGCACCCGTCACGAGCCGAACGGTCGTAGAGAGCGATCTCGATCTAGTCTGCCGCTTAGCCACCGCCTTCACCGGTGCCGACATCTCTGTCCTCGCCGTGGCACTCAGGAATACTAACGATAATTCCAACTATTTTTATTATTTTTTATTTGTTAAAGTGACGAAAGAAGCAGAACGTTCACCTGGTGGTAAGTGCAACGTCTGCCCATAACAAATGCCGTGTCAACCAGAATATTTCTGTGTGACATCACACTACGCCCGTCACTCTGAGACATGAGTTCTTAAGTCTCGTATGCCCAGTGATTACGTTCGCTCTCAGTGCCCTTCAAACCGAAACACAGAAATGTTTTCACACTACTGCTTCACAGAATGCTGGCAGAATAACTGGCCCTGGGGTGGCACCTATGTAGACGGATTCCTGCATAGGAATTCTACCACAAGTAAAATCAATGAAAGGATCGCCGCAAAGATGCCATACCAAAGCGTACTAAACGCAAACGCAATAGTCAACTTTAGGGCATAAAAATGCAGTACAAAGGCCGATATAAACCGTCTCCGAACTCCGTAAACGTAGCGTTTTACAACGCGAACGGTTTAAAAAATCAACGCGACGAAATCTTCAATTTCGCTCGCGATCACCAAGTTGACGTACTACTCGTGCAAGAGATTTTTTTGAAACCACACACTCGCGATTCCAAAATTGCAAATTATAACATCATTCGTAACGACAAAGCTACTCGTACCATTGCGATATATATTTTCGGTGATGTAATTGATGTTAGCCTTCTCGGCTTTTACAGCTTCATCGGATACTGTGCTCGCGGGCCAGGGGCCCGCGTGCCAGGTTTGCTTTGACCCAAACATAAATAAATAAATAAAAACTCCTACAAAAACCTCGAAGTTCGGACGGAAGTGTCGCGTTCGCTGCGTGTTTTCGCGATTTCGAAAATCTTAAATATTTTAAGTCGTCTAATGACCGTCCTCGCCGTGTGGTGGCGGTCGCCGTGTGGTGGCGGCTTAAGAGAATCTACCACCCCATCTCATCCCGTGGGTGTCGTAAAAGTCGACAGAGAGAAAATGAAAACCAAAAGATGGGCAGCAGCATCATTCTGGAACATCTGAAAAAATAAACTGCGGTTGCCAACCCGCCTGCCAAGCGTGGCAACTATGGCAAATCCCCCCCAAAATGAGAGCTATAAACTTGTGGCAATCTATGGGGGAGGCCTATGTTCAGCAGTGGACTAGTGATAGGCTGAAAAGAAGAAGAAGAAGAAGAATGACCGTCCGAGCGAGGCTGCGCGCGTCCATTCGGACTGTCCACTTGTGTGTCGGTAACTCTGAGCGGTGAGACCCTCGGCGGTCCGCCCAGGAATACGGGTGAATCGTGTGTACGCGGTGTGATTATTGACTATTGCGCGCCGCTCTCTACGGCGGTCGCGCGTCGTGGTGCGTGTTATATTAAAGCTATTGGCTGTGTGTACAGTGTGATCGTGACTGACAGTATCGTGGTCAGGAAGAGCTGAGACGTCCGTGTCGTCTAGCACGTTTCGCGAGCGACGTTTGCGTTCGGTCGCGTTTCTTTTTGGTCGGTAATTTGAACCGCGGCTTTTTCGAAAAACCGCAGTGATAATTCTCTGAAGTGTTCAGAGATTAAGGGCATTTCACAGTCGCTGTGAAGATCTACATTGCGTTGATACTAACCGGCTCCGGTGGCAGTTCGCAAGAATCGATTTTGAACGCTCTGTAACTTCTTTAATTGATTGCCCGTCGCGTGAGCGAAAGCGACGCAAGCATAGTCCATTACGGGTCTTATGCAAGTCTTATAGAGGCGAAGTTTGTGTCTTAAGCACATTTTGATTGAGGAGCAAGTTAATGGGTATAGACGGCTTGAGATAAAAGCCGCTCTATTGCGTATGTTTTTAATGTGTGCAGCGAACGACATCGCTGCGTCTAAAGTGACCCCGAGGTATTTGACGCTCTTTTCCCAGGGAATAGGGCGTCCGAACAGGGTGATCGTGCCGATTGGGTGACATCGTCTAGCGGGCTTTGGTGTGCCCCTTGAGAAGTATATCGCTACACTTTTCTCGGGGTTTACCTCTACTCTCCATTTCCGGAACCATTCGCCTAGGCGATCGGCTGCGGCTTGGAGTTGAATCGTTATGCGGCCCTTGTGCTTGTCGGAATAGTACAGGGCCGTGTCATCTGCGAAAAGCGCAAGATTGACTTTCGGGTCTTTAGGGAATATCGCTAGTGTATAGCGAGAAAAGAAGTGGGGAGATGCAGGAGCCCTGAGGAACACCCGCTCGGAGAGGGCGGCTTGAGGAGCGCGTTCCCTCTACCCGGAATCGAAATAGGCGGTTAGACAAGAAGGCTCGTATAATGTTCACGAGTCTGTCTGGTACTTTAGTGTGATACAACTTGTAATACAAGCCGTCGTGCCAGACTTTGTCAAATACCTTTGCGACATCGAAAAATAAAGCCCATGTGCCTACAGGCTTAGGGCGGTCGTTTAAATTCTCTAAAATGTGCTCCGTTAAGCGGTGCACTTGAAGAGTACACGAGTGTTCGGGGCGAAAGCCGAACTGCTCGTCTGGAAGAATATTATTTGTACATAGTCTTTTAATCGACTGAGTATAATTCGCTCATAAATCTTAGCCATCGAGTTGAGGAGACTTATTGGGCGATAATTAGACGGAATGTTCCTAGGCTTATTATTAGGCTTCGGAATGCCTATAACGTCGGCTTCCTTCCAGTCGTCCGCGAAGGAACAGCTGGAGAGGAGCGCGTTAAAATACTGACTAACAGACACAATAACGGCGTAGTTAGACATTTCATCACCCTGTTGTTTATGCCGTCGAGGCCGGGCGCGGATCGGTTTTTAAGATTTTTGACTATCTTAGTGACTTCGTCGAGAGTCACTGGAGGCAGTGGTTCGCCCACTGGTGGCATTGCAGCCCTGCGTTCGAGTTCCGCGGCCACCTGCTGCAGGTGGTCGGGATCCGCAGGCGCGAGAGACGGAGTGCATTGGCTCTCTAAACTGTCTGCGAGGCATTCGGCTTTTTCGCTGTCGTCGAAGGCGAGCGAGTTATCGTTAGATCTAATGAGTGGCGGCATGGGTGAGCCCGGCTCTGCTTTGAGAGATCGTGCCAGCTGCCAGAAGGCAGTGTGCGACGGCTCGATTTCTCCAAGCATAGTGTCTCAGCTGTCTTGATTGTACTCAGATAAGCGCTCTTTAACATCCCTTTGTAAACCATTGCGAACGGCGGCACTCTAAGCTAATACAACAGTCCTTGCACTGCGTTCCAGGCGATGCATTGCCACTTAGCCATCTTGTGGTACATGGTAATTAGACATCATGATTTCAGCATGATGTCTACTTACCATGTAGACATCATGCTGAAATCACACGCAGCGACTTTACCTCGAAGCGCTTCTCTCCCTTCGGGAGCACAAATATCCTTGCCGACTTCAATAGCAAGCACACCCGGTGGAACTCACTATCAACTAACCCTCGTGAGCTGGCCCTAGACTCGTTAGTCGACATTCTCGACTTTGAAGTCGTGGCCACGACGCACCCACGCACATACTGAGTCACACGCCGCATATGCTTGATATAGCCATCCTCAAAAACCTAAATCTCGCCATCAGCGATATAGAGGTGATCCACGAACTAACATCTGATTACCGACCCGTATTACTTCGGTTAGGACCTTCCGTCCAAGCCTCACCACCCACAAAAATAGTAGTCGACTGGCACAAGCTCATCGAAAAGCTAAAGCAGACAACTTCTCCGCACTTTGATGCGATTCCATGCACTTCATTGCCCCATGATGTCGGATATTCCCTGTGTACAAAGCATCTCTAACAGAGAGACGAAATGAATGAATTAATTTGAACATTCTGTATGTCTTTGTTGATTGCTCGTTGACGCATCAATCCTACATTATTCCACAGGGGAATTCCCATACTTAAGGTGGTTGATCCAAAGCATCATATCACATACGTACGTTAATTTTGACTTTTAATTCATTTTTAAAGTTTAAGTTTTTCTTAAGTGTCATTGAACAACCCACAACAAGCAATATTGGTGGGACTTGAGCCTAAACGATAGTAAGTGTTAAAATAAAATCAAACGCTTTCTAAATGATTATGATGATGATCCATGGATATTAACGTAGGCGTACATTTATACGTGCAGTGCAGGTACAATTACACGTTCCTAGCAGGAATCTGTCTAAGTATAACCTTCCACGGCAGTGCCAGTTATTGTTCCGTCAAGCAGTAGTGTGCACTGAATTGATCATTTAAGAACTGATTTCTCAGGGTGACGTGAGCAGTGTGGTGTCACAGAGTCCTACTTGTAAACGTTTAGTTACTGACTTAGCAAAATCTTCGAAATATTACATCAATACAGATGTCGAGTGCAGGTTTTAATGTTTCAATCGTACGAGTTCATTAAATTTAGAACTATTAAACTTTGTTTAGCTTTGGATTTAAATTGAGGTTATGATGGAATCCTTTTATCAATTACCTTTCGCACGATTTTTTCTGTAGGTAGCATAGTCCACCCTTTGTCAATAAATGAACGATTCGATAAAGCATAACGCATTACCGCTTCAGGCGAATCCTTGTTACTCTGGAACATGTGTAGTTATTAAAATTAAATAAAATTACACAATTTTAAACGAATTTTATGTGTTATTAGTATGTAATACCGTTGACACTTACTGTATCAGATTTTTTCCGCTTAGACATTTCTATAAAATAATATCAATGCCTAAATTGTGGTTAATAAAAAATTAAAACATGAAATAAATTATTCTAAAAATTAATGACATAAACTTGACACAACAAATTGTCAAAAAATATTAACAATAATAGTAGAAAAATATATTTACGTGAGCAGTATTATTTTCTCACACATACACCCATTTAATCGATTTACAGTACATCGATATTTTATGTGGATTTTTCTTACATAGTATGTTGGCCGTTTTCCCTAATATCCCGACAAATTCAAATATCTCGCAAGTGAAAATTTATGCATGTGCAATATGCAGTTGTTCTTTCTAAACTTCAAGTATTTAAAAAATGCGAGGAATACTTTTTATGTATATCGTTTTTGATTACTAAACGATCTGCAGTAATTATTAGTCTTGTCGGTCATGAGCTCTATAACTGTAACAGGTTTTCTTACTTTGTATGTGTGTTCGCATTAGGATTAATAATATTAATAATATTATAATTTAGTAAGTAATTAAGATAAAAATAAAGCAGATGTTTCGTTGCATGTATTTACTAAGCAACGTTTCAGTTATTCAGTTCTAACGACCCATTGCAGGGCATACCACTTATTTATGAAACCAATACCTATACAATATTATGCAGGTTTAGGTATGTACCTGCATAATATTGTATTACCTACATATAATGAAAGTACTTAGTACCTACTTACTACAATACAACACGAAGCATCGATAAGATAGTTTTTGAACGTCATCTATAATTCCGTTTGATAACAGGGTATAATGATTTAACGACGATCTATGAAATTTTGATCTAATGTTTAAATAGGTATTCAACAACAAGTATATATATATATACCGCAACTTTTGGCGGGCACTTAGGTCGGGTAAAAGAAGCTGACATAGGTTTCTATACAACAATGTTATTAACGATGTACTTTTGTTTTTTTTTATTAGTTACACATACTCGTACCATTAGAATGTGTTGGAAAATATTCACTATACTCACGATTTTATATGTAAACGGTCGGTTCGGTTTATGTTCCATAACCAGGGAATTGCTCCCATACGTATCTTTTTGAAGAACTTCTGTGTCAGTTTCTTTAAAAGTGGACTCAAATAATGTAGGATGAACTTCTTTTTTGCTCATTTTCTCTAAGCAAGGAACCTTATATTTTAGAATTTTTTGACCTATTATAACTTCATTTAGTCTCTCTTTCTGTAGTACTACATAATCTAGATTAATCTCTAATTCGGAATCCAAACAAATAACACAATCCGACGACCTTTGATTTTTATGATTTTTATGTCCTCGAATGGTTACGGGAGTAAGGTCTGACAATTGAGTCAGTTTTTCCTTTTTTTCTCGAAAAGGAGTCGACTGTTTCACTTTCACCATTTGAAACTGTACCTCATCAATAGAAGATTTTTTAACTTTTGCTTGGTTTAGGTTAACGGTTTCCGTGGCAGAAGATTTACCACTTTCATATTTAGATTGCTTCAAATTACCGATAAATTTAGATTCTTGGTTTTTTAATTTAAGCTTGGCTTCCATATCTGGTTTTTCATCGGAGTCGCTTATTGAAGTTTTGCTAGTTTTTCGGACAGTTTTTCTTCGCTTTAATGATAGTTCTTGTTTTTTTTGCTTATTATTACTTTTAAAATCATCCTTTATTGCTTTTTGTTTTTGTTTCACGAAATCATTAATGCTTTCTTTTTCTCGTTTTAGCCGTTGTAATCTTCGGCTCTTTTTTTCTTTTAAATCAGCACTAGCGTCCTTTGTATTACTATGTCTTTTTACGAAATCATCACCGCTTTCTTTTACTCCTTTTAGCCGTTTTAATTTTTGGCCCATTTTTTCTTTGATGTCACCACTTGTGTCCCTCGAATAACTATGTCTTTTTACTTTTTTTTCTACTTTTGCTTTTGTATTCGGTATGAATGTATTTTCATTGGTCGTTAATTTTTTGTCAACCAAATACGAATCCGTCTTTTTACGTTCCTTTGTCTCTGATTCATCTTCTCTGGTTCCATGCTTAGATATTTTTTGTTCTTTAATTGTCTGCCTTACATTTGCCCCTGTGATATCATTTCTTTCTTCGTCAGGGGTTATATTTAATGACATTCGTTTAATTTTCTTTCCCTTTTCTTTAGTTTTCACTATTTTTGAGTACGCTTTTTTTTTAACATCTTTAATCAATTCAGAAGAACATATATACTCTTTTAAATCTTTGTGTCCGTCGTCAATCAATGGGAAAACGTATTTAAATGCTTCTTCGGAACCATTACTTAAAACATCTGTTATGGTTTTTGTTGCATATTTTACATCAATATGATGTGGTGATAAAAACTGCGATAAATTCGATGAATCTTTATTTATTTCCTGTGGTTCCTTCTTTAGGTTCTGCAACTTAGGTGAATCACTGCTAACAACAAATAATATTATATTTAGTCAAGTTAAATCCAAATAATGCTTAGGTTATGGACAGTTTAAAAAATTTACATCAGATTATTATTCAAAAAATATTAGATTTTGGAAACCTTTTTCGCTGCAAATGATTCCGTTTCAAGTTTCTGTATTGTACTGAAAATGGTATATTCCCTGATAAAATTTGGACTGTTCACACAGGTAATCCTTTTACTACCTCTTACTAAGACAGTGGTCGCAAATAAGAAGTATTTCTATTTTTAAATAAATGTTTGTATTATATGCTACGAACAAGGTTGAATGTATTTTTAGAGTATTAGCAAGTAATATAGCATAATTCTTGAAAAGTTATGTTTTATTAAAGTAAGATAATGTTATAATATAACAAAAAGTTACTTTAGACATTTCGGATAAATATATATACTCCTTTACGAAAAATAAAACGGGTTTTTTGTAGAACAGTGGGCAAACGAGCAAGCCGGATATCTGATGGTAAGTAATCACCGCCGCCCCTGAAATTCCGTAACACCAGAGAAACGGCGAGTGGATGCCCTTTGACAAATGAGTTCATTCTTTTTGGAAGATCTAATTCTATTTTCCCGCAAGTCTAATTTTCCTTTACTAATCTAAAGACTTTATATTATGATGATGACTATATATTATTTAAATAAATTATAAAACACGGCGAGTTATTAATAAAAAAATTATGAAGTTCTTGATATCTGCAGATCTGTAAATAATATTACACATAAACTTTAAATAACAAACAGATTTTATTTGTAATGCACAAAGTGTTTCATTTTATTTTATGTATTGAAGTATAATACTGATTATTAAGTAAAAAATAATAGACATTAATGTTCAAAGCAAAGTTCGACTAAATGCAAAACATTTTAATCTAATCTCCTCAAAGTGTTTGTGAGTGGCAGCATCAAGTCCCCGAATACCAGTCTTTACGTATGAGTTCGAGGAAAATGAAATTCTTTTGTTTATATCAATAATTCCATATTTAATTGCAAATATCATAATGATAACAATGTTATCAAACTCTTTTTAAAAATTACATTATAATATACAAATTAATATATTAAATATCATTTATCGACTCTAAATGATATTACAGACCCGAAATAAAATGATTTATAAGACTTCGCTTTGAATCTATGCTTCTCTCCTGTCGTTTTTTAATGTTAACTGGCATACAAGCATACTTTCTGGCCCGATAAATATCTTATGTTAATTTATTTCCAAGCATTTGTTTTACATATAAAAGTTATTTTGTGCACACTCCAGAATTGTCTGGTGCTCATTCCAGCATGATGGGTTCATCATCATCATCCTATCGCCTATCAGCTGAAGTGATGATAGTGATAACTAGTCCACTGCTGGGCACATAGGCCTCCCCCATAGATTGCCACAAAAGTTAGTAGCTCTCGTGTTAGGGAGATTTTGCGATAGTTGCCACGCTCAGCAGGCGGGTTGGCACCAGCAGTTTATTAATTGAGATGTCCCAGGAAGATGCTGCTGCCCATCTTCTGTTTTTCATTATCCCTCTGTCGACTATTATGACACCCACGGGACGAGATGGGGTGGTAGATTCTCTTTAGCCGCCACCACACGGCATCATGATGGGTTACCAGCCCAAAGTTTTTAGGTAGACATTTATTCACACAAAAGCACTTTGAAATAAATATAAAAATAAATAAACTCGAGGAATATACATATTAAATCCCATTCGGTTAATTTTAAAGTCTCAAAATTATTACATCCATAAATAATATAACAGCATTGAAGGACATTTTTGGATACGTTCGGCTTCGGCTTTATCGACCACCGCTTTTCAGTAGTCAGACTCCAGGCGGGGGTCTGAAAATTAACCTAGACCCGCCAATGTTTACGCTGTTTCCAATTCAGAAACTATAATTATATAGTAAACATTATAAAAAAATAAGTATTGTATTCAAAGTAAATATTAAAAATTTCTGAAAGTTTTACATACCGAAATATCTTATAACCAGTTTCCGATATTCCTTTATGATATTCAAAACATTTCCAACAGGCCTTACAACACAGACATTTTCTTCTGCAATAGTTGTAGAGAATGTATTAAATAAAAGTTTATCAACTCCGGATCACAGTAACAAAACTTTAAAATTACGTGTTATATTTTAAATTCAGTTGACGATATGTTAGTATGTATTGTCCCCGTGTTTTTTGCACTGTATTCTAGTTTCAGCCTATAAATGTCCCTAAGTACAGGCCTCCTCTCATTTCTGAGAGGGTTTTGGAGCTAGGAAGAATCCGTCACGCTGCTCTAATGCGGGTTGGCGGACTGCTCATGTTTTCGAAATATTTTTTACTTCTCAGACATGCAGGTTTCCTCACGATCTTTTCCTTCACCGCCGAGCACGTGATAATTCAGCACTAAAAATAGCTACCACGGCTGTTGTTTACTGTATTCTAGCCTACCTCCTATCTTATCGCGTGAGTGTTATATCCGCCGCGGGTAATCTGGGACGAGTGAGTGTCTCAGTGTTTGAGCAAACACGTGTGGCAGTATAATAATTCATCGCGTTTAATCTTTAACTGTTTATAACCCGACGTTTCGAGCACTTTACAGCACCCATGATCATGGGAGTCAGACGTCCTGATGACATTGTTAATGTGGGGTACCTTCCGCATTTTAATTATTATTTTTGGTTCGATTTACGGAAAATTAGCATGCACCTGTTGTTCTACCATATGTCAGAGGAGTCACGGACAAGACAAGCGGGCTTCGATAAAAACATTTTTCAAGCCACCGAAGAAGATACTGTTCGATAATGTTCCCCTACAAGATGCAGGAGTATACAAGCTACATTGTAAATGTTTTTCTATCTGTTTTTTTTTTTTATTTATTTGTTCATTACACATTATACATATTTTAGTTACTTCACATTCATACCACTTAAACCCTACAGGGGTGTACTACCTACCTAACTGTGGCATGCTGTCACATTCACACGATGCTATTTTTAAAGATTTTTTTTTTAATAAATTTACATTTTGTTGAGCTGGACTTAATAGTAATTAACTGATACAAGATTTCAATTGGTAGTTTATTAAAAATAGCTGGTAGTATGTACTCCCATATCCGTATTCCGTAAGTATTTACGTATTTAGGCACAACATACGCATAAAAACCCGCGTAAAAGAACACATAGCTGACGTGAATTGTCGACCCTCTAGGAAGTCTGCACGCGAAACGCCGGGTTGCAAATAGTCAAAAATTAAACGCGATAAAATCCGTAAAAGTAGTATTTTATTAATTGTTAATCGCTCTTTAAACGATATAGTTATGCCACTGATTACTTGATACGAGCAGCCGCGTCCTGAGCGTGCCGCAGGCTGCGGCAAACTCATGCATGTGCTCTTGCGCAACATACATGATAAAAGAGGCAGCCAGCTCGCAGCTGATTAATTACTATTAAAGCTATTATGTAATTAATCAGTACAATAGAAAAGCAATACAGAAAAGAAAACATTGATGGTGGACCAAAGAACTGTTTCATCAGCGACATGATTATGAATAACAACTTTTTCTTCATAGCATTTTTGAAGACGTAGAAGATAAAATTACAAATTTCTCCAGAATGAATTTAGAAAAGTTTGAACTTCTGTGCACTGTGCTTACTACTAGTAATCACAACAAGAGGGTGTGGTTATAAACCTCAGATTTTTAGCAACTGGTAATTAATTTATAGTTTGCAATATTTTTTTAGAATATTAAAGCAATCTATTTCTATTATTGTTCGCGAAACATGCACAAGTTGAGCACATCACAAACTCATCTCTCACTGCGCACACGGCTCACATTGAGGGTGAGGCACCTTTGACGCACGTCAGCACGGACACTTCCGACACTGATGACTAATGGCGCGGCGGTCTCACTTGGTTAAGTCGCGGCATGCCCTGACCCGCGGCAGCGTCTCCACTTGTTATGCCCCGGGTCGAGGCAGCCGCTCGACTCGAGGCTGCTCTAATAGAGTCTCGGCTTTACAAGTAAATGTTTTGGTGACCTACACACTTGATTATATTTTCGTAATTCACAAAAATCGCGAAAAGTGCCCGAGATTAATTAAACTTTTCATCAGTGTTACATAAGCCGGCGACTTGCTACAAAATGTAGGTCAGCAAATTTTTTACTTTTCGCGATTTAGATTAAGATCCTTCTCACTAAAATACATCTCATATACAACTGTTACAATGAAAATAAATAAACAACTTAAACTTAGTACATGAAAAAATGCGTACCCTACGTAAGATTTCATTTTAATCTAGATCTAACCATACGTTTCTTAGTTTAATCAATATTTTATAGTATTTTTAATTTGTTTCATAGGTACTTATATATTTTACTCATTTCAACGTACACTACGTCAAATTATAAATTTCAATTATTGTATGACAAAGAGAACATAATTTTATAAAGATTAACAAACGTAGAACACTAAAAAGGTTTTTAGATGACAATATTTTTTAGTTTGGTTTGTCGGGAACAGAAAAGCCAAAAGCAAGTCCGCTTAGCGCTTCATTATTTCCGTGGTAGGTTTTATTTTGGCGTTTGAACCTCATACATTGATTAATGGGATGAAATAAAACTGATCACGAAACCTAAATACACCTCCTGGCTGGACCCGCGAGGAAAGCTATCCGAATCCGATGAAGCTGTATAAGCCACAACTTTAAATCACCGCAATTATATCAAATATTTGTCGTTAAGTCTGTGGTCTGTGGATGCTGAGTGCTACTTATTAGATCGTATCTTAAAACTCTGTATGTTGTTGATCGAATGGTCTTGATGAATTTTGTATTGAACTCATAGCAATATTCACTTTAAATTTGTTTATTTATTTAATTAATTGTAGAGTTATTGTATTGCATATATGTAAACAAAAAAATTAAACTGGACTGTGTGTCTGTGATTTGTCAATAAAGTTTTTTTCATAAACTCATACACTACATATGAGATTAAGGAATGTTTGGTTCTCTGCGTGCGGCTACTTCAGTATATAATGGCTCGAAGTATTGTAGTAGTATACAACCACAGAACAGAAAATTTTCTGTTGTGTGTCTACAACCTTTCTCAATAAACGGACTATCTAATACAAAAATATTTTTATTTATAACGAATTAGTATTTCCTGAGATGTCCTGAGTGGTCGCATTGAAAGGTGAAACATCCAAACTCTCCAGCTTTATTATAGTAGTAAGATAAGATAAAGACCCCAAAAAATGTTCTATGTTTTTTCTAAACCACTTATTAATATATTATGAGAAATATTTAAATGACCATGAACTAAAGTATTTATGGCAAAAATGCAAATTGCGTGTTACGCTCACACGGGTGAGAATAGCTCCTAATTTCTGATCTGAATAAAATGTAGATTAGATTACTCTCTGAAATGTCCTCAACCTGCCAATGAAAGTCCCGTCATAATCATAAACATCTGAATAAATAAACTGCGGTTCTCAACCTGCCTGCCAAGTAAGGCAACTATAGCAAAATACCTCCTAAATGGGAGCTACAAAATTTTGTGGCAATCTATGGGGGAGGCCTTTGTTCAGCAGTGGACTCATAATAGGCTGAAATGATGATGATGATTTCATGATTTCCAACAGTATTCGGTAGTTATCGCCGTAGTCGGAAATCAGACAGGAGGACATAATGTAGTGTCCAGCTCCTCATGGTCCATTGGCTGGCAACGCCCTTGGTGTGACATACGGACTGACATACAGAACAATTTTTTTACTAGGAAACCCTAAAAAGACGAAAGTTGAACCAATTTGTAGTTCATATATAAAATAAGGATAAAAATAATGCTTATAAATGTTATGTTTATGAAAAAAAAAGATCAAACAATGAAACAATGTTTTTAAAAACTTAGCTTGAATTTATTTATTAAACATATTTGGTAAATAGCATAAAAACAAATTAGTATTTAGTTAAGACTAATCCTTTTTTTGCTTGAACAAATTCATCAGTTTTTGACGTAATGATATTGGGCTTCCTACAGGTTTCAGTACTAGTTCTTTTGTGCAAATATTATGTAAAGGCCCAAAAGCCAAAGCTACAACAGTACATGCAAGACATATAACATTGTAGGGCATACTGAAATCAGGAGTTGGTAAAGAAACCATTGCCCCATTGGTCCTAAATACAGCTGGATACCCTGGAAAAAGAATCTATCAGACACAGATTTTCATTTAAAATTATAGTTATAGAATGTTGCTATTCACTTACATGGTTTTGAAGCATTTACTATTGAATCTATAGTACTTCCAGTGATTGGTATGCTAGTGTAGTTCCGAGCTGTAGGTAAATTTGCAGAAATCAAAGCAGATCCAATGTAAAAACCATGATTGGCATCAGGAGGGTATTCTTGCCATTTCAGGAATACAAATTCAAAATCAATAGCAATTGTTGTAGTAGACTTTGGGGGCAAATGCAACAGAAGTTCTAAGTGATATGGTTTTTGTCGACTTCTGCCAGGCGAATAGTACTGTGATTTGACTAGTTTGCTTTTTGCTTCTCCGTTAATTCTTAGAGAGCTTAGTTGTATCGGCAGCCACCAAGGTGCATTTTCTAATAAAACAACATCAATAGGAGTCCAGTAGTTATTTGTAATTTCAGTAACAATACCTCCAAATTCTTTTCCATAGCCTAGAACATAGCGCGTAAAGCAAAGTGGTGGTGGTATTGTTACAAGCACTTTATCTTTTGTGTCATACTTAGCCCCTATATTAATCATATAATTATTTGATTTAATATCATAGACTGCAAGTGTTGTTTCACTCCCTCCTCTTAAGGATAAAATTATGTTATTTGGTGAAGGACTCAACTTAAATGGAAACGTACCATTGGAGGAAACATCTACATATATTTTACTAGACGATGACAATGGGCAGGCTCCTGGCAAACCCTGACCAAATAGCTTTCTAAATGACCAGTCCATACTGTCTATAATTTTATAATCGTAAACCAATGCAACAGTTTGCTTTATTTCTAAGTTCATTTCAGAACAATTATCAGTCTTGCACATTTTTCTGACATGTACACCTATAGAATGGTAATTAGTATTATGAATCATTCTTGAGTTCAGTAATGATGAAAACCCATGACTAGACTCGCATGGTAACAATTTCTTCCATGGAGTTAAATTTTCAGTACATACAATTTCTCGTGGTAATGTTGCATATCTCAACTGAGAATTATTATTATTTTTAGTGTTTACTGCACCCATTGGTGACATCGCCATCTGAGGTATTACAGTATTAAAACTGTCAATAAAATTGAGTGAAGCACAGAAAAGCCCAGATAGAGTAGCACTTAACTTTCGCCATTGCATATCGACATCCTTGACATCTGGTGAAAACCACGCATAAAGTTCAGCTCCAGGAGCTGCATCCAATATTGGATAGCCCCATTTATTATGTTTCCATTGGCCTTCAGTTAAAGTCAGATGTAGCTCATCGACTTGAAAACGTGACATAACTTCGCCCAAAGACCGCGGTGCTAAGTCGGAATGCTCAACTGAAAAATAAAAACGACCATAAAACATACTTCTATACTTTTATAGTAAAGGCTGCTTAGAAAGGGGCTTACAAGATGATTCTCCACTATGGGTAATAAACTGGAAATAAACATAGAGATGAGTCGGTGGTAACGGCTTAATGAATATTTCTTCTTTAAAATCATCAGCACCGACACAGAAGTGTGTGGTTAATAATGTTATGCATATAGCAAGTAACTTCCACATTGGAAAGATTATTTTATTGATATCTGAAATAATCGTTTTGTTTGTGTGTTTGTATGTTGTAAGATGAAACTCATAGACGGTATTTCAGTTACTGGGTTCAAGATTTACTGAATATGAATAACAATTTGACTGTTATGAAAATATTTATAGAAAATTAGAGAAATGTCATTGTGAAAAGTGACATTGACAACCTATCAATGACATTGACAAAACTTATATCGTTTCTGGTCTTTAATTTTGTAGTTTATTTTTTTAATTGTGGATAGCATAGTGTCGATAATTTCTGTTAACTTTAAATTATCGATGTTGACATTGGGTGTCGAAGACAATTGTTTTACTAAAAATAATCACTATTTAATACAAGAAGCAGAAAAAAATCTGGGACGCTAATTACTCGCGTGTTAACTTGTGCTTGTGACAGGTTATGTCATTCAAAACGTGTTACACTGTCATTAGATTCGGTTTCCTATTTTAACTTGCTCTTTTGATGTAAGAAATTTAATTCTTATCGGCGCTATGGCCATCTAATTCTAAGTCTATGTTTCTAGCGAGAGGGTCTATGACTGTTACCAAAGCAAAGACACGATGTTACAGTTAGCCCCTTATGGTATATGTATTCCGTGTTAGGCTATGACTTTGACTTGACCATTCTCTATGGTCTATGGACGTGACAATAACACAACAAAAGATTTTAATATTTACTTCTTTCATTTACCATAAATCCAAAAAATATATTTATCTGAAAGAAAATAATTATTTTATAAATAAGAATTAATTATAATTTTTACATATAGATAAAAAAGTGTTTAATATTACCGTCAAGACCATCTCCACTTCAATTTAAAATAAATAGCGTTAATTGTTTAATTTAAAAAAAATTGCATTGAAATGAAATGGTTTAGTTTCTATATTGTGACGAGCCTCATGCCTAAAATTTTATTTTAAGATGGATAGTGAATTTATTGATACTTCAACCAGTTTACGCCTTCAACTTGGCTACGGAATTGGGCATGTCTTAAATGATGTTTGTGCAAGCTTGTGGTTTACGTACTTTTTAGTATTCTTCCACTTAGTTCTTGAATTCAGTTCCACTCAAGCTGGCAACTTAATGCTAATAGGACAAGTAGTAGATGCTTTAGCAACACCCTTTGTAGGATATCATTCCGACCATACTAATAATTTTATAAGTGCTCAATATGGAAAAAGGAAGTTGTGGCATTTGTTTGGTAAGTTGAACGGCAAATGCCTTACAGAAGTTATAATGCTATCATAATTTTCTAATCAGAATAATTGAATAATTTTTATTCAACGTAGATGATTTACATAATGCTTATTGATGGGAACTTTTTTTTTTTTTTTTTAACTACACTAGTTTGCAAAATTGCCTCTGTCCTGGGAAGAACCAGTAAGTAACCCAGCGGGCAATTTTTTTTCAGTTATTTTTAAAATATTGTACATTTGCAGTATTATAAAGATGAAGAAATACCTTGGCAGTGATCACATCATTCCCAGGGGTTATCATCATCCATGTATTCTTTAATATTATAATAACCCTTCTTATGAAGTCTTTGTGTAAATTATTTACTTTTCTTTCCGCAGGTACTGTTTGTGTTTTGCTATCTTTCCCATTTATTTTCATGGATTGTATTGGATGTTCCACTACTCACAAGTGGGCACAAATGTATTACTTTGCATCATTTATTTTAATTTTTCAAATTGGATGGGCCGCTGTCCAGATTTCACATTTAAGTTTGATACCAGAATTAGCTGAAGACTCTCATATAAGGACACATCTTACAGCAATTAGGTATAAATATATCATAACAAGTAAAACAGTTACCTTTTTATATATAATTAGAAAAGCTGAACATAAAATAATAATATAATTTTGAATAAAAAGTAATGCCTGATTCTATTAACTACCTCATTATTTTATTTCAGATATGGGTTCACAGTATTTTCAAACTTGTTTGTCTACATTATCACGTGGATTATATTACATATAACAGGCAAATGTGATGAGGAGGTATGATTAGCTTGATTTTACTATTATTATCAGACTCAACAATGCTATAATCTATACAAATTCAGAAAATATCTTAATACTTTAATCAAGCAATTCTTGTGTATATGTAGATATATATAAGTAGTTGGTTTCTTGGAAATGGCTTCAAGAATTTGTATGAAAATGTTTTACGTTCTATCTGTATCTGTATCAGGTTTTGTTTCACACAATTTTTTTTAATGCCTATATGTAAATATGACTACTTGTAAATATGTAGGTATTTAAATATCAAATTAAATACCTTAAATAGTTAGTTACCTTAATAGTTTAAATATAAACCGATATTTGCATCTTAATGACAGATGGCAGTGTACTATATTGTTAGTGTGTTTATAATAGTAGACATACTATTATTTCCTTCATATTAGCTACTCAGCAACAGATGGCAATACATAACATTGTTAAAATGACAGCAGGCAGCATCACTAAATGGTATAAACAGCCTGTATACTGTTAAACATGCAAGTCATGTATAATGTTATTGATTTTTTAGAAATGTCTCTCGTCTTGCATATAAAGTAGTCTATTTAAGTATCAATTTTTTTATTATTGAAAATAAATAGAAGCAAACTCGAAAGATGCCATGGAAATCTCAGCCATCCAGGTACTGTATGATATAATAAAATAATAGTTGTGTTTGAAAATTCAGGCATTTATCTTTAGAAATAGGAATACTTAGTAAATTTGCATAGTTTGTATTAGTGAACAAATCAATAAAATCTTTTTAATAAATCAAGCATACAACTTTGGTTTAGTTTTTTCAAATACTTGTTTCCAATTCAACATCAGTTTAAAAATAAATAATTCTTATTTTACATTGGTAATTTTTCATAATATTTCAGCAAGTGGGGCCAGCAGATGCATGGAAATTTCGGCACATTGTTTATATAGTGTTGGGAGTTGGCACTGTTGCTTCTATACTGTTTCACATTCTGGTCTCAGAAGGAAGAGGTTTTAGACATCAACAGCCCTTAATTGATTATAATGATAATAATAGAGTACATTTCAGTATATTTCGTAAACTTCTACTGTATCAGGTATGTTTGTTGTAAATATTAAAATTTTAAAAATAATGTCCTGTGATAGTATTTCTTCAGTAGCATGAAAGCATGTTACAGTCATAGTCGTTAAACTATAAGAAAATTTTACATGGCCTACACCCAGATCGAATATCTGTCTGTATACAAATATTTGTACCATGTAGAAATCAAACCACCATAGCGAAGAAGGTGATTGCTTAGTTAATGTGCCAAATAAATATTATTAATTATGAAGTATTTATAATATTGACTAATTTTTATTTATTTTGTTGTTATATACATTAGTTTTTTTTATGGAACAAAGTGGCAGGATAAACTGTGCCATCCACGCAAAATACGCCCCATAGACATGGAGTTGCAGAAACCAGCCCAAATCCATCTACAATCTACAACGTCTGCCCATAAAAAATGCTATGTCACCCAGAAAATTTCTGTATGATACCACACAGCGTTCATCACCCTGTAGCATCAGTTCTTAAGTCTCATTTGCCCAGTAATTACTAGTTATCAGTACACAAACTGAAACACCGTAATGTTTACACACTACTAGGAATCCCACCACCAGCAAAGCAGTATGACTGACATGACATCAGAATGCTATTAATAAGGATAATGATATGTTGCCTTTGAAAAAGTATTTTTCTCACCAAAAATTATGTTAATTTTAATAATGGCTGTTCAAATGAATTTATTCACCCAGACTTTTCTATTAAAAAGCTATATGGTCCACCACACTGCCTTAAAGTCTAGGATTTATTGAGATGATTATATTGCCACCTGTCAGAAGCCATTGGATTATCCTGGCATTTCCCTTAGTTGACTCAAACAACACCCCAGTGCACAATTAATATGTAATGAACATGCATCGGTGCTTCCTTCACCTCAACTGCTTACTTTCATCTGTACTTTACAAGTAAAGTAGTAAAATGGATGGTTACTTGGGATCATAAGTTTTTGATATAGTGAAAAAATAAAAAAGTATGTTTAATTTTAAAAGTAATGTCACGTTTTAGGGATGCCTATGTTTACCTGTGGACTTGCGTGGCTGAAATGATGAAGTTTTAATTTACTTTTTTTATTTGTAGGTGGCAGGGGTATATATGAGCACTAGAATAGTTGTGAACATATCTCAGGTGTTCATTCCTTTGTATCTACATCGAACATTGGGCTTGGCAGCGCGAGCTCTCGCCGTAATACCTTTAGCCATGTATCTTGGCAGTTTATTGGCTGCTGGAGCTCAGAGGTTGGCTCCAAGATCCTTTACCCGCAAACTGAATTACTCCATTGGAACCGTATGCTCTGTTGTTGGTTTCATTTGGATCTATTTTGATTCTGATTATAACTACAAAGTGTATTATATTTACGCCGTTGCCGTGCTAATAGGTTAGTAATCAGTGGTACAATAAAATATTTACTGTACTAACACTATTGTAATGTAAATATATGAATTATGTTTATAATGCTAATAAAATAATCTATCCTAATTAATAAGTACAAAGTTCTATAAAATAATATAAAACAAAAATCATGTTTTATGTTACCTGTCACAAAACTATGATGCACTAACATAATAGTTTTTTTTTTAAATTCTATTATCACTTTCATTTCCAAAAACATTTTACCCTTCTGAAAAAAAAATACTTTGAATTACATTTCACACAATTTATATTAAAAAATACTATCTCTTATATAATAATACCTTATGCCCGCAACTCGATTCACGTGGATTTAGGTTTTTTAAAAAGCCCGAGGGAACTTGTTAATTCACTGGGATAAAATAAATGTATCCTGTGCTCGTCTCCAAGATGCAAGCTATCTCTGTGCCAAATTTCGTCAAGATCAGTTGAGCGGTAGAGCCGTGAAATGTTAACAAACCGACAGAGGGAGTTACTTTCGCATTTATATTAGAAGAATAAATTGTTTTTTCTAAAAATAAATTTCCTGCTGGATTTCTTGCGGGTTTTTCCCAGGACAGGGCCATTTTTCGTGAACTATAATCGTTTTAGAATAATGACGTTCAATGTGTATCGTGTAATATACAATGCCATGTGATGGTGCCTTAAGAGTATCTACCAACCCCATCTCTCATCAGGTGGTGATCACAAAATAAAACCAAGAAGATCTTCGCGAGCAGCAGCATCTTCGCGGAACATCTGAATAAATAAACTGCAGTTGCCAATCCGCTTGCTAAGCCTGACAACTGTGGCAAAATTCCCCTAAAATTTTTTGTGGCAATTTAGATATATTATTTTACTATGTGTTCTACATTTTTAGGTTTTGGAGGATCTCAAATGCTCGTGACAAGTCTAGCGCTTACCGCAGACGTAGTCGGCGATAGAACTGAGGTATCAGCATTCGTCTATGGTCTAATGAGCTTCACTGATAAACTGTCTTGTGGAGCAGCCATCGCTATAATACAATTGTAGTAAGTAGATGCGACGTATTCCGTCATCCTTAATTTAAATTTGTAACCATAATATACCGTCCTCGCCCGTATCCTTATTTTAATCTCTGAACTTAGGCGTTAAAAAAATATGAGCTTATATAGCTATATATTAAACTAATTGTTGACTTCGTCCGCGTGGATATAAGTTTTTTGAATATCCCGTAATAATACTACTCGTATTTGATTTAAAAAGAATCCTATGTCCATCCCCAGGATGCAAGCTATCTCTGTGCCAAATTTCGTCAAGATCGGTTCAGCGCTTGAATCGTGAAAAGGTGACAAACAAACAGAGGGACAGTGGGAGTTACTTTCGCTTTCGCGTTTATAATATTAGTATGGATTGAGATCTCTCTGGATGCTAGCATTCCGCACTCCTCGAGGGGCGCCGGTAATAGTACGCAGGCTGGGTCTCTCTTGCATTTGCAGCGTCTTCCTAGATGATGCGCTCGCTAGGGCGTACCATGCCGGCGCAGCATAAGTGATCTTGCTTCTTATGTAGGCGTTATAGATGTTCAGCCTTACCCTCACCGTTAGGTGGGATGCCAACACTGGACGCAATAAAGCTCTTGCTGTTCTAGCTTTAGCCACTGTCTCACAGACGTGGGGTCTCATAGACAGTCTTCGGTCAATAGTCACTCCGAGGTACTTGACCGTGTAGGACCAGCTTATGGAGTCCGTATCTTGCGCCAGGTCTGTGCCGGAGAGGAGAAGATCTTTCTACCCTCTTCCATCTCCTCTTCATCAGGTGTTCTGAGGAGGTACTCCAGAAGGTTCCTCTCAACTGTTGCAACATGTTCAAGGTTCGCAGCCGGGAAGGGCCGCAAATGCTGCTCCAGATGGTCTCCAAAAATTTCCGCACGTTCAGACTCGTTTACCCAGTGGTCGGTGGTGACGGAAAACATCGTGGAAGGAAACCTGCATTTCCCACCGACCCGCATTGTATTTGCGGCGCATTGGTGGCTCCAAAAGTGGGAGGAGGCTTGTGCTAAGCAGTGGGACATTCATAAGCTGTAACTTTACTTTTTACTTTTACGTGTGTACGTAACAAAATAGTCCACGTGTTTTATAAAACAATTGTCAATCGGCATAATGTCACTCAAACGAAGTGAAAAATTCGATATGTCTGTATGACGACTGTAAACTGTCAAAAAACCGAGCAATGATGGAATATATAATATATAGTTGTGAAAGGCATTGTTTACCAAGAATAGTCAATCGGTTTCTATTGCAGTTTTATGAAACGTAGGTTGACTGTCATGTATACTCTAGATTTTCGTTAAATTTAAAAGAAAAAGATTTTTCTGCTGTCGGTATTTGCAGTATAGTGTTTGAAAACTATAAAGATAATTCAATGACTATATAAGCTAACGTTTTATTTTGACTTTTTTTGCTATTTATGATCCTAAAAACATTAAAATAATAATTATTTAGACTGTTTTTGGCAGATGTTGTTGCAAGGGAAAAGGGTAGCTATCCACCAGATCTGGAGCGGACCTCTTCTCCAACCAGGAAAATTTAGATCTTGTATACATAGTTAGCATCGAAAAAAATTTAATATCACAACTTAGGACGTATGCGTTATTTGTTGAGCTTCTCATGCGACATAGATGTCGCTACACTGGTTATCTCGTATATCCCAACAATATGTATGCATAAATAATTATGTGTAATGCTTGCAGCGCTGACGGTGCCAGCTCTAGTTACTACCGCGGCGTGTTGTCGTGGGTGTGTGGCGTTGCGAGCGTATTTGGTCTCATATTAACACTAATGTTGCCTAAGTTTTCGCCCGATGCCCAAGTTATTGATGGTAAGTTAAGAAATTTGATTGGGGTACATTACTTGTCATATTCACATTTTATACTTTACCTTCACAAAAATAAGGTTTATATCGCCATAAAGTGCCTGGTAAGCATTGCGTCCCAGGAGGAATTACGATTGTTTTGACTGCACACGTGACTTAACGGTGTAAAAGACGTAAGAATTATATCATGGCCTCCGACAGAAATAATTATCGTAAATGTCGTGTATTACCTCTTTCCTATAGAGGTAGGCTGAGACCACATCTTTCCACTTGCTACGATCCTGACACACATCTTCAGCTTCTTCTACTTTCATTAGGGTTTTCATGAAAGCTAGTCGGTTGCTGGTACTTTTGACGTGGCCTTTCCTTAAAACGACTTCGATCTGATCGTGATATGTTCGCCTACGTCGACCCTTAACGGCTTGCCCATTCACACTCGCCTCATATATCTGTTTCGTCAATCTTCTTTCATCCATCCTCTCTACGTGTCCAAACCATCTAAGCATCCCTTTCTCTATCTTTGTCACTACATCTCCTACCACACTGCAACGTTCCCTTGTCACACCAGCTATACTTCTCAAACTTTTCATTTCCGCAGCATTAATCTTATTTTCATGCTTTTTCTTCCAGACCCAACATTCACTACAGTATATAAGTGTGGGGACCAGTACTCCTCTATGTACAGCCAGTCGTGCCTTTTTAAATACTTTCTGGCTACATAAAGTTATTCAGGGCCCCAAATACTTGATTTCCTGCCAACACTCTTCGCTCTATATCACTGTCGTACTTTCCGTCTCTCGTTAATTTTGAACCCAACTATACAAACTCTCACTTGTTCCACTCTTATCTTTTAATCAGAACTCTGCAATCCGTCATACTTTCTTCTCTTTCAAAAACCATTACTTTCGTCTTATCTACATTTATTTTCATTTCTTTGCTTTGTAGAGCATCACGCATAATATTCACCATCGCCTGCAACTTCTCCGATGATGCTAATATAACCTGATCATCGACGTATAGCAGGCATTTGACGGTCAGATCATTCATTCTTAATCTAAACGCACACTCTTTCAAATCTTTCAAGCTATTGTCTATAAATAGGTTAAACAGCCACGCCTAAGCCACATATCCCTGTCTAACACATTCTTCGAAGTTAAACCAGTCTGTGTAAGCCCCGATTACCCTGACACAAGCACTGGAATCCTTATAGAGTGATTTCAGCGCTTGTATTAAGCTATTCTCTGGTGATGGGCTCACCACCTATCACACCAAGTGCATTATATGGTTTTGGTGAAACGTGGATTGTGGCAGTCATCTGTTTTTGCAGTAAGTGCCCAGTCTCTGACTACCCCTTATGGGATACAGTCGTAATCTTATGTATGAATGTATCAAGCTGCCGTATTCTGTCATAAGCCTTATCCAAGTCTTCGAATGCGCAATAGACCTTTTGACTTTGAGCCAAGAATTTTTCGGCAATGCTTCGCAAGGAAAAGTCAGGTCTTTTCCTTCATGCATTCCATTCCTCTTCTGAATCCCGCTTGTACATACTTCATACTTACATAATACTTCCTTCCTATTTTCTGTTCTCCAATTGCGAGGTTGTATTTTTACCTTCTGCTTGTTCTTATGGACTTCCAGAAGAACTTTATGTTGCGTTCATCTCAATCATTCTCTTTCTTTCTTCTCACGACCTCTTTTGCCACAATCTTGTTACATATTATACTCATTCCTTGACTTATTTACATCCTCGTTCGTTGCTTTTTGTATTCTCTGATTAGCTCTTGTAGCCAAGCAATCCAGCCAAGCCTTTTTTATCAGATATTGCCATTTGCATCTCTACACACACAGTCTTAAACTTACACCCTCTTCTCTTACTTACACACACTTCAATAGTAAATTCCACGATTCCTTTTTGAAACAGCTTCCATAATTCTTCAACCTCACATGCCTCATCCAACGTGTCAAACTTCTCGATCAGTCATCATCATCATCATCATTTCAGCTTATCACTAGTCCACTGCTGAACATAGGCCTCCCCCATAGATCTTTCTCAATCTTTCCACAATCACAAAATCAATCATTCTTCTCAGGCTCCTTCTTCTCTAGTATACAAGTGGATCTTTTTATGGTCAAACATTGTGTTTGTTACCACAAGATTCCACAAACATACTTCAAGCAGACTTTCTCCATTTTCATTCACTCTGTCATCGCCGAATCTTTCCAGCACATTTTCATATCCATCACGCTTCACTTCCATCCACCCATTAAAATCGCCTAGCATAAGATTCTTTCATTTTGATTGCATCTATTCAAAACATCTTTCACGCTATCCCAAATATCCTGCTTCTCACTTTTTGCTTTTGAAGAGCGGTTCCAACTTGCATCATGTAGAGCATAAACCTCTAATATGAAAATGCGAGTAAGGCCAACTTTTAACCGCACCCAGAGGAGTCTTGGGCTCACACAATGTCAGTCACACATTTATTCATTCTAGCAGAAAGCAGTACACCAACGCCCTGACAGCCTCTTCTGGTCTCGCGAACCCCCGACCAATTGGCTGTGTAGGGTCCATGCGTTGGTCAACGTCAATCCGTCTTGTGCTCATCATCTCGCATACTCCGTAAATTTTATCACTCATACCTCCCCTAGCTACATTCAAAGTAGCAAAGTAGCTATCCGAACCCTACTTTTCGCGCCCACGGGAAACGAGACGTGACGGGAGGCGAACCACATCGCCCGATTATCCATACATAAGCCTCATAAAAACTTTAAAAATATTGACAAATAATGCATAAGTTACACTCTGTACGACAAAATATCAAACACACAATAAGTAAAAAAGTAACACCGCAGTAAATACATTAACTGACAATTCATTTTGTCACTTCAAAATCCAATAAGACAATCCAATAACAAGCTCATATCCGAACTGCGTTGAACCAATATCCATTACGGGTATACGTAAAACACAACTGCTTTTACTGAATTATAATTCACATCCCAGAAGAAGGCGGTTCACGTTAAAGGAAATCACAAATTTGTTTATGAAATTTTGAATTTCATGTAAATCAGCACCTGTTTGCATTTAATGATGAATTTTTAGTCACAGAACCACTATAGTGCAAACTGTGTTAAACATAATACACTCGGCGTCAAAAAAATCGCACATCCGAAAAAAATAATTTAAATACTATTTTAACACAACAGGCCAATGGCAATGTTGTGGTTTGAGGGTATCATTCGAAAGGTAATTTCATTAGCTTTCAGGAATTTTAATTGAATTTTACTTTTATAACGAGACGAAAGAGAAATTAAAGAAAAAGACAGTGTATGTACAAATTTGCAAATTAATAATTTAAAAAAAACTTAATAAATACAAAAAAAGTTCTTAAAACCTAGTGTTACCCCCCCTTGCCTTGATAACGGCTTCCATGCGATCTTTCATGGACCTTACAAGGATCGCAACAGCCTCTTGGGGTATTTGTTCCCACTCTTCAAGTACCGCATCTTGGAGCTCTTGAAGAGTGGCTGGAGCTGGATCTCGAGCTCGCACGCGCCGTTTTAGGTCGTCCCAGAGATGTACTATTGGGTTAAGGTCTGGACTTCGTGCTGGCCAATGCATAACAGGGATATCGACCTCCTGTAAATAATCCCGTACAATAGCCGCGGTGTGGCAACGAGCATTATCATGCATTAACATGAATCCATCACCGACATAACCAGCATACGGGACCACATGTTCCTCCAGGATTTCAGTAATGTACCGACCAGCATTTAATGCTGGCCCTTGCCCACGGCCACCCCGAGTCCGGGAAACGCACACAAGTTCCGTTTTCCCGTCGTCGGAAATGCCGCCCCAAAACATACACGAGCCACCCCCGTATTTGACGGATTCTTCGAAGCAGGGTTGTGTGAACCTCTCCCCCTGTCTTCTGTAGACCCTTCTACGTCTGTCATTGCAGAAGAGACAGACCCTCGTCTCTTTAGAGAAGAGTATGGTCCGCCACTGTTCTAGAGTCCACTCGCAATGATTGCGAGCAAACTCTAGGCGATCTCTGCGATGCTGTGCAGTAAGTTTTGGACCTTTAGCAGGTCTATGGGCTGTTAAACTCTTTTCGTGTAACCTTCTTCTTATCGTAGAAACACGATGATCGAGATGTTCTCCGAATTGATCGAAGCTGTTGTTGCAACTCAACAGCATTTGTAAAACGGTTTCGTAAAGATGTCGTAACGATGAAACGGTCATCTCTTTCTGATGTGCACCGTTTTCTTCCAGATCATGGTTTTCTAACATAACCACTAGTCTGCTGAAAACGTTGGAACACCCGTCGAACTGAAAAACGGGACAGGTTCAACTGTCGAGCAACGTCACACTGCCGCATCCCCGACTGCAATAGGGCAATCACTTGAGCGGCTTCTTCAGAGCTGGTGTCCATCTTTACTTGTTCTTACTTGGGTTACTTATTCACGAGTGTTCACTGCAAAGTCTAAATTACGACTGGCCCATATTTCATCCAGATCGACCCTTTTATACCCTTTTTGGTGGTGTAACTAGCGTCCTACTAACGAGCATTTGACAGTGTTTATTTTTGACGCTCTATAATGATAAATGTTTTAATGATTTCATGATTTTTTTATTAATAATGTAAAGCTATTCAAATACCCATTCCAAACATACCAATATTTATATAAATATAATTCGTTTCTAGCCATTACAGCCATTTTTCGCGCAAACTCAGAGAGGTGCGATTTTTGTGACGCTGAGTGTAGTTTTAAAGTTATTTCCGTTCGTAAGATAGACATCGAAGAATTATATTAAATGCTTAATAATATAATCCTTATATTTTTCACAGACAACCCGTCTATCAATGCTATTGAAGAAGAGACGAGATCACCGCCAGAATTATTATGAAAAAAAAAAACTTTAACGGTAACATTTATGTAGAGTTATTACGAAACACATTCCTAAACATCATTCTTCCTGTAGATAAATTTAGAACATTGTAATTAATAAATAATATTTCAAAACAATTTATTAGAATATTATAATATATTAAGTTACATTTTCAATATATTGAATATATTATATTAGTTGAATACATTGAATATTTATTAAGTAATTTAATTATTAAGTAGTAAATTCTAATAGTTATTTTAAATTGAGGGGCCTCTTTTACCGCCTTTAACAAAAATCTCCAGTAGGCTGTTCCCCAGTTAAAGTCACTGGGTTCATGTAAACTTCACCATGGAAAAATGACACTAACCAAAAATTAAACTAGCCTGTAACTTATTTCTACTGCCAATTAATGCGTATAATTGACAAAAAAATCCTTGTTTATCGTCAAACCTGCTTTTCGGGTAATTACCCGCCAATTGGCAGCGCTGTTAATTAATGATAATTTAGATAATTCAGTTAACAACAGAGTTGTTAATCGAAACCTCTTTCACTTGCGGATTTACTTAAATAGTGACTAAAACTTAAGTACAATACTTTCATTTAAGGTCGAGAAAGAGACCCTTTGTATATATACAGCACAACTTGTACTTAAATGACGGAACTATGTTGACATTTAATTGATGTGACGTTTTTAAGGAGTTGATCTTCGTGCATGTCAGCACGAAAAACTATTGTACCTATTTTGATGAGATTTTCCCTTCGCATACTCCTATGATCTAGTCTAAATTATTACAGAAACAACTTTTTATGTTAACGAAACAATTTATCGAACGTTTCAAAAGAATACCAGATGTGCTAAAGTCATTCATATGCCGATAGGTGTCCGGCAGAATAGAATAGCGCCTACCTCTTTCCTACCGAGATGTCGTAAAGAGGCGACTAAAGTATTGTACGGACATGCCGTGCTGAATAACACCATAATATGCAATGCTGTCACTATACTGCTCTTGGGAACGGAATAGGGAGTACATTTTTTTTTGACCCGTACCAAAATGGCGGCGATGTGTTTCACCACCCGTCACGTCTCTTCTCACCCGTCTCATTTTCCGCGGGAGCGAAAAGTGGGCTGTTTGTATGTATAAATATGAGGCACTAATATATGGTATGTGTAGGAACGTATTTTGGCCTTACGTGGCTCACCACAGGAACAGCTAGTAAATAAGTATAGAAATGACCGTAATTGTGTAATGGAACATAATTTTAGTTACCTACCCTTTATTTGTTAACTATTTTAGCGCAATAATATTTAGGGCGGATTTCACCGTTGAAACTAAACGCGATCAGTTTAAGCTGAACGAAGTTTAAGCGTTTAACTGAGTTCAATGCTACTGTTTGCATTTCACCAACATCAACTGAACGCGATTAAAGCTAAACGCGGTTCAAATTCTGAACGCTCATTTTTCGACGTTCAGCTCTTTAAACGCGTTTAGAGAGCTGTCATTGTCAATTGCACAACTATGTAAACACAATAAATATTTTTAATACGTTTTGTTTTTTGTTTGCATACCTATGTATCTTATGCATAAAAACAGGCTGTTTGATGTCGCAAAATAATAAATACATCGAGTTTTTGTTTATGTTGTGACGATATTTCACGTAAACTTTTTTTTTCTGAACGCGATCAAAATGGAGCCGGTGAAATCGGTTAGACGAAAACCGAGTTCAAATGATACATTTGAACTAAGTTCAGTAAAACGTGGTTTTATTAAACTTGGTTTCCAAAGCGATCGGTGAAATCGGGTCTTAAAGCAAAGGGCTTATAATTGAAAAGTAATAAAAATTCAAAAATATTGGGTTGTATCATTGAAACACTTAAAAAAATTGCATTGCATATCGTAAAGGAATTGACCAACTTCCATGCTTTTTGAATTAAAAATGACGTAACCCATATCCTATTGTTTTTCCTATGGTAGTGATGTTAAGTAGTTGGCGTTTAATTAATCAAAATGTGTAAGCTTTTGACAATTGTCTTATTTACTGATGGTTCCTGTGCGGGGAATGAGTCTAGGAGGTACTCCCGCAGGGCTAGTTAATCAGCCGTGAAGCAGTAGTGTGTAAACATAACTGTGTTCCGTTCTGAAGGGCACAGAGAACTAGAGTAATTACTGGGCATATGACACTTATGTCTCAGGGGGATGGACAGGGTGTGGTGCCACATACATGTTCTCGGTGACACAACATTTGTAAGCTTAACGTTTTCGCTCGTCTCGTCACTATCTACTACAAAGACTCTTAAGAAATACTTGTCATTAAACACGGATTGCCCATTAAACCACGTAACGGTACATATATGTACGTAACTACTCGGTAACGTTATTAGTATTTTTTATTTTGTTCTATAACCGTAATTAGGGCAATGTTATATGAGTTAAAGAGTTTGTCTATATTTACAATGATAAAATGTAGTATTAGTAAACAGTTTTTAATAAGTTGAAAAACGCACATAATGGTCTTATATACAGGTTCATTCGTAATGTCCTATACATCCCGGTAGGCTGGACTTGATGTGATGATGATGATGATGTTCTCCTAGCCGATTTTGACCACGGCGACAACTGCCGACTACTGTCGAGAGCCATCAACTGCGCAGGAGATATTATAGTGCCACAAGTGTACGCGCAAACACAGGGGCACTCACTCGTCCCAACCTTCCCGCGCCCGATGTAACGCTGATGCGATAAGATCGGAGGTAGGCTAGGATGCAGTGTCAGATACACGGGGACAATCACAACACAACCAGACCCGAAAACCAACAGTTTATGTTTAAGCACAAATGTTGGCTTCGGCTGGGATTCGAACCCAGGACCCGCGGCTTAGAAGTCAGGTACTCTGACCACTAGGCCACGATGTGTATATGCCCCAAAAAATATAATGAGTCTCGTAGCGTGATACCTGTAGGAGATATGTCGACTTAAAGAATTTGCTTAAAACTCATAGGTGACTACCCTGTTATACGGCTGATCGAGGCAATGAACTCTTAAATTTAATTGGACGTTTTTCCATTGAGCTGCCATCGAAAGATCTCGCAAGCACTAGGATAACATGAAGCTTAAGGAAATCTGTTGCGAAGTAAATCTGTTAGTATGACGCCGATGTTTTTCGATCTTATAAATAGTTACTAGGGTAACATAAATTACATGGAGAAGAAAACGTATTTTGAATTTGTCTGGTTCGGGGCAACGACTTTCTGAGTTAGGGTCGTAAAGTTTTACATAACAAATAATTTTAAAGTTTTGTATGGACGTTTTTAATATTCGATTTTGTCAAAGCTTCACCGTTGTGTTTATCAGATCAAAGTAGAAAGGGTAGCTGCCAGGATGTTATACCAATTATGAATAACGTTGTATACATATATTATAACGGGTAAAATGATGCATTCATAAGTTTAGTAACGTTGATATTTTTGCAGTTACTTCCGCATCTATCGCTTTATTATTCTATTTAATTTTTTACTGACCACCACGTGTCTCAGTCCTGCCTGCTGAGTCGTGGGTCAATATGAGCCTTATAACGCTACATTCGAGCCATCATGCTTCGTTCTTATCGCATAAGCGTTCCTGTTAACCCTCGAGTGAGGGTACTATACGGCGCCGTATTACGGCGGTGTTAAGCTGAATTCAGAGTAGAAATTGACCAGGACATAATCATAACCAGCTACCAAGATTATTGAAAAATGCTTCAAACCGTACTGAACATCTCTACTTTCTATCAGCAATCATAGACTGCCCTCCCCTTTCTCTCTGTTTGTTTTTCTAATCCTAAGTAATTTATTGCCCGACTAGCTACCACATGACACACATGACATGCGCCGTAACATCGTGCGCAGTTGATAACTTACAACTGTATTCGGTAATTGTTAACCGTGTGGTGGTGGTGTATAAATGACTTCACGAATTTAATTTAAAAAAATCAAAGATTATATTATATGACAATGCATGTGATTAATAATATGATATTAAATTATTAGGTTATTTTTAAAGCTTTTACAATTTTTATTGATATTTAGAAATTTATAAAAAATAATCGTTTAGTTTATGCCAGAGCAGTGGTACTATTTGATATCAAATTGTATTTAAAAAAAAGTATTCTTAATTCTATTAGGCATTAATATGAATGTATTCTGTTTTTCAAACGTAAAAATTTTAAAATATATTTTGAAGTTACAAATGTCTTTTATTTATTTTTAATTAAGACAATGTAGTTCTACATCAGGCACAGAAAAATTACATGGATAAAAAAAATAAACACAAAACTGTTTTCCTGCTGTGACAGGAACCAATACAGAAAAACTCGATTGTACATTTTACCTTAATAATATTATACAGACAAGCCATGGTACCCCGAGGGTTGAAGGTGAACGAATGAATGGATGGATGGAGAGACAAGTGAATGGATAAAACATGTGAACGCCATGTTCAGGTGAGATAGACATTTGGAGAAAAAGTTCCGCTTTAAAGTGTCAGTATTTTTAGAATACAATGTAAACAGAAGCAAAAAAGAAATAAATTTAATTACTTATAGATTGAAACGATTTCTATACATAAAAACAATTTTAATAAACAACCAGCAGAAAAAGCTTTCAGCTTTTTCATAAATGAGTATGTTTTTTATTATTTATTTTATAAAATAAAATTATACTACTACTATATATAATGATAAAATATACTAATTGATTGTTGTTTTTGAATTAATCATCATTGTTAAGGATAAAAGTTAGACATTTTGAAAACTAGTAGCTGAGACATCATAAAAATCTTAAATGTAAGTCTTGTTATGAAGGAAATATAATAAAAAATTTTGAAAATAAATAATTTATTACTATTCACTTGTGTAAGAATATCACATAAGGTTGCAAAGCTTTGCTAATTTTTGTTTACAATTATCAAAATTCTTAAGCATTTTTCTCAAGCACACTGCACGCTTTGACTTAATATGACTATTTGCTTGACATGTTAAAAAATTAGAAAATTTTAATTGGCTTCAGCCAGCGCAACCACAGTGAAGCGAACCTCATTGGGATCACGTGCAATAAATTCCTTACACACTTTTGCTGCATCCTCCAATAAACTATCAGGAGTAGTTTCTCCATGATTTATAGGAAATGCTTTACGTCCATCTAACTCATACAAAGCTCCATCCATGTGAACAAAAGTAATGAAATGATGATTAACAGGATCCTCAGCACTGGGCATATTTGTTTGACCTTCTTGAGCCAATTCTTTATGAGCATTTATGATAGCCACTGACTTTTCAAGCAAGGTACCACGAGCAGAGGCATCTAACCCCTTAGCTTCATCCAAAAATTTCTTCAAGTGGCCATCTGTCAGTTGAATTTTATCAGTATTATTTGCAATACTGTGTACAAGTGCCACAGTACCACAAGCATTGCTGATATTTTGCTTCATATAAAAAATATTTTTAGTAATTTCTTGACCCTTAGAAAGTATCTCAGTTTCTTCCCTTTGCTTATGTTCCTCATAAGCATCAGAAACCGGGAAAAGCAGCATGACAGAAAGTACGGGTCGCGGAACCCATGATAGCATTTCCGGTTCTAAACCCATTACATCTACTATATTCCATTTATTTGGAACACCTAATTTCTGAAGAAATTTATTCATGACTTCTGGATTTGATTCAAGTGGTATTAAAGTTTCAGTCGCCATGACGGTCTGAAATAAGATTATATTTTAATATAAGGTTACCGGTATCGGCCCTAAGCTGAAACAAAAATTAAATACAGAAAGAAATACTTACGAAACGATTTAATCAATGAGAGTTCAGTGCAAAATTCTTTAAAATTGCTTTAAATTCTTAGTCAAAGACTGCAAGAAAATCGATCAATAACTGAAATGAAATAATAAGCAACGCAAATGTACGGAGAATGACTAAACGGAACACCGATCAATAAACCTAGAGAAGAGAAACAAAATTGGAAAACTTGAAATGTAATGACAGTTGATGCTTTGCACTGTTTCTCGAATAACCGGTAAAAGACAAGGATTTTTAAACCTAAAGTACCGGTTTTTTAGACTACTAGTGGTTTCTTACCTTACAACTACTCACAATGCTTCACATGAAGCTGCTTTTCCCCTTCACGCTATTGAAGTAAATATTTCTTATTGACGCGCACATAGTCCAATGGTACCTGTCTGTTACATTCCGGTTCTAGTTCCTTGAAACTAGGATTTGTCCCAGTTGTTGCGAATATTTGTAACACTACAATTTGTGTATTGGGTCTGGGTGTTATTGTAATTTATCTGTGAGTCTAACTCTTCCTCTTTTCGCATAAACATTACACTGGGTACGGAAAAGTAAAGGCGTGGGAGTGTTTCTGTGTTAGCGTTAATTATTGCAGCACCATGACATTACCTGCAAAATTGGCAACGACTTCCTGCTAAGATAAAAACATGTGGTTCCGTACCATCTGAAACTGCAGTTGCCAACCCACCTGCCAAGCATGGCAATTATGGCAAATCCTCCCAAAATGAGAGCTACATACTTTATTCCAAATTGCCCCACTACCAGCTCATCGTCTTTCTTCATGCCCAGCCTTGCGTTAAAATCTCCCATCAACACCGTGTAGTGAGTTTTGGAGAAATGTATGGCTTTTGAGATATCCTCATACATTACCTCCACCTCATCATCAGGGTGTGCCAAGGTAGGTGCGTGTACCTGTATGACCTTCAGTGACCTCAACGTGCGTGCGTTGTATGTTACCAGGTCCAGTCGTTGTGGGTGGTAGCAAGATCTCCTCCTCCGGAGATACTTCGCACCCCCTGCCCCGCCGTTATCATGACTGATACCGTAGCCAGGACTAGTGGGGCCGCCGGAGACTAGGGGCCGTTCTTTTGTAGCTCTCCTTGATGGGGATTTTGCCATAGTTGCCACGCTTGGCAGGCGGGTTGGCAACCGCAGTTTGTTTGTTTGATGTTGCTGCTGCCCATCTCTTGGTTTTAAATTTCCCTCTGTCGACTTTTACGACACCCACGGGACGAGATTGGTTGGTAGATTCTCTTAAGCCGCTGCCATACGGCCGCCTTTACACGCGCCTATTCACCCTATACTTAAATTCTATGTATCCCTCAGGCGACTTCTTTTCACCCCGAATTAATCCGATTTACAGGTAATTTAACTTTTGGGCATATTTAGGACTAGGACATAGAAAAATCAAATTCAGCTAATTTCATTGAACAGTGTGGTAACAATAATGCAACGTAAAAATTTTCCTTTTTGTTTTTCTATTCCCTCCTTGAATTCTATTCACCTCATTTTACGGTAAATATAGGGCCTGGGTTTGACTAACTAGTACTCCTAAGCATGCAGGCAAACGTGCCAAAAGCAAGGTCGATAAAAAGTGCTCTAAAAAGTAATACTGTATTCCTTGTAAGCTTGTACTATCTTTACTTAGATGTACTATGTTTATACGTCCACCATCCTTTTTTTTTGTGCGAAATTTTCTGGGTGACTAGTCTGAGCGTTGCTGGAAAAATAGGGTATTTTTATTATTTTGATCATTTCGATTTTTCTTTAAAAATTATACCAGCTTAAAGCTGACAAGAATACTGTAGTGCACTAAGAGGGTTCAGCATTACACGTTAAACTGTTTAACAGAAAGCTCAAAAATGCAGTGAAAAAAAAGGGTTAGTTAAAACACGATTTCGATGCAAATTTTCATACGTCAAGTTGAAGTTTTCTTTACGCGACGAATATTATAAGCAACGCGATGGAGCACGAAACGACCATGAATAATCCTAGAGTCCTAGCCCAACTAACTTCTGATCTACTATGGGTATGGTATGGGTATTTATTTATAAACGGAAACATAAACACGTATTTCCATATTTTTATTTATAAACTTTCATCCCCTATTTAATTACATTAGGGGTTACATTTTTAAAAATCCTACTTAGTGCTCCCCGTCGTTATATACGGAACATCTGTGAAATTTTCATACTTCTAGATACAGCGGTGTAGGATGTGCTTTGACTCAGACGGTCTAAGATTTATTAAGTAGATTTGGTTACACTGAATGAAAAAACTAGAGTAATATAATAAAAGCTTATCATAAAATTCTTTGATGGCAAATAAAAGTAATTTATGTAAACTATTAATGAATTGTAGTTTTTTTTTAATTTGGTATCGCGCGGTTTGCGCATATGCCACTGACAAACTTTTTAGTTAGTAATTCAAATTATTAATCACTCGCACATATGCATTTACACTGACAATTCCTGATCCTTAAGATCAGACTTTAAATAGATGATCCTTTCACTTTATTTATTTATTTCCCCATTTCTTGGCCTGCACGGTTTGTGTGTCAGCCATATATCCAAGTATACAATCTTCGAATCTTCGTTAAAATTTCGATTTCGATCAACAGTAAAATGATAGTTGACTTTTACTGAAGATTTGCTGGACTGATGGCGACAAAACGAAAAGCACAATATTGGTCTTGAATTGAATTTTCCAATGACTGTACACTTTCAGGAGCACTTGCTGCATAATAAACTGAAGAAAAGTAAGTTACTTTGCTAAGATCCCTCGCGAGACTCTACGACAGACGGCCGTCTGTCGTAGAGTCTATGACGCTTGATAATGCCTCGTTTTGGGGCGAAACACGTGTCGTGTTCTCGACTTCAGTGGTGTATATTATCTAGTGGTAGTATTGTAGTGGTTGGTGGAGGGTACCTGGTGGCGGTTCCTGGTGGCGGTGTTAGTTTGCTTGTGCTAGCTACTGAGGGAGGCGCCAAAAGTCGAATTGTAGTTATTTAATTGTTGTTAGTGTTACATAGAGTCATAAGTTATTTTAATACAGCCGAGTTCGAACTGTCGTGAGAGGTTTCTGTATTCTGTCGGTCTTAGTGTACGTCAGAGTTCGTTTTTAATACTCTATGCGTACGTCAATCGTACGTCTTCTGTAGTCTACTTAAAAATATACCTACATATATTTTTAAGTTTTTAGAATGAAATTTATTAATGACTATAATTTAATATTTTATAGTGAAATGAAGTAACAGAAAAAAAAAACAGAATGGCTGTCTGTGGCTTACGCACCGTGTTGCTAATCGTGTGTATACTAGAGTTGGTGAGTCTGAAAATACAAACATGTTTGTAATTTGTAATAGAACAACTTTATAACTATTAAGTATATAATCTAGTCCTCTTTATTCTTAACGAATTGTTTATGATTTTTTTTTAAATAGATACTAAAATAAAATATTTCCTTATATATCAAACAATTGACCTAATAATTATTCTAACGTTACATACTTTCATGAATAAAACTTATGTTAATATGTTTCTGCTTTTCAGATAGTTACAGTACAAAGGCAAGTTTTTGATTTTTTGGGTTATATGTGGTTGCCGATTATTGCCAATTTTGTTAATATTCTCTTAATAATTTTTGGATCATTTGGTGCCGTGCAATACATAACAAAATATCTACTAGCGGTAAGTGAACCATTTTGCTGCTTTTTTGAAAATTATATTTCTGCGACTTAACATGTTTTATAGTTAGATAAGTTTAAACAAAGATAAATTCCGTTAATCTCTATTTTCTTGCTCTGGTATTCATACCTAGGATCACAACTAGCCAAAATTTTAAACTGATAACCAAACTTGATGACAAAAAAAATTGTGTTTGTCTGTCTGAATATCTGTAATATGAAAACTAATGAAGATTGATATGAAATTTGCAAGATTTATAGATAATATGCTAGATATTTTTATCAAAACAATACCCTAGAATCTGTGTAATGGGTATGTTTTACAGACCTAAAATGAACATGCACACCACACACATGATAAGAAAATGTATTATAATTAATGAAATGTAAGGTAAGATATATTTTTGCACAACTTAAATTTATAAAGTTTTCACAAAGTATAAGGATTTTAGGTACATAATTTACACAAAACAGAATCATAGGAAAAAAACCATTGTTACATTGATGATGGCTATTCAGTTGTAGCTTTCAAAATAGTATTTTATATGTATATTACAAGGTGGCTCAGAGGGTCTTTTGTTTTTCTCAATATTCTTTGAACACCTCCAGATTTTACCATAAGTGTTGAACATTCACTTTAGTCTTGTTGGCATATTTATTTTGCACAAAGTTAAAATTATACCTTTGGAGAAGATAATTGGTTAAACGGATAAAGTCATTGCTTTAGCAATTATAAGGAAATTCCTTTTAATGTAAGTCATCCAAGCAATCCTTTCACTATTATTGTAAATTTTAAATTTTGGTCTAAATGTATACAGCATATTTTTATTTCAATTGAACATATTTTATCTTCAAGTATATGCCACTTGTGATTTTAAGAGAAAATAAAGTAGTATGTGATATGCAAAACAAAGGCACCACTTATTTGCCTTTAATAAATATTAGTAACCAATAACATAAGCACTTTAAATTGTGAGCTGCTGCTAAACCATTTTAAAATTTCAAATCTTTTCCATTGTTATAAAGATGATTGCATGATTCTTCTGCTGATGTAATTTTCACAGTCATAATTAATCTAAAAAAATATATTCTGTATGACCAATGGTGAGACAGATGTTAGTGGTAAGACAGACTGATTGATTTTGGTAGTATTAAGATGTCTCTCTTCATCTGCTCAACATGATGGTAGATTCTATAAGTGTGTGTGTGTGTGTGTGTGTATCAAGGCATTCTTCTCAATTGTGAAATCTCTTACCTTACTTGTGTTTGTGTTGATATTGTTTTGTAGATGTTTATATTGTTATCATCATTATGCATAATTGAATACTATTTTCTTTTGATCATTCCTAAAACAAAATTGTGTTACCACAAACAAATTTCATTGATTGTTATCCAATAACTGTTGGATATTTAATTGGCCTATAAGAAATATCTATAAATGTGTTATTATAGTATTGACCTTTGTATTTTTTATAGGATAAAGTGACAAGAAAAGCAAATTGTACACCTGATGGTATGTGCAACATCTGCCCATAACAAATGCTGTGTCACCCAGAACATTTCTGTGTGGCACCACACTGTACTTGTCACCCTGAGTTCAGTTCTTAAGTCTCATAAGGCCGGTGATTATAGCTTTCAGTGCCTTTCAGACCGAAACATATATTTGCACACTCCTTCTTTATGGCAGAACTAGCGATCCGCCCCGGCTTCGCACGGGTAGATAGATATTAGAAAAATTTGGCGTGCGAGCGTATGGGTGTTCGCTCACATCGCACCTTTATTCTTATATTTAGCATTTATATACCCGTTGTAACTTCTAAACGATAGGTCAGATTCAAATAATTTAAAGAGGAATTTACATGTACAAATTTAACCTTGACTATGAAACTATTTTGTAGGATAAGGATTAATATGATACAAATAATGATTATGATACAAATGTCATCATCTTTCGATTCTACCCATGTTTTGATTGACTAATTTGAACAAAAAGTGGTTATTGTGACTTATCTATAATAGTTAGTTAGCCTCGCGGACTTTTTGTGTGAGTAATGATGAGTACTATGAAAATGTATTACATTATTTTCTTTATCATTAATAGTTTTTGCAGCGCACGCCAAATAATGACTTTTCTTAGTACATTTTTGATACCTTGAGTTACATTATAGCAATTTTAGTAGGAATCTCAGTTTTTTTTAAATAAAATACAACTCATTTTAGTCGGTGAAAATGTAGTTGTTGATAGGTGAAAGAATTTCTAAAATTGTTTCAGTACTTTATGACTAAGTCATTACAACCAAAAAATCAAATCTTTCCTCTTTATAACATTAGTTTAGATGACTGGCCTGGGGTGGTAACTACCTACACAGCTTCCTGCATAGGAATCTATCTTAGTTTACTATTTCACTTTTTAGTGAAATTAATAAATACAAAGTCAAAAAATTCTGTACACTTGCCTGTAACATTTCTGCTAAATCATTTGTTACAAGTTGAATAGTGAATTACAAATTTTTAAGTAGCTGGCAAAACTTAATTGCTTATTTCACACAAAATTGATGTTGTCATGCCTTTTGAAATACAATATAGATTACCTAGAATCCTATATTAAAAGTTTTCATTATACAATTAAATAAACCGTTGGAGTGGAAATCCGCTTTCTTTTCATACTGTGACTAAATAATTATTTTGCGTTTTCTTATTATGTACTGTACTTACAAAATTTAAACAAATGATTGATAATTTCACATTGATAAACCTTTCAGTATGGAATTTGGAGTTTCATGTGGCTGACATGGAATGTATTTCTGATTTGTTACTACCTAAATTTGGGTGGCCTGAACAGGGTAAGTTTGCTATTGTTGCTATGTTCAGTTTAAAATACATTAACTTCCAATTAAAAATCTATCTTAAAAAAAATGATATTATAAAAATATAAGTAATGTGATTTTAAGAAAATATAAATGGTTAATCATAAATTCATAACATTGATTTAATAATTACTGACTTATTTTAGGAAAGTGGTTTATTATCATTGGGGACAGGAAGTGTTAGTTGGTGGGAAGGCAATGGTTGGGGATGTCAACCTGTTTGGGGGGAAGTGGATGGACCTGGTACTTGGCGACCTGCACATGTTGATGGTTGCTTTCTTCAATGGCATCATGTAGAGCTTACGCAGTCTGCCATAGCTGCATTTCTCACAGCCACAGCATTGCCTCTAACTATTCTCCTCGCTTATCGTTCTTTTAAGAAACATAAATCTGTCACAGGTGTGTAACTTTAACAGTTTCGATAGGCTCTTAACTTTTACATATTATAATTACATTAACAAATTTTTTTTTAAATTTTCAGACAAAAGTTCCTTACCACGCCGCCCCGCTTATACCATAGAACTTAGTCCCACCGAAACAAACATTAGTGAAAGTTCTTCAAAGCCAATGACACCTAGACGTGTGAAACGTCGTTCTGGTTCGAGGGGGGCAGGCTCCTCAGTACGAAGATCGCGTCGTTCTTACAGAAACGCCGGCTATTTATCTTCTAACGCTTCATTACCTCGCGACGCTAGACCTTCCCGTCCAACATCGGCACATTCTTCATATTCAAATTTTCACGCAGCTCGTCCGGCGTCTTATCATCCAGCAGAAAAGAATACATTGACGCGCTCACAGGACGTCTACGACCCTCCCCCTCCGACCGAATCGGTACCCATAATGACTAACAGATTTAACACAGTAAGACGAAGTGCAAACAATATTGGTCACGACGTAGTCGGACCATACAATGAACCTATCACATATGAACCTCAACGAAACTATGAATCGAATATACCGTCGTATGACAATATCAATCGTGGCTATGAGATCGGCGCACCGAGCTACGATTCTAGAATAGACACGGTCAGTCCATGTTCTGAAGCTCCATCTTATGGTGTTAATGATTATGGTGCAATGGGATACCCTGGAGGGGAAAGTGGTTGGGAGGCTCCTCCTCCTCCGGCGCCCCCGTACAGCGCCCGAGCGACCCCGCAAGCCCCCGGCCCGCCCGCCTACCAACCAGTTAATGACGCTTATAATATGGTGCCTTAATTCTTCCTTTATTGTGTGCCTTATACCAGTGATGCTCAGTTTTATCAGATTGATAATAATTGTTAGAGATGTGTCCTCATCGTGATTTAAATTAATTGTTGTAATTAAAAAAAATCAAAATTAAAAAAAATCAATCACTAGCAGAAGATTTTTAATTAATATTAATTGTTGGTTAAATGTTCAGAAGCAATTTTTAACCATATATTTGCAAGATATGTTGATATACTTAAGAATCTCTTTGAGTCATTATTGTTGATGTATGAAATACATTCCTTTTCTTATATTGTTATGTATAGATTAAGCTTTAATGTCGATGTAATGTTAAGACACAAGATTGTAATTTAAATGTATTTTTTGTATAGTAACATAAGATTTCTGACATTCTCTTTATTGAATTTAGAAAATTAGGTACTTAAAATAATTTAAGGCAACCTTAATCACATAGTTTTATATACTATATTTACGACCTCGAAGCACAAGCATTACTATAGCTATTAAGTAACTTCAAACTGTATTTTTCTACAAGCATTTTAAATATTTTTTTCTTCTGATTAACATTCCTTTTATTTAAATCCACAGATTGTAACAAGTTTTCCGTCCCGTAGAATTAAATTAAAATATATATATTTTTTTGTTATGAAAAATATTTCAGATTTAGTGATATTTTATGATTTAACGGCTATTTAAGGTCAATTACTAAGTTTTTCATTGTTTACTTTTAAATTGTAAAAACTTATTTTAATGATATGGTAAAAATTCATTAAAAAAGTAAGTGCTTGGAACTTGGTAAACGTGACAGAAGTGAAACTTATATATATCAGAATTTTGATTAAAATTAAAATTAATACACATAAATTTGACGAAAATATTACTCACTGTAAAATCACTACTCAGTGTATATTTTTTTTAAATAATCGATAAATATTAATTAAGAATAACTAAAACGTTGCATTCAAATTCGACATTGAAATTTTAACTCTTATCGTACCCAAAGATTTTCACTTCAAAAATTACTGGCTCAAAATAAGAGGAAGATGTGCTCAAGAACGTTAAATACATAAGTTACTTTACTTATGTTTCTTTTAATTCTACTTGCCACATGCGAGCTTATTACACTCATATCATTGTATTTCTTAATGATTAGAACATAGAAAATGAGCTTTATTAGTGTAAGGATATTTTACTTATTTTTAGGCAAACTTTTGGGTAATATTATACCAAATATACAAATGTCACATAACTCCCAACTTTAGTTTTATTTATACCATGGATGGGTAATGCCTTTTGATACCGCATACAAGATACAAATAACTCCGCTCAGCACGCATATAGGCATTTGCTCGCATACAAAATTACGCTAAGATACTCGTACAAATCTTCAGTATTGACAAGTGTTAGATTCGTGTTCAACTCAAACTTTTCGAATGGTATTACGATATCGTTAATTGATTAAAAAACATTAATATTGCAACGTGTTACATTAAAAGATGCGGAAAGTAGTCTAGAAATTCAAATAATTCAAAAATAAAGCATTACATCGTTCATCGGTAAGTAAATCATCTAGGTGGACTAGATGATTTACTTACCGATGAACGTTATAATATTCATTAAAAAAGTTCATTTTATAATATTCATTATCGTAAAAAAAAACAACGCGTGTCTTGTACGCCGCGGGTCCTGGTTTCGAATCCCAGTCGGAGCCAACATTTGTGCAAAAACAAATTGTTGGCAAGCAAACGACTTGTGTGTCGGTAACTCTAGGCGGTGAGAACTGCCCTGGAACACGGGTGTATCTGGTGTACGCGGTGTGATTTACGACAGTCGCGCGCCGCTCTCTACGGCGGTCGCGCGACGTTGTGCGTGTTAAATTGAAGCTATTTACTGTGTGCACAGTGTTGCTTGGATCATGGCTGACCGTATCGTGGTCAGGGAGTGCTGAGACGTCCGTGTCGTCTAGCACGTTTCGCGGGCGACTTTTGCGTTCGGTCGCGTTTTTGTTGGATCGGTAATTCGCTGCTTTAACCACCAGCCGGTTTGGATGAACCGCGGCTTTTTCGAAAAACCGCCGTGATATTTCTCTGAAGTGTTCAGAGAGTAAGGGCATTTCACAGTCGATGTGAAGGTCTACGTTGCGTTGGTACCAGCCGGCTCCGGTGGCACCTCGCAAGAATCTATTTTGCACGGTCTGCAGTTTCTTTATATGATTGCCCGTCGCGTGTGCGAACGCGACGCATGCATAGGCCATTACGGGTCTAATGCATGTCTTGTAGAGGCGAGCTTTGTGTCTAAGGCACATTTTGCTTGAGGAGCAAGTTAACGGATATAGGCGGCTTGCGATAAAAGCCGCCCTGTTACGCACGTTCTTTATGTGTTCAGCGAACGACATCGCTACGTCTAACGTGATCCCGAGGTATTTGACGCTCTTTTCGCAGGGAATAGAGCGTCCGAACAGGGTGTTCGAGCCTAGCTGATTATTGCCGATTGTGTAACAACGTCTAGCGGGATTAGGCGTGCCCCTCGAGAAGTATATCGCTACACTTTTCTCGGGGTTTACCTCTATTCTCCATTTCCGGAACCATTCGCCTAGGCGATCGGCTGCGGCTTGGAGCTGGATCGTTATGGGGCCCTTGTGTTTATCGGAATAATACAGGGCCGTGTCATCTGCGAAAGGCGCAAGATTGACTTTTGGGTCTTTAGCTATATCGCTTGTGTATAGCGAGAAAAGGAGTGGGGAGAGGCAGGAGCCCTGAGGGACACCCGCACGGAGAGGGCGGCTTGAGGATCGCGTTCCCTCTACCCGGAAGCGAAATAGGAGATTTGACAAGAAGGCTCGTAAGATGTTCACGAGTCTGTCCGGCACTTTCGTGTGATACAGCTTGTAATACGAGCCGTCGTGCCAGACTTTGTCAAATGCCTTTGCGACATCTCAACTGACCCCAATCACTGTTTCAACTGTACTACTGTATACTAGTAAAAATATTAATGATTTAAATAATACTGCGCAGTGCTCTTCCGTCTCACTGGCTCGATTGATTGAGTGATTATTACTTACGAGAAGTTATTTTGCATTTTTATTAATTATATAAAGTTTGTTATATAGTATATATTGTACTATAGTAAAACTAAATAAATACTACATTATATAGTTTTTATTCCACTACCATACGTCATCAAGCATATTATAATTTTAAGGGTATTATTATATGTTTCAACGTACATACAAATAAAACACAAATGTCGAGCATTGTAATTATATATACAAAATGTTTACATTGTTCTAATAATTACATATTAAGTTACACACTTAAAAGTATTAAAAAATACAAGTAATAACCTCAAACTGCAAATTCATACAAACATTGAGAAATTAAACACACTACTCTTCCTTCAAACAAAAATTCTCAGTCCCACACATTGAAGCTGTGGATAATATATTGAGATTTATTAAAAAATGTTATTAAATACATTTTAATGGTATTCAAGTATTTTAAATAGATCTTGGTGACCGCTAAAATGCCTTAAATCAAGTACAATGAAGGAGTAGAATCGAAACGGCTAAATAATGTCATATTTAGATGAAATTAAATTTGACAAAATACTGAAGTTATCCATTTTTTTAAAAGTTAATAGCGTCTCATTAAATGATTCGTTCGTTTTTATTACATACACTTTTGGAACGATTTTTTATGTTGACTAGATAATATTCAATACAAAAGATCACTTTAAAGAAAGTTACATTATTTTACTGAAAAAAGATACGATCGGGCCAATAAAAATTAATAAATAGATTGGAGGGCCCGGATGATGATGAAAAAGAAAACGTTTGTATTTGCGGTAGATCAAAAACACGTCGCGGGCCGCACAAATATCAGTCGCGGACCGTGCTTCGGACAGCTCTGTTATATGCCAGAAGTATCATCTATACTTTGTCCAAATTAAAAAAGTAGCACAACACATATAATTGACGCGTTAGATAAACAAAGTAAAAAATAGTTTAGGCATAATAATATTGATGAATTATAGGACTGCATTTTAACGTATCATTTTCTAATGTTTTATCAAATGGCGGGTAGTTGGCGTCGTTCGGCGGCGGTAAGGTCGGGGTGCCACACGTCCACTATGAGCACGAGTCGCGTCCCGGTGCCGTTGTGCCACACCTCGTGCTCGAAGCTGTCGTCAAATAACAACGCCTTGCCGGTCTGCCACTGTCTGTTACAATAAATAAAACAATTCTATAACAAATTGATCGTGGACGATTTCGACCACGGTGATATTTTCCGTTCGATGAAAGAAAGCTGGTAAATATTAATGCAAACACGGACACGGCTTAAGATCTTAAATCTTCCACCCCCATCTCATCCCGCGGGTGTCGTAAGAGTCGACAGAAGGAAAATAAAAACCAGGAGATGGGCAGCAGCATCTTCCTGGAAGATCTGAATAAATAAACTGCGGTTGCCAAACCGCTTGCCAAGCGTGGCAACTATGGCAAAATTCCCCGAAAACTAGAGCTTCAAATTTCTGTGGCGATCTATGGAGGAGGCCTATGTTCAGCAGTGGGCTAGTGGTAGGCTGAAATGATGATGATGACCATATCTGTTACTCCTATGCGATGCAACCGCAGGAAGGATTAGGCCCGCGACTAAACGAACCGATTGCTGTGATCAAAATTGTTCATAGGAAAAAGCAAAACGAAGCGACTCCGACAACAATTGTGGTTACATTTTTTATTTTAGGCGCCCACACTGTCGTTATGTTATTTGTGCTTTGCATGATTAATTATCCAAAATCGTCCACAACACAGCCAAACCCGAACACCAATTTCTGTTTATGCACAAATGTTGGCTCCGGTTGGGATTCGAACCCAGGATTTGGGGCGTAGAAGTCAGGTACTCTAAAAACTAGGATACGCGGTAGTTTATGTTTTTGAATAACTTTATCTTACGCTAAAGATTTGCATTTGCATTACATCGTCGTCATTGAATCTGTGCAAATAATTATAAATCTTGAATTCTCCAGCAGATTTGCAGAAATATTTAAAAGCACAATGCCACATTTGTTTGCAATTAAAATGAATCGGTAGTAATAGGAAAGTTGAAACCTTATTCGACATCTGCAGTAATATATAAAATTATTTGTATGTATGATTGAACGGATTTAACTTATAATCTATTTGACAGGTTTTTGATGAAAATGTTTTTAAATGTTACTTATGATATCAGAAGTGCTATAAGTGCTGAATAAAACTATTCAACTATTAAATTGAATTTTTGAGTAAACTATTTAAATTTTATGGGTTCTCTACTCTTTGAGCTGTCACTGACTTCCACCATTTCCCCACCACTTTTTCGTATTACAATAGCCCTTAGGGTAGCTAAATGTTATGAGTAAAGATATAAGTGCGTGGAGATGTAGTGCTACATGCTGTCGGTGGCAGGGGAAAATAATCTTAATAATATCGAAGAGGTCCTCTTTTCAAGGTTTTTTTATGAAGATATTTTTAACGATTAAAGAAATACATTATAACGCGCGTAATTCTGTTAGACTAAAAATAAAAGAAAACATCGTACCTGGTTTCCTGATCCACTCGTATGTAAGTGTCTTTGGTATTACTTAATCCTAAATGCATTCGCAGTCTACAATTGGTGGGGCCGACGTGGGGCCGAACATGTGTTCCGGGCTCCATAGAACTGAACTTTATCTGCCCTCTTCTGCAATTAGCCGCTGCCGATTCTGCTTTTACTATCGAGCAAGTAACAGGTGCCCTTTTACATCGGCCGGGGATCTCTTGACCCCTTACAAACATATCTAACTGAGACCACTCCCCTTTTTCTTTTAATCCTTCCTTCTCTTTCTCGTACAGAGCACGCGCGGCTTCTCCTTCATTTAATATCTCTTTCCACGACTTTTCTAACGCTCGGGCTAACTTTACATATGGAGTTCCTTCCTAAATGCCACCATGGTCGACTTTTTAACCTTTTCACGTTATACAATGAACGCTGCGATGGCGAAAGAAAATGTCCGTGTTTAGCACCACGTTTATGTACTTCGTGCGCTTCTTCAAATCGACCAAGCAAAAGTAAGGCATCCCCATAATGGTAGTAAAATCGAGGCTCACACGCAGGACCCGTATCATTTTCTAAAGCTTTGCGGAATAACGTAATCGCTTCATCAAGTTTATTGTATTGAGTTTTTAAAACGAATCCATAGTGAGCAAGAGCAATGCGATCATTCGGCCACAGTTTTAGAGTTTCTTTTAGTACTTCGCCAGCTAAATCAACTCTGAAATGTAAATGTAAAATCAAATAATACCTAAGCGCACGTCATTGTATTCTTGAGAATTTTTTGTATTTATCATATATTACCTATTGGCCATTAGAAAGGAAATAGTTAAGTTGTTGCGATAAGAAACGTGGTTAGGATACCGGAGAATTAACAGTCGGTAGATAGGCTCGGCGCTCATGTAATTTCCTGTAAATATTATGAAACATTTATTCTATATGCCAGCATTAAAGTGCTTAGTCGTGATGTATTAATTACTTATAAATAACATAGTGAATACTGTAAACAGGAATGTTTAATGGTTGCCGTATGATAAATACCGTAAGTGTAGAATGTTTAATGTAGTATGACAATTGAACTGCTTTTATAAATACTTAATATTTTCACAAAATATTCAACGCGAATGCTATGAATCACCTGCTATTCTAGTTTATTGCGCAGTTGCAGGCACTGTTTATATTAAAATTGGTTCAGTTTCTTATGATGAGGTCTGAAAGGAGATTATGTACCTACCGTACTAGCGGCAGACCGTAGTTGAATGAATGTAATAAAATTAATTCATCTTTATTGCGCTACTTTTTGTTTAAATCTTATTATACATTGCATACAAACATCGATTTGGTTAGACAAACTGTAATATGAAAATAAATTAATTTCAAAAAGAGTAAGTTAAAAATTACTTAAGGGAACATTGCAGAATATACCTCTAAATTGTATTCTGTCCAAAGCTCTAGTGGCGACTTCGAGAAGTTTGCTGTCGGAGAGTTGTTCGTTCATATTGAGCAGGTGCATGTAGGCGGAGATAGCGCGCGTCAGCAGTCGGTTGTCGCGGCGTTTTTCAGCCTCGGCGTCTAAAGAGCGCGCCGCCAGCCAGCGCGCGCGGCCGCTCTCGTGCAACTCGGCGGCCGCCAGGCGTTTATTAGCCGCCGCCCACTCGCCCTCCACAAGTTAGTACACAATACACACATAATCCACACACGTTGCATTCGCATTTCAATGGTATGGACGAAGTTAGGGTTTCAGAACAATTGCTCTTGACTTATACACAATTAGTGAAATAATTTATGAACTCAAGTTTTTCTTTTTCGTTGAAAAGGCTACTTTTACGATTCATTTCGTAAATGATGATAATTAAACCATCGTGTTCAACACTTTTTCTTCAATGATATATTTTTCAAACTATAAACTACGTCAAAAAATCCTTTTATCGCTTTATTTGAGGGCCTGTATTACAAACGCATTACAATTTAAAGGTTATAAATATATTTTCTTATCTAAAAATAATTCTTACAAGAAATCGACCATCGCCTTATTTAGCATTCTAACTAGGTCCATAAAACACAAACATATTACTCAAAATTGTATTCGGGAAACATTAGGTATGTAAATTAATATGGACAGTCGTTGGCGACGTGCTGGGAACGAAGTGTGCAGGGTGCGGGCACAAAACGCGACCAGACCACGTCGCTTACGAGGAAAGGAAAAAAATGGCACAACGAGCAGGGTATGTAATAGGCAAAGGGTGCAAAAAAAAAGCTAAAGTTAGTTCAGCCAGTCCTGAAATTGAACATTTTCATTTACGAAGTAATTCATATTATTCTATAGCGGAAGGCTTATATTCGTCTGTAAACTACCTATTGGGGGATGAAATGATGATGAGTATTTTCAAAAGATAGTAATTATATCATCATCTTAAATATTACGTGTCTCACCACTGACAATAAATTAATGTTAGAAAAATCCAATGGTATCTAAAATAATTGCAAAAAATTAGTAACTCTTTCAATTATATAGGCGCGATTTAAGAAATTATAAACAAAGTGCTTTGTACTTCTTAATATTTTTATATGTATATTAAGTTTTTACGAAAGTTTTCTACTACTTACATAAGCCTTCTTTATTACATTACATAATTGTCATTATTGCCCTACTAGGCAAACTGGTTGACAACCGCAGAATGTTGGTTATACTGTGTACACAAAATAATAATGCTATATATTTGAATTTTTTTCCCCTAGACGGTTTTCACGGAGTGAGATACACTGATCAATTCTTTAACGCAAATAACTTTCTAGTATTGTTCTTCAAAACGTATTTTTTTAAGAGTATGTGACGAGACAAGTTAAGCGTTCACCTGATGGTAAGAGCAACGACTTCCTATAACAAATGCTGTGTCACCTAGAACATATCACCTTAAGACATCAGTTCGTAAGTGTCATATGCTTTCAGTGCACTTTAGACCGAAACACAGTAACGTTTGCCCACTACTGCTTCACGGCGGAATAACTGGCCCTGCAGTGGTACCTACCTAGACGGATCTCAGCATAGGAGTCAGACCACCAGTAAATGATCGTTTTCATAAAGTGTAAGTACTTGTCTCATAACAAATAACGACAACAAACATTTTGAATAAATACGAGTATAATACCTGGTGGATTTCTTGTTCAGCTAAATCAAGTTGCTGACGCCAATATTGATCGCTGGGTTCGCCCGGCCAATCATCTTCAACGCTGTTTCTCCCATCCTCTAAAATAAAGATTTATATTAATTTTTAATTATATTAATTTATTTATTATTAATTTGAAATGTTTATAGACGTTGACGTATGTACAAGAAAACTGAATATTACTATTTAACTAAAATTTTACACGAAGGTAAAAAGTAGTAAACTTGATGTGTAAGAGTAAACAGGCATTTTTTACTCGAACATGCCTTCCTCATCATTAACTTGGACCTTATCACCACTCTACACCGCGTGGAATTGTGGTGCAACATTTGCCTATTCCGAATTAATGAACAATTTCAATATTATTAATAAAATGCATTAAAAGTTAATATCACTCACATTTTGTTAGTCATGCCTACTATGATCGTTAATATGTTAAACCAGAGTTCATGCCTGCAGCTGTCTTAATAAAGGAAGCGGTCACACTCAAACGAGAAGTGTTTACTATATTTTTGATCAGGTCTGTGCGGTTCAGGCAGGCGCCCGTATTTTTCTTCGAGGCGACTTAACAATTCTGCGTCATCAACGTCTGAAATTTCTTCTTCATCTTCATCCTCTTCTTCTATTTCCTCCTCAATCTGCTCGTCGTCTATTATTTCAACGTCATCTGGAACTTCTTCAGGTTCCGATTCGTCAACGTCCACTTCCTTGGTTTCAGGGTTACTTTCTATGGGGTATTCCTTTTTTTCATCTACTATATCTTCTTCATCTTCAACATCTTCGCCATCATCACTGTACAATTCTTTATCGAGAACGTCGCTGGCCATACCTTGTTGTGGAATTTCCTGTTTTTATTAAGAAAACAACAAGATAGATATAATATTTTTATTAATTTCATACCATTAATTGATATTGCTAATGTACTTACCTCTGCTTCAAAATTCTTAAAGTCTTTTAGATCATCTTTTCTTTCTTGCTTACGAATTGGAACTGAATGTACGGTCTTTGTATCTGAAACAATCTTTTTATCTGGCTCCTTATGTACAGGCTCATACGTTTTCTGTGGTAGCAGGGGCGAAGATTCTTTAGGAAGGAGTGTCATGCGTCTATCAATTAAAGATGGAGTTTCCTCTCGTGTTGCATTCTCTTCATTTTCTGGTGTATCTGTTATAGGGATTAATAGTATGACTACCAACTTGCACGAATACTATTTATTAAAGTCGCCCAGTTATTAAAAGCGACGAAACGTAAAGGAACATGGCATTTTGACTACTATCAGATATACTATATACATTGACTACTTATCAGGTGTATAAAGTCTATGACTTATTCAATCGACAGTATAGCAAAGATAACGTGTAAGTATTCGGATTTAAAAAAATATATAAGTATTTATCTATATAAGTATTTTAAAATCACTGAGCCAAAACAGGGAATACCTTGAAATAAAGATTTTAAAATGAGCTAATTACAAAATAAACACTAATTGATAATTGCGCATATTATGCACATTGATAAAATAAAGGTATCTGTCTGCTGTCCAATTTCAAAACTTTCGATTCAACCGGTGCCTTGACTGAACTATAGATACTAAAATGAAAGAAGAAATATGTCAGTCATTCATATTACATGTTTTTTATCAAAAATCATGCGACATTAAGAACTGTCGATAATATTTGTGTATAAAGGTGAAAGAGCACTTCGTTGGCAAAGTAGAGTAAGTGAGTAAGAATGAAGTGAAGCGAAAGAAAATTAGTCAAAATGATGGGTTTTTGAGATTATTTACGTTTCGTCGCATTTAAAAACACGACAATAAATGTAACGTCTGAAAAAATTTTTGTGTAGAGGACGTACCTGTATTTTAAAGATGTTTTTTAATTTTTTGGTTATAGATAAATTTAACGTCGTCACAGTCAAACAAATGCCAAACATGGGACGTTTAAGGTAAACACGACGGTAAACTCATAAAGAATGCATCTAGTTACTACTCAGTTATGTTATGGTGTCATCCAGCAACATTGTCTTGGTTCACTTAATACGGGAGCAAGTAAGCATTAGGAGTTGCTGATGTGAATACGCACCGCGTGGCGCTGTCGAGCGACGGATAACGGCGTGTGTGGCCACCAGCAGCGCGCCACCCACCACCAACTTCAGCCACACTGCAACACACGCGTCACGCTTTAACCATAATTCTAAATTATATCTTAGCATGTCTAAAGTAGACAACCAAGACTCTTCATTATTATTATCGCGCATCAATTTCCAGCACACCTGGACAAGTTGTCAATCGTTATAGTAGGTGTGGGGTTGCCTACGTTGTGACATTGCAGTTGTCCGTACGTATGACTGCCACTTGAACACCTTTTTATCTCATCGCTTCTACAAGCTATGACGCCGGCCCATTGCCATTTCAGATTACTGATTCTTAATCTTGTTGTATTGCGAGCATCTTAGTTTCGGTTCGTTGTGAGTCAGATATTGGGTTCATTGATTCATATCTAAAGACCGGCAATGATCGGTGAACTTTGCTTTTTGGGGTTGTAAATAAATTTTTCGTTAGCATATTTGCGGCTTGTTTGTCGTTCCGCAATGTCTGTCTATAGTGCGAGATTTATTGAAGCCATTGTCATCAAACTTTAACGTTCTTTTCATTTAGGGTTTTTAAAAGCCCGTAAGAACAACTCTATGATTTTCCGGTAAAAAATTATCATATGTCCGTCTCCATGATGCAAGCTATCTCTGTGCCAAATTTCATCGTTTCGTTAACCGTGAAAAGGTAGCAAACAGACAGACGAATAGAAACTTACGGATAACGATGAAATCCACCCACTTTGCTTTTGTATCATTGTTAGATCTCAAAAAGTTCTGAAGTTAACACTTGAACTTTGTGGCTCACCAGACCTGATTTTTTAATTTCCATAGATTCCCAATTATTAAATTTTCCCAAATTATTAATTTTATATGGTATGGACCTGCCTGCTGAAACTGTTAATCGAGTCAAATGCGAAACGTTAATATTTACAATATGATAGTTTCAATACCCGACATGACAGACATTATTTTCAAAGGATAATCAAAATCTTAAAAAAATCTTATAAGTATAAATATCAATATAAATCTTAATAAAAATCTTATAATCTTAAAAGAAAAATCATAAAAGTCAAAAATCCTAATGATTACCAAGGCAGCAAATAGGTTTTTGATCGGAGGTGTGTTGAAAATCCATACTGGAGATACTTTGAATAATGTAGAACTCTATAAGGTAATTGTTTAAATATGTTTGGGTTACAAATGATCGTTAGTGGTACATAGTACAAATTATGTTATTTGGCTTCGCTTTGAGTAGACACGAAGTATGTTGAATCTTAATATTTTTGGGAGTCACTTCGATGATGTTTGAGACAGTAATTGTCATTTCCAATCAGCATTACTAAGAGCGAATTTCACCGTTGAAAATAAACGCGATCAGTTCAAACAAAACGAAGTTTAAGCGTTTACTCAGTTAAACGCTTAAACTTCGTTCAATGCTACAGTTTGCATTTCATCAACATCAAATGAACGCATTACGCGCGCAAAACGCAGAACGCGTTTAGAGAACTCTCATGGTCAATTGTTCAACTATGTAAACCCAAAATTGATTCCGTATTGTTTATTGTTTGCATACTTATGTGACCTATGTATAAAAACCGGCTGTTTGATGTCGTAAAATAAGAAATACATCGAGTATTTGTTTTAGATTCGGACGACATTTCATGTAAACTTCGTTTTACTAAACGCGATCAAAATGGAGCTGGTGAAACCGGTGAGACAAAAACCGAGATCAAATGATATCTTTCAACTTAGTTAAGTAAAACGGGGTTTTATTAAACTTGGTTTCCAAAGCGATTAGAGAAATCGGTTCTAATGGCGGATTTCAGCACCTACCTCTTTCCTATCGAGGTTTCGTGAGAGGCGACTAAGCCTTTATTTGTACAGTATACTGCTCGTGTGAACGCAATGGTGAGCAGGAATTTTTTGACTCATACCAAAATGGCGGCGACCTGAGTTGCCAGCCGTCACGTCTCGTATTCCGCGAGGGCAAAAAGTGGGCTACGTCAGTGGCCTCTGCCTACCCCTTAAAGGCGTGTCTGTCTGTCTGTATGTATGTATATAATAAAAAAAATAAAAAAAAATATATAAAAATAAGAGATATTATTTTTTTCATTTATGAGGCTTACCACTTAAACATTAAACATATTAAATATGATAAATTATTACAAGGCAGTTTTTAATTCTTGACATGGCTAAAACATCATTGATAATAATATGCGTTTCTGCTTAAAGGCTTAAACATAAAAATTTAAACAATTTATACATTCGTGCTTATTTCTTTTAAGATTCTGCGTAAGCGTGACAAAAAAATAAAAACCAAAAAGGCGATGTTAGTGTTACTGAAAATGCATTTTTACAGCACAGCACTATAGTACTCTTAAAGTAACACTTTCAGTACTCTCTTAAGGTAACACATAAAAAGACATTGATCGGCGCTACGGTATTTTAAAAACAAATGCAATATGGACATGGAAGTGACACTGGCCGTGGTATTGTTTAAAAATGTTACCGTATTGGAAGAATTTGTTATTGTTCTACTAAAATAAAGAAGATGCTGGAGAAATAAAATCGATGATATGTAGTCCGTTACATGGAACAGCGTGTAACGGATTCCAAACTCCATTAAAAAATAAAGGAAGCCTTTGGCGAGCAATTATACATGCGACGACATGTAAAGTCTGCCAATTTATCTGGAAGACTTGTTTAGACTCCGCAATACGGACTCCAAGCCCCTCGTAAAAGAGTGTAGGCAAGAGACGAGCAATAAGACATTTACAGGTAGTTATTTGATTTTAACTTTTTTAACCAAAAAATACTTGCTGTTCCTGGTTTATTATTAAACTCCGACGCAAACAGAGGGGGGTTATAAGTTAACACAGACAGATACACATCTCTGATCATGATCTGTGTATCTGTCTGTGGCATCGTAGCGCTCAAACAGATGAACCGATTTCGTTTTTTTTTTGTTTTGAATGTGGCTTGATCGAGAATTTTCTTAGCCATGATTGAAGAAAATATGTTCAGCCGTTTGAAGGTCATCAGCTCTTTTCTTAGTTGATGAAGGGATGTGAGAAATTTCAACAGATCTGATAGATTCGAAATTTGGTATCCTGTTATTTCAAAGATATTGTACGAAAATGTTGTTTTTTAAATTTCATACAAAAATAATATTATTTAATTCCAATGATATATCTAATGCACAACATTATACCATTTTAGCCCATTACACCTAATATGCATATCTATATAAATGTTGTATTTATTCAAATATGAGAATATCCTTAATGTAGCAGCAGCCACATAAGCCAAATAATAACGTTGTTAAAACTAATGTGGGGGCGGCGTAACAAAATCTGCAACTCTCTCACATCCCGTGGAAATCTTTAGAGACGACGACGACGTTAAGGCCCCCGACACCTATTTTCAGCAAAATGTATGGGACGATGACCAACATTTTAAAAGCAACTATCTGGGTGGATTGAAAAGTACTCGGCCTAACCAAGAAAATAAACACATACTAAATCAGTTATATTTTTATTTTTCTACATAATCACCATCAAGTTCAATACACTTTTGCCACCTCCTCTTCCAAGCATATAGACCGTTAAAAAAAATGATTCTTCCTTAGAGTCAAAATATGCGTCTACAGCTGCTTTGACCTCGTCGTTTGTAGAAAATCTTTGACCTCCCAAGTGCTTTTTTAGGTTAGGGAACAGAAAGAAGTCTGATGGTGCCAGATCAGGTGAATACGGCGGATGCGGTAACAGTTCAAAGCCACAATTGTGAATTCCAGCCATTGACTGTACTGACGTGTGAACACGGGCGTTATCTTGATGAAACAGGACTTTTCTTCTGAGCATTCCTCGACGTTTTTCTTTTATTTCCTCTCGTAAACGACGAGTACTCAGTAGTAATCAGAGTTTATAGTCTGACCCCTATCAAGATAATCAATCATAATCACACCTTTCGAGTCCCAGAATACTGAAGCCATCACCTTATTTGCCGACAAAATCGACTTAGCCTTTTTAGGGGGTGGTGAACCAGGTCTTCTCCACTGTTTTGATTGTTGTTTTGTTTCCGGTGTACAGTAATGAACCCATGTTTCGTCCATAGTAACAAAACGATTCAAAAAATCATCTGCATCGGCTTCAAATAACTCCAAACAGTCGCGTGAAATAGTCAATCGCGTCCTTTTTTGTTCAACTGAAAGCAGTCGCGGAACCCACCTCGCAGACACCTTGTGGAAACCCAACTCGTTGACAATGATGTTTTGAGTTCGTTCATAAGAGATGCCTATAATCTCGGCTATCTCTCTAATTTTTAATCTGCGGTCTCCCATTATTAAATCAAGTACTTTTTAATATTTTCGTCAGTAGTTGACGTCGAAGGCCTTCCAGAGCGGGGTTCATCTTTCACACTCTCTCTACACCACGCTTAAATTCTGCTATCCATTTTGTGACGGATGAATATGACAGAGCACAATCGCCTAATGTACTGACCATGTCATCATGGATGGCTTTTGATGATAGCCCCTTCTTATGGAGGTACTTAATGACGGCACGCTGCTCGATTTGCTCCATTCGCGGAAATTATGACCGATTACTTTGTTAATAAATTTATAAAATCACAACTAATTATCGCACACGTTTCGAACTTCACACAATGAACTAGTCTGAACTGAACTAAATAATGTGGGTAGATTTGATTTTCAGAATTGAATGGATCTGTGTTAGGCCGAGTACTTTTCAATCCACCCTCGTATAAGTAAATTAACGCTGACGAAATTTTGAGTTTAATTCCTTACTCGCCTTTTACGAGATCCATAGGATGAGACGGAATGGTAGTATTCTTTTAATGAGCCGCCACCACACGGCTAAAGGAAAGGAAGGAATTAAACTGCTCACCACCTATCACACCAAGTGCATTATATTGTTTTGGTGAAACGTGGAGTCATCTGTTTTTGCAGTGAGTGCCCAGTCTCTGACTACCCCTTATGGGATACAGTCATGATCTTATGTATGTATGAAATTTTGAGGATGGTCAAAATTCAATACTAATATATGCAAATACAACCGTCATAATAAATAAATTCTGTTGAAAATAATTTGAAAAAAGGTTAGCTCTACGAATACCTCTATCCAAAAACTAATACCCATAAATAAACTCGTAAATAATATACACAATATGTATATATTTAACATTACAAGTTCTTGTTTCACTCAACTTTGTTTTGTTTGTTCGCAACATTTTAAAATTCTTTTGCGACAATCTACTCTGTGCGACTGTTTGACCATAGTTATTATGACATTACGGGTTTTGACATTGTCAGTATGAACTTAAATATTTATTTTAGGTTTCTCGCTTATTCTCAATACCAAATCTATGCATAATATCATTTGCGCAATATTTTTAAAGAGGTTACAGTTTTCTCTTCACATGCGTAAAATATTATGAAACAATGATGAAATAAAAGATATATTTTTTAAAACGTTTATATTTTTGTTTTTAATAATCAAGGCAGTTGTTAGTAGAAATATTAAATATACTTTTCAAGAACATAAAGTTTGTATTACAATTACAATAGTTATAATTATTAAATTAAAATAGTGCTCTGTTCAGAAAGTTAATGAGCGCAAGCGGGTCGAAACTTCAGTAATATTATTAGCTAAATATAAGATGAAGGTAAGCTTTTTTACTGAAAGGGTTATAGTATCTAAAGCGCAAGCTGGTGGAAACTTTGAATGCATATTATGTATGTTATAGTCCCTAAAATGTACCATGATTAATATGACAGAAATTCGCCCCATGACGTATTTATTACACATTAGTTTCTTAGTTCTACGGATAAGAAACAGTACGCAACAAATCCTGCATGGTCGTTAAAAAAGTGTCGAACCGATGTTTAGGAAGTAATTACCGTTTCGGATGGGTAAGCTCAAGTAAAAAAATAATTCTTATTTTAAAGTTTTACTTTTCAAAATGTGCAAAAAGGGAAATATTAATGTAAAGTACGCAAAGGAACGACTACTGCTATTGCCCAGTGTAATTTTTTGAAAAAAAAAAGTAAAGTTTCAGCCTATAAATGTCCCACTGCTGAGCACAGGCCTCCTCTCATTTCTGAGAGGGTTTTGGAGCTAGGAAGAATCCGCCACGCTGCTCCAATGTGGGTTGGCGGACTTCACATGTCTTTGAAATATTTTTTATTTCTACGACATGCAAGTTTCCTCACGATGCTTTCTTTCATCGCCGAGCACATGGTAAATCAGCACTTAAAATAACAATTTTTAGAGGTGCCGGCACCGGGGATAGAACCCAGGTCACTCGCGTACTATGAAATTTAAAGCGAGCGCCTAGCCCCAGAGCTGCGACGGCTCTATTAATTAAAACAATTTTTTTGTAAATAAGTCAAAAATATGAAAGATTTATGATATTTTACGTGATTGGTACGATAGGGCCATAGTAAAACCACGCAATGAATCCCGCAAACTTAACTATTTATGTAATAGTGATCTGTGTGAGCGAAAGAACATAATGAGAAAAAAATTTGACGCGAACATACGCTCCAGTGAAGACTGGAACTTTACGTGTGCGAAATAAATAATTTAGTAGATTTGGAACGTGACGTACACTGAGAAATAATGTGACAAGTATATTAATGTATGGCAATACTTGATTTTTAGGTGATAGTCTTCTATTTTTATTGCAATGAAACAAATAGGATTGTGCAACTGTCATTCTAATCATCCTACACTTTACGGACAAAGTCAACAAAAAGAAAATATTTACTTACTCTGTGAGGACGCTTCTTGCTTTTCAAGGCGAAGCTGTTCTTGACGCTTTTCATACTCCTCCTCATCTGCCAACGTATCAGTTGGCTTGTCTGATGATGGTTCATCTTCCAACTATTTGAACATTGAAATTAAGTTTTTACTGCTACACACTTATATCAAGATTTATTCACATATGTTTTTTATAAAATTTACCTTTGTTGATTTAGAGTTTTTCATTGAAATTATCACAAAATAACTTTCGATATTAAAATGTAAAACTTGTAAATGTTTCAGATATTTACCTCGACAAATGGTTTCCCTGGAGGCACTGTAATGTGTTCGACCACAGGTGGATCAATATCTTCAGCCTCCAAAGAACTTTCATCCTCATCTTCTTTAAATGCTTCTTCACCTGATAAAAAGTATATCCCTTTGATTTTAAGGTTACCCAATTTAAACATGCGCAAAACTTATGCGTGCTTTAAACTTATTTTTCTCTCATTTACTGAGCCTATAAACTGGTCGTTAGATTCCTAAGCAGAAATCCGTCTAGATAGGTAGGTACCCACACAATTTGAAGCACACCGAAAGCTAGCGTAATTACTGAGCGTATGGGACCTAAGAACTGATATCATAGGGTGATAAAAGCTTAGTTAGACAGAATATTTGCTATGGGCAGAGGTTGCACTTACCATCAGTGAACGATTTGTTCCCACTGTATCTTACTTCAATAAAAAAAAAATCTCATCAACATTAGAGTCAGTAATAAAAGTATAGAAAGTTATGAGAGTAATGTGCTCTTATAAGTAAAATAAATCACACACCTGTTTCATTTTCATTGTCATCATCATCATTTCCTTCATCTTCCTCATCTTCGTCCAAAATTTCCCTCTCAATTCTTTCTATTTCTTCATCGCTGTCTTCCTCTTCTTTGTCGTCCTCAGGATCCTGTTACATATTCACAAAAACAGTGGTATAATGGTCATGTACATATATCAAATATAAGCAAATCGTGTTTATCTCTATAGTGTAGTATTTTATTTGATTTGCGCTCGACCACACACTAGCAGATCAAATGTAGTTAAATGAGTGACTGATTGTGCTGTTTTATCTATGCTTAAAAGTGTGGATAACTTACTTCAATATATTTTAGGTAAATAATTAATGTAGCATCCCTGACAAACATAAATGACTTATTGTTAATTATAATTATAAATATCACACCAGTATCATTATATAAATTGTAAGGTCAGTAATTGGTTACAAATGAAAGGTTACACATAACAATAATCTTCTGAAGCTCTAATGTTAAAAATTTGTTGATTTTGAATCTCAAATCATTTCAAATTAATGCAATGTCAAAGTATTGGTATAGTACACACAAAGAACCGTTTTTAACAAAACTGCATTTTCAAGCATTGATTTTTTTTTATTTAAAGTTAAGTTAGAAGTTTTTATTTATGTCCATATTCATAGCAAAAAATAAAATGTATTATTTTTTAAATGTTAGCTACCGTTAGTGCCAAACAAAAATATTAGCAATTCTGACAATCATTCGCAATTTTAATAGTTCCACACATTTTATTATAATAGTTTAAACCTCATTTTCATTAGGTGTGTCTGAGTCATTTTCAACATATTTTTCATAATGTTTGCTTGAACCTTGCTCAAAACTTTCATTTTCATCGTTGTCGTCATTGCCATCATTATTTGCAAGTACATTGCTCTCTTCATCACCTTCTTCACTATAATTTATCATGTCTTGGATAGACTCATCATCATCTTCTTGGTCCTCTTGAAAATCATTATCATTTTCTTTATTATCATTGGTGTGATAATATACTTCACCTTTATAATACTTCTCGTTTTGAATTATTTCATCATCCTGTTTAAATTTATTGCGGATATGAGTACAAAAATAATTTATTCCACCAAAGAAAGCTTTTCAATAAACCTATTAAAATATGGATATTAGTATAGCACACCAAATATAATATAGTAAAGTTATATATAATATAGTTAAATAACCATTAACATATTATTTTTCAACAATTTAGAGAATTTTTTACAATAATCACACCTCATCATCATCCAATTCTTCTAAATTCTGCTCTTCACTGCCATCATTGTTGGTTTCTTCTTGATCATCATAATCTTCTTCTTCATATAAGTCATTATCGTCACTGTGATTACCCTCGTCTTCATTATCACTGTCAATATCATCTTCCTCTACGTGAATATCTTCTCTTTCTTCTTCATTTTCATTGTGATCATCTTCTTCTTCTTCATGTTCCAAAGCCACGTCATGAGGATCATCGTCATCACCATGATCATGAATGTTTTCATAATTCTGATTAGATCATAAAGAGGGGAATTATAATGTAAAATGTGATGGCCAAGTTCCTATTACCCTAATTTCAGTATTATTAACCATTTTAGTGATGACAAATAAGAATCTATAAAAACATTGTATGTTTTCTCATGAATACCAAAGGAAATAGAATACAAAAATTAATTTATACTTAATATCATTTTTTTTGTGCAAAATAAAAATGTCACAAATCTGCTTACATGGTGTTTTAATTCCAAAGTATGTTCATCATGATGGTCATCGACTGGTGCATCTTCAATCCAACCCTCTAAGACACCAGAGTAACGAGATTCTACAGCATTGGCTTCCACTATTAAACAAATGATAGACAAACTTAAAAGAATCAGCATTACTTTTCTGGAATTCATTACAATAACGGAATGAAAGTTAATTACGTAAGATCCAAAAATTTACAATGGGATGTATTACCTACTTTTTGGAGAGCACGGCCCGCCCTTCGTTCATAGTGCGCACAAGGAAACCAATACCGCCACCAGTTACCCTCCACCACTATAACACTACCACTAGGCAATACACACCACTGAAGTCGACAACATGACATGAGTTTCACCTCAAAACGAGGCATTATCAAGTGATATTAAGTCGCTTTTAAGCAATCAGCCACTAAGTGAGCTATGCGGTCAAAGAGCAGCCTATTCATAGTCTTAGTGATGAGTTTATCATAGATTTATTCAATGTAGATGCAGCTGCAGTTTTACGTGACCATGTATGTTGAAAAAACAATACAGGGTTGTGTTTTGTGGCAATCTATGGCTTATGTTCAGCAGTTGACTTATGTTGGGCTGAAATAATGATAATTGAGAGTGAATGTATACTGTATTTCTTTTCTTTTTTTAAAAAACGATGCCCCACACTAGGATTTCTCCTGTGTCGTGGGTGCGTTTTACAGACATAAATTCCACATGCACAAACATCCAGACCCGGAACATCTATCTGTAGGTCATACAAATATTTATCCCGTGCGGGAATCGAATCCGCGACCCGCGGCACAGAAGTCAAGCGCTTAACCACTGCGGCAACCGAGCCGACATCACATCAATCTTAGCAAATTTTATTTAGAAAGATGATTAACTGTAGAAAAGGTATAGGGTTGTCCTTTAATTATGTTAAGGTTTGTGCAGGGGAAAGGGAGTCAGGAAATAATTACGATATAATAACATGACACTCCCATGTATTTATAGTCTGACTGATTTTTTACCAATAAGGAATTTAATTGTGCGTCACAAGTAATAAAAATATATGTGATGGGTAGGAAGGGGGAGGAGGGAGTGTATAAAAATGGCTTAAAAAACCTCATGGGATTAAATGACAGTGTATTTCTATTCAAGTACAGAATTTTTGTTATACATTTTTTTTTATTGACATATTGACAAAACGAGCAAAACATTCACCTGATGGTAAGTGCAATGTCTGCCCATAACAAATGCTGTGTCACCCAGAATATTTCTGTGAGACACCACACTGCGCCCGTCACCCTGAGACATCAGTTCTTAAGTCTCATACACCCAGTGATTACGTTAGCTCACAGTGCCCTTCAGACCAAAACAGTAATGTTTGCACACCTGGCTCTGGGGTGGTACCTAGACGGATTCCTAATCCTACCACCAGTTACAGATATTTTTGACATTTCTGAAATTAATGTGGTTACATGCCATTTCAATGCTTCACATTTGAATGCTACTCATTCAAATGTGAAGCTCAGCACAGTGTTTTAGAGCAGACAAAAGAATAGATCCATCAATGTTTCTTTTTATTATTTGAATAGGCATTCAAGATTTATTTAACTAGATTCAAATTAAATACTTACATTCAGAAAGCCCTCTATTTTCAAGAATGATTAATCCAACTAGTGTGACCAGAACAGCCAAAAGAGAGAAGAAGATAATCTTTGCACACCAATGTCCACCTGTGTCATGATCATGATATGAATGCATAAACACATCGCCTTCACCGAAGACTGCTGCTGTTCCACGCGGCTCTTCCACTCCAAGATCATCTACGGTGAAGAATACATAGGTAATTTAAGAATTTATGAAAACCTTAAACACTTTATTTTTTATTAAACATCCTCACCTTTTCTTCTTCTTTTATCTTTACGTTTTCTTGGCTGTACATCACCTGACATGATTCGTTTTAGTCTGGCGCTCTGCAAGCGACAGATATGATTTCTCTATTGTTTCATAACCCTGTGTAAACAATGCAAATACAACATAAGATCTTAAGTGCGCATTAATCTAAATGCGCAATTTTCGTAAATGTAATTCGTAGTAGCGCACATTGACAATTTAAAATAACCTACCTAACAGAGAATCACTGCTAGTTTCTTGAATTTATTTTAGACTTTAACCTAAAAATAACCGGTGAAGACAGCTGAGGACAGAGATAGATATACGAGTACAACAGAAGTTACATTCTACAAAATATGCTATACAGTATACACTATACAGTATATTATCTAAGTATATATATTTCACAAGGTAAAAATGATTTCTGTGACAGAAGTCAGCTGTCAGATCGAAAGTATTAACGTCTATTATTATTAGTTTAAATACCTAAAATTACTAGATTTCCGATCTTCGTTCTTATGAATTGGAAAATTAATTATAGAACCTAAATCGTGTTTTTTGTTTTGTTTATAACAGTCCGACAAATCTTCATCAAAAATCAACTATTATTGTCAATGATACCTCAAAATTTTAAGTTTTGCTACTGATTTAAAGAATGGAGATAGAGAATGCATACACGCCGCCGGTGTAAGACTTGCCTAAGACCCGTAATGGCGTATGCATGCGTCGCGTTCGCTCACGCGACGGGCAATCAATTGGCGAGCGTTCAAAATCGATTCTTGCGAACTGCCACCGGAGACGGTTGGTACCAACGCAACGTAGATCTTCACAGCGACTGTGAAATGCCCTTAATCTCTGAACACTTCAGAGAATTATCACGGCAGGTTTTTTGAAAAAGCCGCGGTTCATCCAAACCCGCTGGTGGTTAAAGCAGCAAATTACCGACCAAATAGAAACGTGACCGAACGCAAACGTCGCCCTCGAAATGTGCTAGACGACACGGACGTCTCAGCACTCCCTGACCACGATACGGTCAGTCACGATCCAGGCTACACTGTACACACAGTTAATAGCTTTAATATAACACGCACCACGACGCGCGACCGCCGTAGAGAGCGGCGCGCAGCAGTCGACAATCACACCGCGTACACACGATACACCCGTGTTCCAGGGCGGTACCGCCCAGAGTTAACGGCAACGGAATGGAGGCCCGCAGTCTCCCTCGGACGGTCATTAGACGACTTAAAAACCTTTTAGAGATATTCTAAATCGCGCAAGCACGCAGCAAGCGCGACAGTCCGAATTTCGAGGTTCTGTAAGAGTTTATTTATGTATTTATGTTTGGGTCAAACCAAACCTGGCACGCGGGCCCCTGGCCCGTGAGCACAGTATTCGATGAAGCTGTAAAAGCCAAAAAGCTAACAGCAATTACATCACCGAAATTATATACGCCGCCGGTGTTCGCAGACACATAAGTGAATTATTTTCAACCAGTCTTATGTCTGTCTATCTCACGCAAAACTATTTAATAATTCTAAATTTTTTGAAATTTGTAATGATAAATTGATAAAAAAAATTAAGCAAATTTCAGTAAAGTTAATATAATTTTTACAGAATGTAAAAATTGGTTTTAAAACTTATGGGAGGAGGGGAGAGGTACCGCGGGGAAAAGGAATCAGGTGGATGAGTAGCTACCGCCTTACCCCGTGATGGTGGGGGAGGGCAAAGACAGCGCTTGCAAGGTGTCTGAGAATAGAAACCTGCAAACACTTGGTTAAAACATGTCCGGGCAGAGTTTTTCCACTTTTCACTTTCACAAAACTATAACAAGGACATGTTACTCACTCTTTATATACAATTTTGGCCATTGCTGGCCAGCGGACCATTTCCTCACCCAAGTGCCTTTATTTATTTCGTATCTTTTTATACATCAGTTTACAATTTTAAAAGAATAATTTTCTTACAGCAATATATATGTATAATAACTTAAGACTAAGGATTTCCGCCTGCTTTACATAATTGCAGGCGGAATATACATTTGAATGTAGTGCGAACACTACATTAGCAGCACTATAAATATAAAACGGCCTGCACGGAGCGGCACGAAGCTGAAGCCCTATCACAGAGGGGACAGAGACGACCAGGAGTCATTTACTTCCCTCAACTGATTAAAAACGCCTGAAACCGCATATACCAGCGGTTGTCTGGAAGATATTGCTGTCAGCAGTAAGACCGCCCATTGCTCACTCTTAGTGTATCTTTTTATTTCCAGTTTACTTTTTTGTCAATAATTTTAAGGTTTGCAATAAAGAATATATAAATAAATAAATACCAGATCGAAGAACTTCTCTACATACCCGCAGTTTCCATACAAGCCTGGCGGGGCAAAAAGGGCCCCGCGCAGTGTCACCACTGCCAACAGTTCCTCCATTTATCGCACTGCTGTCATAGACGTCAAGCGTGCGTATGTTGTGGTGCCAACCAGGCCAAAAAATTTAACAACATATTCCCCGATTGTCCGTTGCCCACTCGTAGGTAGGCAGGTAGGCCAGCTGGACTTCTTCGAACGGGGTTCCACCTGGCTGGCCGGACCGCGCCGGGGGCGACGTGAAAACATAATATCGCAGCATACAAAATGCACCCTAGTGGCCCATATGCCGTTCCATATGGCGAATTCAAGCCACATAGGAGTGTCATTGCCTCGGACAGTTTCAGCACCTTTAACGGGGCACGAAAGATCCCGAAGACGTAGCGCGCGGTTTTAATCGCTCCGTGGCCGCTCTCGGGAGATATGCTCTACTGAACGTCGTTTATTCTCAGTTTCTTATGTTGTATATGGCTTATTAATTCCAAGTTTCTTACGAACATCTACATATTAATTCTCTTCAGATTAACAGTATTTTGAGCATATAGAGGATGTCATACAATCTTTGCGGTCTTGTTTTTACGTGTTAGAGTTCTTAAATGATTTTTATATAAACCCTAACTTGTTCTTCCACATAATATCCTACTTTTATACATATTCTTAATTTATTACAATAAACTTTGACTATATAATTTTAAAAAAAGACATAATACTGCATGGGAAAGATTAACAAAATATGTTGTAACATGATATTACATATTCTAAGTTTAGTTACTATTTAACTTATTTGCTACAGTTAAAATACTTTATTTTTATTCAAACTTATCCTATTCCGTTATGGTAACAAACTTATCTCTATACGCGGTGTCTAACCCTCGCTAGTTGTTGCACCCTAAAAGTTTCTTAGATAACTACGTCATACAATTGTTAAACTTATGTTGTTCATATCTTACCACTAAAATAAATGACCTTAGTAGAGGACTAAATAAGTTGAATAAAAAAAACAACGCTATAGATTTCTGAATATATTGCTATAGTGGCATATATTTAGTTTTCAACTATACACTACCTGAGTTTATTTCATTTATCAAAGGCATTTCTGATTACAAAATTTTACCAAAAAGTACAAGCGTAAGTAAACGATGGGAAAAAATTATGCAAAAATTTTTAGGAGACACTCAATTTGCTGTTAACTTCACTATAATCCATACCTACCTCTTTTAATGTTAATTTCTCTATAGTTGTGCCATCTGATACCTTGACATGTAACTAACAAATTATAATACTGCTAAATCAAAGAGATCTGTTCTTTAGATACGTCTGATTGTATTTTCTGTTCATCTTAAATTAGTAGAGTGGCAGTTCTCTAATACCATTTATTTTGTATGAAGACTGAATAGCCTGGCGACGACTCACATGGAATGATTCACGAAGAGTGTACGATAAAATCCTCATAAATCATATAGGGCGCTAATGTAGCAATACGTATGATCTGCGGATATCGGTATTAGATGAAGTGAAGTACGCATAAGGAAATTACTAATATATAAAAGTAGTTGTATCGAATACTGTAATTAAGAAGTCAATTGATAACGTAGTGTAGTGAAAATTTACGCGGTATTAATCTAGTAAAATAAAGTTCTGCTTTTTCACTGGGACTTGAAATTCACTTTTATTCATTTCCTGAAAATAGCTAAGTAAATAGGTACCTATACCGAATAAGAACCTTTAGTACGATTACTGAATTAAGATTTTTATATCAAAACTTACCTGGAAATAAAATAAATGTTGCTTTATGCTCTACTAAAACTCAAACTCTCAAACAGTGACACAGACTTTTGGCGCCAACTCGAAAAGTGGCGGTAGTGTTTTTTTTTAATTTTGTAATTTCTGTTTAAATTTGGAGTTTTGATGTTTAATATTGATAGTTTATTATGCAGCAAGTGCTCCTGAAAGTTAACAGTCATTGGAAAATTCAATTCAAGACCAATATTGTGCTTTTCGTTTTGTTGCCATCAGTCCAGCAAATCTATATATGGCTGACGCACAAACCAAGCACAAACTGTACAGGCCAAGAAATGGGGAAATAAATAAATAAAGTGAAAGGATCATCTATTTAAAGTCTAATGTGATGATCAGAATAATGATCAGAAATTGTCAGTGTAAATGCATTTAAGCGAGTGATTAATAATTTGAATTACTAACTAAAAAGTTTGTCAGTGGCATATGCACAAACCACGCGATGCCAAAAAAAACAATTACAAAAACAAATTGACACATATTGAAATTTTCTATTTCAGTACAGTACAAAACTGCTAAACTTATTCATCTTTTAATTTTTTACTTTTCGGAGACTTCGATGTTATAGTATATTATTGTATTCTTTGCACAGATTAAAGTAATAATATATATTCTCCGGGTTTCTATGTCACAATGTAAATAGAAACAAATTTACAAAATTGTTTCTATTTACCTTGGGAATTCATTCTCGCCTCTTTTTATGATTCTGTTAGAGTACCTACATGTTAGAAAATGAGTAAAGTAATAGTGCTTTATGATGGGTATTCGAAAATGGGTGCAAACGACGAGATGACTGCTAATTGTAGTTGCACACTGATTATTGGCGTTCATAATATTATCGTTGACACTATGACTGCTTGGGATTCTGAAAAAATTAGAACTGGTGTGTTTTTAAAATTTAGTAAAATAATTACTTAGATGAAACTCTTGATCTAGATACTTGAAAATGAATATTGATGCCTCTCTTTCTAAAATGATGGGATACAACTGCTGTAGCCTATAATAGTAGTAGTCCTGAATATATGTAATCAAAACCTTACATTTTTAATTTTGTCTCTATTACAACACTTTAATATAGTGAGCTGTGTTTTTTATAAGACCTAGTTATAAAAGTTACTTTAATGAGAGTTATGCAATTGACAGAAGCTTCTCTAGCTGATAGGTGTCCAACAGAGTAGATTAGCACCTACCTTGTTCCTACCGAGATGTCATAAGAAGCAACTAAGGAATTGTATGGACAGCCTTTATTCATGCAGAATAACACTGTAATATGCAATGCTGTCACTATACTGCTTGTAATGCCTACCAAACTGAAATATGTACTTACGGACATACCGCAAATGACAACAAAAAAATGACAGCAATGTGGATCATCATCCATTACGTTTCATTTCCATCTGGGCAAAAAGTGGTAGTAGTAGACTATGTGTGGTCTCTGCCTACCCCTTTTATGGGAAAAAGGGTATGACTATGTATGTATGTATGTACTGTAAAATACTTCCCCACAAATATTGCATAATGTTAGTCAACATTTTTTATAATTAAACAACTTATTTGAAAAGCTAAAGCTTTCCAGAGTTCAGACAGTGAAGTGCAACCCATTTGATTTTCACTAATTGAGCAAATATTTTATGATGTCTATACTATAGCTATAAAAAAAACTTTTTGCTGATTTTATATTCATATGTTTATGAGAGATGATAATGGTCTTTTTAAACTTTCATTTTGGCTAAAAAATATTAACTCCAATTATGCTTAGGAAGGAAATTGTGATTTGAACTAACATTCCATAAATTACTTCCTAGTGGTAAACTGTAGGTAAAAAAACTGTAGGTAAAGGTTGATTTAGCACTATTGTGGTTCCCTTACTTTCAATTTTTGTAAAACTCAAAAAGACTAGTAAAAACATAGGAAAATATAATATTCTTTACATCTTACATCATCTATTAATTCATTCTTAATTGTTTTTTAAAGAAGTAAGTGACTAGGCGACCAAAATGATCTGTCCATAACAGTTCCAGGTTCACCTAGATCTTTGCACTGGAAAGTTCTGTGTAGTGCAGTGCGCTCCTCATCATGAGTCATGAGTTCTAAGTCTCAGATGCCCTGTGTAACATAGTGAAGTTTGAACTGCGGTGATACCGCTTATTTAGGTACCAACACCTAAATAAGCGGATTCCTGCGTCGTACATTCTGCCCATTTCCTGGGCAAACTGTACCTTCTGCCGACTTTTGCACGACCTCACCACCCTTTTGTCACCCACGGGTCGACACAGTGTCAATTCAAGAAAATATATTTGATTATGTTATTAAGAAACCAAGATTTTTATTACAGCTTGTAGCCCCTATATAAGAAACTCTAGAAATTGTTCATACGTCCTTCATCACGGTATTGAACATTTAACGACGCTATCTATACACATACAAGATCTAAATAGTACTGGAGACGTCAACAATCGCCAAAAACTGATGACCCGTATCATCATAGTAATGTAATGTAATAATACATGGTAAAATGACAATCGTGTTAAAAGGTTACAAAGATAATATTTAAAGGTATATAGGTATTTTAAGTATTACAGTTATATTACAATTTCGTCGTGGCTGCAAAAAATGCTCAACTGGATTGAACTAAATTTCCTATCCGAAAAATATTAAAAGCCATCCCAGCAAATTGCACAAGATTGGTTCTTATTTTCATTTTTGAATATTAAACATTTCATAACTATATTATAGACAAGTGTTTTATATTTAAAACGATAATAATTTAAGGGTGTCCCGCGCTGAGGAATAAAATAAAAGGTCGCGTTAGTTATAGTATAGGTACATTTTACAAATCACTTGAAATTCGGTATGTTAACGAATTATGAGTAGCCTTATATGGCTTATGTTTAAGTTTAAAAACATCATCATTCGTCTTATAAAATCTGACCGCTCCTCGTGTACCAAAGTCTGTAAAATTCTCCTCAGCTGACTCAATCTGACCATTTTCATTTAAATAAAATATTGAGTATGTATTAAATATTGAATAAAACATTATGTATGTATTATTCGTATAATATAGTAATATTAACTTCTTTGAGTTATGATCATCTTATTACATCTGGCCATTTTTAAAATTGCTCACACTTTAGTAACGGAGTTACCGTTTCAACAACCCTTTACCTTCAGTTTGTCATTAAAATTATAAGCATTAAATTTATTATTCTTTCAGCTCTTCAAAAACATCATATCGCACCTCAAGATATACATTATGTAATTTCTACTCATGGCCACTCTGATCATATAGGAAACAATAATCTGTTCCTTAAAGCAAAACATATAGTTGGCTTCAGTATTTCTTTCGAGGACAAATATTATAACTATCCATTTGATAAAGGTGAGAAAAAGTTGGTTAATTTTTATAATTTTGATCATTCATGGTGTTTAGTCTGATTCAATAGAATTATTTACAGGGGAAGAATATATTATTAACAATACAGTTAAAGTGATTCCCACTCCAGGGCATACATTATCTGATGTCACAGTTTTTGTTACATCTGCAGACAATGAACAAATTGCAATCACAGGTTAGTTTGAATAATGAAATTAATTGTATTAAAGAACATTTAGTCTATACACATTTTAAAAAACAGAAAATTCAGGTATAATATTAGCGTTAATCCGGAATTGGATCTGCATTTAGAGCAAATCATTATCGTAAACATAGGGACCAATTTCCTGTGAGCTACGTTTATTAATATTCAGTTAAGTAACTACTCTGCTATTCCATAAAATTATAAGTTTTCCAAGCATTTACAAAATAATTGACACCTATTATTAGGATAAACAGTAATTTATAAAAACTAGCTATACCCGCGACGACGTTCGCGTGGAATCTATGATGTATGTAGTTATAATTGTTTAAAGTTTTTTATAAATTGGAGTTGTAATTGATGAAAAAAATCACATAGTGCTATCCGTGTGAGGAACAGGAGCTGATGACGTGGTCTACTCTAGCCGTGTGTCCGCCTGTCTGGCCCATGGGCTTCGTTTATAGTCATAGCGAAGCAGATGCTGACTGAAACTGAAAGCACTTAAAGTGGAACGGGAAATAACTGAGAATATGCGCGATAAGTGGAATAAAAACGTATCTTTATATATTTTGTATAATCGTTGGGCACGTCTGTCAGTGATCGCTCGCTTATAAACGACTTATATCGCTTGAGACCGATTAAGGTCATATTCACATAATATATTTTGTCGACGATGGTTCATAACTATGCTAGGATCCGATAGGTAGCGCTGTTGTTAAGTTATTATTAGTTTATATTATAACTAAAATAACTCATATTGACGATATAAATATATTGAGGCCCAAAAATAAAATTACAAAGTCCGGGTGGTGGCGCTGTGATCGTGTGACTACAAAGTTTCATATTTAAATGTAATTTTGAAATCAAACTCATCGCGTCACTTACTGAAACGGGCGGGACAACGTCTGCCGGACCAGTTCATATATATAATATTTCAGTTTAGATTTAGCAGTAAAATTAAGGTTAAACCAACTTTTAATTATTTAAATTTTTTAAATTGGGGAAGCCAATAAGCAGTCAATTTATTACTTCTAATACATATTTTCAAATGTACTCTATGGATTCGACGTTGTTAAATGTTTTTACATTTGGTTGGTTGTGGACAACACATCGGTTGTCCACAATGGCTTCCTAACAGTAAAACCACCCCTGCTTTGGTGAACGTCGACGGTACGAAACCTATCCCATCTTTACCTGTAATCGTATGCTGTTACTGCTCTCGGATATGATGATCAGCGACCGTTTTCAATGCATAAATGTAATAAAACGCGCTGCAAGGTCTGTAAACCATATCGTTAATGATTTCCTGCAAGACAGGATCTTCATTCAGGTATAAGAAATTGGCCACTGATTAAATGAATCAACGTCACAAGGGCGAGTTTTTCAAGCAGCTAAAGTAATATGTGGGCGTGGGATAGTCAATGTTTTTTCCATTCTACTCTAAACATGAAACTTAGAGTTGCACGAAATACGTTCTCTTTTATATGTAGGTCGGTCATCCACTTACATTTTAGATTAACATTAACGATGTGCTAGCGGTTAACGATTCTCTACAGACTAAATAAAAAAATATTGAAATCAATCTCTATTGTGTATCGCCTTAAGGGATGATTTTAAAAATGCTGAAACACTTTATTTCTTACCAAATGCTTATACATGATCTCATCTGTCATCCCCTCCCTATAAAAACTTGAAGGGGGTGACCCTTCAAGTTTTATTTTTGTGACAATAGTAGCATTATGTCCGACTCCAAAATCCAATCTATCTCTGTACCAAAATGCATTCAAAATTGGTTTAGCGGTTTAGGCGTAAAGAGACAGACAGAGTTACTTTCACATTTATAATATTAGTTTGGATAGGTTCATCATCATTTCAAGCCTATCACTAGCCCACTGTTGAACTTAGGCGTCCCCCATAGATTGCCACAAAAGTTGGTAGCTCTCGTTTTGGGAGGATTTTGCCATAGTTGCCATGCTTGACAGACGGGTTTGCAGCCGCAATTTGGTTATTCATATATTTAATAAAGTTAGGAATACATAGCCTCTAATTTTTTGATTGTCCTTGGCTGCGCAGGCGCCGAATCTTGCTGGAATACTAAGTTTATGAACAGAGTTTGCTAACGAGTTTTTTTTATAACTGTTTTATGGTAATTACCTACAACAGAACAGCCTACAACAGAACTCATTTTTCTTAAATGAAAATCTCCTTTGGGTTGGCGGATTTCACTTGTCTTCGAAATATTTTTTATTTCTTAGACATGCAGGTTCCTGACGATGTTTTCTTTCACCGCCGAACACGTGAAAAATCAGCACTTAAAGTTGCAATTAACAATTTCAGTTGCGCCGGCACCGGGAGTAGAACCCAGGTTAACTAGCGTAATATGAAATTTAAAGCAAGCGCCTAGCCGCTTCTTTGACCTGAATATAATTCTCCTAGACAAACCATGAAGATGTTTTCAGACATTATCGGAGTGGCCATTTACGTTTATATACTGCTCCAATGTGCAGTGCAAGGGAAACTGGAATGTGGTTACCGTAGATTTTTTAATTATTTTACAACTTCAATTACAACCTTTGATCTTTATTTAGATCTTTTTCCCTATGGCATATAGGATATAAATATAAAATATGGAATATAAATCCTATACTGTGAGTTTCCAATTACTATAATATTCGTTATAAAATTACCTTATATATTAATATTAAAATTACCATTATAAAATTACCTTTTAAATTTCAGGCGATTTATTTGAAAAATATGAAGATATAGAGAATGCATCCATATGGCTAGAAGCAGGAAGTGAGGACCAAGCTCAGCAGTTCAAAAATAGGTCAAAAGTAGCCGATTTTGCAGATTGGATTATACCAGGCCACGGTCCTAAGTTTAGAGTTACTAAGGAATCAAGACGAACTCTTCAGAATCAATTTAATGAAAATGTATTAAGAAATAAATAACACTACAAGGTTATAGGTTGAATGACATTGAATTTTATCCAGTATTAAGAATTATTTATTTCTTTGTCTTAACTACAACCACATCATACACGATTTATTTTACTGTATTAAGTAGTAACCTACGAGTACATTCTGTGGTCATTATAGTTCTCTGATAAGTACAATTTTCTTTTATTGGATACAGTAAGGCAGACAACCAAAATATTCACCTGATGGTAAGTGCAAAGTCTGCCCATAATAGTTGCTGTGTCACCAGTGTGGTACCACACTGCGCCCGTCACCCTGAGACATCAGTTCTTAAGTCTCATATATTCAGTGATTACACTAGCTCTCAGTGCTCTTCAGACCGAAACAGTAATGTTTGCACATTACTGCTTTACGGCGGAATAACTTTTTTTTTTTATTTCATAAAAGTGACGGAACGAGCAAAACGTTCACCTGATAGTAAGTGCAACGTGTGCCCATAACAAATGCTGTGTCACCCAGAACAGTGTGACACCACAATGCGCCCGTCACCCTGAGACATCAGTTCTTAAGTCTCATATGCCCAGTGATTACGCTAGCTCTCAGTGCCCTTCAAACCGAAACACAGTAATGTTTGCACACTACTGCTTCACGGCAGAATAACTGGCCCTGGGGTGTTACCTACCTAGACGGATTCCTGCATAGGAATCCTACCACCAGTAATTGTGATATGTCTAAATTACTCAATTTAACTAAACCCACATAACATTGATCACAAAATATTAGATTGAATTGCAGCTTTAATTTTGGAGGGTTTTGCCATAGTGGCCACGCTTGGCAACCGCAGTTTATTTATTCAGATGTTCCAGGAAGATGCTGCTGCCCATCTCCTGGTTTTCATTTACACTGTCGACGTTTACGACACCCACGGGATGTGATGGGGTGGTAGATTCTCTACAGCCATCACACGTCAAAATATTGTTTGTCAAATTTTTTTTTTGTTGATTTTTTTATTGGATTGGATAATGTGACGAAACTAGCAAAACGTTCATGAATTGGCCAGTGTAACGCACAACAAATTCTGTGTCACCCAGAACATTTCTATATGACACCACCCTGCGCCCGTCACCCTGAGTCATCAGTTCTTAACTCTCATATGCCCAGTGATTACACTAGCTCTCAGTGCTCTTCAAACCGAAACAAAATGTTTGCACACTAATGCTTTACGGCAGAATAACGCCTTGGGGTGGTACTTACTTACAGGGTACCACCGCAGGTGCGACATCGCATTAGTACTATATTGGGGGCGGCTAGGTTAGCACGAGTGCCTCTGTGACTCTGTGTGTGCGCGTACACTTGTGGCATTATAATATCTTCTGCGCAGAGGACGACAGTCGGTCGGAAGCACATCATTCATCATTATATGTATTTTTTTTAAATAAATTCTTAACTATATTTTTTTAGTTCATTAATAATAAGATATCCGTGACGACTTAGTAAGGGGTTTGGTTTTAGTGATGGGCGCTCCACGCGCTAAGCAACTCCTTATTAACAATTATTAAGGAGTCCCATTAAACGTGTGAGTGAGTGTGAGTGTGGCAATAAATCTTTAAATGGCAGCGATAATCAAAAGCTGCGATTCCTCATTCGCTTGAATAGCGAAGCGCAAGACGCATGTGTAAATGGTAGGTCCGTGGGGTTGCCGAGTGTCGGTTTTTATACAGCATAGATGATGCTGCTTGCTAACTATTATATATAATTGTACGGTGTTGGGGTTCCGTAATACGAGCGGAACTTCAAGAGAACAGTTCGCAGAATGTGTACCTAATTCGTGCTAACAACGCGACGCGAACTGTTCGTACAATTGTTCGACGAACCTGCGAATGTGTAACTGCGGTTAAATGGGTTCCACGATTAAATTTGCTAGGCTGTTCGAAGGAATAGTCGTTCAGGGAACTAACAACTAATCTGTACAAATAAATAAAATTAAAGTGTCTATTTGTAATAACAAAATAACAGCTTTTTACTCAATGCTTATGAACGTACTCGTATATACTGTACTTATAAGAAACAATTTTTAACAATTTTGTCTCTATGTTTGTTCCGGCTAATCTCGGAAACGGCTGGACCTATTTTGACGGGACTTTCACTGAACGAAAGCTGATATTACAGCATGTAACTTAGGCTACTTTAATAAAAAAAAATAGGTTTCCGCACAAAAACCATTAAAACCCCAAAATCCGATTCAAATAGGGAATATGTATATCATCGATCGGGGTTGGCCTTTTTACGCGGTTGAAACCGCGTAGCACAGCTAGTAGGTAATATAAAGTTAATGCGAATTTCCTCAAACTGAGTCCGTGTTGTAAACGATTTTTCCACTTATTATTTTTATTGATCAAATAATCAATGGAATCTATCCCTTGTGCTTTGCGTAATAAGTCGTTTTCAATTGACGATCGCGTGGCCTAGTGGTCAGAGTATCTGTCTTCTATGCCGCCTACATTTTTTGTGGAGGCCGTGTTGGAAGGCGCGTCGTGTTCCGGAGCGCCTTGCTAGGAAGGAGAGATGAGAGGGGCTGTCCTATCCCGAGGACTAATACTACCGCCGCGCCGTTGGTGTAGCGGGGGTGTGCGCGAGCGTTCCTGTGATCATGCCAACATGCGGCGAAGGCGGAACAAACCCCATGGGGGTTTTAGTCGGTGCGAGTCCGACATAAACTGTCCTTGCGCCCGCGAGGGGGGTTAAGTGTTAGGCATTTCCCCATGAAAAAAAAGGTTAGTATTACTAGTATCTCGAAAGGTGTACTATTTTAGTTTTCGCACATCAACTGTTACGTCAGCGAGCGTAAAGGTCGTCACTACGCCTAGAATGTGGAATTTGTCCGTAAAACACACCCACAATACATGAGAAATCCTAGTGTGAGGCAATGTTTTTCTTTTAATAAAAACACACATTACTAATCAATTGAGTATTTTCGAATAGTTTTTTTATCATATCGTTTTATTTATTTAGTATAACCATTTCTAGTTTGTATTTAAAGTAGTACTCGTACGTAGCTCGTATTAAAATTTTAAATACTTGTTAGTAAATAAAAAAATATAGTTTTCAAAGTATATAAAATGATTAATTTCGCTTTTTCTCCTTTTACTATTTTTTTAGTTTTATCTTAACTATCCGATCTAATTTATTTTCTCTCGTCAAATATTCCTTATTTTGTCACTGAAGATAGAACTTAACTTCAATCCGACCATACCAAAATAAAGTCATTCGAAGATTGATTTGATTGAACAAAGAAATTCCGGTAATACAGAGTCATTTTTGTATGGATTTCTATAATAAACGGATAATACCGGCACGGCCCTTAAAACAACATGAGGTTACGCGGAGAATACAAGGCCATCGTAAAATAACAGTTATAATGTCTCACTGCTGAGCTCAGGCTCCCCTCATTTCCAAGAGGGTTTTGTAGCTTGGAATCTGCACTGTGATAAATCATCACAATTCAGAGAGAAAATTACAGAACAATTTTAGAGGCGCCGGCACCGGGGATCGAACTCAGATCACTATGAAACTGAAAACCCAATGTGTCATTTTTGGCTATTTTAATAATAAAAGAAAAACATGCAAGTAAAATTTTATTACACATATATAAGATTTTTTATGCTAAGTAAAATTCGGTGATAATACCACACTGTAGATCAAAAATTGTCATTTTAACAAACACGGTGAAAATGGAACAAATAACAAAATAAGCACAAGCTATTAATACTACATTAAAGTGTCTTTTAGCACACTGGTGAATATAAAACCAGTGTTATTTTATATATGATTTCCTAGTTAAGACAAGAATGCTTTTAAAAAGTTACACTAATTTACAAATTGTACATGACGCGTACGTTATAAGGATAAAAATACGACAAAGCTTCAGAAATCTCGAAACGGAGATATAAAAAATATTTACATTGGTAATAAATGTAACTTTACTATGTTTTAAAATAATAAATATTACAACCGTTTTTCCTTCAACAATTTTTTTTTTGAAATTTCCATTTGATGGATAGAATTTTTTTAATAACAAAAATGTTTCAGTTTTTAACAACAAAAGATAGCAAAGACTAGAAAAAAAATTCCGCTAACTAGATATTTTGAAGAGTGATTAAAATATTAGTTGGGCTTGTACATGACACCATGTGTAAGCAATAGTAATCACAATTATGTTATACACTTCATAAATATGAGATTGTCACTCATACGACCTAAATAAAATGTATTTCATACACATAATACATATCACAATCAGCAAGAGAACAAGTCTTCGAAGTAATAAAGCAATTTACTTGCGTACTATTTATCAGCAGTCACGCGGTCATGCTTGCGTAATGCTTATATTTAAGTTTATTGCGGCTACAAAATCAAGGACGAATAGTTCTTTGCTGTTTTAACTTATAATTAAACAAACCAAAAGACCCTCGGCAATCCGGCCCCTGTCTAATTCGGCACCCCCTGTAATCCGAAATGCCAATTATGTGAAAATAAAAAATTATTATATTAAAATGTGTATGAAAATATTTCGTTAATGCATGATTGTACAGAACAACTTTGTGTTATCTATTTAGTTTTATTTACGAAATTAAATACCGTATAGTATTAATTTTATACGTATAGTATCAAATTTATAAGAAGGTGACACAATACCTTCTTCATAATTTGCCGGATTACAAGATACTCCTCTTTAAAATATTCCGGACTACAAGGGGTCGATGGCAGTACTCTATAGTTCGACAATTTTGATAATCCGACGCCGGTTTACAATTGTCAGATTACCGCGGGTCTACTGTAAATTGCATCATTTTGAAAAAATATGACTACTTTTCAAAGTTCGTCACTATGTTATTTTTTTGCACCTATTTTTACGATGTATGGATGGCATCACTTTTGATAGGAAACTATAATTGTATGACATTGCAATCTCTCTGGCTAAAAAATAACGTTCGCACCTTTCACAAGAAACTTCCCAGTGCGATTAGTGCGACATGTTTGTGGCACACAGAGCTTATGAATTACAAACAATGTTCCATTATAGTTATATGTTACTTCCAGTAATACCTTCTACCGAGATCCGTGTGTCCACAAGTCCAGGCCATAATTGCTGCGTGCAATAATTTAAAATAATTCTCCTATTAAAATACTATTACATTTATTTACATCTAGCCCTTATATCACAGCCGAGGGTCACTAACGCTACAAAGCTTAGACATTTCCATATCCATTCCGAATATTATAAGATAGCTGCAACCAAGAGAAAAGAAATGTACGTATGAATGAACAGAAATAAATTTTGAAATACTTAAATGGAAACTTACATACATAATTATTCACTATCACATATGGAGCTTAGTTTGCCTTAACAAGGCGATAAGTGCAATAATCTTACCGATATATCAATACAATTAAATATTAAGCAGTTTTTATTTATGGACAATAGTTGCAAACAAGGAAAAAAAAGTAGAGAAACGTGAAAAGGGAAAACATTAAAAAGCAAACTGTAGTTAACAAAATCACGATGCAACATTCTGCGTAAATTTTATATGAGAAAAAGATTACGACAGTATCGGCGTGTAATATACCTGTGGATCGATACTAGTAGGTACTGGTTGCGGATCATCAATACAGAGATCGGAATCGGAATCAGTTCTGATGGAGGTTGTTTTCCTGAAAATAATAATAACAATATGATGAAAATTCTCAAGCATATACGTACAATGTTAATTATAGAATTATAAAATTCACGATTCACTAACGGGGCAGTAAACCTAGATTTCATGGTAAATTGGTGGTACCACCGCAGTGCAGATTATTCTGTGGTTAAACAGTGTCTGCCGCACCACTGTGTAATTATAGAGCATTTGATATTTAAAAGCCGATGTGAAAATACCTGTTATTTATTAATGTTCGGACTTGTAACGAACAAGGATAGGTGGAGTCCGTCTAGGTGATAAGCAGTAGTGTGCAGACATTACTGTGTTTCGATTTGAGGGGCACAGAGAGCTAGTGTAATTACTGGGCATATGAGATTTAAGAACTGATGTTTCAGGGTGACGGGCGCTGTGTGGTGTCACACAGAAATGTTCTGGGTTACACAGCATTTGTTGTGTGCAGACGTTGCACTTACCATCTGGTAGTTTTACTCGTTTCGTCAATTTATGTCTTTAACGAGATTTCAGTTGGGACAATTGCATCTGGAACAGTGTTAAGATCCGGACCAGTGATGATTCATTTGGAACATCGCGTCAAAGTAACTTATTAGATTAATGAATCAGTCTCAAACAACAAACGGCTCGCATTGGGTTCATAGAACACGAACATTAGTGCCACTGACCGCCTAACAGGTGAAATGATCTACATAGCTCCAATTGAAACATTTGTACTGATACAAGTGTTCCGGAATAGTGAACCGGTTTAATATAGAGGATGAAGTGATCCTGGCAATTAGCTACAAAATCGAGCCATTTTTGCGAATGTCGAGTATTAATTTAATTATAATATAATATTCTTCATTTGCGTGGCGTAGTGGTCAGAGCACCTGACTTCTAAGCCGCGGGTCCTGGGTTTGAATCCCAGCCGGAGCCAACATTTGTGCTAACACATAAATTGTTGGTTTTCGGGTCTGGTCGTGTTGTGATTGTCCCCGTGTTTCTGACACTGCATCCTAGCCTACCTCCGATGTTATCGCATCAGCGATACATCGGCGCGGGTAGGTTGGTACGAGTGAGTGCCTCTGTGTTTGCGCGTACACTTGTGGCACTATAATATCTCCTGCGCAGTTGATGGCTCTCGACAGTAGTCGGAAGTTGTGGCCGTGGTCCAAATCGGCTAGGAGAACATCATCATTCTTCATTTTGATCGACAGTAAAAAGATAGTTGACTTTTACCGAAGATTTTCTGCACTGATGAATGATGATGGAGATGAAAATTTGCTGGACTGACAGAGACAAAACAAAAGTAAAATTTTGGTCTTGAATTGAATTTTACAATCGCTATACACCTTCACGAGCACTTGCTGAATAACAAACTATCAATATTAAACATGAAAACTCTAAATATACACAGACATTATCAAATTCAATACTGTACCTTCGTAGTTCACTGTTATTTTCGTACTTGACTAATTAAGAATAAGTGGGAGTGTTAGAAGATCTAGCTTAATAAATGTCGATTAAGTCGATTTAGTTCAGTGTGAGATTAAAATTAAGAACGTGTAGTTCTAATAAGTATTTGATAAACTCACCCCATGTGTGTACTGTCGTGTGGTGGTTAACACGCGAGCTAGCGGTCTGAGAAAACCCGGCAGGGTCTCCGTGAGAGGTGGCCGAGCGTGGGTCAATAGTGGCTTTAGCAGTTTGGAATCTACGGCGCCCCAAAGTCGGGCCAATCGAGCCTTTTCTCCTCCGCCGTCGCCGCTGCTACGCGGTGTTTCCTGCACACAAAATATGTGAAATAAATTACCAAAAAAAGTAAAGTAGTAAAGTTTCAGCCTATAAATGTCCCACTACTGAGCACAGGCCTCCTCTCATTTCTGAGAGGGTTTTGGAGCTAGGAAGAATCCGCCACGCTGCTCCAATGCGGGTTGGCGGACTTCACATGTCTTCGAAATATAAAATTACCAAAGCAACGATTTTATGTTATATTTTTTTTGAATATATAGGGGTAAATGGCCAATGCTTGATAGTATTACTATAAGGAGATAAACAACCGACTTTGTTAATATTTATTAGTGATAGTAGACGAGACAGAGAAATGTAACTTAATACAGTCACATAATGATTTGTTGTATTTACGCGAATATTATATATTTAATAAAACTAATTTTGCGTCAGGATCACATCAGGATGTTTGCAACCTCACTACCCCCGTGACCATGGGTCCTGTTAAGCGCTCGAAACGTCGCGTCGGATTAGCTAAAATAGTTAAAAATTAAACGCGTATTAATTCGTAAAGTTAGTTTTATTAAATTAACACAGTTACATTATTTTATCTGATATCATAAAAAAACTTATTACCATCGAAAACAGCCCAAATGTCATTTTGTAATTTATATACAATGAAATATTAATTATAAAGAAATAAAAAATTTTATGCGTAAGAATAATGAAATTGATTCGTTCCTTGCGCATTGTGTTATAAATTTCGATTTACAATCAACAACATTAATATTTATTATACGTTAAAGTAAGACAATTAAACTGTTATATAATTTTTATAATTACTTACTTTAGGGTTTTATTTTAAAATTTGAGTAATTTTCTATTTCATTGGTTATTTAATTTCTATCCGGAGTCCGCCTAAGTGGGTACCACTGCAGTGCCAGTTATTCTGCCGTCAAGCAGTGGTGTACCACCTTCAGTTTAAAGGGCATTGACCCATTGCATATGGCATATGAGACTTAAGAACGGATGTCTCAGGATGACAAGCGCTTGCTCGGTCGTCAATTATTTCCATTAAAAAAAGTTCTCTTAACGTGTTAAATGACGAGACGAGCAAAACGTTCACCTGGCGGTAAGTGCAACGTCTGCCGTAATAGTTATATTTGCTGTGTCACCCAGAAAATTTCTGTGTGATATCACACTGCGCTCGTCTCCCTCAAGACATCAGTTTTTAACTCTTATATGCCCAGTAATTACACTAGCTAAGTGACCTTCAGACCGAAACACAGTAATGTTGGCACACTACTTCATCAGCTTCACGGCGGAATTATTGGCCTTGCCGTCTATGTAGGTAATAGATGGATTCCTGCATAGGTACCTGCATAGCTACACACGTAGAGTTCGCAATTAATATAATTTTATGCAAACCGGATTGTTGATTGTACATCGATTACTCATGCTTATCATTGGTGTTCTTAACCATAACACATGAATATGACTTGTAAAAGAAAGAACAATTTACATACTGCGATCATATTAAGTTGCCAAGGCATTATCACTCCATTGTCTCCTTTGTCCCATTTAACTACCATGCTGCCATTCTATATATTCAAATCAAAGTAAAAGTAAAATAACATGCATTAATTAGTACGAAAAACCGTTGCAATGTGACATTCGAAATCTCGGTACCTATTTTTAATGCAATATAAAAATGAAACATCTAAAGCATATAATAAAAATAGATCCCTTTAGTCTAATTGCAACAGTTTCAGGCAAGTGATTTAGAAAAAAAATAAGTAATATATAAAAACTGTCCATTAGTCTAGTAGTATTTTGATAATGTTAATGTGTACTGGGTTAGTTCCTTTAAAGTGCATTTTCATTAGAATACAAGCAATGTTCATTAGCCTTACTATTGCCCTGTCAAAACTGGCCGGTTGTGTAGAGTCCAAATTTCGGAGACCAAACCCTAAGTCGGCCGGCTAGACAACAAATACATTACATTTAAGCATTTACGTTGAATGCGATATATATGGGAGTAATATAAGAAATACACTGTCTGTTTTGTAGAAAAAATACGTTTGAATGCATTTTAATTGGTGTTTTTTTAAATACATATTACACAATGTAAACGTAAATTCCTGTTTTATTGCAGAAAAAATACTGACACTTTGATTTGAGTTAATATTATTAAAACTAAATACTCTTGTTCCACGACGGTTTATAATATGACATTGGTTTAAAAAATATATAAAAAAATAAGGAGTATTTTGAATTTATTTTTAGTCTATGCAGCATTTCGTAGAAACGTTGTTGCTGGTTGCTGTTCTTTCTAAGATAATAATGAAAATCTAGAGATATCCTACTTTTCTTTAATCTTTTTTTTAACCTTTAAGGTATATCAAAAAGTCGTGGAACAAAAGTTGATGCTTTTAATTATATTAATTCAGATTTAAAAGGGTGTATGCATTTTTTATAAAACCCCCTACATAAAACATGGACAATTAACTCCACTGTGTCATCATAAAGACAGCGCGATTTTATAATCCTTGTTGTTAAAGGAGTCTTACGTAAAAAAAACCCTTAAATTAAGTATTCACGGCTTCCATATAGGTATATTTGTAAAATTAAATGTAAATGTATATTAAGCCATGATCAACATAAAAAATTCTGCAACAAACTGCCTGAATAGAAATATTACAACAATTAATTAGTGGTATAATAAAAGAAAAAAGTAAATACTTTTCAATCTGGGAGGGTAATAAAAATTTTTCTTTTCAGAATAAGAGATAATTGTTAAAAAATATGTAAAATTCTTTCAGACAGATTCTACAATGTAAATAAACAAAAGCGACTTAATTTATCCATTACTAAAGCCCTCAGTGTTTAGCGGTGAATCGACGAGTACATACCGGTCTGCCAGTGTCCGTGGCCTGGTACAGCTGCCACAATAACGTCTTATTAATTATGCGTCGTACTGCTCATACGTACGATATATTTCTTATGATTTGCAAGTTTTCTAAGGAACAAGCTAGTCTAGTGATTTAGTTGCCCCACTTTGAATTGTCACCGATCGCAATACATGATACAACATATTTTGAAAGTCATAACTAATGTGACCATTTATTTTTCCCTCAGAGCGGGACGCCATTTTAATATAAATGGAACTGTTGGCATAACTTGTCGATGTTACGATTTTGTTTTGTCAAAGCAGGACATTTCTACATATTTTGAGAACACTGGGACCTATTAGGTAAAATGTGAGGGACTGTCCCGCTTAAAGTGTGACGTATGGTCACGTTAGTCATAACACTACAACTGTGGATTGTCACTGGCGTAATTAGAACTTCTGCCAGAAATTTCACTGCTAAATGTAAAAAAGGAATAACTTTTACTATTTTATAGGTCAACAACATGGCCGGCCAGCAATATTACTTTTTACATTCCTTCAAGATGAAATAGTTTTTAAAAATAGTAATAAACTGTTTCTGACAACCTGTGTAATCCATCTGCCATTCGCTTAGTGAAGGTCGACTAAATGCCTATATGCTTTTATATTCTTGAACTATTTCTGTTAAAAAAAGTGAGTGAGTGTATTTGTGTACGCGCGTCAGAAGTTATGTTTCTTTAGCGTGGCTGAAATATCAAAATGCATGCTAATAATTACAAATGAACTATAAAATAAAAAAATGTTTCTTAAATTTTTGGATGTAACCAAACAAAAAGGGATTATTAATCGAAACCTTCATTGATTTAAAACTAAAAATTACTGTCGAATAATACTTAGTCAGTTTATCACACGCATATCAATACGCACACTAATTTTCTCTGATATCGGCCAAATTCGTCGCATTAAATTTTTTATATTAAACGACTAAAGCGTATTTTCAAAAAAATAATGTCACGCTTAAAAATGCGGATAGGACAGAACATTCCCATTTTTTAATCTCTATTCTAAATAATGCGTTGTAAACAATGATCTATTTTACAACGAAGATAGACCACCAGATGGCAAGTGTTAAGTGTGATTTTTTTTATCTTCAATATGAAACTACATGCGATAATTTGGTGATATTGGCTTGCAAACTCTAATTACGCCTATGAAAAAAATTAATGAAAAAATACACCTTCGTTATATACATACATAATAAAAATATCATAAACTGCAATAAACCTCTATGGTGGCCCCGCACTACATTGTGCATGTATTGATTGAAGCTAAACGGTCACAAAGCGTTATTAGTACTAAATGATTTAACTAAAGTTACTATTAAGTTTGAAAGTAGGTACAAGCAAACAACAAGATAAAGAAAGCAATAGAAAACGATAACATGTTGAGCACTACGTGATCTCACTGACATGTTTTGGCTGTCGCTGTTTAGGCGGAAACCTTGTTAAACAATCATTAAACATGAGCTTGTGTTTATGTACAGAATAAACTTTTTATAAGAGCTGGTGGGGGCAGTCCTTTCCAGAAATCCGTCTAGGTGGGTATCGCCGTAGGGCCAGTTATTCTGTCGTAAATCACTTGTGTGCAAACATTACTGTGTTCGGGTCTGAAGGGCACTGGTAGGTAGTGTAATTACTAGGCATATGAGACTTAAGCTGATGTCTCAGGATAACGAGCGCAGTGACGTGCCACACAGAAATGTTCTAGGTGACACAGAATTAGTTATGGGCAGGCGTTGTAATTATCATCAGGTGAGCGTTCTGTACAAATATATTCGACGTTTAAATGTGCAAATGTGGCGGAATACTTATTACCATAATATTTATATGGCCTAGTATTTGTTATTCTAATGTGGAGAATCGGTATAAACATTTTTAGAGATCAGCTTTTATTGAATGGCCCATAATCTTAGAACTCTTCAGCTGGTGCAATAGTAGTAGTAGTGCTAGTGCTGGTGTAATATATTTTGGACATTTTTATAGGTCACAAAATAATCGCTATTTAATCTGTATACAATTTACAAAGATGGACAAAATTTAGACACTAAACATCAAAGTTAGTCAAATGTAGGAATTACTAATTACTTCAATTAAAGCCATATAGTATAGTAAGTATAGAGGAACTTAAAGCTCTTATGTCCAGAAAAGGTTTATCCGCCTCAACATTGTTCTGTATAGAGAATTAAGTATCGTTAAATCTGATATGTCGTCAATTATATTTAGTGCTTAATTATGTGCTTAGAATAAAATGATGTGTCTAACTTACATCACTATTAGTGTCCCACTGAAATATGACGAGATAGAATAAAACCTTATTGAGAGTTTTTTTTTGTAAAATATAAATATCTCTACGCACATGCAGGCTAATTTTTTATTTATCGCTCAACAATGAGAAACAATTATTTTGCTACCTATCTTTTTTTAATATCAAACAAATCAACGTTTTGTTGCTGCTTTGTAACAGGTATTTGAAGAATCAGGTTTTATTATCTGACGCTACCAGTAAAAAGTTCAATGTCAAGAACTTAATTATGTTCATTATGTGTTATTGGTTTTTATTTACTTTTCAGTCTCTACGTTGTTGAATGTTGCGACAAGTAATGAATGCGCAGAATCTAGTTGCACGATCAGACAGGGATGATCAAGTAGGCTTGACCGTGTGTCGGTGAAATATTTCTAAGAACAAGCCACTTGACGAAAGGATCGTTTTTCAATCTGCCGTCTGTCGTGCTGTCATGCGTCAGTTGCATTTGGTTGTTTGTAGGTAAAATTAGTTTTTACAATATGTTTATATGCGAATAAGTGCTCCTTTTTGCAGTTAGGGTTTGCTTCAAAATCGTGTCTTCCTTTTTTATGTGAGCTTTTTAAAACAAAAATCAGACCGATCCTCGCATTATCGTCTGTGCAAGAAATATTGACGTGATTGCTTGTTGGCGTGAACTGACGCCGCCTCAAGACACAGGAACGGGTTTAGGCTCGTCCTACCATTCTGCGATGCCGCAGTATAATGACATTGGATCAAGCGACATTATCGTGAATGGCCGCCGTAAAGTTACGATTAAAAATGATCCGTAAGTTGAAATATTTTGCAAAATATAACACCTTATATAATTGAATTAAAAGAGTAATATATATAACGAGCAAAAGTGGTCGTAAAATATAAAATATTATTTATTTACATTTCGAAGGCGTATAGAAGAAATGGTTCGTACAGAAACTAATAACATATTTTTAACTACATTAATATGAAATCATTCATAAATTTAATACTTACACTTCTTACATCACGATATGGTAGGGCTTCACTTTCGTCATTTTGTCCTTCCCTAAAATATAATGTAAATGATGAACACTAGTTCTGATCTTATGATACTTCTCTGATTTAAATACAGACCATGTTAAAGACTAGAAGTTAACAAAAAGTCGTTTTCAATGACACTAAGTTACTTTCTTTGTTTCAAGTTTGAAGAAAATTGAGTAAGTTGGGTTGTGACGGTTTAACAAACAAATTTATCAACCAACAGATACCAGACCGATCATCATCATCATCATTTCAGCCTATCACAAGTCCTCTGCTGAACATAGGCCTCCCCCATAGATTGCCACCGCAAAAGTTTGTAGCTCTCATTTTGGGGGGGTTTTAGTTTAGCTTGGTAGGCAATCGCAGTTTATTTCTTCAGATGGTCCAGGAAGATACTGCTGCCCATCTCCTGGTTTTCATTTTCCCTCTGTCGACTTTTACGACACCCACGCGTTGAGATGGGGTGGTGGATTCTCTACAGCTATCACACGACAAAATATTGTAGAATTGGATTCGATAATGTCACGAAACGAGCAAAACGTTCACGTATTGGCAAGTGTAACGTCTGCCCACAACGAATTCTGTGTCACCTAGATCATTTCTGTATGACACCACCCTGCGCCTGCCACCACACGGGATACCAGACCAGACCCATATGTTGAGTCAAATTACCTCGCTAGTTCGATCAATCACGAGACACCGTGGACTGTTAAATAATATTGAAATCCCATGGGACATGAAACTGTGTTACAATTAATTTAACCACGTTTCGTAAAAACTGGACCTCTTACCGTTTTTGTTGGATCGTAAATGGCTTTCACACATGCGAACCATTTATGTGATTTTACGTTTAACTTTTTATAATTTCAGCCTATCACTAGTCCACTACTGAAAATAGGCCTCTCCCCAAGATTGCGACAAAGGTTTGTAGCTCTCGTTTAAGGGGAATTTTGCCATAGTTGCCACGCTTAGCAGGCGGGTTTGCAACCTCAGTTTATTTTTTCAGGTGCACCAGGAAGATTTCGCTGCCCATCTCCTAATTTTCATTTTCCCTCTGTCGCCTTTTACCACACCCACGGCACGAGATGAGGTGGCTACTTAAGAGAATCTACCACCTCATGCTTCGCTTTGTTTCCTTTTAATTAACTTATTCTACTTTTCGAGATCTGTGCTTCATTAAGAGCACGATGAAGCACAGAAGGCAGTGACGATAAGAAGGTTTCAGCTGTTTACCCAGTGGGTATCCGTAAATAAGCGAGTGCGTGTGTAGCCGCGCCGCCTTGCAGCACGACGGTGGCGATGACGATCAGGGAGGTTGTGGTCAGCATGGCTTGTCTAGCTTCCGATACTGTGTTGCGAATTGCCAGAGCGAACGACATTGCACCGCGAAGACCTGGCAAAGTATCATATTGTATATAAATAAGTACATGCCAAGACAAAATACACATAGAAATCGTTTTTTTTATTAAATGCCAGGTTTAACTAAATTGCGGTCGCAGGCATACAAGAGGAGCCTCGTTTTTTGACCAAATCTTTCGTTAGCTTTATTTTAAAGTAGTTTAGAAGTTTATTTTTACATTAAAGTCCGTAATTATTATGCCTTCGTAAAACGTTGTTCCTAATGTAAACACTGTTACAGTCGGACGAAAACTTTCTTTGAGTTCTCTTTTGGTAATTATTCAAATTTATAGATGCATAATTGTTCTAATATATCATCATAATCATTTCAGCCTATCACTAGTCCACTGATGAACGTAAGCCTCCTCTCATTTTGGGGGGGATTTTGCCATAGTTGCGACGCTTGGCAGGCGGGTTGGCAACCGCAGTTTAGATGCAGTAAGATGCTGTACATCTCCTGGTTTTCATTTTCCCTCTGTCGACTTTTACGACACCCACGGGTTGACATGGGGTGGTAGATTCTCTTCAGCCGCTACCACACGGCTAATACATACAAATATCTAAATTAAACTTCTAATACTAGTATAACTATTTACTAAATTATAAATTTTTGTACTACAATGTTTTTTGCTGGCTGTACTGGTGGTAGCTCTGGGGGTCGAGCGCTCGCCTTAAGCTTCATAGTACGTGAGTGAACTGAGTACGATCCCAATTGTTCTGCAACTTTAAGTGCCGACTGTGAAGGAAAACATTATAAGGAGACCTGCATGGAATAAAAATATTTCGTGAAGTCCAGCATTGGAGTAGCGTGGCGGACTCTTCCCGGCTCCTCTCAGAAATGAGAGGAGGATTACGTGCTTAGCAGTGGAACATTTATAGGCTAGGGAAAATGTCAGCTCGAGCTATCCTAATTTTATTTGACTTCTGTTATACGTAAATCTGTGCTAAATAATAATTGTATATTTTTAAAACATTAAGGTAATTACCAGAAAAGAATAACATATGCTGGAAGTTTATAGGTATCGGTGGTTTGCGCCCCAGGTTCAGCAGGAATGATAGTGGGTATATATTAATAGCGCGGCCTAGGGTTGACGTTATCTGTTAGAAATGTAGTCAAGGAATCTATACATTTATCAATCAACATAAGATACAAGGATTAAAAATAAAGAAGGATAGGTAAGACGAGTAAGGTTTATCTTTGTCCTAACATATTTTTGTCACCGAATACTAGAAATGCTATTAACATTACTAATATTCCTGTTAACTTAATAAGTTTAAAAGCTTGTGCTAGGAGATGGTTCACGACAGTAGTCTCATGGCAGCTCGATCCTGCGACGTTGTGTTGCGGAATTCGTACCCTAAACCAGGGCTGTCCAAACCAGATACGACCCCGGACCAATAAATAATACTTAATAGATTGGAGGGCCGCATCGAACAAATGTAAGCTCAATAGATGACGAGCATTGGCTGTCGGACCAATCACGTAAAGCGCTGGCACGGTTGACGTCACATTTCATCTGACAAACACGACAAAACGCACACATATACACAGTTCGGAATTTCCTCTAAAAATAATGACAGAAAAGTTGTTGCCATAACAATAATAATATTATATTATTAATTGATTTGGGATGCCATAAAAATAAATAAATGTTCTACCAAATAAAATTTATAAAAAGAAACTTTTCGTATTTTACTTTGGACAGCCCTGTCCTAAACTATAAGGGTCTTATTCAAAAAATATTTATGACAGATTTATACACTATACACACAGATTACATACTATACAGATTTATATACTATAATTATAACGCTAACTAGGCCTACTAAACGTATTATAAAATGCCGCTATGGGATACTTTAACATGGTTATGTTGTCGTCCTAATCAAATTTCTTATCTATGTGGGTGAAACATCTGTGAAAATATTTGGCGGCAAACTTCCGTCAAAAAGAGCAATCTCTTGGCTATAAACCTTCTATATTTTTTATGAATATGAACGTAAGGCTATTGCTGTTTCAATTCTGTTTCCAATATCAGACCGATTACCTTATTATAGTGTATTGGAGGACTTTTACTTATAATTTATCCTATATAATATATCTTATTAATTTTAACATAAAACAAATGTAAAAGGATACAAATCCAGCTATGATGAACCACGGATCGAAGTGATGCTTCGGAAATGTGAACATTGACACTCCGATGTAGGTGAAAATGAAGTTCTCGGCGAGGAAGTTGAGAAGTTCGAACAGTTGCTTGGTGCGGTTGCGGGAGTCGGCGGACAGGTTGTTGTACGTGTAGTGCGCCTGGCATATGCCGCAGAACAGTACCGCCACCACACCTGACGGAGAAAAAACATTTATTTGGTATGTTATTCTTTATTGACAGTCCTGCGATTGATCTTTTAAGGATGACCAACGAAAGTCGACTTTAGAGTCAATTCGTTACTGCTGGTAGTATTCCGTGGTAGGTACCACCGTAGGGATAGTTTCTATAGTTCTTATAGTCTGCCTTGAAGCAGTAGTGTGCAAACATTACTGTGTTTTAGTGTGAAGGGCACTGACAGTCAGTGTAATTACTGTGCATTAGACTTAAGAACTGATGTCTCAGGAGGACGGGCGCTGTGTGGTGCTACACAGAAATGTGCAGGGTCACAGCATTTTTTATGAGCAGACGTTGCACATACCATCGGGTAAACGTTTTTCTCATCTCGTCACTTTCTCCTAAAAAAAGTTTTCATTAATCCTTGATCAAGATGGAGGTACCTGAACCCCTGAACATTATGATGGAATGTCTTTGTCAGTAATTAAGTCTATAGTTTTCATTACTCGAGACACGAAACATAATAGCGTTATGCTATTTTACAATGGTATTGTGAGGGCGGTACTTCCCTAGATCGAGCCCTATTTATGTGTACAGCCATTACATAATGAATACATTATTACGTAAGGAAAAATAAGTAAAAAAAGGCCATTAAACAGCCGTCAGTTCAGGGGTTGATTCAGGGGTTGGTACGAATACCAAGAAAATTGTCTGGATTCAAACACCGCTACGGTACGGAGCCTGCATGTCTGAGGAATAAAAAAAATCCAGGACATGTGAAGTCTGTCTACCCACATTGGAGCAGCGAGGCGAACTATTCCCGTCTCCAAAGCCCTCTCAGTAATTAGAGGAGGCCTGCGCTCAGTAGGGGGACATATATAGGCTACTTATTAATTTTCGAAACATAATATTAAAATTAAGGAAAAGAAGGTCAATTTCATCATCCATGTACGTGACCTTCCTCATAACATTGAAAGTAAAAATAACATACCGGTAAGTTCGCACACTTCCGCAATGAGGAAGGCGGCATACGACATGAGCACGAAGAGCGCCGACTCGAGTAGAGGCCAATCACGCACGTGGGTGAACTTGGTCATGTGTTGTTTGGTCAAGGAAAACAACATTGCACTATATAGGTTTTTGTTTCACGACAAAAATGATATATCAATGATATGGGATATTTAAAGTTAATGTTTTTGACGTGTTTTGATATTTATATGACGTATCAATTAGCACAGCATAACAAAAATTATCACGGCAATCAATGAACATTGAGTATAAATTTTATTTTATTTAAAAAGTAAAACTAATAAAATTACTAATATTCTTGATAGCCCCTCCAACTACGCTTAAAAACTTGTGCTAGATGGTTCACGACAATAGTCGAATGGCGGGCTTGCTCTTGCCACTTGCGACGTCTCGTTTTGCAGTATCCTACACCATTCGGCTACTGGCGCTCTTTTTTTCCTTTCATTAAAATAATGTTTGAAGAATTCCAGATACACGCATTTATTTATTATTTTCTTGATGGTAGGATTCCTATGCATACAGCCGTCTAGGCTTTCGTCTAGTGTGCAAACATTACTGTGTTTCTGTCTGAAGGGCACTGAGAGCTAGCTACTGGGCACACAAAATTTATGGACTGATATTTGGGGTGACGGCCGCAATGTGGTGCGAAAAATTATAAATTGTTTTATATGGACTAAGATCAGCGCCTTCGTTAAGGAAGCTTTATTAATTCTATTTTCACTCTATATATGCATTATAATTATACAATAGAATAATATAATTTAATTATTATTGAACGTCATTTTATTAAGCTACATTGGTTTGCAAAATATGCCTCTGTCTTGGAAAGAACCAGCAAGAAACCCAGCGGGCACTTTTTAAATACGTGTTAGCTCAGGGGCTAGGCGCTCGCTTTAAATTTCATAGTAAGAGACTGACCTGAGTTCGATTCCCGGTGCCGGCACCACTAAAATTGTTAATTGTAATTTTAAGTGCTGATTTACCACGTGCTCGGCGGTGAAGGAAGACATCGTGAGGAAACCGGCATGTCAGAGAAATAAAAAAAAAATATTTCGAAGACATGTGCAGTCCGCCAACCCGCATTGGAGCAGCGTGGCGGATTCTTCCTAGCTCCAAAACCCTCTCAGAAATGAGAGGAGGCCTGTGCTCAGCAATGGGACATTTATAGGCTGAAACTTTACTTACTGCTTTTTTACTTTTTTTACTTTATATAAAGAAACACAATGATAAATTTAAAAATGTAGAAATAGCTTGGCAGCGATCACCTCCTTCTCAGGGGTAATCATCATTCATTTATTGTTTAATGTTATAATAACCCTACTTAAAAAGTTTTAGATTAATAAAATAAAAATTGAAAGACTTCACTTTCTGAGATTTTGTTGTAAAGCTTTTGTTTCTGGTATTTAAATGATGAACATTTTTATTGAATTGATTAACGTTTTTATAACACAAATATAACGTTTTCATATACATATTGGATGGTCACTGTAAACTTATTAATTTCTTTAATTTTTTCTCTGAAAGACGCTTAGAGCCAAGATTATAAATATGGCCCTTTTCCCACATTTACTAAATTTAAATGTAATTGAAATATGAAAATGGTAAAAAAATTCATTCGAAACTGGAAACTTGGCGTATTAAAAAGGATATCAATGCTGTCAAGCAGCCCATAAAAGCACCGATGAGTAGAGAAAGGCTGAAGATTCCAATGAAATCTCCGATTGCTCCGAGAAAGGCGGTGATTTCAAATCCACCATCATTCGAGTATCTTTTCTCGTAGTTTTGTATTGCTCTGTAGTGAGTAGAAAATACATATTAATACATAGTAACACATACAGGTACATACGTAGAAACATATTCCTGTTGGCGTAAATAAATGTGGAAAACCCCGATTAACGACACAAAACTGGTTCGTTGCGTTGTTCGTTTTTGAACTGCATATATAGTTATATTGGTCGTGTATGTTAAGGTAAATTTGAACAAGGAAAATAATGCCGTAAAACATGGGTATAAATATTTTTTAGAATAATAAAAGTGTTCTTTTTTTTAAAAAAAACGAAGCCCCACAGTAGGATTTTCTCCTGTATCTTGGGTGCGTTTTACAAACATATATTTCACATGCACAACACAACCAGACCTGAAAAGCAACAATTTTGTGATTTTGCACAAATGTTGCTTCCGGCTGGGAATCGACCCCAGGACCGGTGGCGCAGAAGTCAGGTACGCTAACCACTACGCCACGCGGTCGACAACGGTCGGTTTTCGTTATTCTAAAAAATACGTTAAAAAAAAGAAGAAACGAAAATTATAATAATAAAAAGTATAAAACATTACCCGCTTAAGACTAAAGCAACAGCATCATTAAGAACACTCTCTCCAAAAATCATAGCATACAAATTAACATCCACCTGGAAAAAGAAATTTTAAATTCAACACATATTTGTAATTAAAAAAAAATGTCTTATTATTAAATTATACAACCTTTAAAAAATGAGCTGAGCATGCTCAGCAGCGGCATACTTACAGGTTGTTACAGGTTACAGGTTACATACATACAGTCAGGCCTTTTCACATATAGGTAGGCAGAGGCCACTAACGTAGCCCTACTTTCCGCCCTCGCGGGAAATGAGATGTGACGGTGGTGAACCGCGTCGCCGTCATTTAGGTACAAGTCAAAAAAAAATTACTGCCCATTGCATTTCCACGAGCAGTATAGAGACATCATTGCATATTATGTTTTTATTCCGCACAAATAAAGGCTGTCCGTACAATACCCTTTTCGCCTCTTACGACACCTCGGTAGGAAAGAGGTACGAGTAGGTGCTATTCTACTCTGCCCGACAATACAGGTTGTTACTTATTTTAATTATAAAATTTATCATTATCATTTTAGTTTGTCCCAAGTCCCACTGCTGAACATAGTCTCCCTCAAGGATTGGCACAAAACACGGTTCAGAGCCACCTGTATCCATCGACTTTCCGCAAAACCGTACAGTCGGCATCTAGTGGGCGGTCGATAACATCATAATATTTCTATGTATATGTATTATGCATATTTGTCATACGGTAGGTGAGTGGTGTCTTAAAAAATCGACCAAGTGAAGTGAAAAAAAAAAAACAAGTAGTGTTCGGTATTTGGCGTAATAACCACCACCATGACTTTTTATACTGACCATACCGTAGGTGTCCGGCAGAGTAAAAGAGCACCAACCTCTTTACTACCAAGGTGTAAGAGGCGACTAAGTTATCGTACGGACAGCCTATATTCGTGCAGAATAACACCATAACGTGCAATGCTGTCACAATACTGATCGTGGGAACACAATGGGGATTAAGATTTTTTTAATTCGTACCAAAATGGCGACGACGTGGTTCGCCGCCCGTCACATCTCGTTTCCCGCGGTCTAAGAGTGGTACGTGTGTGATCTCTGCCTACTCCTAATATGGGAAGAAGGCGTGACTGTATGTACGTACCATACCAAAATATTGCAGCATTATGCAGCTATGTTTCACTGCAATTCTGTGAGAGCATTTATTTAACTTGCTTTTCTAGTTCAATTTTAACATACTATCCGTAATATGATTGAGGTAAAATTGGGTATACCTATGTAGCTTCGGTGATTATGCAAATAATATGGTACCAAGGAGCTGTTCTGATGATGGAACTGGAAGTTGGCCCAAGGAGCTCCTCAACTAAGCAATATAGCTTTGTCAAGTTTGGGTTCAGGTAATTTGTTTTCACAAATACTATAACTCTAGCAACACTTAAAGTCCACTGCTGGACGTATGCCTCACAAATAAAAGCTTGTAAAAATATTTATTATTCCACGGATGTTACATGAACTGTTACTCATGTATCTCTTAACTTACATTTAAACAGTAACAAAATCAATGGTAATATAACAGGAAATATTACTTTACCTTAAGCTGTGAGAATATAGCAAGAACAGTCAGTGGATCAGTGGGAGAGATTAATGCACCAAAATACAGCGTATCGAGGAATGTAAAGCTGGCTGCCAAGGACGCCGGCATCAGTTGCACGCAGCCGTACATCAGAGAGCCAATGACTAGAGCTGACAACGCCGTGCCGACCATGGCGAACGTCAAGATTGCACCCAAGTTTCGGAAAAAATATTTCTGTAAAATTGTTACAGATTTGGTAAAAAAATTAAGTGTTAAGTGAACAGCGAATTGGACTGGATGAACAATTGAATTACTCGTCTCTTGGCTAAGATACTGAGTATCCATTGAGTTAAGCTAATTAGAAGCACCTTTTGAAGCAGAAAGAGTTCTTAGTAGCATCATTTTTCTTAAAGGAGCAAGTGAAGAGACAAGCAAAATTTTTACTTGATGGTAAGAGCAATGTCTGCCTATAAGAAATGATGTGTCTCACAGAACGTTTCTGTGTGGCACCACACTGCGCCCGTCACCCTGAGACATCACTTCTTAAGTCTTATATGCCCAGTAATTACACTAGCTCTCAGAACTCATCAGACCAAAACACAGATATATTTGCACATTACTGCTTCATGGCAGAATAACTGGCCCTGAGATGGTACCAATTTAGATTGATTCCTGCATAGGGATATTACCACTAGTAAATGTGTCATATGCTCATTGACGAATATGTCACATGCTCATTAATGAATGTGTCACATGACAGAATTAAAATCTGTAATATGAATATCTTCACTACAGGATACTTATGGAGGATTTCTTCAGGAGTCCACCTAAGAAGGCACCATCACAATGACAGTTATTCTATTACCTAGGTGGTGTGGAGACTACATAGTAATTCAGTAGTGAAGATGATCTAGTGTTTCTACTACTAGTGTTGTAGACCATAATTGAAACCAGTTAAAAGGACATCAGATTTTTTTTTATTAGTAAACTTATTGTATTATAATTACAATAGAATGCTCACCCTTTTTAAACAGTATCCAGCATGAAATATTATAGGTGGTAAAATAATGTTGAAAAATATCTCTGGGTCAAATGTAGCTTTTAGATCTATTTCATTTTGCTCTATGTTTACTATCTCTCCTCTGAAGCTGTAGGCATAAGTTTTATTTGGCACTGGTATACCTGCAATATTATAATCTAACATGTATCTGCATAAGCCAATAGGTGTCCCAGCAGAGAAGAATAGCACCGTCTTTCCTACTTAGGTGTTGTAAGAGGTAACTAAGATATTGTACGGACAGCCTTTATTCATGCAGAATAATACCAGAATATGCAATGCTGTCATTATACTGCTTGTGTGAACACAAATAGGAGTTTTTAATGAGGAAACATTTTATAACTAGATTTTTATTTATGAAATAATATGGTAGTTATTTTTTATTTTCAGTTGCAAAATTCATATCAATTCATCAATATTTACTATAAAGTTTGTTATATATGATTAAAAATATATTTTTACGAGTATACTATTTCCATTTCTTTATTTTCTTGATGATAGTTCTAATTTGATAGTTGTAGTGTTGTGAACAACTAAGTAATAATATCAATCACTCATTGAGTGACAGTGACGATTCATCAGATTTTGATTAAAATAAATAAATAAAGATTACCTGTCGTTATAATTATTTCATATATACCTATTTATTTTACAACAGCTTCGAAAATTTTAAAGAAGTTGGCATTATCAATCAAGATCATCTTGTAATGAAATATTAGTTAATAAATTTGTACAAAAGTATCTGGCAGTAGTTTAGTTCCTTACATTTTGTAAAAAAATATCAGGTCTGTTATTGTGTTAAGTTTATCGATATAGCTCTATCCCTATTAGTTTCTCCGACTCTAGCATAACCTTGTATGTGTCTAAATGTCATATTTTTATAAAATAATGCATACATAATGTAAAAAAGACCCTCATTCAAGTTTTCACAGGAGCTGTCATTGAGAAAATAAAGAAATGGAAATAGTATAATAGAATCAGGCATTACTTTGCAGAAATCCATTATAATGAATGAAAGCATGTTAATTTGCTAAGATCTCCTTGCAAATATAAAATGGTGTATATTACTTTGTAGAGCATTGCCTAGTTTTGAAGAGCATTGCCCGCCCTCTCACAGTAGGGTGCACGAGCAAACAAACAACACTACAGGGATCCACCACCAGACACCCTCCACCACTAAAACACTACCAATATACACCACTCAAGTCGAGACCAAAACATTGTTTCACCTCAAAACGAGGCATTATAAAGTGATATTGAATCTGCCTGTCGACAAGTGAGCAGTGTGGTCAAAGAGCTGCCTATATAGGCCTATATTTCACATATGGATCTTAGCAAATTAACTTTCTTTCCTTCATTAAAAATATATTTCTAACCAATTACACTAAATAAAATAAAGAATAACAAACCTTCAGCAGATGTTTGTACTTTATTAGGAAAATGGAAACGTAGCATATCTGGAGGTACTGACAAATTGTAAGTAGTTTCTGCTGCTTGAAATGCATCAATGTAAGTAATTTGATTTGTACTGGCACCATAACGAATAATTGCACCAACTATTAGACCTTAAAAACAAATAATTAGTGAATAAAAGTCAATAAATAAAAACAAGTGTGAGAGGACACTTTACATAGCAAAAGTCCACATAGTAGTAACATGTATATTTTACCATATATAACAGCAAGGCCAGTTTCATGGAGCCAGCTCACACGGCGGTGTTTGAATACCCAAATTGTAAGAACGGTCAATGTAAGAAGGCAAGTGTAGATGAGAAGATTTAAACTGTCAATGCGATGTAAAAGGGTAGCCTTCGCATCCAGGGCTATATCTTCTCCAGATGCAAAACATCCTGCTATAAAACAGAGTGAGACATAGGCGCTAAAAAGGAGCTTCATTTTTATAACAGTTTAACGAAAATATCACATCACAATTTAAATTAATCTTGAACAAAAACACAAAAATAGATAACGACTTAAGATGCGAATAAATTACACAAAACTGTCCTTTGACACAAGTTCAGATATCTTAAAAGGAGTGTTCTAAAGGTATTTTTATTTAAGTCTAATAAGAAAAAATACTGGAAAAAGTAGGAATCTCGAAATATCGTCGTATGACAAATTTGACAAATAAACAATGACAATGTCAATAAGTGTTGTCAGTTAATGAATAATTTTGCTTAGTAATAATATCTAAAAAAATAGTATCATTGGCGTGTCTGAGCGAACTAAATTCTAAGTTAAACAGTAAACATTAAAAATAAGGGTCTTAGTGACTGAGTATAGTGCTTTTCACCCAAAACCAGCTAGTTATATCCTCAGCAAATTCTATCTATCCCTGCGGTATCGGTTTAAGGGAATCTACCATCCCATCACATTCCGTGGGTGTCGTAAAAGTCGACAGAGGGAAAATTAAAACCAGGAGATGCCATTGCCAATCCGCCTGTCGAGTGTGGCAACTATGGCGAAATCCTCCCAAAGAGCCCTGAGAGCCACAAACTTTTGTGGCAATCTATGGGGGAGGCCTACGTTCAGCAGTGGACTAGAGATAGGCTGAAACAATGACGAACGACGATTTAATCCTATTGCATAGTGTACGTTCTTTCGATGGATCGAATTGATTCGATGTATCGAATAGTAAACATCAATGTTTTCGGTACATCGATGTATGTCAAGCATCGCTAGGATAGGGTTTTGATATCTTCATTCTTTCAGATGGCTCTATTTAACCTGTTTCTGTGCTGCATATAATGATAACTTACATTAACCATTTGATACAGTCCCATAGTAATGGGCGCCGGCAGTATTATTTTCAGGGTGGTGGATCTGCGCCGATAGATTGCATTTTATTATCAGGACTACCATGTGGTAAAAGATGTTTAATACAAATAATGCAAGTGATGCGGCTTTAAATTAATCCCTCCACTACTCCGCAAGCTACTCCGTTTTACACATCCATATACGACAATCAAGTTTGGCCTGACTTATATGATCTCTTATTCAAATGCACCTGTTTGCACCCCCCTCCCGCTACCCATGCCCACATTGGTAACAATTTCTGTTTTTTCCAAAATGTCCATTATTCTCTTGGCAATGAAAAATACAATTGTTACTCCCACGATAATCAAGATTGTGAGAGTAACAATTGGATTTTTCAAATACGCTTTTGATATTTATAGCACCGCACAGAGTTTTAGAATGTAGTCCACTCCTGCGCTTTTTTATATTATTAACGGACATTACACTGTACTAATCAAAGTTTGGGTGTTATTTTTATTGAATATATTTGTTATTTATACTTTTTGCAATGAAATGTTAAGTACTGAATCATAAAGCCATCATCATCATCCCCCATATATTGCCACAAAAAATAAGTACTGAACCATAAAGATATACTCTTTTATATATATATAAATAAAAATCAATTGCTGCATGTGTGAAAGATTATCACTTGAGAACGATTCGACCGATTTGGCGGTCTTTTTGTTGTGTTCGTTGTCAGGACAATCAGTCAGACAGTCAGTCGTTGTAAGTATGAAAGAAAATTCTTGGAAAATCTATCGGAAAAGTCGGACATTTGGATGGTATTTTGTATTAAAATCTCAATAAAATAAAATGACAAAACTTAATTAATATATTTTTGCTATGCGCACTTCTCATTTTCTTTATTAGTAGATTGCACCCGTGCGAAGCTAGGGCGTGTCCTCCAATGCGGGTTAGATTCCCCGTAATTTAAAGTTAAATAATTCAATACTTTCTCCAGTATACAGAGTGTTTTGGGAGATTGAAGCATTAAAGAGAAGATGAGGCTATGGCAGAACTCTTGCAACTGCACTTCGTGGTGGCAGGTTAACGATGCTGACTTCTACATCGTACTGTACTGACTCTCGTATAATGCAGGACATATTATTATTTTAAACCATTCTAGGAAATTTATATTAGATTCGGGGTCCGGTGGATTAAAGTGACTTTATTATAGTGATTTTTGGTTTCCTGGCTAACCGATCACTACACTATTCAATGTACCCTTGTGTCATGTTTACGGAAGTAGTGTGCGGTTCGGGTTTCGGGTATCTGGAAGCATGATATGTTCCATTAATCGAAGTGTTAGAAAAGAGTTGGCCAGAGTGCTGAGCAGGTGTTAGTATTACTTTGAATAGTTTCCTACAATGGTTTAATATAAGTAAAAAATTAAAAAGTAATTGTTAAGTATGTAGTTTGATAAGGTGTCGTTTTGCTTTTCCTTTCCGTTTTGTTTTTCCTTTGTGTCAGTGATGTGTACGTCTGTACTAGGTTGGCACTGGCAAAATATTTATTCACTTTTTGTCACTAATTTATGAGTAAATGTTGATTCTGATTTACAATGCACTAAAAGATCAACATTGATTTACAGATGAACCCGAAGAGTGTAAAGCAAAAGTCGCAGCTACAGGCTATTCCGTTTCCGCCAATAGCGAAAATTAAATTAAAAATGCTTTTTTATGCCGCAACATTTTATTATAAATATAATCATATAATGGTACGCCAGCGTGTGTCTGTTGCAACATATATAAAAATAAAGTTTTCTGATTTTATTTCAATAAATAAGCGCTAGCCGAAGTACGGAAAAAAGTCACTGTTCAACGTTTTTCGTGTAGCGGAAAACCGAGGAACGACCATTTTGCTTTATTATTGCTTACACAACTCCCTGCTTCAAAAGTCTGCACTTCATGTATACTTCACCTACGTTTTGTTACGTAAAAAGCAAATATGGCTGGATAACTTCCCTGATCAATATATTCGTAGATATATTTAAGGACATACATTTATTGAGCTACGTATCAATGAACAATCGGTGAATAGGTTATAGCCTTATAGCCCATTTATTGTGCAGATGTTCAAATGAAATTTTATGGTGACTCTGAGACCGCCATCTTCTGGTTATCTTCGTGTATACAATTTGTAATAAAATAAACGTAAGACTACAAACAACCCATGTTAATTACACAATGCTAGAACACAACCTTAACTTTAAAAGACCTGTGTCATTCTGCGTATTTTTCCCATTCTGTGGTTTGTGGAAGTCGAAGTTGTCGACGAATATTTAAACCTAGGAAAAAATGTTCGACTAGGTAGGTACAAATTCGGCCAAGTTATAAATCAAAGGATCCAACTCGTTTGGGCAGAGTTCGGGAAATGGCGTGCTCGGTGTTTCTCTGCGAGATAGAATCCGTGACCTAGATTTCGACGGTAATTTCCAATGTATTATTATTAGCTCTTAGCTATTAGCTCAATAGCTTTTACAACTTCATCAGGAAATACTCGCGAACAGGAGGCTTGCGAGCAGGGAATATAACGTCGCTGCTGGCGATGATTTAGCGCTGGCCGCTTGCCGCTCTGCTCTATGCCGACCCCTGTTAATCAGTGATCGAAGCATATTAACTAATAGTATGATACTCGAATAATTGGTGGGGGTTGGGGGGGCTAAGGACTTTCGAAACCTCTGTTTGGATCGCCGTTGATAAGGTGAAGTGAGAGTCTGTCCCTGCGGCTTCACGAATACTTTAAATTTTAAGTTTACAATTATAAATTCATGGGTTCTGCACAGTCAAATACTTTTCAGAGATCACAAAACTCATCACACTCCGAAAATGTTATAAAAATTTTGGCAATAATATATATGTGCTTTCTAAACATACATGTTTGTCATTCACACTACTATTCTATTAAAACTTATGCAATAAACACAAACAAATGTAATAAAAATACGAGAAAAACAATTAAAGTTTGATTTAGACCAATTTATCAAAGACATTAATTGTTTTAATAATAACTCAACGAATATTCTTGACTTAAATTAATTTAACCACAGAGTTTACGAGATGGTGTATTAACTAGTTCTGATTAATCAATTATCAAAGCTCACTTCAGATCCATAACGTTTCGTATTTCTTTAAATGATGATGTACTGATGGTAGTATTCCTATGCAGGAATCCATCTAGGTAGGTCCCCCCCCCCCCACAGGGTCAGTTATTCTGCCGTGAAGCAGTAGTGTGCAAACATTACTGTGTTTCGGTCTGGTGGGCACTGTGGCCGTGTGGTAGCGGCTTAAGAGAATCTACCACCCCATCTCGTCCCGTGGGTGTCGTAAAAGTCGACAGAGGGAAAATTAAAAGCAGAAGATGGGCAGCAGCATCTTCCTGGAACATCATAATAAATAAACTGCGGTTGCGAACCCGCCCGCCAAGCGTGGCAACTATGGCAAAATCCCCCAAAATGAGAGCTACAAACTTTTGTCGCACTCTATGGGGGAGGCCTATGTTCAGCAGTGGACTAATGGTAGGCTGAAATGGTGGTGGTGGTGGGGCACTGTGAGTTAATGTAATCACTGAGCATACGAGATTTAAGAACTAATATGTCGGGGTGACGGGCGCAATGTGGTGACACATAGAAATGTTCTAGGTGACACTGCATTTGTTATGGGCAGACGTTGTACTTACCATCAGGTGAACGTTTTGCTCGCCTCGTTACTTTTTCAAATAAAAATATTGGATTGAGGGGATTTTGCCATAGTTGGCACGCTTAGCAGGCGGTTTGGCAACCGCAGTTTATTTATTTAGCTGTTTCAGGAAGATGTGGCCGAATAAGTATGAAAGCACTGACGAACTAGCCCTTAATTACTTGCACTCAGGTTAGGATGCATTGAGGAAAATCAACACAACCGGACCTTAAAATCAATTTGTGTTTTTGCATAAATGTTGGCTTCGGCTAAAATTCTAACCTAGCAACCGCCGTATAGAAGTCAGGTACCACTAGGTCAAGCGGTAGACACAAAAACTTAGTAATAGTAATTTTACTAAATACTTTTGTATTTATGAGATCAGTGATGATTTAAAAATATTCCATGACATGATAAAATCCTTTCTAAAAGTAACTTTGTTGGTTTAATTCATAAAAGTAATTATTTTTTCTTTGCAATTTTGATCTATGCGTTCCTCATTTTCAAGTTGGTGAGGTTATGGTATAGGTTTATGTAATTTCTAATCTTTTAATTTCAAATTTAAGTCAACGGTTCAGCAATAAGACGTTGCTGAAACGTGATAATATTATGTTTAACATTATGACGTTTCTGCAACTTTTCGTATAATATTATCGTTTCTGCAATTTTGTCGTTGAACGTTATTGTTTAAATAACGTACACTACATTTGTCGGTATGAGGTTGACCCTCGAGCACCTGTCATCTCCAACGGTTATCGATTCTAGGAGCTATATTGCTAGTGCATTGCCTCTATTTTCATCCTGATCCTGAGGGGTTATGTCGGTTCTGCTGCGGATTTCTTCTGTCTATAACTCACTGAGCGATTTTGTGCTTCCCAATGCGGCCGGCAGTGGAGTACCACAACTCGGTTCGATAAGTCATCATTGGCAACACGCACTGGTTAAAGAGATTAGTTTTCAGGTATTGAGTTAAAGATATTTTTTCTAGCAGTTTTCTACTATCGCCCTACTGGTAGCAGGCAGACGTTGTACTTACCATCAGGTGAACGTTTTGCTCGCCTCGTTACTTTTTCAAATAAAAATATTGGATTGAGGGGATTTTGCCATAGTTGGCACGCTTAGCAGGCGGTTTGGCAATCGCAGTTTATTTATTTAGCTGTTTCAGGAAGATGTGGCCGAATAAGTATGAAAGCACTGACGAACTAGCCCTTAATTACTTGCACTCAGGTTAGGATGCATTGAGGAAAATCAACACAACCGGACCTTAAAATCAATTTGTGTTTTTGCATAAATGTTGGCTTCGGCTAAAATTCTAACCTAGCAACCGCCGTATAGAAGTCAGGTACCACTAGGTCAAGCGGTAGACACAAAAACTTAGTAATAGTAATTTTACTAAATACTTTTGTATTTATGAGATCAGTGATGATTTAAAAATATTCCATGACATGATAAAATCCTTTCTAAAAGTAACTTTGTTGGTTTAATTCATAAAAGTAATTATTTTTTCTTTGCAATTTTGATCTATGCGTTCCTCATTTTCAAGTTGGTGAGGTTATGGTATAGGTTTATGTAATTTCTAATCTTTTAATTTCAAATTTAAGTCAACGGTTCAGCAATAAGACGTTGCTGAAACGTGATAATATTATGTTTAACATTATGACGTTTCTGCAACTTTTCGTATAATATTATCGTTTCTGCAATTTTGTCGTTGAACGTTATTGTTTAAATAACGTACACTACATTTGTCGGTATGAGGTTGACCCTCGAGCACCTGTCATCTCCAACGGTTATCGATTCTAGGAGCTATATTGCTAGTGCATTGCCTCTATTTTCATCCTGATCCTGAGGGGTTATGTCGGTTCTGCTGCGGATTTCTTCTGTCTATAACTCACTGAGCGATTTTGTGCTTCCCAATGCGGCCGGCAGTGGAGTACCACAACTCGGTTCGATAAGTCATCATTGGCAACACGCACTGGTTAAAGAGATTAGTTTTCAGGTATTGAGTTAAAGATATTTTTTCTAGCAGTTTTCTACTATCGCCCTACTGGTAGCAGTTCTATGCAGGAACCCGTCTAGGTTGGTACCACCCCAGGGCCAGTTATATTGCCGTGAAGCAGTAGTGTGCAAACAGTACTGTGTTTCGGTTTGTAGGGCACTGAGAGCTAGTGTAATTACTAGGCATATGAGAATTAAGAACTGATGTCTCAGAGTGTCGGGCGTGTGGCGTGAAACCCAAATTTTCTTGGTGACACAGTATTTGTTATGGGCAGACTTGGCACTTACCATCAGGTGAACGTTTTGTTCCTTTTGTCACATAATCCAATAAATAAAAATTCACCGTCATTGCTCAGGCGAGTTGGATCTAATATATTGTCTTAATATGAGCACAACTAGTTGAATGAAACCTAAATGTTGGAAGTGATAGGAAATATTACTAATTTTTAATAATAGTATGTAATTTATTTGTAATTTGTAAACATGTAAGAAAAATAGAGCAATTGGCAAATTAACAAGTAGCCTTATCTGACCGTGTTACCTTAATTTAACAGAGGCATCTTATAAATGACAATGTTAGTACCTTTGACAAAATTTCAAATTTATGACGATATCGCTAAAACGTCATGTTTTTTCTTCACTTTGTAGTCGCTATTCTGATTCTGGTCCATGGAGTAAATACTTAATCGATACTGATATTTTAAATGCGAAAATAACTCTGTCTCTCTGTCTGTTCGTTATCTTTTCTCGGCTCGACCGGTGAGTAGATCTTGACGAATTTTGGCACAGAGATATCTTGCATCCTGGGGACGACACATAGCGTACTTTTTATCCCGAAAACTCAAATAGTTCCCACGGGTTATTTCAAAAACCTATATCCACGCGAACGAAGTCTCGGGCAACACCTAGTGGATCATAAGATCCTTACATCCATACTTATATTATAAATGCGAAAGTAACTCTCTCTGGCCCTTTGTCTGTTTGTTACCTTTTCATGGTTCAACCAATAAACAGATCTTGACGAAATTTGGGACAATGATAGCTTGCATGATGGAGACGGACATAGGATTATATATAGGATTTTTTATTTCTGAAAATTTTAAATTTCCGTCGATAAAGTGGAGACATAAAAAAATATTTTTACTATATCCGTCACCTCTTTAAAGAATACTTTTTGTACCGTTCCCACGGGATATTTGAATAAACCTACATCCACGGGGACGAAATCGCGTGTATCAGCTAGTAATAAATAAAGTTTTGTCTCGTGTCATTGCAAAAATTTTAACGTTTAATTATTAAACATTAATTGTGGTAAGAGTACCTACCCGACTTCTACGTAATGGTTTCGAATCATATCCGAAAGTAAAATTTGTGCAAAAACCCGAATTGAACATTTTTCGGGTATGGTCGTGTTGTGATTGTCCCCGTTTTTCTGACATTGCATCCTAGCCTACCTCCGATTTTAAGACATGGGCGTTACATCGGGTGCGGGTAGGTTGGGACGAGAGAGTGCCGCTGTGTGTGCGCGTACACTTGTGACACTGACAATATTCGAAAGTTGTCGCCGTGGTCGAAAATCGGCCAGGAGGACATCATCACTGTAAGCTGTATATGAGCTGAATATGTTAAATTTCATAATACGCGAGTGACCTGAGTTCGATCCCTGGTACCGGCACCTCTAATATTGTTATGCAATTTTTAGTTCTCATTTACCACGGGTTCGTATCGGTATCGGTATGGATAAAATATAGTGAGGAAACCTGCAACCCGCATTGTAGCAGCGTCGCGGACTCTTCTCGGCTCCAAAACCCTCTCAGAAATGAGATGAGGCTTGTGCGCAGCAGTGTAAGTTTAAGAAATCTGCTTTATATTAAAAAAAACCTTTCAATTTGATAAGTCCGATACGTAATGTATGTATTATAATTTAGTTACTAGTTCAAGCAGTCAAGTAACCAAACATCGCTTAGTGAAGGGCGGAAGCTTTGACATCGTTGAAGGTTGTAAAAACAGCAATTAAAACTTCTAGGAAAGGTACAATAAAAGTTTAAATTAACTAACATATTAATTTTGAATAAAATATGTTTTAACATCGTATTTTTTTTTTTTTTTAGTAGAATTAATTTATCGTTACTTATTAAACCGATTACACATTACATTTACAATTTTAAAAAATGTCCAATTTGAAGAGACGTAGTTAAGTAATTTCTTACAGTAAATTTCAAATGTCTGAATTTATCAATCACTTCAAGAGACACGGAGAACTGACGGGAAAGCAATTTAAATTTTGTTCGCACCTAGGTATGGTAATTAGTACAACATAATTTATATAAATCAATGTAGGTGACATTAGTTAATTACCCCTTACGGGATACAGTCGTGATCTTATGTATTATGTTATGTATGTTAATTAATATAATTAGATAATTCAGTATGAGCCTCCAAATGGTGTTATTACTCTGATCACTTATTTTTTCTTGTCCAATACGAGTATGAAGTAGACCTATGCTAGACATGCCAATGTTACTAGTATTACAAATAACTCGTTCAGTAATTTTATTATTCGCTCAAGGTTAATGTAGTAGGTCAGAGGCTTTGTATAAAAGTAGCCGGAACACCTATCGAAGGAAGCGAATAACAACTTAAGCAACTTAGCTTAGATTACATAGTTATTACAGAATGAAAATTTATTTGAAAAAAAAAGATTTATTGCCATTTTTGTTTAAGAAATCAAAATTACCAAAGGCTCTCAAGCATCTTCACAATTTTAATCTTTTTTTTATTGGAAGTGATGACACAAATAAAACGTTCACTTGATGGTAAGTGGAACGTCTGCCCATAACAAATGCTGTGTCACACAGATAACACCACACTGCGCTCGTCACTCCCTCAGACATCAGTTCTTAAGTCGCATATGCCCAGTGAATTACGCTAGATCTCAATGCCCTTCAAACAGAAATGTATGCACTGTTGGCCCTAGGATGGTACCGAGACGGATTCCTGCATAGGAATCTTACCACCAGTCAGGACATAATCACTAGGGTTGATATACTGCTTCCTTCGAAAAATTCACAATTATAAAAATATTTTTGACTGTTAGAAATCATTAACCGTCAAAATCGTCCGTCGTCCGTTAGTTGCCATCCTAGTAAGAAAAGTTAAAGTTGCATGAATGGCTAATTAGTAGATTAAGATTTTTTTTCAAACGCTGATTTGACTCCTTTCTTGTTATTCGATTGTACATTACCTACAGACAATTTCCGAACATACATATATGTAGATCTATGAACTAAATATTAATCTGCGGTCGAGGCGCTGATCCAACGATGGAGCCGGAAGGTGGATATCCGTATCTAGGCTATGGTGAACGTTGACCCTCAAAGTTTAGATGGTGTTGATGTGTATGTAGTTTTCTAGTATATTAACGGTATAATATACGAAGCTTTCTGTGTTTTTGTTATCTGTATAGGTAAGACAAAGGTGCAAAACAAACTGTTTGTACTGGATGAAAAGTGTAACATCAAAGCCTATAAATGTACATCTGGGTACATGCCAATACTAAATAATTATCTTACCTTGTAGGTCTTTATGATTATGCAATTAATATTCATGTTAAACTCATAGCAACATGGCAGGCATTCTTATATATTCATATATCTTGATTCTAGATATCCGGATCTGACAACTATAAATTAAAAATAACACGGATGATAATAATACTGGTGGTAGGACTCTTATGCAGGAATCCGTCTAGGTAGGTACCACCCCAGGACCAGTTATACCGCCGTGAAGTAGTAGTGTGCAAACATTACTGTGTTTCGGTTTGAAGGGCACTGTGAGCTAGCGCGATCACTGGGCATATGAGACTTAAGAACTTATGTATCAGTGATGGACAGTGTAGTGTCACACTGAAATTTTCTGGGTGTCACAGCATTTGCTATGGGCAGACATTGTACTTAAATTACTTTAACATTTTTAGTGATTGCGCTAGCTCACAGTGCCCTTCAAACCGAAACACAGTAATGGTTGCACACTACTGTTTTGTTATGTTTAACATTCATTTTTAACCGACTTCAAAAAAGGAGGAGGTTCTCAATTCGACAGAATCTTTTTTTCATTTACGTTGAGCAATAATTATTTGCAACGTGGACCGATTTCGATGATTCTTTCTTTAATAGATGTTGGGATGTTTGGAACAAGTTCTGGTGGTAGGCTCCATAAGAAAATCAAGATTTCTTTTTATTCGTGTCAGCATGTGCATGATTTGAAGTTCGTTATTTTTGAATAATTTATTTCGTTATCCGGGGGCACATTGAAGAATTTCTAGCGCAATGAAGTAAAAGATTGCATCAAATAGTGCATTTGCATTATAGGTACCAGAATGTCAGAAATGTCGACCTCTACTGATTCGAGTCATTACAATCAATAAGTAATTATTAAGGTGTTCTAACTAACGTAAGGAGTATTTAAATAATTAAGTTTTAATCTCGTCAATGCCGAATGGCTTATGTTAGACAAGACGTATATTACTGCAGAATCAATTATGCTAGGCATTTTTTGCTTAAAGCAACAACAACAAGCAACGGTTATAATTCATTCAATCATTATAAAATACACAGAGCATATTGGCGCTAGGTATTTTGTAATAAATGTATTCTATGCTTTATAATTTTACGATTAACAGTTGTTTTTATGTTACTGCATAATATAATGTATTTTTTAATTTATAACCAAATGTTATTTACAGTAATTAATACGAGTATATTGAATTTTTTGACTAAAGATAGAATATTATCAAATAAATCACTACACAAGACACTATCGAAAATAAAAATAGAATTATTGTGAATTGGGCATTATTAAGTAAAAAAAGAAAGAATCTGTTGGCTCTTATGACACGGCGTTGCGGAGGTGTTAGTTACTTGCCGACTGAGTCAAAGGATCAGGATTTGATTTCAAGCTTAAGCTTTATGCAAAACACGTATGTTTTTTCAGGTCCGAAAGTATTGTGATTGACCAAGTATTTGTGACACAACATCTGAATTATTTCGTTATGTTGCATAGGTGCGCGGAAAATTACGGCATAATAAAATACCTTGCATCAAAATGTATTTATATCATATGCTTTACGGATAGGATATTGTCTTATCTTATATCCCTTCCGTTAATGGATAATATCTATGGTACGTAATTGCTGATTTTATAATAAACTTATATATAATAAAGTAACTGTAACGTGTTTCCCCTGTGCAGGTTTTAATGTTGGATGAAGAATTACGAATTATTTTAGTACAAGGCATATTTAATGTCGTTTAGCATAGTTAGTAGTAGTTACGATCTCCAAAGTTAAGACTGGTCGTAGATTTCCGTCCGTCTAGGTAGGTAACACCGCAGGGTCAGTTACTCTGCCGAGAAGCAGTAGTGTGCAAAGATTCGTGCAAAGCTGTTTGGGTATGAAGGGCACTGGATGTCTCAGTGGAACGGGCGCAATGTTATGCCGCAACAGAATTGGTCTGCGTGATACAGCATTTGTTATGCTCAGATGTTGCAAAGAATCCTTCTACAATTATGAAAAAATAATACGGCCTCTTGTAATAATTTAAGCAATATGCGTGATCTGTGGACTATTATTATTACGTTGTGTTCGTTTACTAACTAGAAAAGGCTAAAGTCGCCGAAAATTATCTTTTGCATTTAAAAAAAGGACTTGTACACGGCTGCATCACTCACCAACTGGACATTGTTGCGTGCGTTGCAGCGCGTGTGTCAACGTCAACTGATTTAGTCACATGTCAAAGAATAGTCATGGGTATAGGGGTACAATTAATGAAGACTTCTGTATGGTAACTTCTAGGGGTAGCGTCCAGCTCTAGTCATTTCTCATCGCAGCTTTTAAGGTCTTCTCCTCATCAGCTACCATCCGTGTTAGGTATCACGCTCCTCCAACCATTCTAGATCACGGATTCGTGATGTGATGCAGAAGGTACAAGCAATCCAATTTCAACTTGATCTCTATATAGATATCACCACCGCCGCGGGGACAATGTAGGGATTATGCTAGATTCCTACTCGTAAATTGGTCGGCTTGAACTTCTAAATCAAAAGGCTTTAAATAGCATAAAATATCAGCATAATGGTGTGGATCGTAATCGCCGTTCGTGGGGCACATGGGATGTCGGCCACTTCGGGTTGATATTTATTACCTAAGCTGAACTTAGAACTGCATACCCTCGTTCAATTTATATCAAATCCCCCCTGCCACTGATTCCGACAGGACAGGTTTCTTTTGTCCCCGTTCGAGTAACGTCAATCGATTATTCTAGAACCACGCGGGATATTTCCTACGGTTATTTTACCGGGCCTACCACTCTGCCTCCTTGTATTGGAAGAACTGACTCTAGAGCAACGATGTTACAGCAAATAATATTTTTACAGATATGTAACAATTTAATTAAGTGTTTTCAAAAAATGTACTTTAGGTTACAGTAGGTCTCTTTAATTTATTGTGACTAAAACCAGAATAATAAGCATTGATACCAATCACTTCCTTCTTCCTTGACCACTATTTTTATTAAAATTGTAGAGTCTATTGTATTTTAAAACTCCTTCTTTTTTGAAGTCGGTTAATGAAAAAGTACATTCGATTCTGAAAATGTTAGACCTATTTATTTTCTAGTATACAGAAAAGTTTTTGAAAAAAATTCTTGGTCAGAATGCCTAGGTATGTTAACTTAATAAGTCAGCTCACAGAAATTAAATAAGTTAATAGTTAATAAACCGGTGCACTATAATAGAGACGTTGAAATAATTTGACATATTTATAATAAAGTGGTATTTTTGTAATCGTTCCAAAACCTTCGATTATGTTTAGCATCAGGAAATTACATACAAGTCGTACCATAGAAAGTCGTTATCAGGATTTCTTCTGGGTTAACGGACAGTCCGTTAACCCAGAAGAAATCTTGGATGTCCTGAAGGGCTCAATTTACGACCTATTATTATTACCTACTTATATTAAAATCTCAATATACTAAGTTGGAAATAAAAGTAAACGGCAGCTACTGAAATAAGGTGCTGTGCGTTATTTAAAAAAAAGAACTTTACTCCAATTTATTTTAATTAACAAATAGATTTATTTCTGTGCATCAAATATGTTGTAGAAAAATTAAAATACTAACTAATATTGAAATAAATAATAAAACCATTTTATATTTATTTATTTTATACGCAGAAACTATTTACACTGTCCAGAAGAAGGCCGTTAGAGGTGTCTACAATCCAGATTGTTTTTTAAAACATTTAATTAAATTGGTTCATATCTGGAAAAATATTATTTGCTGTAATATTGTTGCTCTAGAGTCAGTTGTTCGTGTAAAACAAGGTCATGTGACTTTAACTGAAAAGTCAACTGAATTAATTATTAATGGAAGACATCCAGAAGATTAAAAAAACAGCCTCTATATAAAACAACAGGTTTATTTTGTTTATTAAGTTTAAGTAAAACTTTATTTACAATCGCAATATCAAGTACGCTTAGCAGAGAGGTTCACAGTACCTATACATTATTTTAATTGTAAAGGTTTATTTACATTAATGGATACCAAAGGATCTGCACCACCGTGCAAAGACTTTTCTTTATTGATGTGATACAATTATTGTAATTATCCACCCGGCGATTGCTGAAGTTATCATGAAATAATTAGTCTTCAAAATTTTTTAGTAATACATAAAATTGGGTTATTGTTGTTGACAACAACAAAATTGGAAATTAAATTGATATATTTATGTTTTTATGTGTGTATGGAAATTAAATTGATATATGTTTTGCGTATTTCGTTGGGCTAACCAGAAATATAAAGCAATCCTAAATATGTGGATTTTCTTTACTTTAAATTTATTGTATATTTAGAACCTTTTATGACGAAACTAGGATTAAGTTGAGCAGATAGATACAATCTGTAGTCTTCGCAAATTTCATGTCAGTAGATAATTGGTTGCGAGCAATAGAGGTAAAGACAGAAATGGCATACCTGTTTTATTTCTTTGTATTGATAATTACACTCAGAAATAGCCTTACAGTGTTATGATATACACATATGTAGCAAAGATATTGAAAAGGTCATCGTAACGTAATACGAGAAGGGGGCGTGTAGAACAAGATTTGTTTTTTATGTACGATTTAATAAGTCTCAACGGAGTGTATTTTACAAAATGCTATATATTTTAAAATAGAGGCCCAGTGCAAACCCGCATACGCAGTGGCTAAGCGACCGGGTATTGCACTGGGTTCGGGGGTCGATTTTCGAATATAACAATCGTATGACCTACAAATAGTTTGTCCGGGTCTAAGTGCTTGTGTATGTTCAATCTATGTATGTCCGTACTATAAGCGCACCCATGATACAGAGGAAATTACAGAGTGAGGCAGGGTAACATTTAGAAAAAAAAGTTTTAGCCGTTTATTTTGTTTATTTTTTAAAGTTTTTTAAAAATAATTGCTTTATTCTTAAAGTAAAAGTTTTGTGCATTCAGTAGGAAAATATTATACATTTAATAAAATTCGGTAATTTCTAGAGTTGTAAAACAAGAAATACTTGAACGAAAGTTGATTATGATGTTTCTATTTATATTATAACTAATGCGAGTAGAATATAAATAAAACTATTTATTTTGTAAAATTATATTTTAAATTTATAATTTATATATTAATTAAAATTTAAGTACAATTTAGGAGAACGATGCAATATTGCCTAGTATTAAATATGATCTATATAATATGTAGGTGTTTAGTTAATATTTCATTTTCCGAGAACGATTTTTTTTATTTTAGGTTTCATAGAATAGAATAGAATAATTTTTTATTCAATATAGATTATTTACATAATACTTATTGAAAATCATTTTTTTTCTTTTTTTAAACTACACTGGTTCGCAAAAATGCCTCTGTCCTGGGAAGAACCAGTAAGAAACCCAGCGGGCTTTTTTTTTAGTCATTTTTAAAATAATGTACAATAACAGCAGTATTATAAAGATGTAGAAATGGCTTGGCGGCGATCACCTCATTCCCAGCGGTTATCATCATCTATGTATTTTTTTTATATTATAATAACCCTTTTTATGAAGTCTTTGTTTAATATAAAATTTAAACTTTTTGATTGAAAGACTTTTAGCACTTTCTGGGATTTTGTTGTAAAAACGTATACATTGCCCCATAAAAGAGTTACTGACTCTGTGAAGTCGGGTAACTGGCATAATTAATTTGTGCTTGTTCCTGGTATTCACATTATGAACATCACTTTTGTTAGTGAACTGGTTTATGTTCTTGTGTACATACAAAACGTTTTTAAATATATATTGAGAGGCCAAGGTTAAGATATTAATTTTTTAAAATTTATCCCTAAGAGACACTTTAGAGCCAAGATTATAAATAGCTCTTACGGCCCTCTTTTGCAAAACAAAAATCACTTCTACATCAGTTGCATTTCCCCATAGCAAAATACCATAAGACATTATGCTATGAAAATAACTAAAATAAACCAATCTGGCTGTTTCAACGTTAGTTAAATTCCTAATTTTTTTACAGCATAAGCTGCAGAGATAAGTCTACTTGCTAGTTTAGATATATGGGGGCTCCATTGAAGTTTTGCGTCAAGAGTTATTCCAAGAAAGACAGCAGTATCCACAAGGCTTAACTCTTCCCCATTCACAAGCACATTTACATCGAATTGTTTAACATTTGGTGTTGTAAATTTAATACATTTTGTTTTATTGCCGTTTAAAAGCAAATTATTAACGTTAAACCAATGTACTAATTTTGAAACAGCATTATTCACCTCGTCATATAATAAAAGTTGACGTTTTATCTTAAAAATCAAAGATGTATCATCAGCTTATAACACTATATCATGGTTGTCCCCTACTAGGTAAGGTAAGTCATTAATGTAAATAAGAAATAGAAATGGGCCGAGAATCGAACCCTGCGGGACACCCATAGATACTGCTGATCCGATCAGAGTTCTTCACTCTTGCTATTGATAACTACTGTCTGCGTTCTATTACTCAAATATGAAATTAGAAGTTGAAGTGCAGAATTTCTTATACTGTAATTATGTAGTTTTCTGATGTGTGTTTCATGATGAACGCAATCGAAGGCCTTAGAAAGATCACAGAAAACACCCAAGGCATCCCGTGAACTCTCCCAGGCTTCGAATATATTCTTAATAAGTTCAACACCTGCATCGGTTGTAGAACGACCCCTTGTAAAGCCAAATTGGTTTTTGTGAAACATTTATTTAAATTAAAATGTTTTAACATTTGATAAAGTATAATTTTTTTAAAAATTTTACTTAATGTTGATAGTACGGAAATAGGTCTAAAGTTAGCAGGGTCCGATGTACTACCAGATTTAAATAAAGGTATGATTTTACTATGTTTCATGACATTAAAGTCATGAAAACTTTATTCTCCCTGGAATCTTTATTCCATATTTTCACGCTTTAGTCTCGTTACAGGCATTAAGTAGACATTTCAAGACTCATTCACGTGTGGTGATTAAGGTTTAAAGTTTCCGCACGTAACAAATATTACTACACAGACGACGGCGTGGCGTAGTGGTCAGAGTGACTGACTTCTACGCCGCGGGTCCTAGGTTCGATTCCCAGTTGCTGGTTGTCGGGTCTGGTTGTGATGTGCATGTGAAATTTATGTCTGTCAAAAGCATCCACGATACAGGAAAAATGTGAGGGACACGTTAAAAAAATATACAAAAAATAAAATAAAAATGAAGATAGCTGTTCCGGTTAGTTGTTCAAGTAAAAAAAAATTGAATCACCTCCGTGACAAGCTTTTAAAGAAGGCAGCAGGGTTTCTTGCGGGTTCTTCCCAGGATTAAGGTAATTTACCTGTTAGTGAATAGAATATTCAAATACAATTAAGTTCTCCATTATATTTATAAATTTATATATATATATATATATATATATATCTATTTAGAATTGATTTTACGTACATTTACTCCTAAATGGATAAACGGGCTTGTGCTGTCTTGCTCTATACATATTTTAAAATAAAAATAAATTCCGTGCGAAGCCGGGGCAGGTCAGCTAGTTATAAATAAGCGATTTACTACTTAGTCGTCACGATATCGCAGAAATAATAAGACCTATTTACTTGAAATTTGGCATACGTATTCATATCCCGACATAGACACCCACTAAGAATGGATATTACTAACTTTTTTTTTATTGTTAAAGGTGACGAGACGAGGAAAACGTTCACCTGGAATAAGTACCCTATAACAAATGCTGTTATAGGTAGATGACACATATGTACTGGATTGGACACAATAAGCCCCGCGAGGGGAGCACGTAACAGCTAGTTAAAATATATACCGTTAAACCTTGAAGTGCTTGAAAGTCCCCATTAAATATTTCAATAACTGCTATATGTTATATAAAGTAAAGTAAAGTAAAGTTTCAGCCTATAAATGTCCCACTACTGAGCACAGGCCTCCTCTCATTTCTGAGAGGGTTTTGGAGCTAGGAAGAATCCGCCACGCTGCTCCAATGCGGGTTGGCGGACTTCACATGTCTTCGAAATATTTTTTATTCCTCAGACATGCAGGTTTCCTCACGATGTTTTCCTTCACCGCCGAGCACGTGGTAAATCAGCACTTAAAATTGCAATTAACAATTTTAGTGGTGCCGGCACCGGGGATCGAACCCAGGTCACTCGCGTACTATGAAATTTAAAGCGAGCGCCTAGCCCCTGTGCCCTATGTTATATGTTTTTATATTATTAATTTTACTGGAAATTCTCAGTTAATTTCAATTTCCTATAAACAAGAGTATATACATGAACCGGAAAGTACCATATGAGTAATAGTAGGTATTGAATTATTGCAATAAACTGGAAACCTGTACTACTAACTTAAATACGTTATACTTTTCTGTTAAGCAAACATGCTGCTATCGATTTAGGTATATCACTGGTAGTAGGATTCTTATGCAGGAATCCGTCTGGGTAATACCACATGGTTAGTTATTCTGCAGTCTAGCAGTGGTGTGCAAGCACCATTGTATTTCGGCTTCGCCGGCTTGTAGTACTCTGTAGCTAGTGTTATTACTGGGCTTATAGGATTTAAGAACCGACGTCTCATAGTGACACAGGATTTTCCAATGCAAGGGTCTGAGATACTTCAACTATTTTGGCCATGCGTATTATTTACCGTCAGGAGAACGAACGGGATCATCTCATAACTTACTCCATTAAAAAAAAAACGCTTTGATAACAACGATTTTAAGTTAATAACAACATTGTACTAACCGTTTTGCCAGAACTACATCAGAGGTATGGCGACGATAAATTTCGAAATGCCGTGTTGATTAAGAGAGACTGGAGAAAGGAAATTAAATAATAAAAGGTCTGCATTAACTCGGTAGAACCACGTTGCAGCTGATAGCTAGCGGATACTAGCTTTATGTCTTTTTTATTTTTTTTTATTTTATAAAAGTGACGGAACGAGCAAAACGTTCACCTGATGGTAAGTGCAACGTCTGCCCATAACAAATGCGGTGTCACACAGAACAGTGTGACACCACAATGCGCCTGTCACCCTGAGACATAAGTTCTTAAGTCTCATATGCCCAGTGATTACGCTAGCTCTCAGTGCCCTTCAAACCGAAACACAGCAATGTTGGCACACTACTGCTTCACGGCATAATAACTGGCCCTGGGGTGGTACCTACCTAGACGGATTCCTGCATAGGAATCCTATCACCACCAAATTAGTATTTAAATTTATCATAAGCGTCATCGTAAGTAACAGCAAAAAAACCGTTTTAGTATGATCAGAGACGAGAACCGAAGACCTTTTTACTGGCATTCCGTCATATGTAGTTCTCAGAGGTGACAACCCTACATATATACACTACAGAAACCATTACGGAGACACAAAGATAAAAAAAATCTTTAGTCTGCAGAGTATTTTTTTTCTAGATACTTTGAAAGAAATACTTCCAATAAGTATTTATGACATGCTAATTTGAATCGACTGCGCTTTTAATTTTCAAGCGAACACAAATAACAGGCTTTTTCCAGTGGGTATTCACCAGAATGAATTTTATAGTACAAATAAAAAAAAACTAAGATACGTCGGCATCGGTAATTTTAAATTTCAATATAGTTTTAAATTTTGTAATGCCGCTTATCATACACAGACGTAACAATTATACCATTTGAATATTTTTCGTTTTAATGGATGGTAACGGAATTCCGCAAAGTAACGCCTTATTATATAACTATATTAGTCAAATTGTTATTTATACCTCTTATTTACATCATTACGTTATGTCATAGCTTGTTTTAGGGTTTTCTTTAATTGACAGGTAAAAGCCGGTTACATCAATATAAATCTGAATAAACGTTTTGTGTTTATATGTACATTACAAATTTTCTCAAACCATTTCACCAGTCGTTAATATTGAAATATATGTATTATACTTCACAATACTTTTTTTTTTAAGTATTTTATATTGTGAATTTGTTAAATACAGTGCAAGCTGGAAAGACCACGCATGTGGTGGTACACAGCAATGTTCTGGGTGACGCAGCATTTGTCATGGGCAAACGTTACACTTACCATCAGGTGAACGTTTACTCGTCTTGTCACTTTTTCCATTAAAAAAATCACTGCAAAAGAGAAAAACTAAAAAAATATCATAATTATGTTTAAAATTGATTATTAGCTAAGATTCTCATAAGATGTCATGTTTTACCTTATCACTGGTAATGACAAATTAGCAAGAAATCTTGTAGGGTTTTACTGAATGTGATGAAGATAATGAAGTATGATTTTACTCAGTGTTCATCGACATATGACGATTGTGTAAAAAAGTCAGCAGCAACAAAGAAAATCCTCTATAAAAATTAATAGTCTTACTAACAAATTATTCACTTAACTCGTTTAGAAACAACTTTTTTACATTGCTCTTCAAGATTTTACGTGTGGGTCATTTCCATACAAATGGCTTGAGTCCTAATAGCCGCTGATTTGGCGACGGTTGTCAGCATGAAGCGTGCATTATCACTATAATACTTCAATCACAAGTAACAATACGTAGTATTTTGTATCATACAGCCGTTCAGGCAACTCCAAGATCACAGTGCGCGTTCGTTTCCCGCGCGCGCTACACGTAAAATTGCTTCACTGTAACGACCTTCGGGTCCAAATACGACAATCACTCGCATACTCTTAGTCCTTTTTTAAATTATAAGGTAGCCATGCACAGACCTTAAAGTATTTTTATTTTTAATTTTCGTCTTGTAGTGAGTGATATTTGAAAGTGATATTTTTGATAGTATTTTTTAGTATTAACACGGTGTTAGACACTAGTAAAATGAAGACGTACAAACTTATATTAGTAGTAGCTGCTGTAATTTTTGAAGGGTAAGTTGTTTTTTTAACATTTATAGATTAAAGATAAATATTATTGTATGTATAATTACCAATATAAAAACCTTCTAAATACTTTACAATTTTTTACAAAAAATTGTTACATTTACATTCGCTTCATCAATTCAGCTAGTCAGCAAAATGTAAACTATAATATCTATAACTATAACTTCTAATTTGGCGGCGACGTGGTTCGCCACCCGTCACTTCTTGTTTCCTGCGGGGGCGTAAAGTGGGCTACAGGTGTGGTCTCTGCCTTTTTTTTATTGTGTAAAGTGATAAAAACGAGCAAAACGTTCACCTGATAGTAAGTGCATCGTCTGCCCATAACAAATGCTGTCACACAGAAAATTACCATTTGACACCACACTGTGCCCATCACCTTGAGACATAAGTTTTTAAGTCTCATATGCCCAGTGATTACGCTCGCTCACAGTGCCTTTCAAACCGAAACACAGTAATGTTTGCACACTACTGCTTCACGGCAGAATAACTGGCCCTATGGTGGTACCTACCTAGACGGATTCCTGCACAGGAATCTTACCACCAGTTAAAATCCTACCACCAGTTCGCCTACATCTTATATGAGAATAAGTCGTGACTGCATGAATGTATATATGAAACTTTGACATATACTTTTTGTATGTTTTATTGTATGTCCACAAATAGCAAGAGGGTAAAACTAAATAATTGCAGTCATTTAAATTATTTAAATTTATTTCATTAATTTCAATTCCTTTGTGAGAAATGTTTCCTAAATTAAAAAGATACTATACAAAATAAAATAACAATCATGTGTCCATTATTCAGAGGAAACAAAAGAGGCAATAATTTATGTAGAACATTGAGCACTCGATGCTCAGCTTCTTTAAGAGTAACCTGGGTTGAGTATACTAATTATAATTATTGTGTTCTAAATATAGCTTCATAACGCCTAATTGAGTAAAAGCATTATATAATAAGTGTAACAAAATTATCTAAAATCAATCAGAAATAAAAAAAAATCGGAAGAATATCGCAAAGCCGACAAGTAACAGATGCTTATCTGCTACTATACTTGTATAGAGGGAGACAGCGAGATGATTTATTTAAAAGATACATTGACAAATTATTTCTCTCTTCATTTTAAAAATAGCAAAAAAGATAATGTCGTCGTACTATAAGAAAAAAAGACATACAGTAAATATTCTACTGTTTCCTGATAAATATTACGATTATCTTCAAAACTCCATGCGAAACACTGAGATTAAAGACGATCGCAAAAATCATCCAATTGACATGAACAGTTATTAAAAACATAACTTGTCACACTGAATTTCTTGACGAGTATGAAACTGCATAATTAATTATATTCATTAAAAAAACTTTAGTGTTTTATGTATTGATTGATGGATTTTCTAGATATAAAGACATATTTATTTTGCCACTTCTTAACCATTAACTAAATTAACTTGAATATATTAACTGGAAATATTGCAACACTAGCCGATGATAATTGCTGTGATTTATTTGGATAAATGGAATTTGTAAACGTATGTTCAGATAATTTTATTAAAAACGACAATATTACAACGTGTCTATGTCTCGCAAACCTTTTCTATTCAATATTTTGATGCATATTTCTACGCTGTTTTGAACACGAACCTATAAAAACATCATAATTTCCACTCTTCTAGGCGATATTCATAACAGATAATGAAATATTGGTAAAATAATTTCATCACACTCGTCCATGCATCCTGAAAGTTATTAATCTTCGAGGATGTACATGGGATTTGTTCTCTTTAAAACGCGTGAAATATGCTGTGTGGTAAATAAATGGTAACATGCTCTTATTCAATTATTAAAATACTCGTATGTTTAATAAGTATAACTAACACAAAAGGCATCCTCGTCTGGAAAAGATTATAGAATGTGTGACATATTTTCTAAGCTAATTCTTTCTTAGTTTTGACATCTTAGGTCGGAGGTTAGATCGGAGAGATCCTAAATTGGGCCTTGCAAAATACCACTAAGGGCCATTATAACGCTGTCGTGGGATTTAATGCCAACATACATATGGGCGTAAAATCGATTTTGAGACCGCAAGGTTCTGGAACTACAAATTCCAGGCGGCAAATATTGTTCAAGTAAAATTAACTGATAAATTTATTTCACAACAAGAAGCCTCGAAGGAAGTAGACCTGACGTAGTCCGCTAAATGTGACGAAATATGAGATAGATTTAATTTTGTCGGGCAGGAGCAGTCGGTGGGGAATATTTAGAGAGGTCTGTGTAATTGGCAGGTTCAATACTAGGACCGATTACCGACTTGTCCGAGGCACTGGTAATATTGAGTAAGATCAATATCGAGCTTGAAACAATCCGTCTGATGGCCTTGCTCAGATTACCGCTACTTCGATGATTTATGCCTCTAGCTGGATCCAAATATTTTGAATCAGAACCCAACAAGTTCGTAAAAAATGCTAAATGGCGGGACCTACGTCGCCCTTATGTATTTTTAAACAAGACGCAAAAGAGCAGAATAAGAGATAAAACAGAGGATTGAGAAGCCACCTGACCAAACTAAAGACCAAAGTAGTCAAGATTCTTACGTCTAAGTCTGAACTTCTTCCTGATGCTATATGCCCCAAACAAACCACAAGCATGTCTTTAATACGATTTCAGGTTATTTTCACTAAACACACGAAACATTGCAGAGTTACATACATACATAAGATCACGACTGTATCCCATAAAGGGTAGTCAGAGACTGGGCACTCACTGCAAAAACAGATGACTGCCACAATCCACGTTTCACCAAACACAATATAATGCACTTGGTGTGATAGGTGGTGAGCCCATCGCCACCATGCGCTGTTGGGTGCACAGTGCAGTTTAATTCCTTACTCGCCTTTTACGAGATCCATTGGATGAGATGGAGTTGTAGTATTCTTTTAACGAGCCGCCACCACAAGGCTATGGTGGTATTCTGTGACAACTTGTTACTGTTCTGGTGGGGCCGCCCGGTTGTGCTGCAGCTAGTTTATGTACTACGTCTAACAAAGTCCTTTTACAAAGTGAGGCAGATTATACATAAGACAAGTAGCTATAATCAGCTGGTGAGTCTGATGCCTGTTGTCGTCATAACGTTAGTACGGTTTACGATAATCCACCGGAGAAGCCACTTACCGAGTCTTCACTTTTAGTCAGTGATTGTGCCGTAAAGTACTAGTGTGTATGCATTTCTTTGTTTCGGTCTGAAGGGCACTGAGAGCTAGTGTAATTACTGGGCATATGAGACAGAAGAACTGATGTCTCAGGGTGACGGTTGCTGTGAAGTGCCACACAGAAGTGCTCTGGGTGACACAGCATTTCTTATGGGCAGACGTTGCACTTACCATCAGCTAAACGTTTCGCTCGTTTTGTCTCTTTCTCCAATTAAAAAAAAATCTGTTGTTTAAGTGATCTATGATAGATGAGTCTAAAAGTAGAAATCGCGTTTAAGCTAACGTAGTGTAGGAGCTAGCCCACTGGCGATATGAAGCGAACACTTGCGCAATGCGTTTGGCTGGATTTAAGTGGATGTCTGCAACCGCAGACAGGACTGAATGTAGAAGAGGCGTATGTCCAATAGTGGATTGCTACAGGCTGGTGATGACTATAATCTAAGAGATCATGATACTTTCTTGCCAGCTGATAAACTGAATTTAGAAAAAGACAAATACTAATGGTATAATTATATTAAAAATGTAACGTGCATATAACGGCCACGTAAATGTAACCGCAGCTCCATACATGCTTATGTGAATTTAAGTTTCATGATTTTCTCATAGATCCCATCATCAGAATTTACCCACGTTTACATGGGGCTACCCTTACGATACACCCTTTCTAATAAGAATCAGTAAAATCGGTTCACAAACAAAGAAGTTATGCACGAACATACATAAAAAATATACGACGAATTGAAGAACCTCCTCCTTTATTGCAGTCTGTTAAAAATAAAACATCATAAACATTGAGTCGCTGTACAAAATAATGAAGGCTATTTTTTAGTAATTAAGTTGTACTAAAATTATCACTTTCAGCTTGAATTTGTAACTGTTGTGTGAAGTATTTTTGACACATGAACGTTAATAACGATTCATATACTATTTTAAAAATTGATTTACTTTGTTAAAGGACAAATTAACCTCCCAATCAATCAATACTTTTGCAATTATTTATACAAACTGTTAACAATAAAAGCAATGACAGAAAATAATGATGTTAATAACATGAGATACAAACAAAAAATAGTTTAACGTGCAATGACTAAGTGTAATATAAATTTTATTAGGTATTGCAGAAGTAATTACTTTTGTTTCTATTTCTAGTTTATTAACTGTAACATTGTTATGCAAAATATCAGTTTTATTAGTGTTTTATACGAAGTGGTTTGTCTGACGAGGTCGAATTTTACTCGCGATAGTGTCTTTGGAATTCGTTTTCCGCAAAAGGGCCAGGTCACAGGTAGAAGGTTTTCCTCGCGGAAATGGCAACGCCCTATAAATACTTGTACGCTGACAATTATATCTTTAGGCCTTAGAGACATATATGGAAAATAACATTCGCAGAACAACAACACAGTCATTTTACATTGTATTGTATTTTTGAATCTTAATAAGGTATCTTAATATTGATATATTTTTCAGACTTCAATAATCAAGATTTTAAGGGTCAAATAAATTCAAAGAATAAATTACAAATCAGTAAAATTCTAAGTAAAATTGCAGCGTCAAATTGTAGCTTATTTTAATGTTTTACTGATAAACTTAAGTGTGTCATCATAATTCCAAATGCGGTACAGTCCTTCGATATTGGGAAAATTATGTGACTCTTTTGTTGCTTTGTTTGTTTTGTATGCTTTTAAGTCAGGGATATTTGACTTAGTTTGCTTGTCCGGCAAATACGGTAGAGCACCGGGTAAGCGACCCCAACTTCCCGAGCTACTGTTGTCTCCTCCTGTGCTTCCGAGATAGTATTATCCTACACCTTATAGTATTCCAACTTCATATTCCCTACCTAAGGGTAAAGTAATTGTATTCCCTTCCTCTCCGCTAAGTCAGTGGTTGCCGTGCCGATAGCTACTCGTGGGAACACAAAGTGGAGAGCAAGAATTTAAACACGTACGAAAATGGTCTCTGCCTTACCCTTATATAGGAAAAAGGTGTGATTGTATGTATGTATTGTTGCTTTTTGCCCTTATTTGTAATTTCTTTGGGCGAAACCAAGTTAAAAAGCAAGAGTTGGATACTATTTTTATCAACGTGGACTGTGGTACGCCAGGGTTCGAACTGTTGTGTATGAAATCGAACCCTGGCGGGGACACCTCCAAAATTGTTAATGCAGTCTTTAGTGCTGATTTACTGCTGTAGAACACGTGTTATGTGTGCATTACGTACGTATATCATAATAGAATAATGTATATGTACCTCTCCTCTTTGTAAACTGGTTTTAACAGTTATCTATATCCATTTATTAATAAAGACAAAACAGCGATGTAGCAAATATTGAAAGAACCTTGTTTATCTTTATTTTATGGAAAGTACCCTTAGACTATGTTACATCAAAAACAGAATTGCCTGCAGATTCAGTAGATTTTAATGTATCTACATTTGTAAAGTAAAGTACAATACTGATTTTAAATGAAGATTGAGAAAAGTGTGAGATTACTGGTATCTCTATTATCTATCTTTATTAATATGCGTAGAGTTAGTGTTGGTTTATGTATATTTTAATAATTTACTTCCGTTTTTTATCGGCAGTCTTTTCCGCGTAAGGCAATTAAACTATTTTTAAAATTGTAAATTGTAGTGGTGTCATGTTTATTATACAAGATAGTTTTTTTTATTTACAAGAACAACATTACTAATATTCCTTTTAATCACTCCAACTAATCTTAAAAGCTTGTCCTTGGATGTGGTTCACGACTATAAAATAACATATAAATTAAGTTTCTGTCAGTTGCCTGTGTATGACCTTTTTTCCCTTACCTAGTCGCTTAGGCATGTCATCTCGGGCTGATTGGCGCTTTCTAACTCTGTGTAAACACTACGTAATAGTCAGAATTCTTCATCAGAAGCTCGCGCTGAATTACGGTCTCGTGGATCGGAGACTGCCTTACTCTATGTAATTGGCGGAGGCTCGTCTCTCCTAAAAGGACTGCCGGATAGGACTATTCTTGCGAATAAATCCAGAAAATGCCTGATATGTTGTTGATAGACCGGGCACAACCGAAGATATTTTTGATGGACATTTCAAATGATGAGAACCTCGTGAAAGCCGAAACAGATATGTAGACAAAATATCTGGATCTGGTTCACGAGGTGACCGACCAACATGTGGGGTGGTATGCCGGCCGCAATTTTTTCGGTGGTCGTGTTTTGCTGTTGACCATGGTTAAGAACCACTGATCAAATATTTTTTTCCAAAAATGTATACTTTATACTATGAGATAATTGTATCGGATTTATACTGAAATAAAATAATAAGAATATAAAGTGCCTTTCCTATAAAAATAAATTAATTCGTCTGATTATTTTCTATATATCTGTATGTAAAAATAGGAGCTCGTTAAAATACTTTGTTGTGCTGCTTAATTTTTTATAATTGTCAAATAGAAATTTAGCTATGCATGTGAATAAAATATTATGGTACACTAAAAGTAAAAGGCGCTACATGTTTCCGGATTCATCGTGTTTAATGTAGTTAGCGACTTATGATTCTTTATAATATATTATTTATAAATATTACTAAGAATTTATTATTATTTATTGTTAATAAATTATAATTAATTTGTAAGGAATTTTCTTTTAATATTCGTAACGGTAATTATGATTGCGACATGAGGAAAATAACAAAAGTCGATTGATATTTTCTTTGTTTTTGTTTTGCTAACTAAGACGAATAATAGCATGGCTGTAATCATACTTATAGTGATTGGAGTTAGACGTTTCTGGATGTCGTGCGAACGTCAATTAGACGCGGCTACGCGGCGCTAATTATTTTATGTTACATTATTTTTACATTACATAAATTATTAAGTATAAAAACTTCCGATTTACATCACTAGGTGCAATCTCCTTAAAATAAACAATTTGTTAACTGCAAAAAGTACAAAAACTGCTAAGGGCACCCTCACAAAGCGAGCAGACCCTTTTTTGTCTAATAGTGATTGTTAGACCGTAACTTATTATACTTTGACTTTGATAATTGACAGATGTAGACATGCGTATATTAAGCGTAAACTTAAATAGCAAAACATTTGCTGTAGTTAACACTTGTTATCACATAATACAAATTTGTGGGTTACAAAAAGCAATGGTACTCTATTGTTCAATTAATGTCTACTGCGTGATTTATTAATCTATGACCCATTCAATTCCATATCGGTAATAGGTAATACGAAGGTCAGTAAAGTGATATATTATATATATCTGAATACTTATTAAAATTTTACTTTATACTAGTTGATACCCGCAACTTCGTCCGCGTGGTTGTAAGTTTTTTTTAATATACTGCGTAAACTCTTTGATTTTACGGGATAAAAAGTATTCTATGTCCATCTTCAAGACGTAAGCTATCTCTGTAAATTTCGTCAACATCAGTTTAGCGGTTGAACCGTGAAAAGGTAACAAACAGAGGGACGGAGAGAGTTACTTTCGCATTTATGATATTAGTATGGCTTTGGTGTAGAAAGCTATATCTATAATATACATTTTTTTAATTTCTGTCGAAGATTATGTATCGATTGTAAATAAAACCCTTTACTTTTACTTCATAAGGGTAGTCTAAAAGTGCTACGTGTATTAAGTCGATCGAAAAAATCGTACTGAAGCACCCGAAGAAGCTAAACAACGCAATCCATACTATACTAATATAATAAATCCGAAAGTAACCGTTCTCTTTTTTTCTGACTGTTTGTTTCTGACTGTCGTTGAAACGATCTTGACGAAATTCGACAAGGAGATAGCTTGTATTCTGGAGACGGACAAAGGTGTGGTACCTTTGCCCGTCTCCAGAATACAAGTTACCAAGTAAGTACAAGTACCCAGGACCAGTTATTCTGCCGTGAAGCTATAGTGTGCCAACATTACTGTGTTTAAGTTTGAAAGGCACTGAGACTTAGTGTAATCACTGGCCACATGAGACTTAAGAACTGATATCTCAGGGTGCCGGGCGCAGTGTGGTCATACAGAAATATTCTGGGTGACACAGCATTTGTTGTGGATGTTGCGGACGTTGCACTTACCATCATGTGAAGGTTTTGCTCGTTTCGTCACTTTATGCAATAAAAAAAGGTGTATTTTTTTGGTAGGGTTTTTGACTATATTCATAAGAACGTTTACTTTACAGAAATTCGGAGATAATCAACCTAGCTGGTGGAGCAAAGTCCAATTATACTTTCCCAAAAGATTTTGTTTTCGGTGTATCAACTGCCGCTGCGCAAATAGAAGGGGCTTGGAATGAAGACGGTAAAACTTGTTTTTAAAATATTTGATTTTCAGGTTCTGTGTTTATGTATATAAATAGTGATTTAAGAGTCTTATCATGTGTTATTTTTTTGAATATAAATTGAGTAATTGGGAATTCCTCTTTAACTTTTGACATTTAAATTTAAATAATTGTCAAAACTATAAAAGCGCGGGTAATTAATTCTTATCTCAATTTTTGTGGATTTCCGTACATATGTAGGTATACTTCTTTTTAATGAAAGTTACATTTTGATTAATTTATAACTATGTTAATATATCCTGTATATTGTTTACGTTTTGTTTGGCTGCTTTGTTATTTGCTTGTATATTACATCTAGGTTTTTTGTTAAAAAAATATAAAATGGCATACTATACACAGAATAATTGCATGCCGATTTTTTTGTTATTACCTAAATTTAATTATATAATGATATTAGATTAGCGAAATTGAAACCAAAGTTTATTTATTTAAGCGTACATACAATTAATTCGATATTGTAACTACTATACGAAGAAATTACAAGGTAAAAAATTAAATAAAAAACGAATAGACTTATTTACCGTAACAAATAAAAAACCGTCCTATTTCGGTGAATTCACTCAGAGTGGATTAGAACAAGACAATTTGCTCTGCCATTACGTTAAGCGTGCGAATTGTTAGCGTCAAAGGCGCCTTGTCCAAATTAGTTATGTATAGGTCTAATATATATTTTTAAAGATGTGTGTATGTCAAATTAGTGGCACTAAGTGATAACCCTTTTGACAGTTTACACTATTGTTGTGTCATGTTTCCTAATATTAATGAAAAAAAATATGGTCATGCATGTGTGCTGTCTTTAACGTTTAAAGAAAAAAAAATAGCAAATGTAATAAAAACACGTTTTAGTGATTTATATATACTATTTACATTAGACGTTTCGTTTCTAAAATAAAAAAAATATGTTTGAAACAGATTATATTTTTTTAAAAAAAGAAGTTAGAACCTACCTTTTACGTTTTTTTTGCATATTTATTTAAATAATACAATTGATTTAATTACCATAACTGAAATTAAATCAGATTTCAATTTGGTTGTTTCGGTAACACCAAAATGACGCAAATATAGAGATGGGATATGATCTGTAATTTGTTATTATTTGATATTTCATGTAAATTTTCGATTAAAAAAAATTCGCCACGCTGCTCCAATGCGGGTTGGCGGAGGGAAAAGTATATAACACATAAAATGTTATGTGTTATATACTTCTCTCTTCATTGTATACTGTAACATATACATTGAAAAAACTAAAAAACAGCTACAATGATCTACTTCATATTATTGCGGATTTCAATTAACGTGACTATTGACACATTTGGAAAAAGTATTTCAGATGTTGTTATAAAAAAATTTACGATGTCTTTTCATTTTATTATTACTTGTTAGGTCAAAAATAATGAAAATAGCAACGGTGGCAAATTAATTAATTAATGTAATGAAACAAATATGTAGAAATTCTTTTGAACAAATAGTCGGAGAAGTATGGCATCTAAATACCGGCAGTGCGGCGAATATCTTGAGAACCGCCAGATTTTTCAAAAGAACCTTTTGCAATATGATTTACAATACATGTATAGACAGTGACACTTTAATTTCTTGCATATTTTTTTTTAATTTCCCAGCCAAACACTATACTAGCCCGCCATAACAAGATGATTCATCCAAATCCCTATCCTGTATGCCGTATGAGGCAGTATTGTATTTTAAATATCACTAGTCAAATTTCAACGATATATTTAATAGAACAATGACTTGAAATTACTCTTGAGCAATTGTGGAAATTCAGCAGGAACTTCAGAAAAAAGATTAAATTTCTGAAAAATATTTTTAGTTTTTTTTTTAATCAAAAGATATCGACATACTTACTACGAGTATATGAAGGAACCTACTATAACGAGGAGATGGGCAGCTAGCATCTTCCTGGAACATGTGAAAAGAAAAACTGCGGTTGTCAACCCGCCTGCAAAGCGTGGCAACTATGGCAAAATCCCTCCAATATGAGAGCTACAAACTTTTGTGGCTATCTATGGGGGAGGCCTATGTTCAGAAGTGGACTTGTGATATATAGGCTGAAACGACGATATGAAGAATTATGAACGTCATATTTTTGTTACGAATTATATGTACACATTTTGTGAAACTCTTGCATGCTCTGTAGTAATCGTCTACATTCATTATGATTATGAGTTCATTATCTAAAATATTATCTAAGCAAATATCTCTACAGTAATCTACCATTATTTTTTGCATGTATCCACTGGTACTATCTTATTTCTTATCTTGTGACTTTAACAGGTTTTTATTACTTAACGAAAACAATAACGGCGAATCATAAAATTACTTCTTAACTAAATACGCCATATATTAGTTAATTCCATTCCATCTATCAGTACAAATGTCATTATTATGTGTTACCAGTACAAATATGAGGTGGTGGGTGGCCCAAGAGAGTTTTACCCCATGCCACCCACTAGTGCCATTTGGGGCAACTAAGGTTAAGGTGCAGAATGGGCTACAGAAACATCTTGAGCTATCAACGTCCACCTGCGAATGTCAAACCGCCAACCAAACAATTACTCGTCATCTACGTTCAGTAGCGGACTATTTTCAGGCTGTAATAATGATGATGACGATGATTTGGAGATGAGAAATAATCGCAGTTTATTTTCCGATTTCGACGAAAGTTTCCTCCGCCCAAATATAGTATAAATTATTGTCGACAACTTATGGTAATTGTGGATAATTAATAACAATTTATTTATATTTTTTTTCAGGAAAGTCCGAAAGTATATGGGATCATTTAATACATACAAATCCAAGCTTTGTAAAAGACGGATCTAATGCTGACGTCGCGGCTGACTCGTATCATTTATACAAGAGAGATGCTGAAATGGTTCATGAGCTTGGTGTGGATATATACAGATTTTCAATATCATGGCCCAGAGTATTGCCTAAAGGACTTGCTAATGATGTGAATCCCTTGGGTATTCAGTATTATAGAAATCTTATCGATGAACTTCTGAAATACAATATTACACCTATGGTGACCATTTACCACTGGGATTTGCCCCAAAAACTGCAAGATATAGGTGGATGGACGAATGCTCACATAGTCGATTATTATACAGATTACGCTAAGGTTTTGTTTGATAACTTTGCTGATAGAGTGAAGTATTGGGTGACCTTCAATGAACCGATGCAAACTTGCTTAGAAGGCTACGGTGGTACCTACAGAGCGCCGGCGTTGAACCGCCACGGTATTGCTGAATATCTTTGTACTCATAATCTATTGAAGGCACACGCTAATGTTTACCACTTATTCGACACAAACTACAGATCTATTTCTGGAGGTAACTATTATTAAGTGTCAAATTATGACTTCTTATACTTATGCAATTGCGACGTCATCAAGACGTCTTGATGTCATACTTAATCCGGGCTACTAACAGCTTTTAATAGTTATCGTGAATCGTTTTGCGTAGATATGACGAAAATTAACAGGCGCTACAAAGCGTTTTTACTGTCACTTAACAGGGAAAATAAAGTTAATATATGGCGATAAAATACGTATATCTGATATACTCGTACCTGATTAGAAAATTGACGTGTTAAAAATTTATTAATTGAGCTGTGTCCGCAACTCCTTTAATATGTTTTTAAGTCTTGTTAATCTAGAAGCTTTTTTAATGCGATTAACATAATATGTCATAGTTGCCAGAATGCTGTTACTGCTGATTTTATATAGAATAATAATTTTATAAAAATCGATTTTGTTTGCAATATGTTTTTTTTCTATAAAGTAAAATATTCTCTTTTGTTCTATTGAAGATTTTATTTTGACTGTCGTATTCGAAAGAAATTTTAGTAGTCCATAAATAATAGCCTGTTAAAGGCCATCTAATAACAAGATTTCTTTTGCATACTGATAAACTTAAAATATATATTTAGCTGCCTTTAATATTAGCTTATTAACATTTCAGGTAAAATTGGCATGTCTTTAGACTCTAATTGGGCAGAACCAAAAACTGATTCTCCAAAGGACCGTGACGCTGCTGAATTATACTTGAGAACGCATGTAAGTTTTCTTTACCGAACTTTTTGTATAAACCGCATTCTATTTATTAACAAACATGTTAATGCTTGCCACATACACTAGTTTATGAGAGAATTGATTGGAAGGAAACGAAATCTTTTAACTGTTTTGATTCTCAAATGCTGCCAGCTAAGTCTTATGTTCCTTTAAATAATTTTGTTACATATTATCACCAAGCCTGTAATTATACCTTTAAGTTTAACTTTACAAAAAAGTAAATATTAATTATAGGTATACGTATAAAAAAACCAAGAATTGAGAAAAACCAATCATTATCATAAGCCTTAGCTTTAAGCAGTCCACTGCTGAGAGGATTGGCCATGATCACAATGTTTTGCAGGTGGATTAGCAATCGCAGTATCTGGTACTTCGCATCTCATGCATTTATAGATTATGGGATTTTTCTAGTACTTCCCTTTTTTGATATTAAGGAAACGAGTAATTTAATTTATACTACCACCAAAGGTGCAGAAACAATATATTTTGAAATGGTAAATTGTTGTAAAATTTATTATTTCCGTACTTACTGTACTTACTTTTGAACTTTGATAATAGAAAATAAGAATTAATTTATATTTTTCGCCCGTTTCATCTCCTGTCAGATGAGCCTTATTAACAAATAGTGAAAGACTATATAATTTTTTTAATACAACTTTGTTGACTACTCAATATTTAAATGTGTTTTAACCTTGAAGTCGATCATTGAACATTAATTTTATAAAATAAATGAGTATGTAGTAATCAACTGGTAGAGTAGTTTGATAATTAATTCCAAAATACTTGTAAACACCATGTAACTTTTGAAAATACGACAAATAGTACCTTGACATCCATATGAATAAAGGTATTATCAAGGTTTATTTATTTGTGAGTCTGCACACGACCAAAATGATTAACAGTATTTGAAAATAATCAAAGCTTTACTAAGAAAAGTTTCTGGTAAACTATTAGTAATATATTCGAGATAATGCTGTCATTTGCTAATTTAGGGTCACAGCAAAGTAATATTAACAAGTATATAATTACAGCTAAAATATAAAGTTTCATTTTATTCATCCAACATTACCAAGCACAGTGCCTCCGCGGATGCGATAATGACACCTATCATAATTTATACTTAAAAAAAAAACTTAAACTGTAGCTGAATAAACAAATTAGAGGTTTGTATCCTTTGGTATAAATAAGCACCTATTCAGGCACACATTACAAAAAATAAATAAGCTGAGATCTTATGGGAAATGGTCGTCCAAACTGATACCACTGTGACGCTTAACAGATCCGATTATAATAAACATTCATAAAAAACAATAAAACCCTCATAATAGATATACATATAATAGAAAAAAAATTCGAAAATTAAGCAAATACCACCTTCGGAAAACAGAAATTAGTTTATGGAATACACAACCATTCCAATAGTAATAGGTGCAACAGGAATGCTGCTATTCAATTAAAAATTACATACATATATTAGATAACTCTATTTATATCCTCCTTCAAAAACAAGCGTCCATTCATACATCAACCCTACTCGGTAAAGTCCTAGCAGATACTGTGTTCGTCCATAGCACAAAAAATAACCACATACACGTCACGCAACAAACATCAAATATGCAACATTTATCAAATACGATATTCATCCAACACGTAACAGTCAATAAATACTCAACAAGGAAGAAGAGGGGACAGGTGAAGAGCAACCACTCGCATACCACATTCTACACGCTAGATACCTCTGAATTATAATTAATTAAACAAGCAGAGATCACAAAGTTTGTTACATAATTTTATATTGAATTAATGGGGGCATAGGCCCAAATACCGGCTTTGCTGTTCGTAACGGGACGAGGTATTTATTAAACGCAACATCAGTCTCAAAAACCAAAAAACAAATGATACTTACTCAAAAGAATACTATATTGTATAACTGCCCTCAAACGATCGAGGAAGCTAAAACCAGATTTATCGCGGAACTACAGTATGCATACTTATATACATATGTATATTCTGATCAACGGACCTATCTAATAATTCTTTTTGGAGTCTGCTTATAATAATAGTCCCAATTTTCTAATTAAATTATCGCTTTTATTGTTTTGCAACCATTAGAGACCGTAATTTATTCGCTTGCAATAGAACGTCATTTAGTAAATAGGATTGATAATTGTGTAAGAATATAATTTGTTTTAATGTCGATGTATAAACGAATTATTGATACTGAGGTTGGGAACTTTAAAATGAATATTATTTATTCAATCTTAACGAAATAAGAATATTTTTATTAATAATATTTTTAAGAAGCCAAGGAATATTTATAATCTTGCCTCAAAAGTATTTCATAAAGATAAATGTAAAGAAATTAATCTCTTATCCTTGGCCTCTAAATGTATATATGAAAACGTTATATATGTATATAAGAACCAACATAAATTTAATAAAAAAAGTTATGTGATAATAATGTAACCAAAATAAAAAACAAGCTGATAATGTCTGTTACTCGACTTTATAGTCAGTAATTTATTCATGGGGCATTGTTTACGTTTGTATTACAAAATTCCAGAAAGTGAACAAAATCGCTATTCTATCTTATATGCTTTTTTATTTATTTAACTTCATATACATGCGATTAATGTATATAGGCGGACTTAATTCTTAAGGCATTCTCTACCAGTCAACCTATGGGTGATGCAGAGACTTTTAAAAATGGTAATTATAATATTAATGAATATTTAGAAATAGCTTTCAAGCTATTTCCACATCTTTATGTTTATTATACTATTGTATTTTAAAATGATTGTAAAAAATCTGAGTTTCTTGCTGATTTAAAATTATGTAAATACAAATATTACATTGAATATAAATAATTATTTTCTATTTTAAATTTTTCACGGCTAGGCACAGTCCGTCTCTCATTTTTTGAGATAGTTTTGTAAGCGAGAACTTCTCATGTCCGCAAATTTTTTTTCTAGCTGCGCCCCGCCGTTCTTTCGGTTATGCGTTAAGGTTAATGGAAGAGATTCCATGGAAAAGGTTCTCACTAAATGTACTCTATAATTTGATTTTTGATAGTGTGTTTATATGCCAATGTTTGTACTGGCATTGGCAACTAGCTCATACAACTGCACTAACTATAGCAATAATATAAATAATATAAATACCCCAATCTAAATACGAACAGTATAAGAGGGTGAATTCTGACATAGCTTTCAGTGTTTGCAAAATTAAGATGAACCACCGCTGGACTAGGCGTGTGGCCCGCATTTAGGCGAACGTAGTGTGGTAAGCCCCTTGGCAAGATAGACTGACGATCTGTGTAAGACGACTGGTACTCGTAGTAACTGGATGCGTTTAGCCGAAGATTGTAGGAAAATATACCAAAGTACTGGACTGTTCCTCAGGACGGGGAAAAGTGGAGTGGAGGAGGGGAGGGTCGCCTTTGTCCTGTAATGGGAAAAATTCGTAGGCTCATAATAATATTCCAAACTGAAATTATGTAGTTGACAATAGCTTGGTTGTTTGTTGCAAGAACTGATTAAAAAATGTTATCACTGTAAGGATTATAAACATTCATCCTTTATCTGTGCCTAATGTGTATTATCTCGTTACAGCTGGGTTGGTATGCGCATCCGGTATATTCAGCTGAAGGGAACTATCCCCCTGAGCTGATTAAGCTGGTAGATGAAAAGAGTCGGCTCCAAAATTACACGCGATCTCGCTTGCCAAAATTCACGCCTGAAGAAGTAGTCTACATCCGAGGTACAGCCGACTTCTTCGGCCTTAATCATTACACAACGTACCTTCTCAGTATGGCGGATAAAGAAGTGGGATTAATAGCCGTCGCACGAAAACGACGTAGGCATCGTCAGAGTTCAAGATCCTAAGTGGCCTTCAAAATCTTCGTCATCTTGGCTAAAGGTATAATTATTTTTTTCTATACTACATTTTATTTATTATAAAAGTTTTTATGCGTTTCAAAATTAAAGCTCTTAAAGTCCCGGTCACATTGAATGCAGTATTTTTATAATCTTCAAATAAGATAAAAAATATGTATTTTATTATAGAACACTATCTTGACTTGCTATCGCGATAATATAAGAGATGATTGTATGGATTTGCACGTCTTCATTGTCTGCTTGCAGTTGTTATTTATAGGTATAATCACGTGCCCATTCGTGTTCTTAGTTTTTTGTGTCATTATCATGACTCATTAATCACTTTATTACTCACGAATGAACAGATATATGATAACAATAAGATGGGAATTAACATTTTTCTTTTGCTTAATTAAAGACTTAATTATTTTAACGTTAGCCAGAAACATTAAATGACAGTTTGAAAGCTTGGGTTGATTTCGGTTTTAACACCCGTGAAATCAGCAGCCTTTAACGTTTAGATTTTTCCTAAACTCCAATGCGTCTAGTGTATTATTTTTTTTTCATTTGCCAAAATTTTCATGAATGTGTTTATCTTACGGTGGTCAGAGGTAGCATAGGGTGTTTACCGCAAGTGGTTACTTCAGTCAATATCATTTGACTAGTCTACTTACCAGATTAGCGATGGATTTATAATTTTTTTATTAATACTTTTTCTTTTGCTAATAGTGGTAGCTCATTGCCATAGGATAAGCAGGGACACCATACGTCATTAGTGGCAGGAATTTAACCTTTACCTAAAATTTAAAATTCGCCATAACATTAACAATTTGTAAATATACCTTTAAAAAATTTCTAGGTAGTACCATTCGGTTTCCGTCGTCTTCTCCAGTGGATCACTAAAAGCTACAACAATGTACCAATTATAGTGACAGAAAATGGGTACGCGGATTTTAGTGGTATTGATGACGAAGCTCGAGTGTCGTACTACAGCCATTACTTGAACGCACTCCTGCATGCTATATACGAAGACCGTAGCAACGTACATGGTTACTTCGCTTGGAGTTTGATGGACAATTTCGAATGGGACGATGGTTATGTGTAAGTACATATTTTAAGTCATTCATATTTACGTAACATAGTTTTATGAGTATCAACTAAATTAATTGTCTGGTGTGCCTCTTGGCTAATTTCGATCACGAAAATTCGTACTGAATATATATAAGTATCGTATGCCTTTAAAACTTATGCCATATACTCGAGGGAACTTTGACGTTGATACGTATTACATTAAGAAAACATATGCCTTATACTATACTAAAATTATATGAAGGTATATCTTCATATAAATTTTAGTAAAAATGGGGAAATTATGGTGATGGATACCAAATAAGAAGTAACTTAAAAAGATAAACTTTTAGATTGTCACGAACAACTGAATTTAATTAAAAGTGAACGTGGCAAGAATTGTAGACTCACCAACTGTCGTTTTTATTACATACTAGCTGATGCCCGCGACTTTGTCCGCGTGGATATAGGTTTTATATATATGACGTAGAAACGATTTGATGATAGTTTTGCTGTATACCGTTGTGGCTTATACAGTTTCATCGGATTCAAATAGCTGTGCTCGCGGGCCCAGCCACGCTTGGTTGAACCGAAACTTATATACATACATACTTCCCAACTTTGCCATCTGAATTCCTGTCGCCATCAATTGATAATGCTAATTAACTATTATTGCATTTTGACGGCGAAAAATGCGTAAAAATTTACCGCAACGCGACGTTCACGAAATAAATAATATTACAAACAATCAAAATTTAAACTAACTTATAAGTAGTGAAAAACATTTACAGCAAAGTAATAGGCTAATTAGCCGATTATTAATTGAACTAACCAATATAATACAACGAAAATTGCACTAAGTTTACATTTCAATCAATCAATTCAGAATTTAATCGTTCGTCGACCACAAAAATTCGAGCATGCAACGCGTGCCAATATTTTAAGCAAAAATCTCAACGTCATTCAACGACAGAGAACGCAATTCAGAATTTTTTTAAATAATGATATCCGCAGTGTTGTTTTTCAATTTCGGGATCCTTCTACATAAGCAAATTTTCAACAATCAATGATTGTACTAAACTGAAAGATATAACTGAACTGAAGTTAGAAGATATGCTACAGAAATACTCAAGTATGGTAAGTGGCTCAGTCTTTCTGCATCCAGATATTCAGATTGTATCTAGTAAAATACTAGTCTATAAAATATCCAGTAAAAAGTGTGATGACAGAAAGGCCTTCGGGACTTAATTACATTATCACATACTAAACAGAGATTACAATAGTAACAGAGAGTCAATTAGGACCCATGATTCGTTGGGGTAATTGTGCCTCCGAGAGAATGGGACGGTCCTTGGCGATTAAATTTAGCAATTCTGTTTGTAAACGTGGTTGTATAAGTGGTGGTAGTCATCAGAAAACAAGATGTTGAATTTACACTTAAGTCTGTACCAGTTGAATGTAATTACAAATCTTGTATGAATGCAATTACAAACTCTAATTTGAGAAACGCCGCAAACTGTTGTATGATAATCCCAATCCAGTTAAACGCTTACGCGCCGATTAATATTGATCACGTTGAACTATATTCTGAAACTGTATGTTCTCTTCATCAAATTACGCTGATCTATATTCAGTCTTAGACACCCACATTTTTAATAAAGCCTATTGCGAATAGTGACAAGCAATTTATTGTTAAAAAAAATACGACGTAATAGAAACTAGTCGCATCCCCAAAAATGTCATGGTCCTACGACGACAGCAGAGCTTATTGTGGCAGGTTTCTGGAACTGCGATTATTTGACAAGTCTGGAGTGTGCATTGCCGCGTGTGTGCGAACTTTGGAGATGCTTAAGTCTTTTTTTTTTAAATTAGGCATCGCGCGGTTTGGGCATATGCCACTGACAAATTAAATAAAATGTAACTTCATAGTTTCACATTCACATATTATCACAATAGCTCTTTCGACGTTTCCCGCCCGTTTTTTAACTTATTATTTATTTATTAATGGAAACATTCACAAACTATTTTTCAGTGTCAAGTAACATATTCAAGTATACAATCTTCTAGATGCAACACTTAAAAATTTTGATCGACAGTAAAACGTCAGTTGACTTTTACTGAAGATTTGCTGGACTGATGGAGACAAAACGAAAAGCACAATATTGGTCTTGAATTGAATTTTCCAATGACTGTACACTTTCAGGAGCACTTGCTGCATAATAAACTATCAATATTAAACTCCAAAACTCCAAATATACACAGAAATTACAAAATTAAATAAAAACACCACCGTCACTTTTCGAGTTGCCGCCAAAAGACGGCTTAAGTCTTACGGTTCTTTAAAAACTGATGATGACGATGTTGTTGAAAGTCAATTCTGAATTCATCAGACATGGGTTATATAAATTATGTTACTGTAACTGATATTATTCATGCCCTTTAACTAAAAAAGTATAGTAATCAGTACCACTTTTACATGTACGTTAATTTAACTTTTTTATTTTAGATAATAGTATATTCTATTCTTTGTAGTAGTTCTATTATTTCTATGCCGTTTACATTATTTTCAATTTGAAATTAATTTGTCCATATAACTGGAATATACAATAGTATCAATATCTTAGATTAATAGTCGCGGAAGAATATGATTAGGATTATGATAAGAGTCATAACGTTAGGTACACTAATATATCATGATGTTCCACTTAATGTATTGCGACACAAGAATGACACGCGAAAGTCATTGATTTGATAATGATTATGATGTTAGCTTTGGAGCTGTTAGGAAATGGAATAACTATGTTAAAAATATATGTATTGTTAATAACTCTTCGAAATATTAAATTCTATATATAGAAAATTCTATATATAAAAATTTACAAAGCAACGAAGTAATTTAAAAATTATACATAAAAAAAAAATAGATATGGGAAAATAAATACACAACACATTTTCAGTCAAAACTGCGATATAATTTCACTCGTCATGATATTGTAAATGCATTTTGCAGGTCCCGCTTCGGTCTTTACCTGGTCGATTTCAAAAGTCCGAACAAGACGAGGACGGCGAAACATTCGGCGAAGTTATATGCGAGCGTTGTGAAATCGCGTGGCCTGCCCGCTGACTACGATACAGAAGACTTCACAGCCTTTTCTGGCGCCAGCATTTTAGTTCCAACCGTCCTACCCTTCATACCTCTCTACAGGTTAATTGTTTAACGTCCCTCGTCAGCGTAATAGTTATTTTGTATATAAAACGCTAAGTACGTATGTAAAACTATCATTAAATCTTAAGTATCAATATTCTTAAAACTTTTCAACTTGATCCCTATAGCTTATAAGCCTAAATCGCAGCGGCGTTTAATACTCGACAGTCATAAGTTTGCTGGCGTTGTCGCGAGCAACGTCTCTCCTGAGTCGAGCTTGGATGTTAGCAAAGGATTTTCCTTTTGTCTCAGGCAATGCAATAATCATGTACACAAGTCCTATGAAGGAGAACGCGGCGAAGCTCCAGAAGGCTGTGTATATTCCCCAGGAATCTTTCACTACCTGAAATGATACAGAAATACATATATTTAAGTTTCTTATTCATTATTCACTTATTATTATTTTGATATTCATGTTTTTCCACTGTTTCTCTGACCGATTTTAACTTAAAAATTACCGAGAAAATTTGCAACAAATTTGTACAGTTATGGATAAGAACGGACTTCATATGTCGAAATAATTGATGTTCTCCTAGCCGATTTCGACCACGGCGACAACTGCCGACTACTGTCGAGAGCCATCAACTGCGCAGGAGATATAATAGTGCCACAAGTGTACGCGCAAACACAGAGGCACTCACTCGTCTCAACCTACCCGCGCCCGATGTAACGCTGATGCGATAAGATCGGAGGTAGGCTAGGATGCAGTGTCAGAAACACGGGGACAATCACAACACAACCAGACCCGAAAACAAACAATTTATGTTTTAGCAAAAATGTTGGCTCCGGCTGGGATTCGAACCCAGGACCCGCGGCCTAGAAGTCAGGTACTCTGACCACTAGGCCACGCGGTCGTCGAAATAATTATAGTTCTAATAGTACTATGCGGGAATCCGTCTAAGTAGGTACCATCCCAGAGCCAGTTATTATACCGTAAAGCAGTAGTGTGCAAACATTACTGTGTTTAGGTCTGAAGGGCACTGAGAGCTGGTGTAATCACTGGGCATTTGAGACTTAAGAACTAATGTCTCAAGCTAACGGGTGCAGTGTGGAGCCACGCAGAAATGTTCTGGGTGAGACAGCGTTCTCTTGGGCAGACGTTTCACTTACCACCAGGTGAACGTTTTGCTCGTCTTGTCACTTTATCAAATAAAAAAATGTAAGTTTCCTCACAACGTTTTCTCTCCTTCGAACACGTCTAATTCAATTTTTTTTTAGTGATGCTGTAATAAGAGACCACTGATCTTGCTCATAATTTGAACGGGACGTTAGTTTTTCTTTCTTTTTTACATGACTTTTTCGTACTTGAAAATGTGAAACGCACCTGGAATAGTTTCTGAACTGCAAACATCGAAATGCCGGTGTAGATATGGGCGACACAGGACGCGTAGAGCTTGACGTTAGTGGGAAACATTTCTCCGATGATGACGTAGGGTACTGTTGATAGGCCGATGGCGTAGCTCACGATGTAAATAACAATGGCTGCCAGAGGTAGCCAGTGTAGATGTTCAATCGAAGACTTGTACCAAGTGCTGAAGTAGAAGTAGGTGCCGATGGTACCGTTCATTAAACCGACACCGAGGGCCGACAGCAGCAGAAGAGGTTTCCTTCCAACACGATCCACCAAAATCACTGAGAGTGTACAAGTTGCCACTTGTACACAACCAAGTATAATTGATTCTTGGTATGGGTCGATTTTACTCTCGGTGCTTTTAAATATAATTTGAGCGTATGCGACAACTGCGGCACTGCCGCACAATTGTTGTATGGTGAATATTCCTATGCTTATCCACATAGCTTTTCTGTTAGTTGCTTCGAAAATCAAATCGCCCCAAGAGCCTTTATTTTTCATATCTTCTTGGACGTTTATTTCAATGTTCTTAAGTTCAAGTCTTATGTCGCCAGAACGTAGGTTTCTTAAAGAGCGTTCAGCTCTCTCAGTACGTTCGAATTTTAAGTAGTAGTACGGCGATTCTGGCAGGAAGATGAAGGTAAGCACGAAAGAAATAGGCAGGATCAAGTTAATTGCAGCTAAAATACGCATGGAGACGAAGGGTCCAATGCAGTATTGGGCAAGAATACCGACCTGAAATGAGAGATTAATATTATAATTAATATAATGTTTGGAATATCCTAAAGTGCACGCCTTATAAACCCCCATTAAATTTTTAATATGAAGAATATTGCATCAGTATTAAATTATAACAAAAAAAGAGGACACGAAACGGGGTTTTAAGTTTTATTAATTATAATTAAAAAGCAGAAGTATAGACAGTGAGTTTCAGTAGGGTTCTTCCTATTAGAAAAATTGAGGTATTAAAAAAATAATCGTGTTAATTATAGGTGTTTTTTAAAAGCTATCGTGTTTACGGATTTTATTTTTATATAACATTGACAGAACGAGCTTTTTGGGATAAAGTATATATTAAAAAAAAAAACGATGTATCGGCTTAAAACCGGGATATAATGAAAGTTAAATAAATTATCTATGTGACGACCACGTGGCCTAGTGGTCGGAGTACCTGACTTCTACGTCGCGGGTCCGGGGTTCGAATTCCAGACGGAGCTAAAATTTGTTTTACGACAAAAATTGTTGGTTTTCGGGTCTGGTTGTGTTTTGATTGTCCCTGTGTTTCTGACGTTACGAGGCGTGTACTAACATTACTTTTGAATTCTATCAAAAAGGTAAAATGGTTCTATCAAAAATATGTATGAATTAGTTATAAGGTACGATTGTTTTTAAATAACTTTCAATCAATAAGAAGAAAATTGTTATTAAATTAAGTTAAATAAATGATGGGTAGAAAAACAGCTTAGTTACACGACGTTATCGTTACTTTACGTACTGACGTTATTTCAGTCGTTAAATTTTGTAGGCTAATTATCAATTGCAGACAAAAAGTATTATTTATGCAAATGGACAAACTGAAGGATATAATGCGTAAAAAAAAGTTCATATTGTAAACATATACCTACTAATTTATCAGCACTATCAGGCTAAAGCAAATAAAACTGGCTTAGATACTGCCACTGCAGTGAAAGGTGAACTCAATATGGCTGCAATGACAGTGAAATACAAATATTGTTCGTGTTAAAATCGACAGAACACTAGTTCAATGCGTGTTTTGTATGTAGTTAAAAATGTTGTCAGGATTATTACACAAATACGAGTAAGTCACGTTTTGCAACGGGCCTCGCGGATTCATAAGTATAATCATAAATTCGATCTCGGATATTGAACAAGGAAACGAAATCTAACACAAGAGCGTATAAATAATTTATAGCTGAATCGTTTCAGTCCGAATAAGTTTTGACGATTCCAATTATATACACGCATCATTTTGGTTACATCGCCGACACGACAGTTCACAAACGACGCGTTTGTTTCAACACTGTATGAACAGGTGTAATATCCTTAACCTAAATTTTAGTAACAGTTGTTTGATTACCTTATTCATTAATGTAATTAGGGTGGAGAGGGCGCCTCTGACTTCATTGGTAGCGATTTCTCCAGTGTACATTGGGGCAACTGTGTACACTATCCCGTAACCTAATCCGGAGAACATCCGGGCGACGTACAGAACTGCAACGGACTTGGCTACGATGACGAGCACCCAGCCGATGATGAACGGAATCGCCCCCAGGATTAATGTTGTTTTTCTACCAAATCTATCGGCAAAGTACGCTGATGGTATAGGTGTAAGTGCCGAGCACAGGATCATGATCGATACTATCCATGATCCCTCGTCTTGCGAAGTTGGTATGGAACTCTCTTTAGATTGTAAGTAGGGCAAAGTCGGTGATGGCCAACCGTAGCAGGTCCCCGCTGTAGCGGTGATAAGTGTCGCTGAAATAAAAAATGAAATATGTTAATATTAAGCATTTAACACAAATATATTGCGTTTCATCGTATTTGTGTGACTCTATATATGTATATGTATACGTATGCTTATCGTACTAAGTGGAATTAAGAGCAAAATAAATTGTTTCTAATACGTAATTATTACAGTCACAGTCAGATATATTAGCACACTAATTATCTAAGGGCAATATCCTTCGTTTTCTGTTTTTACTATTTGATGATTTTATCAATATCGAAGACTACTCCGATAATATAACACTTGACTTATGTGAAGATAATTATTATCCACCTATCCATCTAAACTTTTATGCATTTATAAAATAAATTGTAAAGGAACAGACTATAAGCAGAGTCTATTACCGAAGCCTAGTATTGCGTTTTACTACAAAACATGTTATTGACTGCATATACATATAAGTAATTAGTAGTTAGTGCATTACAAGTTTTAAGCTAGTGTTCATAATTTTGTTATTTAAGCTTTGGCATTAAATGACGTCTCTTACCAGTTTAACGATAAATTCATGCATATGAATGATTTTTTTTTAATTGAACAGGAAATATCGTACTCCAACCATCGTTTACAAAATCAACTAGTTATCATGTTGGTCTCTTATCACTACACTCATGGAAACTTCTGTCCATTACCAGTACGTTCAAATTATTCACAAACCATTTTAACAATAACAAAGTAGATACGAGGAAATAGAAACATATCAGTTCGTACAATTTACGACGTATTCTTTTTATGTGTCAATCACAAATGCGATATGTATCCATTACCAATAAATGCCTGAGAAAGTTAACGCTTCGGGTTTGAACTAAAAAAGTGAGTGAGTATTATGTATGTCGTGCAAAATTTAATTACATCAGGTTCATTGATCCATAATGGAAGAGAAACAAGAATGACGCCAGATCTGCCTACGCGGGTTTAAATAAGACATGACAAAAAATTTTGATTTCCTGTACTATTATATTTTTAACGTATATAGAGATATAGAGATTGCAATGAAGGATGCCAGTTGGCACAGAACACACATGTTTGCATGTCATTATACAAATTTACGTATCATATACATAGTGGCAGATTCGTCAGCACTTACGTAGATGTAATTAATAAATGTTTGTGTGTTGATGTAGTATTTTTGTGTTTTATTTGCTACGAGCAGATAGCTCTTTGCGACAAATTAACGTTTTCGGAAACTGTTTTTATCAATCTTGCGATTCAAGGTTAACATGTTTGTAAAGTAAAGTAAAAAGTAATTGCGGACAATTAATAAATGCATTATTGAATGTAAATGAGACTTAATTTTTAAACAGTATTATGTAGTTATTTATTAAATTGGCCCGCCTAAGAGTGGCCGTTAAAGAAAATCCAGGGAACTGGGTAAAGTTCTGGTATTTGAGTAGTAAACTGCAAAGGAGATGTATAGTGAACATCGAAAAATGGAATCATTATTGCAACCCCATAGACTTTTTACTTTAAATTATAATTTTCAAATATATACGTATTGATTTCATGTATAAATTCTTATCTTTAAATTGAAATGAAGATAAAATTGTCATAGAGGATTAATGTTAAATTTCTTTTTAATATTACTACTAAGGATTATTGTGTTTGTCTCGTTATGTAATTAACTCTCCTGTTTGTTTAAATATAACATTGTAAAATTACTTTTCTAATTCTTAACTAGTCAAGAAATCGTAAATTTTCGATATAATAGTATATATTAAATAAAGTAATAAGCAAAATATAGAGTATGCAACGCAGTGCTATATTGTCGAACTTATTTTTATTTTGTTATTTCTTAAACACGTAGATTTTCGCACGATATATTTTAATGCCGAGTATGTGGTAAATAAGAAGTTACCATTTATAATAACAATTCCACACGTAAGTAAATTAATAAGGACTCTACTAATCATGCACGTGTTAACTTCATGGAGAGGCGGAAACTTGACGAAGAAGGACCATACAAGCATAAAATCGCAGCATATTGAATGTCTATGGTTATCGGTGAGAACAGAGCACCTTATTACATTCACTCATTAATAGATCTCAAGGGGTGATGATTCACTAACTTCTTTAGTTTTCACTCAGAAAGATGATAGGTAGCTTCATGAGCATGACTTACCGTCCGTGACGGTGTCGTCGTCGTCGTTTCAGCCTATCAATAGTCCACTGCTGAACATAGGCCTCCCCCATAGATTGCCACAAAGTTTGTAGCTCTCGTTTTGGGAGGATTTTGCCATAGTTGCCACGCTTGGCAGACGGGTAGGCAACCGCAGTTTATTTATTCAGATGTTCCAACGAGATGCTGCTGCCCATCTCCTGTTTTACATTTTCCCTCTGTCGAATTTTACGACACCCACGGGATGAGATGGGGTGGTAGATTCTCTTAGGCCGCTACCACACGGCACGTGACGGTGTCAGTGTCCCCGTATTGTCTTGTTGCATAAATTGAAAATAATGCATTGGTTTAATCAAAATGAATATATGTAATGCATATTGTACTCGTATTATTGATATGGTATGCTTGTTATAAAATTCGAAATTTGAAGGAATTTTTTGTTTATTTAATTTATGGCTGGTTACCCTAGTTTCGTATAAAATGTTTGTATGTGACCTGCGTTCGAGGTCGGGTAGGGAGCGGGAGGAGGAGAGGTGCGGCGTGGGGACCGGACGGCGCGGTGAGTCGATGACGCAAGCCATCGCACCAGCTTAACGCGTGTTCACAATTATTTGCATCATTTTTAAAAAGTAAAAACTCAATTTAATAAAATAATATAGTTTGCAAAGTTTATGGTGGACTTGCATATGCCATCAATACTTTATTGTTTCCTAAGCGACAATTTTGAAGAATTGTAAGATTCTCACAATGACTCATTAAAAAAACACCAATCAACTTTTTGGGCTATCAATAAATTACTTCTAAGTTGGAAATTTTAATTAGCGGTGGTCGCAGGTTAAGGTTGGAACACATTGGTGTTGCTTCTGCCTATGTCCTCATTTGTTTCAGTTGTATCTTGTGTTAGTCACCATTTACGACGTTCATAAAGAGATGGCTTGATAAGATCTCTTGAGTCGCAGCTACACAGTATTAAGTCTATATAGGTTTTAATATAATACTTTGTGTAACTTCAGTAATTAGTGTCTTAACAATATATAATTTCAAAAAAATCATTCCTATTTAAACAAATAACATTACAAATCTAAATTTTAATTATAATGACTATTTATGAGAAATATACAATTGCAGATAAGATGGCTGTAAGAAACTGTTTAGTACCTCAATCAAAATGATGTAAATTATATACTACGACCTTTACAGTTTACATACTATCATCATCATCATTTCAGCCTACTACTAGTCCACTGATCTCCCCCATAGATTGACCCAAAGATAGGTTTCGGTAGGTAGCCACGGTTGGCAGGCGGGTTGACAAACGCAATTTATTTATTCATGTTTGTGTTGTTTGTGTGATGTTTCAGGAAGATCAGCAGCATCTCCCGGTTTTCGTTTTCCCTCTGTCGACTTTTACGACACCTACGGGATGAGATGGGGTGGTAGATTCTCTTAAGCCGTCGGCGGCTGAAGATAATCTACTGCTTGCCACATAGTATGTGTTCATTAAAACAAACTAAGTTAAATATTTTTATTATTTATTACAAAGCACCTCCTTATAATTGTCTTACAACAGATGGCAATAGTCTGATTGTAGAATAATGGAAATGTAGCGACGCAAATATTAACCAGTCAATGAATTGAATGAGTGCGTTGTATTATAGTTTCTATTGTTACCATTATAAGAAAAACCATGATTAGTTTTGGAATAAATAGTTAGTAGCATTACAGAAATTCTGTTAAGATCGTGTTTCAATTGCTTAATTATGGATCAGAAATGTAAATTTGTTATGGCCGAAGGGTTATAGTTATATTTATAGCTCAGTCGCACGTGCCTGGATGACGTGCCAATGTGCTAACGAAATCTCTTTTGACAATGTTCTCTTTAAATTATCCATTGTTTTGAATATTCTGTAATATTTTTAACAGAGTGGAATATAAGTTAGGATAAAAAACAGAATGTGATGATTACGAGCCTACGAATGAAAAACATAACGAAAATGTGATAAAATTATTTCATTCTTACACTATAGACGCGGATAAAAAACTGTCACTGTATATCTTGTGGGTGTTGTAAGAATGAACTAATACTAAACTAGAATTAAATAAAGTAAAGTGTAAGAGAATGCCCGTTTAGCGTGTCAACTGTGTTGATTATCCCCCAAGCGTTTATCTTAGAGGGTGGTCCTTGTTTATCTGTGGACTACCGAAGGCTACGACAACAACGTTATATCAAGAAATTAAACATCTTTTTTTTAATAACTTCTCAAGTTGAATTGATAATCAATTCAAGAGAAACGGAAAACATTCATAGGCACTAGATAAGACCTTTGCTTTTTCTATGTTAAAACATAAAATGATATCTTTAATCGCTATGTGATAAACAAGTAAGTTGTCATTTCAAGTAATATGTATTGTACGTTACATATTCCGAGGAGAGTGTTTATTTCTGTCATTTGTCTGTATTAATTGTTTATAGTTAGCGATTGTTGTTTATTAACTGCCAGTTATTTATTGAAAAAACTTGGCAGTTTGAATGACTTGGAAGTAAATGAGACTTCAAGATATATATTATCTTATGTACTACATATATCTGTGTCTTTATGAATGTGTATATGTCTTTATGAATGTGTATTGTTATTTGTTCACATCTTTTAATGATATTTAGTAACTAAATTCATTTAACGAACCGAATTGTTCTCTTAGAAGCTCGATGAGCCGAAATTAAATTACGCATTTATAGAAAGATGTTCAGACGAATTACTATCATAACTGGCTTGGCTGCCGGGTCAAAATATCTAAGACGAGTAGATCAATTGATTAACAAGATAATCACATTGACAATAAACTTTAATAGAATAATTTCCTATTTCGCTTTCAAGTTGAAAGTGGAGTTACAATTTTGCTCGTTAAATATAGTTGGTATTTCCTTTTCAAATCAATGAATAAATTATCTACTTGTAATGCTCTAATATAAGAGGAAAAGGAAGTCACAAAACAGAAAATGCCTTTCCCTGATGATGTTGATACCAAAACAAAGATTCTGGGGCCTGTGGAAGAAAAACTATACTAAACACTATAGAAAACATGATGATTTCTCGTTTAGACGGATAATCAATAAAAGTTAAAGTAAAATAACTAATAAGATCTTAAGGAGAATATTGTCCTATTCCAAATTATTATTAAAACAGTGATGACCGCGTGGCCTAGTGGTCAGAGTGCCTGTCTTCTACGCTGCGGGTCCTGCGTTTGAATTCCAGCGTGAGCCAGCATTTGTGTAAAAACGGTTATCGGGTCTGATTGTGTAGTGAATATGAAATCGTTTCTTTTTTTTAAATCCTTATTAACCTGGACTTACATAACAATGCGCTATAAGAAAATATGGACCATATGATTTATCCGCAAGAAATTCAGGAAGGGTTGATTAAACATTATTGATTTATCAGTTTTAATTGGTTTTCTTCAGCTATACATTTTAATCTAACTCATCGATAGGGATTTTTTTCCAATTTTCGGCACTACAATATTGTCAACACAGTTAACAAACGTCGTAACAAAAAATAATCTATGAATACGAGAGGTCAATCGAAATATTATGAAAATGTAAATGCGCATTTTCGCTAGATATTTTACTGTAATTTATAAACGTTCCTATATAACTCATACCGGCACCAACGCCTGAGGTTAGATAAATTCCGCCAATCCTCCCATCGGATGACGTAAATTTTATTAATTTTTATCGGTCTACACGGATCACCAAATGCAATGAACCTCTTTATCGTGTGATTAATGTAATGTGAAATTATAATGAGGCATTTATCTGTGACGGTGAAGCTAAATGTCACCGAGAAAGACGCCGTTTGGTTAGGTGAAAACTGCGTTAAGGTTTTTCGTTGAGTGATTTGCAAACACTTTTAACACACGTATACTATAGATACGTTTTTGGCGAGTGACAGATGACGAAGTAAACATTCTAATATTGGTTTGATAAAAATTACACCGAAATGACGACGCGCAACCAATATCATCGCTGCAAAATGCTTGGCTCTCTAATTGCTATCTCATTTGCTTTGCAAACTCTAGGTCAAGAAAATAAAGGCCGAAATGTAACCTTATGATTAGTTCTTCTAGGATTGGATGCTAGATGATGATGATGGATGGGTGTATGAAATAGTGTTTGTATGTATAATTATATCCGTAGCTGTCATTAAATAGTTACAAAAAAGTTGTTTAAGAGAATCTGAAGACATCCTTTACTTGTAGCAGAATTATTTCAAATATAAAGAAATATTAAACAATATCAGTGTAACTCTTCCATAATTATTAAACGGGTTTATATATAGAACTTCAAACTCGCCTCAGAACAGATTTACGAGGCAGTTTGAATGGGCAAGCCGGTAAGAGTCGAAGTAGGCGAACGTGTCACAATCAGATCGATGCAGTTTTATGGAAAGGTCTCGTTAAAAGCACCCGTAACCGGCGAGCCTGTATGAAAACGGTCATGAAAGTAGACGAAGCGAAAGATGTGTATCGGAATGGTAGCAAGTGGAAAGCAGTGGTATCTGCCTACCCCAATGGGAAAGAGGCGTGACTTTGTATGCATGTATTATATATAAGCCTGTCACATATATGTTATTCCAATTTACATTACTCGACACTTTATAGTCGACAACATATGGCAGTTGTTATACCAACAGTATAAAACGCGTATAATACAATGTAAACGTTATGTTTCGCGATATAAATGTTTATCTTTAGTTATGAAGAGAATGAAACCCTGTGTACGATATTTGTATTTGCGAAATTGTGCGCGACTAAGCGAACAGCTTGACGTTTCCAAGAACAAACCGTCAGAGAATTAGCGATGTATGTAGAAGCGATGTTTATAAACCGCGACTGTATGCGCACTACTCTCTCTCATGCGAAGCGAAGAAAATCGTCACACAATGTCATTGACATGTGGACTACACATCAAACACCGGTGTTGCGTATCACTAATTTAATCTAGGACAAGACGTAAATCCTCGCAACGTATAATATTATTCTGAAGCTGGATTTATCCCTATCCAAAACGCCGATATTATTAATTATTACCAATTTCCAGACATTAGCAATGGCGTCAAGTCTCAAATGCGAACGAGTTGGGGATCCGTTTTCGATGTTTTTACTCGGGCCGTTAGCAAACATACTGACAGGTCAGTTGTTGAAAAGGTTATCATCATAGCTAAGATTACATACATATATTGTTGTACATACTGTTATTGTTTGATCACAAAAAGTAAGGCTAATAAAAATTGCTACTCGGAGGTCTAAACCTTTGAAAATTGTAAATGCTTTAATAAGTCCAATGTGAGTAAATCAATGTTATAATTTATTTAAAGTTAAAAAAGTTAAATAAAATTCTTTAGGTATAGTGTCGTTAATTTTTCTTATAGGACATAGTGATCAGACAAGCATATCGTTCACCGGACGGTAAGTGCAACATCTGCCTATAACAAATGCTGTGTCACCCAGAACATACGTCCATACGCCCAGTGATTACTGCTCTCAGAGCTCTCAGTGCTCAGACCAAAACACAGTAATGTTTGCATAGTTGCATATAACTGCTTCACGGCCGAATAAGTGGCCCTGCATAGAAATTCTACCACCAGTAAATCGATCAATAGTTTAATATTTAATTGGGTGTATGCAATATTAAAATAAAAATTTTCGAATGAAGCGGGAAATCTTATTTCATTACTATATTACATTAAAGTAATGAATTAGCCGTGTGGTGGCGGCTCGTTAAAAGAATACTACCACTCCATCTCATCCAATGGATCTCGTAAAAGGCGAGTAAGGAATTAAACTGTACTGTGCACCCAACAGCGCATGGTGGCAATGGGCTCACCACCTATCACACCAAGTGCATTATATTGTTTTGGTGAAACGTGGATTGTGGCAGTCATCTGTTTTTGCAGTGAGTGCCCAGTCTCTGACTACTCCTTATGGGATACAGTCGTGATCTTATGTATGTATGTAAGTAATGAAATAAGAACTCAAACATTTCATAAACACTTTTCGCTTTTATTACATCACGACAATATCATGTCCAGTGTGATGTAATTATTGGTCCTATGAAGAATAAACAATAATAATAATATATATCGTAAACAAATCCATATAATTACGAATAGCATTACCTTTCGATTCATTCAAGGCTTTAAAGCAATTCTGTAAATGTTTTTCCTTTAAATTTAACTAATATGTATGTTGGCGAGATTTGGAAAATACGGAAAATTGGTTTCTTTTAATCCCAATACTCATCTTCATCATAGCCTTAATTAGAATATAGCAAGCTCCGAGTATCACTAGTGATATTCTCCCTGGCCGATTTCGACCACAGCGACAACTTTCAAATATTGTCGATAGCTATCAATTGCGCAGGAGATATTATAGTGCCACAAGTGTACGCGCAAACACAGGGGCATTCACTCGTCCCAACCTACCCGCGCCCGATGTAACGCTAATGCGATAAGATCGGAGGTAGGCAAGGATGCAGTGTCAGAAACACGGGGACAGACACAACACAATCAGACCCGAAAACCAACAATTTGTGTTTGAGCACAAATGTTGGCTCCGGCTGGGATTCGAACCCAGTACCTGCGGCTTAGAAGTCAGGTACTCTGCCCACTAGGCCACGCGGTCGTCACCTTTCAATTGGTGTCCTTAATGCTCTAGTTATAATTTACGATCTGTTAGTCAATTGTTCTACTACAAGTATGTCAAAAACACTCTCAGCCAATTAAATTATCCAAATAAAAATAATTGATTTATTTCTTTGTCTACGCGTTGTGACGTATGTGTTTGATCGTATATTACATTTATTTGCATAAAATGCTGATTGTTGTACTTTTTAATCAAAAGGATTAATCATGTTTTACATTACTATATAAATCAATTTTATTGCTCTGTTTATTTCTGACAGTTTAACAACAATAACAGTTTTACAATCCATAATTATCCTAAGCTTTGTAAGCGCCGATAATTTAAGATTTTTTTTCATACTTCATTGGTTTTGTACGTAATATTTTGTTTTCATATTGTAATGATTATCTACATTGTATATCACTACTTGACTTCTTTTCATTTCTCTTATAGTTATCAAGTACAAGAATAACTGTTATTAAATTATAATGTCTTTGTATATTTTACTATCATATATTTATTATAGTTTTTATATCGTAGGTAAAAGAGAAAATTTAATTATATATCAAAAGAAGGCTTAACTCCGTTTTTAAGATTAATAGATTTTAGGCATATTAACCCAAAAAATACCTAATTAATGTTCAATTCAATCAAGTGCGGCGTTTCCTGGTACAGGCATTTATATGCTTAAAAGAAGACTCCAGACATTACGTTACTCTGTTCGTAAAAAAAAAATATTTTTATATTTAAAAATGTTTTTTCGTATTTTATCTATGACTTTGGAGAAGTAATGTTAATAACAACTGAGGTAAATAATAAAATTTCTTCAGAGCCTTTCTAATAATTTATTCGGTCTTACGTAGGTTTTATATAAGGGCTAAATAGCAAAATTGAAATCTCACAAGATTTTTACAAAATAAAATCATAGTTGATGTTAGTAAATATTGTGATGTGGTAGTTCTCTAGCAGAATTCTAAGATTAATGCACCAAAATATTGTTGTTATCTGAAAGAGTAAATTATACAGCTGTCTCTTTAACATTTAGGAGTAGGTAAATGAAGTGAATTCAAATTAAATAATTATTTTTTTTATTTGGTAGAAACGTCTAACTCACAATCATGTATGCATCCTTCTCTCTTGCTTTATTACACAAATCAGAGTCCAACAGAAGAAATAAAACGGATTGAAACATACATACACGCCTTTCACCCATATAGGTAGGCAGAGGCCACTGTGACGGGTGGCGAACAACCACGTCACCCTCTTTTTGGTACTAGTAAACAATTTTTACTCTCGATTGCGTTCCCACGATCAGCAGAGTGACAGCATTGCATAGTATGGTGTTATTTTGCACAAAAAAAGGCTGTCTGTACAATACCTTAGTCTCCTCTTACGAAACCTCGGTAAGAATAAGGTAGGTGCTATTCTGTTGTGTAGATTAAAAATGTTTATTGAAAACAAATACGTAATTCCGACATACACAGATTCATAAAGAAGGGGTGTTTATCAGCTATATTGGTGCAGTAAAATGAACCTGGTAAATTTACACATCATTTATCGGGTGATTTTTTATTTGTTACTTCTCTTATAAACCATATATAGTTTATAATAAAACTAATTAAAAACAAGAAAAATAGTGGTATATTACTAACGTGTTTCCGTCCTTATTATACAAATCTATTCCATTCATCTGCTTAAAATAATTTAAATGGTCTCAGAAATGTATTCTTTATTAAATATGATTATTTTATCATTTGCTCAGGACGTGTGAAGTGCTAATTTCTTGGCATCTTTAAGAGGTTGAAAATTTTACCAAGATTGTTTAAGACGAACGTTAACTTCTCAAAAGTAAGTACCGCCTATAAATGAACGGCTGTCAATCTTAGTTTTGAACAAAGTATTCAATTTCCTGAAGTTGGTTGATAAGTTATGATTGAGATTTCATTTATAGAGACATTTTTGTTGCAGGCTAAGTAAAAGTAGTTAATGGCTTCCATGTAAATCATTTAAGACTGTAAATTAAAAATAAATTAGGTAAATAAAACTTACTAGAGGTATATTGATATTATACATAGCATTAATAAAGATCTGTTTTTTGATGCTGTCACATTTAATGTGCCTACTAAATTCAACTTTCGTCACAAATTAGTCTTCTTTTCTATTTTTAATTAACATTCATCACTCTTAACATTGCGTTTTATTACGAGACCATTAGTTTATTTCGTTTTAAAAGAACATGCATTTATATTTCTATGAATAGCTAAAATTTTTATACCTGGGCAATTCACCTTCCCGGAAACTCTTGGTGTTTCTATAATAACAACTACTTTAAAATCCTCTTTTCGAAAGTTATTTGTCTCTTTTAATAGTAAAATTCTTAACATTTGAAAATTATTATTGTTTGTGTAGAAACATTTACGACAAGATAATGCTATTTTAACGTGGATGAATCACATTTTTGTGAATCATGAGATTGTGTTATGTTTCAATATGATTAATTGATTATAATCATTATCAAAAATCGTATTATATTCGTAAACAGTTCAAAGACATAGGTTTCTTCAAAGTAGGAAGTAATTTCCGCAATTAAACGCATGGCAAATGGATTGGCGAGTACCTGACTTCCACGCCGGAAGTCCTGGGTTCGAATCCCGAATCCCAATCGGAGTCAACATTTGTGCAAAAAAATTCGTTGATTTTTCGGTCTGGTTGTGTTGTGCATGTGAAATTAATGTCTGTAAAACGCACCTACGATACAGGAGAAATCGCATGTGTGATGAATGGTGATCGCAGTACCGGTCTGTATACTTTAGGTCTGACATATTTCAGATAGTTTGACGACCGTGTGGCCTAGTAATTATAGTACCTGAAAACCACGCTGCGGGTCCTATTTGCGAATCCCAGGCGCAGCCAAAAATTGGTTACAAAAATAAAAATGATTTATTTTCGGGTCTGGCTGTATTGTGATTTCTCTTGTATTTATGACACTGCATCGTAGCTTATCTCCGATCTTATCACATGAGCGTTACATCGGGCACGGGTAGGTTGGGATGATTGATTGCCCATGTTTGCGTGTACGCTTGTGGTGTGTGCATGAAGTATAATACCTCCTGCGCAGTTGATAACTTCCGAAATTCGGTATTTGTCTAAAATTGGCCAGGATGACATAAATTCAGATGGTTCCGCCATCTGTCAATAAAGTCGTGAGTTTTCTGGCAGTTCTCAACCGACTTTTACATCAACCTGTGAAAGAGGTTAGCAGATTCCCTTCTGCTGATGGCTTCAATAACTTAATTTCATTTTAACGGAGGGATGTCTCATTTTGAATAGCATCGTAATACACGTTTATTCTATATATTTTTTATATAAATAATTAGTAATATTATATGCTATTTCAGCATTATAGGAGCAGATCTCGCAGAAGTCTCGACTGTGAGAATATAGAATATTGCAATAAAGGAATGTTTTTGTTTATACTTGTGTAGAATTGAATTCCTGCGAAATTACAGATTATTTCCCAACCACTTGTCAAAAGTTAAAATTAGGTAGGCCAAATAACTGTCGTTGATTATTTAATTTAAAATACATTTAAAGTTCTGGCTTTACGTACTTTGCTTTCTAATTTAGGTAATAGATAGCAGATTTTTTAAATTATGTATTTTGTTTTTGTTAACCCAGTCCGGTTTGATGGATAACCGATACAGTAGACGACACACTCACAGCGTGTAAACATAATGCTAATTACGGAAAGTGAAAATGGGTGTGTCCGGGCAAACAAAATTCAGAGAATAGCATTCTCAGAATATTGTTATCCTCAGAAGTTAGACACTCCGAATATCTAATTTTCATCCGGGACATCTAACAACTTAACGACGGTGGCCAGACTGTGGCGCCATTTTGTTTACCATACGTGCTACCGTAACCAGTGACAACAATCAAAATAATTATAAAATGTACGTACGAATATAATTTTTTTATCAATTTTAGATCTCGTTACCGTAATTTCAAAAAAAATTATTATATAATGAGGTATTGACGTAAACATAAATAAATATGGCTACGAAGTACTTAGCTAGCCTGTTTAGATTGAAAAGCGCTGTTACTTCGACCTTAATTGTTTTTCGCTGAGTGACTAATTTAACAACCTCGAATTTTGTTCACCCAGACACACCTATTGATAAGGGTTGACTAGAGCTGCCCAAAATAATGCAACAAATTCGGTTTAAAACACAAACGGAATAAGCGATAGACTACTACATATACGTCCATCCGCACCCTAATTATAATAATATTAATGTATTCTGCCAAACGGCATCTGGTTTCTCGAATTGTAAAGTTTAGATCTAAAACCAGTCATAAACTGTGTTAGGGTTACAAGCCTTAAAAATGTAAAAACAATGGTATTAACATAATTATCTGGTAACGACATAGACTTAACACAGAGTAGTATTAGAGAAAATAGCTCACACTGAAATATTATTGATAATATTTGAATGATGTCATAGTGGTTCGTAATTAAGTAATACAGTTTCATTCAGAATAATTAATTAAGCTATTAATTCAAAAACGGACAAACCCATAGTGATCTACCGGTATTTAATTTGACAAATAACGTTAAGTTTCAATATTATATGGAATATTTTTCCATTGGTTATTTTTATTTTAGAATTAATTATTTTCTACAAAGGTTATGTAATTTTGACTATATTTTCAAATCGGTTGGTCTTTAAGAAAAATTTAGGCATTGTATAAAAATTAACCGAGGGATTCTGTGAATACAGTTTACTGGAGTTATAATGAAGGATAATATTTTAATATATAAGTTTCTGATAATATTATATAAAATTAATATTTAATTCCAAAATGAATATTTTATATTTAAGTTTGGGTATGTATTATTGCAGAAGCCGAATGTTTAATGCAGATAGACATGACTGAACACGTTTCTAAGAACGGAACATAAAAAGCTGACTTTGCGATTAATTAAGTCAAAAGAAACACACCTATTAGTGTCATATTTAACTTTTTTTTCTTTAACTGCATATGCCACGTTGTGTGAAACGACATAAAAAGTCAAAGCGAATGCTAAACATTTTGATTAGTAAAGTTAAACGCATGGTTTCCGTCGTTGTAACAGATAGGTTAGAAATTAACTTACCACAAAGTGCTGTTCCATATTCCTTCCAATGCGAACGAGTTTTGGCTGTCATTGCAAATGTTAAAAAATTAAGTGATAATCAGACTAATAATCAATAACTGGGTGACTTGGAATGAGATTATATTGAGCACTGCTTTTTTTTAATAATTAAATAGACTATATAACAAAATTCGAACCCATGGTAATAATATAAATAATAACAGTGTAGGATACTAACTAAATATCACAATAGTAATAATATTCGATCTAAAATTTAATGGGTTTTTTTAAAGTAATGACGTTATAACCGATTCGGCTTCATTTTGGAAGATTTATGTGTTGTTGGTTTGCTGGTACATAATGCGAGGTAACGCGTGCGAGAAGTATCAACGCGGCGGCGGCGAGTGAACAACTGAACGAAACGATAAATTCTTTGAACGGATTGAGGCGAACGAACTATTCGGAACGCTTGGAGCGGAATGGAATGAGGCAAAACGACGCGGGCGCACGCTTTTGCTCTCTGTTTATCGGAAAGATTACTTTAGCGTCACTTACGGTAACTCTTATACTGATATCAATAAGGTTGTTTTAATGTGCGCGCGGTTACGTTGCACATGTGTGCTAGCCACGCGTTATCCGCCATTGTTGCGGACATCGAGGCGAAAAGCGATGGCTCGTCCGTGCTTCTGAATATTTGCGGAGACACACGTATTTTTAGCCAATGTGATGCCAAAAATAATACGATGAGCAGTGGTTTGAACTCTGCACTGCAGGAGACTGCTCATTGCACGTCACACGATGTGTACGTTTGTTAATTAAATGTAATTATTAATATGTACATGAATGGTTTTTACGCGTAGATACTTTGAACATGTTGATAAATACGTAGCTGATTATATTTACTGATTAATTATGTAAAATTAATAGTTCAATATATCATCTCCGTCGGTTGCTTTTAATTAGCAATTTTTACCTAACCCCTTTTGCAAATAAATCATAAAATAGCCGAGTTTGCACGAATCACATTTACAACTTTTCATAATAATATCCTTTTTTATTTTAATATCAAAAATAATTCATATGGGATAATATTTATTCACTTTCATCAACTGTTTCTTTTATTTGATTATACGAACTAAAATATGTTGAATTAAAATAAATAAGTAGGCTTTTGGCGCGAACTCGCAATGTGGCAATAGTGTTTTTATTTAATTTTTTAAATTCTGTTTATATTTGGAGTTTAATATTGATAGTTTAGTAAGCAGCAAGTGCTCCTGAAAATGTACAGTGATTGGAAAATTCAATTCAAGTCCAAAATTGTGCTTTTCGTTTTGTCTCCATCAGTCCAGCAGATCTTCAGTAAAAGACAACTATCATTTTTCTGTCGACCAAATTTTAAAAGCCGCTGCTTGAAGATTTTGTACTTGGATAATATGTTACTTGACACTGGAAAATAGTTTACGACTGTTTCCTTATATAAATAAATAAGTAATAATGACTTTTCGTGCCAACTTGAAAAGTGGCAGAAGTGTTTTTGTTGTAATTTCTGAGTACATTTTAAGTTTTGTTGTTTAATATTGATAGTTTATTATGCCGCAAGTGCACCGAAATCAGTCTCTATTATCATTAAATGATTACTCGACATTGGCAAAAATTATCGATTGAGTAGTAATTGAGCTATTATCAGAAATAAGTAACAATTTTTTGAAAATAGAGCTGTGTTAAATTAAAGAGGGCCGATTAAATTAGTTCTGTTCAACCCCAGGAAGACAGGTTTGCGCGTTTACTGCTAAAAAGAAACCCTTTGTTGTTTTCATTTTAAGGTCACTCCCCTTGTTGCCTCAGATAGTATCGGAATCCTTGGCGTTGACATATCGAGAGACGTTCAGTTCCGTGGTCACTGAGAAGACAAGACCAAATTGGGCTGTTCAGTAGAGCGGAATAGTATTTTATGCTGTCCCACCGCGTCCCACTCGCTACAAGGCGCAAGTTCGACCACACATGGAGAACTATTCTCATCTTTGGGCGGGGTTATCCCAGTGCCAGCTCGTTCCATTTGACCGCATCCAGCGAAGAACGGCTCGAATCGTCGACGACCATGTTCTTTCCGATCCGCCTGATCCCCTGGCCTTGCGAAGTGACGTTGCTTCCCTTTGCATTTTGTATAGTGTTTATCATTGGGAGTGTTTCGGAATTATGAATTTGAATGTGTTCGGAATAATCCCAGCCGCTAAGTTTCACCATTGTACATCGCGGCACAGCAAAATTCCATCTACATCACCTTGATGGTTGGCATTCCACCACTGAGCGCTTGTGAAAGTTTATTGTAATTTTAACTTACATAAAACTGATATGGTTTTAACTTCACTGTTTAATAAATGGACAATTTAGTTTGAAAACCAAAATAAACTGGTTATTGTAGTTATTTTTCAAAAACTTCTGTAAAACACAATATAGTACATTTACACACAATTAGTAAATTTATTTAATTTTAGTTTTACGGATCATGAATAAATTTCAACTTACTTTTTTATTCTACTTATTTATTAAATTCTTCTAAACAAAATTAGAGGTCTGGAATTAAGCTGCATAGTCCGGTGCGTGGTGATCTATCTTACACGCCTTGAAAAATCGCTGACGCAATTTTAGAATACATTATCTAGAATGCCTGAGACGATTATGTCACGATGAAAGAATCATATCGTGACATAAACATCATCTCACGTAAGTTGCGATAAAGTATTATGTTCATGTGTTTATATTGAATTTATTATGAAACGTTTTCTTTTTAATTAAATATCTATGTTAGAATTTACCTGAAATCGTCTGATGCATTGGTGTGTAATTGTTTAAATGTAAATGTATATTTGTACAGAAATATTAGCCACAGAAGGACAGTATCGTATTTAAGGGAGGGCAAATGAAAAGTCACGTGATGTATTGGAGATCAAGGTTAATAATTTTCTACTATTACATTTGAAGTTAATTTTGTGTGTTACGTTTAATGAGTTGTACGCTGAAAGACCGGTAGATTTTAAAAGCTTCGTCGGAAGACTCGCAATCAAGCCTGCGAAAAGAAAGGCCCGAGAGAAGGTGTAGGGTATATATTTATTAGAAAATTCCAAGTGTGTAATGTACAATAATAGTTGTTATTATAGTTCTCGAATGATTGAGATCTAGATATTGTCTTACTGAGATATGGATTATTGTTTGGAACTCCTTATTTGTAATTTATAAATATTAAATGTGTTCTCGTGGTTCTAGTATCCTTATCATTGTAAAATTTTTGACTGCAGGAGTTAAAAACAAGTTAATACCTATGCAAATATGTATTTATTTAATCTTTATTGACCATAAAAGTATAGGTACAATAGTGATCGAATCTTACATGATGTATCGTTAATAGTAGTTTCACGTCACGTAAACGTAATTAAAAAAAATAGAAAATTAAAATAAATGGAAGAAAAGTCTCGTCTTTTTTTCTAGATTTATCAGAATGTATCACACGATTATAGTCGGCAATGACGTGTAACTACAGTGTTCAGCAAGTTTCATAATCATCTTAATGAAGTCTTAACGACTTATTGGGTTCAAAATAACATGAAAAATGTCTCATCACCCTTGGACATGAGTTTTGAAGGAATACATTGAATAGAACTGTCAACTACAAATGGTTTATTTCAAAAAAAGAATATACTCAACTAAGCTACTGGCGAGCTTATCATATCATTTTTCATTCCGTGTCATTAGGCTGTTGGCGTTTTGAGTTGCCTTTTCATATTCTTCTTTTCATTCATCCTAACTGCAGCCTATCTCGATTCCCTTCGCTTGTGTTACTTGAATGAAAAGCAGGTATTTCTAATGGATGTCGCTTCAAAACAAATCAATTTATATCTATAAACAAGTCGTCATCAAATTGCATGCGCATAGAACGTGCTACAATGAGTAATAAACAAAATACTGGTGACGTTCTTAATTTTTATCTTTACATTATCAAATAACTATTACGCAATGTAATAAATGTAAGTCTGATAGATTAAATTTTATGATGGGAAATTTTATTTTATATTCTGTAAGGATCAAATAACATTGGAATACGCCGTTGACATTGAAAACAAAGTAGGTAAACTATTATTGTTTTGAAAATTAGTATTGCCTTATTATCAAAGTTATTTCATCGTAATAATCGTATATTCAAATTTTGCGTTAAATGTGCACTGGAATTTTCCAGAAAATTTATTTATGTTCAGCTACTATTTCAAACCTATAACACTATATGATAGAAACACAGTTAATTTGCTAAGATCCTCATGCCGCAATAACAAAGGTACGTATTATTTATTTCTTGAAAAGTGCCACCAGCCTTCCGCAATGGCATGAATAAAAACAACTACCTTCACCACCTGGAACCGTCATCAAATACGTACCACTACAGTAGGTATTATCACTAAGTAATGTAACACATACGATGTGTAACTGAGCACTGGTTAAAGGAGTTTTAAATGTTTTTGTTAGGTTTTAATGGCTATAATATTGCTAGTGCTTATAGCAGAAAGTGTAAAAATCGCGGGGGGGTCACTAATATTTAGTAAAACTGTTATAAAAACAAAGGAACGGAAAGATATTGTAGGACTTTCTGTAAAGAGTGTAGCTGAAATATCTTGTGTTGAACTGGATGGATCAATAATAATTTGTGTGTACCGCCCACCTTATGATACGAGTAACTTCAGTGCATTTTAACTAGAGTGCATATTGGAAGATGTCTTGAAATTAGCTGATAAAGATAATAAGTCCCTAATAGTGTGTGGCGATTATATTGTAGATTTGCTTAGCGGTAGCTTTTTGGCAATCGGGTTAATTTGCTTATTTAAATCCCTTAATCTCCTAAATAAATTTATGGGACCTACGAGAATTACAAAAACTTCGGCAACATGCATAGACAATATATTTTATTACTGTAAATATATAAATAATAACGTGATCAACACCCTAAAATCAGATCACAGAAGACAAATTGTTAACTTTTTGAAGATTGTTACTTTTCCTCGTTAGTTAGTAGTCTTTCTATATTTGATTTTGGACCAAAGGATCCTGACAGTTTTTATGAAGATGTTTTTGGGGTTTTAAACATATTCTATGTTTATTTTTAAGTTATTAATAAGATTTTTAAAAGTAAGTCACTCAATGTTAATAGTAATTTAAATTTAATGATTGGGCTACTGTAGGTATTCGTAAAAGCAGGGATAAGCTTTTCGGATTGTATGAAAAAGGATATACTTTCATTCGAACACAATTTTGAAAATATGTTAAAATATATTCCAAAACATTTAGAAAAAAAAAACTAATTATTTAAGGCGTAAAATTTAATCTGCAGATAATAAAATTAAATACGTATGGAAAGTCACATACAAGGTAACTGGCAATATAAAAATTTAAAATAATAAGTTTTATTAACCACAACCCGCGGACTGATTGAATTCAACATAGAAGTAGCTAATAAGTTTGACCCATTAAAACTACTGCTGGTCTTAGGTCGTCATAGACCGTGCACATGATTAGTTAAGAATGTAAATGTCGGAACTAAGACATTTAAGTTAAGACCAGTTAACACACGCGACATTATTTAAACATTTAAATCATTGAAGAATAAAACAGAAGATTTATGAGATATATCTGTCATGTTAATAGATTCAGTAATTCACATTCTTACACCACATTTCGCGTCGTTGTTTAAGTCTTATAAAGTAATACCGCTTCTTAAATCTGGTGACTCTAAAGACCCAGGCATTTTTAGACCCGTGTCCATATTACTAGTTTTAAGTAAAATATTTGAGAAGTTAATGCTTAACCAAATGCTGTCTTTCTTTAATACCAATAAGTTATTGCATGACTATTAGTTTGGTTTTACCAAATGGCGGCTCCATAACTGATGCATGAGTTAGTTTAACTCAATACATTTACAGTGCTTGGGAGGAATCTCAGAATGCTATTGGCATATTCTGTGATTTATCTGAAGCATTTGATTGCGTAGATCAAAAAACTCTGCATTGTAAGCTAAAATATTATGGTTCAGAAGAGCAAGCTCTTCTTTTGTTGGATTCTTATTTTAGTAACAGGATAAAATGGTTCAGATTAATGGTTCTAACTCTGTAGGCTCTCAAGTGACAAGTAAGTCTCAAGTTCATGAGGACATTCTTGTTCTGAGCATATTTTTGTTTCAGGTTTATATAAGTGATGTACCATACCTTGTCCAGAATCTTACAAACATAGTATTGTTTGCCGATGACACGTCACTGATATTTAAGGTCAATTGAAGAATCTATATACCAAAAAAAAAACAAAATGCGTTAAATTGGCATTACCTAATGTTAAAACTGTATAAAATAATACAAAATATATTATTTTTAAAATATATTATTAAAATAGTTTTGCAAAACGGTAAATTAGTTTGTTGATAGTACCGTATTTTTGGGGATCATATTAGATTGTAAGCTTCAAATATAGAACCTTAGCTAATAAAGTCAGTTCCGCTGCGTATGCTGTTAGAGAGATCCGACATATTACGGATATAGGTAATGCAAGATTAGTTTACTTTAGCTATTTTCACAGTATCAAGTATCTTATGGTATTTTATTATGGGGACATGCGGCTGACGCGAATACAATGTTTACTTTCCAGAAAAGAGCAGTCCGTGCAATCTATAATATGCGCTCTCGTGATTCGCTAAGGTAACTGTTTAAAGGAATTAATATTTTAACTGTGACATTCCAAAATATTTATGAAAACGTTAAGCACGTACGTAAATATTAATCACTTTTCCGAAGTATAGTGGCAATCATAAATTAAAATAAAGAAATAATTATAAACTAGATAATCCAAAATTTAGACTGAATAAAGTAAAAAAAAATATTTATAGGTCGATGTACAGGTATTTATAATAAAATTCAAGAAGATATAGTAAATATAACAGAGACTAAAATTAAAACTTATGTTAAAAAAAGCACCAAAGCTTCTTATAATTTGAATGATTATTTCAATGATATGGACGCATGGAAAGTATCCATCCAGGGAGACATTCAAGTAATGTATAACATTGTTTTTTTGTTAGCAGCTACGTAATATGTATTTTTAGGTAGGGATAGGTAATTACAATGTAAAGTTTTTATAAACACAGAAATGTAAATTATGTTGTGGAACAATACATATAAGTGCGCTCTGTAAAGTTAAAGACAATAATTTAAGTAATGTTAATTTTTTATTTTTTTATTTTTTTTATGTTAGAGGAGGCAAACGAGCAAGCGGCTCACCTGATGGTATGTGATCACCGCCGTCCATGAACATCTACAATACCAGAGGAATAGCAGATGCGTTGCCGGCCTTTGAGGAAGGAATAGGCTCTTTTCTTGAAGGTCCCTAAGTCGTATCGGTCCGGAAAAACCGCTGACGGCAGCAGAATCCATATGGTGCTTGTGCGGGGCAGAAAATTGCGCGAAAAACGCATTGTGCTGGAATGCCAACCATCAAGGTGGTGACGATGGAATTTCGCGCTATGCCGCAATGTGCGATGGTGAAAATCAGCGGCTGGAATTAATCCGAACAATTCTTCGGAACACTCCCCATGGTAGATCTTATAAAAAATGCAAAGGGATGCAACATCTCTTCGCAAAGCCAGTGGATCAAGCCGATCAGGAAGAACATGGTCGTCGACGATTCGAGCCGCTCTCCGTTGAATGCGGTCAAATGGAAGTAGCTGACACTGGGCGCCCCCGCCCAGAGATGAGAACAGTACTCCATGTGCGGCCGAACCTGCGCCTTATAAAGTTGCAAGCATTGGGCCGGCATGAAGTACTGTCGCGCTCTACTGAGGACGCCAAGCTTTTTGGAAGCCAATTTGGCTTTCCCTTCTAGGTGACCGCGAAACTGAACGTCACTCGATATGTCGATGCCAAGAATACCGATACTGGCTGAGGCAACGAGGGGAGTGCTCTCAAAATTAGGTGATACGACGAAGGGTTTCTTTTTAGCGGTAAACGCGCAAACCTGTGTCTTCTTGGGGTTGGACTGGACTAGATTTAGTCGGCCCCAATTCGAGATTTTGTCTAACAAACTTCAACTTCAGACACAAGTTTGTTCCGGTACTCGTCAACGTGTTCCCGAGAAATATTAGCACGGCCGGTGTATACGGCATCACCAGTGCTGTCATCTGCATAGCAATGAATGTTACTAATTTGCAACATATCATTGATATGCAGAAGAAACAGGGTTGGTGATAGCACACAGCCTTGTGGGACACCAGCATTCAAAGACTTAATTTGTTTGGTAGACTTGAGTGAGACATGCTCGCTTTATTGTCTCTGCTTGCGGCGGAGTCGTGTGGCGGGTCGTCCACTTCCCTTTGAAATGGATTGAGGAGGGCGATGGACTCCAGCTTGCGTCATACTTGTGAACAGGTGCTGTGGGTGTAGCCTGGTCTGCTCGAGCTTATAATTTTCTTATATATTGATTGAATTAATCTTGTCTAAGATTTGAAGATGGAGCGTGCTTTAGTTTTCCTTGAGACTATTCTTTGTTAATTTTATTATTAATGTGTTTTTGACTGACATAAAAAAGGATTTACAAATAAGTGAATACCTACGGAGTTTCTTTCGGGTGTTTCTTCTCCGTCAGAGGAACCTCATTACGAAACGGCGGTAGATTGTAAAGAAATGACGTTTGACAAACGAAATTTATATTACGTACGTCGAAAAATAAAGAATTTTCCTTTCATTTCAATGTACAAAGTTTTCGAACTTTGGCAATCATTTTCACACCCTCAATGCGGCATTACAACGAGTAGTACATAGACTATGGCAGACAATGAGCTAAACAAGTATGTAGCAAACCTCACACTAATGCGTCAAAAAAAGCGTAACCACTATATTCTATCGCGACGACGTAGCTTTGAAACCAGTAAAGATTTTGAAGGAAACATATATTTATCTCTTTTACTCTAGTTCGCTAGCATGATGGATTGATGTCGATTTTATAGACTATATATTTTCGGTGATGTAATTGCTGTTAGGCTTCTCGGCTTTTACAGCTTCATCGGATACTGTGCTCGCGGGCCAGGGGCCCGCTTGCCAAGTTTAGCTTGACCCAAACATAAATAAATAAAAACTCCTACAAAAACCTCGAAGTTCGGACTGTGTCGCGTTCGCTGCGTGCTTTCGCGATTTCGAAAATCTTAAATATTTCAAGTCGTCTAATGACCGTCCGAAGGAGGCTGCGCGCGTCCATTCGGACTGTCGACTTGTGAGTCGGTAACTCTGGGCGGTGAGAACCGCCCTGGAACACGGGTGAATCGTGTGTACGCGGTGTGATTATTGACCATTGCGCGCCGCTCTCTACGGCGGTCGCGCGTCGTGGTGCGTGTTATATTAAAGCTATTGACTGTGTGTACAGTGTGGCCTGGATCGTGACTGACGGTATCGTGGTCAGGAAGAGCTGAGACGTCCGTATCGTCTAGCATGTTTCGCGGGCGACGTTTGCGTTCGGTCGCTTTTCTGTTTGGTCGGTAATTTGCTGCTTTAACCACCAGCGGGTTTGAATAAATCGCGGCTTTTTCGAAAAACCGCCGTGATAATTCCCTGAAGTGTTCAGAGATTAAGGGCTTTTCACAGTTGCTGTGAAGATCTACATTGCGTTGATACCAACCGGCTCCGGTGACAGTTCGCAAGAATCGATTTTGAACGCTCTGTAACTTCTTTAATTGATTGCCCATCGCGTGAGCGAAAGCGACGCAAGCATAGGCCATTACGGGTCTCATGCAAGAATTATAGAGGCGAAGTTTGTTTCTTAAGGACATTTTGCTTGAGGAGCAAGTTAGTGGGTATAGACGGCTTGATAAATATAAAAGCCGCTCTATTGCGTATGTTTTTAATGTGTGCAGCGAACGACATCGCTGCGTCTAAAGTGACCCCGAGGTATTTGACGCTCTTTTCCCAGGGAATAGGGCGTCCGAACAGGGTAATAGTGCCTAGCTGATTGTTGCCGATTGGGTGACATCGACTAGCGGGCTTTTGTGTGCCCCTCAAAAGGTATATAGCTACACTTTTCTCGGGGTTTATCTCTATTCTTCCATTTCCGGAACCATACGCCTAGGCGATCGGCTGCGGCTTGGAGTTGAATCGTTATGCGGCCCTTTATAGACTATACTTGCAGTGACGAGCCTGATGCTCCCTAGCATAAGAAAAAAATACCCAAAAGTTATTTATTTTTGATCGATTTAATAAATAAATTTCAAATAAATTTCTGTGTATGTATTTGAATGACTAAAATTGAAATTTTTAGCGCAACATTATTTTATGTAAGCATCGTTCATAGCTTTTCACTACACAAAACTCAGGGCTCTGGGATTAGAGACATATTAATTTATTACACATATATATGACATATTTTTTGTAGCATAGGTGCCTAACGAGTTTATTTAAGTCATTTATAAATCTCCCAAACACACCGGAATATCAATCGATGTTTTTTACTGGCAGCACTGGCCCTAGCGTATGGCATTGGATATTTTAAAGAATTTGTTTTATTTCATCATCATCATTTCAGGCTATCACTAGCCTAATGCTGAACATAGGCCTCTTCCATAGATTGCCACAAAAGTTTGTAGCTCTCATTTTGGGGGGATTTTGCCATAGTTCCCACGCTCGGCAGGCGGGTTGGCAACCGCAGTTTATTTAATCAGATGTTCCAGGAAGATGCTGCTCCCCATCTTCTGGTTTAAATTTTCCCTTTGTCGACTTTTACGACACCTACGGGAATAGATAGTAGATTCTCTTAAGCCGTCACCATCGTAAATAAAAGTGAAGTAAAGTAACAGCCCATAAATGTCCCAATGCTTTGCACATGCTCCTTTTTATTTCTGAGAGCCGGGAAGAATTCGCAACGATGCTCCAATGCGGGTTGGTGGACTTCACATGTCTTTGAAATATTTTTTTTTCTTAGACATGCAAACTAATACAGATACTGGTACTGGTGCCACTGCATCAAGATGGTACAGATCATTCTTTATTTATTTACTTTAAATGCGCAATTAACAACTTTTATTGCGGAGTTTCACTGTTACAGTTAGTTCGTCGGGTTTTACAGCTTCGTCCGGATTGAAACGTGGCCGAGCGCGAAGGGCGCTTAGTCGAGCCTTTATTATGGGCAATCAGCGCAAGGGCTCTCGCGAGGGAACCTCCACTTGGACACTTACCCTGTGCGCATAAGTAACTAACTCGAAGGTGCCCGAGAGGTTCGAATCACGGCTCAATCAGTTACTTCGATCCGGGGGACTTTTAAAACATCTACAGTTGCTACCAATTCGGAATGCGTAGAAGCTGGAGAAGAAATGACTTACAACTAAGGTTAGGTAAAACCAGTTGGAGAGGTGGCGATATTGAATGATTACAACGAGTAACAGCGAATGTTTGCTACGGTATGATCGTGTATGTTATGAAATGAAAGTGTCGCGATTGGGTTGCATGTGGCGGCACTTACAACTGGTAGAGCTATTAAGTTCGAAAGTTGACAATAGCGCAAACTACATGTTGATACCACATAGCTGCGGAATTCTTGTATTTAGTTTTACCGTTGGTATCTCTGAGTGCCTTTCCGTCCGTTTTTTAGAGGGGCTTACTGAGAGCCTCGAAAGTTTGTGCGCCCGTTGTACATTCGGTTTATGGATAGGACTTGGGGGATTTTGGGCGAGGAGGTCTTGCTTTGTTCTTCTCGAATGGAATTTCTTTGGGGTGGTTTTTTGGAACCACTCGAAGTTGACGCGTCGTTTTATTGGAGGAAGCTTGTTACTTTGCGATGGGCTTCAGACGTCTCCAGCTGTAGCTTTATGGCTATTTGTCTTTACCCAAATAAAAATAGGCTTCGGACAGGGAGCGTATCATTTCATGCTGGCTGTACTATTCAAAATTTTCTACTGCAAAAAAAAATTAACCCAAATTGAATAAATTGCGAAATTTATTGACCTTTCAATAGCTCGATTTTTATTAATTTAGATTCACCCCCAAAAAATTATTATTTAATCGTTTGTATTTCTATTGAAACTAACATTGTATTTAGTGCTCAGCAGTGAAGGGATCATCGTACGTAACCTTAATTAATTACTATTTTATTTATTTTTTCTTTAAACCCTCTCAGAAATGAGAGGAGGCCAGTGCTAAGCAGTGGGACATTTATAGGCTGAAACATTACATTACATTATTTATTTTTTCTTTAAACTAAGGCTAACAATAGGCGGAATCAATGGAGAGAGAATTTCTTTTTGCATTCAGAGTACCGGACTTCTACGCCGCACGTCCTGGGTTCTAGTCCCATCCGAAGTGTGATCATCCTAGTGTTTTTGTGACACTGCATCCAAGTCGACCTCTGATATTGTCGCAGCTCAGCACAGTACAGCTCAGCGTTTGACGAGTGAGTCGCTCTGCGTTTGCGCGGACACTTGTGGCACTATAATATCTCCTGCGTAGTTGATAGCAATCGACAATATTCGGAACTTGCCGACGTGGTCTAAATCGACCAGTAGAACATCGTCATCATCATCATCATCACATATATGTAGATCAGAATGTCAATACAATAAATATAATAAAAACAAATATTATCTAAATCTTAAAAGTCTTAATGTCTCATAACTTAAAATAAATTGACGACACGTGAAGTCCGCCAACCCGCAACAGAGCAGCGTTTCCGACTTCCCGCCTCCAAAATACTTCCAAAAACTAAGAGTATAGCTGTATACGGAAGAGGACTACCTATAGTGATAGGTACGCAATTAAATATTATATCATTACATAATTTTGAATACATTATAAATTCCAAATATTTAAAAATTATTTAACATTGTTAAAGTTCTCTGATACATACCCACATTACTTTCTGGAACATCTAAAAGGTAAATTAAATACCTGTATATTATATAAAACTAAAAGTATTCATATTTTTTGCGGTATACTCATGGACAGACTCTATAAAACGTGTTTCATTTGTGAATATCTCTAAGACAAACAGACACATGAAAAAGATAAATAAAATGTAATTTACTTTATCGGCTGCAAGGTCTTAATACTACGGCATTATACTCATAATTCATATGTCACTTTCGAATACCGTAAGCAACGTCATAATACTACGAACGCGAATGCAGTATTCTGCTTACGTGTTAGAAAACATGTATTTTTTATTTTAAGCACAAACTTAGATGTATTTCAACAAATGTACGGAAATATATTTTTAAAGAAATTTCAAATAAGTAAGCGGGTTACAATTAGTAAAAAGTAAAGTAACGTAACAGCCTAAAAATGTTCCACAACTGAGCACAGGCATCCTCTCATTTCTGAGAGGGTCAATTAGTTAGCGTAGCAAAATGGTCCATTTGTCATATATGTCTATCTATATATGATAAATATAGACGAAGACGTGCGTCGCCACCCGGCAGGCACCCAAGCGGCAAGTCTCATTTCCTGCGATGGCGAAAAATGGGCTACGTGGGTGGCCTTTGCCTTTCCCTTATATGGGTAAAAGTCATGACTGTTTTTATGTAAGCGTATGTATATATGACAAATGGGCACCTTAGGGAATGATGTATATTTTATTTAACAATAATAAAATTGAAGTCTCTGTCTGTGGTTTCAAAATTCAAAATTCTTCTTTAAATCCCTAGTTTTTAAATCCCATAATGCCGATACATTAGCCCAGGCCTGGTAACACTGCTGCTTTTGGCGAGATGCCCTTCTACAGATGCTACCAAACCAAGCCTGGAATCTGCCTCGAACGAAGAATTACTTTTAATGAAGTACGACATCAGCGACAGACCTGGCAACGGTGTCGGGATAATCAATTCCATCCCAATTGTTTTTTTTACCGCTGACCTGTAGTGCCATACACGGACAGGTGTCCGAAGAGCCAGGAGGGGCATCGAAGGAGACCAGATATCTCTCCGGAAGCTCGGGTCTATTTCAGTATTACCGCTGTGAGACCTATAAAGGCACCATATTTATGGGCAGTCAAAAGATGGACAGGTACCGTACCTTCAAGATTGCGGAGGCGTCGAGAACATATATCCTGTCTGACGTATACACAAATTCCGGCCCGTGGCACAAAGGAGTGTTCCAAATAAATTTAATATATAATTAAATAAATGTTCCCGGGTAAGCGAGATAAAAGGTATCCGCCGGAAATGATATCTGGGTCTTGGTAAGAGAAAGCAAGGCTTCGCCGTCTCTAGATGATAGTCGACGGCGTCAAGATTGGAATGAAGTCTCGTGATATTGCAGAAATCCACAGCGAGCGTGGTAAGGGGTGCCGCAGTTTTATTGCTACGCTTGCTTAGCTTACTATGCTTAATAGTTCGGTTGCGTAAATCTTGGAGGATTAATATGTTCCACGTTAAAAACCTATATCCACGTGGACTAGGTCGCGGGCATAAGCTAGTATAATATAAAACTTTTTTAATACATTTTCCAGCTATTGATTGAGGTTAGGCTAACTAAAGTAAGAAAAAATATCTTAAGAGGTACTAATTTTTATAAATAACGTTTAGACATATAACGACACATACAATATACACGACGAAACGCAGTTGTGACAGATATATAAATTTAAAAAACATCCTTTTTAAAAAAATTCTGTACATAAAATATTCTGGTCTTATTTTCAGTGAAAATAAATAATCTCTTGATAAGAACACAATACATGAAAGGTATATAAATGATTGCTGCTTAATTTTTTCTTCATTGTTCGAAAAGTACGAAGTTAACGTTTAGAGACACTGTTTCATTTTTAATTACATCAACTGTAAGGAAACAAGATTTTCTTGTAATTCGAATTTCGAATGTGGGTCAAGCAAATGTTATCTCGCGATGAAGTCGGTTTAAAATAGGTATATACAGAGTTCTTTTTCACATCATTTATAATCAAGTCGGAATGTGGACATGTGATCAGGCATCCGCCGCGTGAAGAACGCACGCGCACACAACGGATAAATGCGCGTGTATGCCAAATATCTAGTTAACGTTGTTGGCAACTATGTTAGTGTAAGCGTTTTTGTAGAGATTACCTCCATATGTACATATGGTACTATATTAGTAAGAGGATACTTATTCTGAACTTTGAGTAATTTCACAGTTTCCACAATATTTGAAATAAACAAAGCTTTAAAGATTTATTTGTTGTCTAGCATAAATATAGCACAGTAGAAAATTTTATCCACATTAACTATATTCAACTGTGTTAATATTAAATGCACAACGAGACTAAAGGGCAGTCATTTTATTACTATAGAGTACTTTTATAACAAAGTAATTCTTCGTGCCGGATTTTAAGCTAAACGTTTATTGGTCTTATGATTAATTACAAACACAGTGACATCTACTCATACCTATTACTATAAGAAGTTGCCATTCGATACGAGGAGAACACAGTATTTGCAGCATAAAAATTATTTGGTATAGACAGATACCAAATAATTTGTATGCTGCAAATACTGTGTTCTACACAGAGTCAAACCCAGCAACGTAGGTACGCTTACCGCTAGACCACACTGGTCGTCGATCATAAGCCTTGAATAAGTTACTTATGTGTTTATACGACTGGTGTTATTCAAAAACGTAGAATTGTTTCTGTGTTTTACATACGCACACGAGCGTTTGCATCGTAACGGATGTGTATTCATGTGCGTGTAAAAATAAAAGTGACGTGTATGTATGAACACACCCACAAAGATAAGCCGAAAATGTGGAGCTATGCACTTAGCGGCCGTTTATTACCATTGCGCTTGCGCGGTAAACACAACGAAGATAGTAAGGCTTAGTATACTGTTAAAACTCTTAATTAATGTTTTTGGTATTGGATAAAGCGACGAAACAGCCAGCAAAGCGTTCACCTGATGGTAAGTTCAACGTCTGCCCATAACAAATGCCGTGTCACCCAGAACATTTCTGTGTGACGCCACACTGCGCTCGTCACCCTGAGACATCAGTTCTTAAGTCTCATGTGCCCAGTGATTACGCTAGCTCTCAGTGCCCTTCAAACCGAAACACAGTAATGTTTGCACACTACTGTTTCACGGCAGAATAACTGGCTCTGGTGTAGTACCTACCTAGATGGATTCCTGCATAGAAATCCTACCACCAGTGCTGATACTTATCTTATTGTGCTTTATTGTCCTTCATCATCATCATATTAGCCCATTTATTGTCCTTAGTATATTTCAATTTCCACGCCAAGAGTTACAGGCGAGATACAAAGCGGTATTATACTCCCATCAATACATTAGTAAAATTAACGTGTTCTCATTTGAGCTACCCATACTAATTATGATACGTATAAGAGATTCAAAGCACAGAAAATATTACGTTATACGTATACAATTCCTATGTGTATGAACTGAGAATGGCATACGTATTTTATTCGTAAAGTAGTTCAGTAGAAAGTGAATTATCCATATAAGTAACGTTTTTACTGGTGGTAGGATTTCTATGCAGGAATCAGTCTAGGTAGATACCACCCAATGGCCAGTTATTCTGCCGTGAAGCAGTAGTGTTCAAATATTACTGTGTATCTGTCTGAACGGCATTGAGAGCTAGCTTAATTACTGGGCATATGAGACTGAAGAACTGATGTCTCAGGGTGACGAGCGCAGTGTGGCGTTACACAGATATGCTATGAGTGATACATTATTTTTTAAGGACATACTTTGCACTTACCATCAGGTGAATGTTTTGATCGTTGCGTACTTTCTCAAATAAAACAAAGTAAACATATAGTAGTTTTATTAGTTCGAAACACATTAAACATTGAATTAGTGTGTTGGAAACATCTTGGCAAATGAACTAAATCGTATGATTGATCTAATTGATCGACCAGTCGGCGAGTTTTTCGTTCTTGAAATTAATTTGAAACGATCGGTAATTTAGACAGTTGAACTTTGTATGTTCATTGTTTGTTTTACCACAAGTAGCAGACATGATAAAAAGTACAAGAAAAACAAACATTACACATTTGTTTGCAAAGATTGGCATTAAAAGTAGAAAATGAAATTAATGCCACAAATCGTTACATATATATTCGGATAGTCAAAATTCCGGACATCACGGCTCAGCTAGGAGAATATTTTCCAGTAGTAAATTAAAATATTTTTTGATAACTTAGTGAAACTAGTTATTTGTAATCATTCAGATCTATCCTTTTTACTTTGAAATATAAAATGTAAGTAATAATACTTTCATCTTTTTGTACTTTTAATTTTACACGTATTCGGGATAAATAAATTATAAATGTTAACTGGATTGCGTACTGGCTATATTTTACAAAAGTGTCGCCGTCTTTTGTACTGTAATTTTAAACAGAGAAATGATTATTTCATGTTTTATGGAGCGCTAAGACTTTATTTACGTTAGTTTATTGTTAAGAGACTTGGGACGGTGCTTTTGTTTTATGTTAAAATATTTAAATATCAATAAGTGAGAAATAACTTTTCAGACGTCATAGTATTATGAAAGGTATTTTCTATAAGGTTACTTTGTGGGTATATTTAAAGTATATCTACATACTTATTAGTCTTGTAACTCATGTATAACATGCTTTAAATAATTAACATCACGGCGGAGTCATGACATGCACTTAACTTTGTGTACCTATATGTAATGTTGGCAAAAAGCGAGTTGTTAAAGGTGTGTTGTCTAACCAAGGTTATCATATAAAAATCAAATATGAAAGTTAATCAGCAAAACCAGCAATCTGTTGCCAAAATATTTTTTAATCAATATCCAATAAATTACGGAATACTTTTTTCACATAACTAAAGTGAATGGTAATAATTATAATATTGTATGAAGATGCTTTTCAATATTGCGATCGCTCTTAGATTATAAATGCTTGTATGAATACGTCTAATTTAAATTACAGAGGTTGGCTATAGGCCTCTTTCAAATTAAAAGAATGTGCCATAATTGTCAGCCGAGTAGGACATAAAAATATTAACTATTTGAGATTATAGATTCTGATTCCTATCCCCGTAATGGATATTTTTGAATTGGCAAAACTTGCCGCCATTTGTCGGATTCCACGAGATCCTGGCAGAACTTTGTAATGCCTACAAGAGGAGATGGGATGATGGATTCTCTTGCTCCATAATCACACAACAGTAACAAACAACATATAAACAATAAAACTATCGGCACCCAGAAATACTCCATTCTACTAAATTTTCTTACTTCATGTTATACTCGTAGTTATTCTTCTGAAATTGCATCCTCTGGTTCGGCATAGTAAGAAACGTACAAATGACATTTTTTTAATTGCGATGTTAACAACCATAATCATTTTAATATCTTTCGACAAAACACATTTCTTAAAGTTGCCAGATGTTGTCACTTGCTTAGGATATTTCAACGGCGTTTAAGTAGGTTCACAACCATAACTAGCCCTGATAAACTTTTAAATCTTCCTACACGTTGTACGCGTATTGATTGATGTCTGATTGTAATAACAAAATATCCAACATACATTTGTTGGTCCAGAGGTAGAGGTAGCACACACCTAGTGCTATTGTTGATAGAGCGGTGATGATTCATGATACTCGTAATTATATTTTATGGCTCGGTTGGGGCAGAAGCTAAGCGTCTGACCTTTGCGCTGCAGCTTGCAGGTTCGATTCCTGCACTGAAAAAAAAAATATGTAGGATCTACTGATAGTTGTTTCGGGGTCTGGATATATATGCATGCGCAATTTACATATACCTGTAAAAGGACCCACGATTCAGGAGAAATCCTAGTGTGAAAAACGTATTATTGTATGAAAAAGAATTACAAAAGGAAGTGCAAATGAAGCTGTTAGTATTTACTCTTTGACAAAATAGTACCCAAAGTGCCATACAACATAGTCAACATACTTATTGTAAGTTGTCATTATTTCTAATTAGTTGTCAGTTCATTTGAAATAGCCAATATTTTGTTAAAAAAGGAACGCGTACTATTACATATATTTGTAAGAAAGCTAACAGTAATCAATTTTAGTTGAGGTAAACAAATAAATTGGGTTTTTAGAAAACGCAGTTTATGAAAAGCTATTACATATTTAAGATTTTGTAAAACTATTTATTTCAATGGCTAGACAGCGAGAACTACCGATTATTATAGCTTGACATTAGCCATATAGTTATTGCACCAGTCAGAACTTTTGAAATAAGTAAGAGATAAAATTCCGCCTCATGGAACGTCAGTAGTCTAACGACTGACTTCCACTAATCAGAGATAGACTGATCATTGACTTTAATCCTTTGCTAGCGATCACGAAGATAAGATGAGAACCAATTGAAAACTGACGAAGAAAAACACGTACTTACAGATGGCAAGTAAGATGTCAAGATCGACTGTATTTAAAACATTAGAAAAATCGATAACGACAAGAACAGTCAATATTGACTCCTCGTTGTCACCTTGCACGTCGTCAAGACCTTTCAAGAGTTCTGGGATCGTACTATGATCTGGGCAAAACCCAGATTGTAATGGATTAAGTAATATAATATTTATATGTAGCTAGTTTATTTGTAGCTGATTTTAAGATCTATGAAAGAAGCCGAAGAAGAAAATGCACATAACTAGGGGTAGTTATTTTGGGGAGTGGCAGGTCAAACGCTTTACGTCATGGACAAGGAAAAACCCACCAGAAAGAGAAAGTTGTTAATGAGGGTAATAACTGGGATATACCTGTTAAGAATGAAATACATCTTCGCAACCAGGTTTAGTTTTTATAGATAATGTAATTTTACAGACTTCATCAGTTACTGGAGAAACAACATAGCAGTTAACATCGACGTTGGGAAGTGATAAGGTGTGTTGTAGTTGTAATAGTTCTATGTTTAGTGGAGCTTTTATAGTAAATATACTGAGATAAAGTGCTTGATTGAAATCTAGAGATGTTGAGCCTTATATCAAGGCATTTTTTTTTCCAAAAATCGAGAGAACTGAGTAACTTTCAACTGCCAGCTAGCGCAGAATTAAGAATGTTTCTATGGATATGTCAGAGTTTAGCAGCTTTTACCTTCTGCTTACAACAATTTCTAGCAAATTGAAATAAATTCCGACTGACATTTCAGCAGTTCTTAGATCTCGCAAAGCTTCGACCGCGTCTTGCAATAGCTTTACGGATTTCGTAGGTCATCCAGGTTGTCGCTAGATTTTCACAGCACGTATTGAAGAAAGCGGGTACATCGTTAATGTCAGTGGTATTAAGTGTCTGACCAGACAATTAACCTGTTGCTTGCCGACTCCCGTTCATAAAAAAAGTGCGAGTCTGCCGCCGAGAATTTACTGCGCGCAGCAAAGTGAATAGTTTTATAATAGATCTGCGCTCCGGCGGTCAAAGAGTCAACTTTTTTAGCGTTGATATATGCCCTTATATATATAGAGATATATATAAAGTTTTCGAAACCACAGAATACTCAAGATGAATCTTATGATCTCCGACAAATAGCGTAATAATCATTAAATATGTCAGACTTTAATTACCCAGACCGTTGATAGAGAGCAGTGCCAAGTATATATACCATAACATCACATATGTATATACCAAATATACTACATACCATACATATAATCCCCAGACAAAGCATGGCGGTTATGGCAAATACTATTAGATGTCAAAAGTCTGTACATGACTAAAGGTGTCAATCATGTTGTAACATTATAAGCGGGGGCCATACTCAATGGTCACAGGTGACTCAGGTCCATGATTTGCCATCAATAGCAATCTATGTGAGAGGTCTATGTTCAGTATTGGACTTGTGATGGACTGAAATTGAGATGATGACGATGGCCACACCATTGAATACCACACTCATCTTTTAAATTATGTATACGAGGTGGATAAGAGGAACATGGCACATGGTCTGTATATTAATTCGCAATATTTTTATTTCAATAAAAAGCTTTTCCTTTTAAAACTTTCTAGGACGTTTATGGATGACTAAATTATCATTACAAAAATCATAATTTATGGGCAATATAAATAAAACGAGACATTTTAAACAGTTAGTAAAATACACTCCGCTTTTATTTATTACCGTAATACGATATAAAAAGTATCTTAATTTAATACGTTTGACACAATTACTCTATCCAGTGGCCTCTGTTCAATGAATGGCACAAGATAACTTAGGCACTCGGAATGTTGTCTCATAACACAATATCATACAATAAAATAAAAATACACACATATGCCCTTCGCGATGCAGATGCTATAAATAAAAAAGTCAAGTAAAATTACAAGGAATTATTTAAATAAGGGATAACAACAATTACACTCATTCGGACATTTTATATATTATATATAACAATAAAAGAATTGAAACATAGCTACGTGATGTTTGCATTTTATTTTGTTTAATATATCTGTAAGTTTATACGAGTATTGTAAAGCTGTATCCATTTTATCAGAGACAAGAGATTCAATTATTTGTTAAGTAAAAGAATAATAACTGCATAAATAAACCTAATGTATGTGATTTAATTTCGAAAAGAAAAATTATATGTTTTCACGTGATATTTAACTAATTTTATATGTATAAGTAAAGAAAAACATGTTCCTGTTTATTTTTTGTAAAATATTGCCATAACAATAAAGAATAAAATATTTTTAATACACGTAATAATAATCTAAAACTTCACGTCAAGAAGAAGTACTTCGTAAATATGTTTTTAAATTTCATGAGAATAATACATAATACCTACATACACTTCCACCTAAGCTTTAAATTAAGCGTTAATTAGCATAATTATATAAACTTTATTTACCTAATAAAGGAAATTTGGTAAACAACGTGGTAAAACAGGCGCAAATTAATACTTTTAATTTGTTTATGTTTTGAACTACCTTATTTTTTTATTTAAGATAACGCAAAAAGTGTGTTTGCCTTAATAATTATTTTGGATAAATAGTGAAATTAAGAAATATTAAAAAAAAAATTAAATACACGGAATGTTTCCGATACAGAGGACGGAGATATTAAGTACAAATATCACATAATATTTTCGAATGTACACTTTGTTAAAAACTGGATATAAAATATTCAAAGAAACTATTTTTATATTATTGTTGAATATTTATTCTGACCCTGCTCATGTGACCATCTTGTTTCTCGTACACAACTTTTTCGTTTGAATACAGTTTATCTTGTATGGCAGCAAATGATTGCCCCTTTGTTTCCGGTAGCAAAAGTATTATAAATATCACTCCACCCACAGATAACAAACCGAAACACCAAAACGCAACATAATTTCCTAAATTATCTGCAATCACCTGGTAGAGTTTAGTGACCGCAAACGTCATTAGAGCCACAAAAATTTGTATTACACATGTGGCCTTAGATTTTATATTAGTTGGAAATATTTCCGAAGTTATAGCAAACGGCACTGTTGCTAAACCTATAGTATAAGAAAATATAAATATAGGTATCACAACAATAGGAATAAAGCTCAAATTTACAATATATTCACTGTTTTCGTGTTTCATATAAAAATATGCTCCTATGATAATATTAGCTAGGCCAACTCCACACGATGACACTATTAACAGAGGTTTTCTTCCTAAGCGATCGACTAGCTGAGAAGATATGGCCGATGTTAATAATTGTACCGTGCCAAATAGAATACAAGATTCCTTAGCTCCTAGTCCACCTTCAGCAGCTCCGAATATTTGTTGAGCATACGCTATTATAGCTGTGCTACCACAAAACTGTTGAGTGAAATATATACCTAACAATATAATTAGACCTTTTTTATTGCCACCCACCGTCACGAGATCCTTCCATCTACTTTTCTCCTTCATATTTTCATTTACTAAGTGCGTCATACTTTCCAGTTCTTCTGTCATATATCCTCTTCCTCGCAGTTTTTTCAATGATCTCTCAGCTAAGTTTTGCTGTCCTGATTTCAGATAGTAATACGGAGACTCCGGCATTGCGCTAAATGTTACTACAAATAGTATAGGGATCGCGATATTGAAACTCGCGAGTCCAAGCATTGACACATATGGTCCGATGCAGTATTGTGAAAGGATTCCAAACTGAAATAGAAAACATATAATATTTTGTTATAAACCTCTTTTTTATAAGAGAATGTGACGAGAAGAGCTAAACGGTCACCTGCTGGTAAATCTAATGTCTGCCCATAACAAATTTTGTGTCATCCAGAATGTGGTGTCATCAGTTTTTAAGTCTTATATGCCCTGTAATTACTCTAGCTCTAAATGCCCTTCAGACCGAAACACACAAATATTTGCACACTACTTCTTCACCGCAGAATAACTGGCTCTGTGGTGGTATCCACCTAGACGGATAGAATCCACCACTATCAATCCTACTTTCAGTCTATACCAAAAATTCGTAATACGTATTTCAGTCTGCTCTCCTGACTTACGTTTTCTTAAAAGCAAATTTTGTCTGCTCGTATCGCTATGTCATGTCAACAGCCCCAGTAATTTTGTAGATGGATCATATGGTCTCCGGATTTTTGTAATGTCGCTACGTCTCTGACGTTGTATCTCATACTTTCCCGATACTATCGTAATATGAGATAAAGTGTGAATATAAGGGTGTGCCTCAGTGAGTTGGGCATATACTCAAGGCGCTGTAATATATCTAAGTGTAGATAAGGACTAGTTAACGGTTGTAGCATTGTTGGTTTGTAGGAAGTCGAGCTGAAGGGATAATCATCGTTATTAATTGGTCATTTTATTTTTGTGCTATAATGTTTGCAAATTTATTACAACAGAAATAGCTCTGTAGGGGCGACTTAGGATCTATAAAAACCGAGATTGATAAGTAGCTAAAAGGGAATCAATAAAACGGCATGAGCAGCATACTTTGTGCGAACCATCTACCGCCGCTTTTAAATGAGGTTCAGCTCACCGTAGCGGAACAAGAAACATGGGCAAGAACTCTGGGGTATCTTCTTTTTTGTTATTTCTTTAATAAAAATATTGTATCACATAAAATAAACTGATCATGACATAGTAAACTACGAGTATAATTAATTGAAATTATTTTGAACTAGAGATAAATTATAACTATTGCATTGACGGTACTCTTCAAAAACTAGGTAATATACACCATTTTTACATTTTGCATGCGGATCTTTGCAAATTAATTCCTTTCCTCCATCGTTATATAACAGGCATGGCTGAGATTCGAACCCAGTATCCGTAACTGAGAGGGACGTGAAGCCGTCGAATCGAAGTCGTTATATGATTTTATATTCACCATTTTTTAAATGTTAAGTTTATAAATAAATTAGGAACTCGATAACAATTTTTTTAACCTTTGACATAACAGTGATGAGTGTGGCCATTGCACCACGAACTTCGTTTGAGGCAATCTCTCCTAGATACATTGGTGCTGCGGTGTAGGCGATACCGTATCCGAGCCCTGAGATAAGCCGAGACACGTAGATGGTTGGCACATTGCCAGCGAGCATAACCATAATCCAACCGATGATATAAGGAATTGCCGCTAATAGGAGAGTCCTCTTCGTGCCTATTCTGTCTGCTAGATACGATGCAGGAATAGGACTTACAGCTGAAAATAAGATGTTGGATAAAGATACATTTCGAACATACAACTATGAAGTGTTCAAATTTGGCGTGTCTACCACACGGTTTAAGTGAATCTACCACTCCATCTCATCCCGTGGGTGTCGTAAAAGTCGACAGAGGGAAAATTAAAACCATCAGAGAGGCAGCAGCATCTTCCATGAACGTCTTAATAAACTGCGGTTGCCAACCCGCCTATCAAGCGTGGCAACTATGGAAAAATCTCCCCAAAATGAGAGCTACAAATTTTTGTGGCAATCTATGGGAGCGGCCTATGTTCAGCAGTTGTCAAACAAATTTAAAAAGTTGTGGAACGTTGAAATAGTTGATTTCATATAAAAAGGTACTATATGTCGTCGAGAGTGCATTTGTGTTAATTTAATCGGAATTTTTATGTTGTGTATGGGTTTTTGTGTATATCAATGAAATATGCTGTGTCACCCAGAACATATTTGTGTGACACTACACTGCGCTCGTCTCCCTGAGACATCAGTTCTTAAGTCTTATATGCCCATTAATTACACTAGCTATCAGTGCTCTTCAGACTAAAAGACAACAACTCTGGCACACTACTGCTTCACGGCAAAATAGTGGTCCCTGCCTTGACGGATTCTTGCATAGTAATCCTACCACCAGTACATTTTTAATTTGATTCAACGATTTGAAATGAAGGAAAATCTATGACTTAATTAAAAAATAGTTAAAGACCTGTTCGTTGTTCTTAGTAAATGACGCAATATGTACAATATATGTCAAAGAAAAATGATTTAATAGAGATGTTTTTTTAGTATAAATTAACTAGTGGACTTAATTATGATTATAACGAACTGCAATTATTTGCGAAATTTATGGCTGTTACAGTATTTATGCCCGGTTTCAGGAGTATTTTTATCGGTAGTTTATCTATTTGATTGCGCTATAGATTCAGTAACTTATCAAACAGTATTTCTGACACAAATTCGGAAGCCAAACACTGCTTAAACTTTAGCTAAATGAACTGATGAATGCATGGCGTTTATCGATTTGATAATTTTAGGTGACGTTAATTTGATGTATTTTAGAATATGTGTTACTAAGTGTTCCAGTGAAATAAAAAAAAAAACTAATATACATAATGATTTCTTATATTTACGCGAACACTACACATTTAAATGAAATTAATTTTTCGGATTTTATCGCGTTTAATTTTTTTTTTTAATTATTATTACCCGACGTTTCGAGTGCTTTACAGCACCCATGGTCACGGGAGGACTGTAGATGTAGATGATACTTTCACAATTTTACCATCAAATAAAGTAACTGCATTTCTAGACCACCTTAACTCCCTAAACTCTAAAATTCAATTTACAATGAAGTTAGAGGCAAATAACTCTTTAGCTTTTCTAGATGTTTTAGTAATTCGGAATCCTAATAACACCTTGAGTCACACTGTGTATAGAAAAAAGACCCATACTAACAGATATTTAAACGGTGAATCTCACCACCATCCATCACAGTTAACTACCGTGGGTAAATCCTTGTTTCAGAGAGCACGAGGAATCTGTGACAGGAAACACCTGGCCGCCGAGCTTCAGCATGTCAAGCAAGTTTTGACAACAAGCTTCGGGTTCCGCGCCTACGTCGCAGTGACCGAGTGAAACCGGCCACAGTCGAGCGTGTACCTGCTGTTCTACCTTATGTCAGAGGAGTCACGGACAAGATTGGCTATATCTTGAAGCGGGCTTCCATAAAAACATTCTTCAAGCCGCCGAAGAAGATAAGTCAGTTTTTACCATCTGTCAAGTGTAACATCCCTCTACAAGACGCAGGAGTATACAAGCTAGATTGTGAATGTGGTCTCTCTTACATAGGCCAAACAAAAAGATCGATAAAAACCCGCGTAAAAGAACACATAGCTGACGTGAAGCATCGTCGTTCTAGGAAGTCTGCAGTCTGTGACCATGTTCTGGATCATCCCCATTACATCAGATTTGATAAACCACAGATCCTTGCAAAAGAACACCGATTCCTACCAAGGATGATTCGCGAGGCTATTGAAATAAAAAAACATCCTAATTTCAATAGAGAAGATGGTTGGGTATTACCACCAGCTTGGGATCCAATAATAAATAAAATTAAATCAAAAACCAAGCATACCACTGCAAGACTTCAAGACACAGTTAGCTCTTTCTGCGTAGATCGGACCAAAAATAATAATTAAAAGCTGAAGGTACCCCAGGTTAACTATGACATCAGGACATCTGTCACCTAAGTCCTCCCGTGACCATGGGTGCTGTGCTAAAGCACTCGAAACGTCGGGTTATAAATAGTAAAAAAAAATTAAACGCGATAAAATCCGAAAAATTAGTTTCATTTAAAGTAATATACATACAGTAAAGCCTTGAAAGTCAGGGCCAATGGAATTATTAATTGGAGCAGTTCGTAAGTCTGATTTGAAGGTACTAGAGATTATTTTTGATATGTCAGTATATAGAAATATAATACAATGGAGAAATCCTTTTAAAACGTTTTGGTACTGGTATTTAGAATTGCTGAATATACTATTATCTTTGGATGTATTGATGGGTTAAATATACTTTATCAATCCTAGGCGATTGAATAAGCATATTTAAACCATCAATACGTTACATAGGCAAAATAACTTATTCATAATATTGACAGCACGGTAAATAACAATTCAGACGCGCGAGGTCGACTCGATAAAAATATGAACTTGATAGTCATGGTCCCGAGAAAGATTTCATTTTAGTCAAAGCCGGGTATTGAAGATTTTTTTTATTAAAGTATGTATTATATACTATTATAACAAAATAAACAACAGTAAACAATTAAAGCGAAAAATCTTCCACTAAGACTTCATAAAGAGATTTACCTGCAGAATTTTAGAACGTCCTCAGATTTTTTATTATGTATTTAGAATTTTAGAAGTACAGTTTTACTAAATGGTTAATTTAATTTTATCATAAAGTTAACTTACTTTGTTGAATCAATATCTTATAGGAAGTAAACTGTGAACGGGTAGTATAGGAAGACTTTTAGTGTTACGATTTTGAAATTTAACTATACACGCTAGAAGCATATTTGAAAATAATGTAAAAGAACATAGAACAATTTGCATAACTACCTGAACAAAGTATCATCAGTGAAGCGATCCATGAACTCTGGTCAGCTGATGTCTGTATAGGGGAATCTTCAGACAGGAGTATAGGCAAGGTTGGCGACGTCCAGCCTACCGTGGTTCCCGCTGCAGCCGTGATCAGCGTTGCTGGAAGATTTAAATTATCAAATTATGTACATATATCAATTTAGTGAATTTCAGAGAGTACTCTGCAGACATTAATCAAAATTCGAATACAGAATTATTGGTCACTATGTCAATGTAGAATTTTGTACACATATGACCCATTTTTCTTTTAACTTATATTGTACTACAGCCAAACTGAGCAACAGTTTGTTGGGAGATGTATCTCCCGATTAGGCAGTTAATAATAAATATATGCACTTTTTCATAAAACTATTTATGAGTTTTCTCATAAAATACATCATTAACTAAAATATTTTGTTACTTTTTACCAAATTTTCTAGTAGAAATTGTGTTATTTTCTTTCTGGTATATATCTGGTATATACATGCATCTTTTAACAATATTGAAACTATATACTTTCTCAAAGTAGGTGTTACAAGTGGGCGAAACAAATATGCGATACGAGTATTATTATTTCGTCTAATAGCATAGAAGCGAAATTTAAATTGATCATATAAGTTTAACTTTTATCATTAACCACTTATTTTTAAAATTTAATAAAAGTTAACCAAAAGTAATAATGACTGACCGAGTATTCGAGTATTATATAATCGAATTACAATTTTGTGATCATAGATATAAAAATACATGTGCATTCGTCGACTATTACAGTAATAGTTATTTCAGCCCTTTAAATATTTTAAATATCTTCCTGGAACATCTGAATAAATAAACTGCGGTTGCCAACCCGCCTGCCAAGCGTGGCGACATTTGCAAAATGCCCCCAAAATGAGAGCTACAAACTTTTGTGGCAATCTATGAGGGCGGATTATTTCAGCAGTGGACTGGTGATGGACTGAAATAATGATGATTATGATTCTTTATAATTATAATTAATATTCCTTTTTTATGTTCACCGACTCGTACATCATCTTGGGCTCTATAAATTGCCATCCGGGTTTATCATACTTGCAAGCTTTAGGTTTGGAAACATTCATCTTATTATCTTATCTGGTCTATATAGTATTTAAATTCAGTTAAGTTGCAATTATTATTTATGTTTAGTCTTTTATCTAATTGACTATTATATTGCCTTTATTAAAAAAAAAAACTATGTGTGCAGGTAAGTTGTTAATTATAATAATATCATGCAATATAATTAAAAAAAAATATTATCGCAGATTGAGATATGTAGCTAGCGAACAATGTAGATAAATAATTTATTAAATATGCGTAACACGTTTTTTGATAAGATAAATATTTAATAACTAGAACTAACCTATTATTTGAAGTAATTGACGACGACGTTTATGTCGTAATTGAGTGCGCCAAAGACAACAATACCGAGTTTCTTTCCTGTCAATTTGCTCTTGGGCTCAGTGTAAGGTCCAAAGTTGAGGTTCGTTAAAATTTCAAAACATAATACTGATGACTCTCAAATTTGGTTTAATTTCTAGGGTAACTTATAGGGAAATATGTGATTAGAGTTAAGGTAAAAAAACGAATCTTTCGTGATGTTCAGTATTTTGGCGGCAGACCAACCTTTTGGAAAGATTGAACTGCTCTCCCATATCTTCCTATGAGATTGTAGCAATACGTTATGCTTTGTTGATGATATCAATATATCGACAAGTGCCAGCAGACTATAGACTCTTGCGTACAGAACTAAATCCAATGAAACACACACTTACCTTCTTTGTTTCTAAACAGACAACCACCAATGAGTACGGGAATGAACAAACAGGAAGTTGATATTCTGAGTATAATTACATACATGCATACAGCCACGCCTTTTTCTACATAAAGGGTAGGCAGATACCACACACGTAGCCCATTTTACAACCTCGCCGGAATCGAGACGTGACGGACAGACATTTGACATAAATATTTTAGGGGTGGCAGCACGAATATCTATCTTAAAATTTTGTATTATAAATTATAAAATCATTATTGAGGTAAAACAAATAAGTAGCATATTTCTATTTTGTAAGATACAGACACTTACGTGAAGGTAGATTATCACTAAATATTTAAAGTCTGATCAAATTAAAGTTTAGATAACATGAGTTAATCTTTGTGTAGTATATAACATAGGATGACTGGTAATTTTTGATATACTCGTAGGTAACAAGTCAAGACAAGAATAGTACAATAACAAGAAAATAATATCAAATTATTAGAGGAAATGAGAGTTCGATCTATCATCATATCCCACTAAGTTGCTATAGTGGTTTGGGTGCTTTCAGACAAATAACTTTCCGTTAAAGTCAAATGTGGGCGCAAAGTGGACAAATATTAAGTACTCTTTTTTACGAGTGTCATTTAGCGATTTCTTTAGACGCTTAAAACGGCAAATGTCAAATGGTACAGTGAAATTGGATTACCAAACTTATTGGAAGACTAGCTGATGCCCGCGACTTTGTCCGCGTGGATATAGGTTTTTTAAATATCCCGTGGAAACTGTTTGAAAAAGTATCATATGTCCGACTCCAGGATGCAAGCTATCTCAGTTTAAAATTTCGTCACGATCGGTTAAGTGATTGAAACGTGAAAGGTAACAGACAGAGGGTCTGTTCCTGAAAATTACTTTCGCATTTATAATATTAAATACATGGCTGCCATTAACGAAAATAATAATAATAAGGGAAATACGTAAAAGAAAGAACTATGAATGTTGTGAACCCCTTACGAGTATTAAGATATTAAGAGAAATATTAAAACTGTCTGTTACTAAAACGTCTTGCTTATTAAAATATCGTTACCCGCGGTTGCGAAAAGTGGGCTACATGAGTAGCCACTGCCTACCCATTGTGTCGGAAAAAGGAGTGATTATATGTAAGTATGTATGTATTCAAACTGCCATGAACGAAAATAATGATGACCAAAACGCAAATTAAATCCGCGCGTAACATATCCATCCGCATAGCCCCAAATATCTACAATTTTTCAGATTTTACACAGAAACCCTGAATATTTCCGAAACAAAATTATCTTAGATTACTCTCTGACAAGTCCCCTACCTGCCAAAGAAAGTTTCCGAGATTAGCTTGGCCAAACAAACAGACAGACCGACAAAAATTTTAAAAACGCGTGTTTGAGTTTAGGTACCCTGCATTTTTTTTAATCTCATATGTATTACATGCGTCAAAAAAAACTTTATTGCGAAATCACAGACAGACACTCCAATTTTATGTATTTGTATATATTTATAACACAATTTAAAATAAGTATTTACAGTTATCAAATAAATAAACTAATTATTAAATAAAGAAAGTAATTAAAAAAATTTTTTGACGATAAATTCCCAAAGTTTATGCCAATTGCTATGAGTTAAAATAAATACAACATTTATCCAGACTATTCGATCAATAACATACAGAGTTTTAAGATCTTAAAGAAAAATATTTGATATAATTTCGGTTATTTTTTTGCTGATAGCTTTGCTCGCGGGCCCAGCCAGGTTTAGTTTAACCTAAGCTTATATACATAAGTAGAGCTTCAAAGTACAGCTGAACTCGCGGGCCAGGTGAAAACGTTTTAAAAAGTGTGTCTCTTAGTCTTACAACGGTCATGCAAATTTATTGCTTTAGGCGTGATGCATTTACAAACAAACAGACAGACAAACAATTTTAAAAATGATAGAAATGTATTTAGTTACTTATTTTTAGCCTCCCGCAATTTAACGCCATCTAGTGATACTGATTAAATATTGTACTTAGTATAAAAGATATTCTTTGTGAGAAGATATTATCAAATTATATTTTCATTTACTGTGTTTCAGGTATTAGGTATTAAGTTTTTATTTATACAACCTAATTTTACGACACTTTATTACCATTTCTAAGATTAGATTTAAATGAAGTGCATTAATTCATCACCACCATTGAAGTAATTCGTAAACTTCAAATACTCATAACTTCTTATAGAATAAACCGATTTTAATAACAAAGACTTAAAGTTACTGGAAGATACCCTCTATGATTTTCTTACTTTGTATTTTGTTAAATTTAGTACTTTAGGCGTGATGAGTTCACAAACAAACAGACAGACAGACAGACTTTTCTAAAAATGATTAGAAATATATTTAGTTACTTATTTTTAACCTCCCTCAATCATTTATTTCCCAAAATTTTTAAATGCACAGACACGTGAAGTTTACAGATTTATTATATGTATAGATTTAATTTGAAAACGTCCTGAAACAGGTTTACGAAGGCTTTTCTTGCCTAATAACAATGAAGCAAAATTGGAGGTTGGATTTCGATGCATATTATTTCAATAACCGGATGGTCGGAATGCTTTTGTGGTAGCTGTTGCATAGATACTAAAAGAAAATATTTTCGAAGTTATAATAAGGTTTTATGTTTTTTGTAACTACTGCACTTTTTATATCTCAAAATTTACTTTACTACCCAAGTAATAGAGCAATTATAATAAATATTTTATGGTCGTGGACGGAAATTGAACAATAGGGAATCATTTCGTGATTCAAAAAGCCACTGCCTGAGAAGTTATAAAAGATGAAAAGAGAACTTAAAACAAAGCTTGGAGACAATCAAAGGGAGAGCCTGAAAAGGGAACTGAGGACAGTTTAACCTTTGATTGTAAGAAATTGTTTCGGATAATAATGTTAAAAAGATAAGAATCAGATAATAAAGTGTAAAATAGATAAATAATAATTGCTCCTGCGCATGATATGATCGCAAAATGTAAAGCTGTCGGAAAGATATTTCCAAACACTTGCTCAATTAGGATAAAAGAATTTAAAATTTGTTTGCAAATATAAGCTAAACATGGCCTAAAAATTGTTTAACCCTTTATCGGATTAGTACAGACATTAAAAATATTTTTAAATATGATGTTGTCCGTACTTTTACTTGAAGAACAATCTTTTTTCAGTAAGATGTGACAAAAGAGTATCTAATGGTAAGTGGTCACTGTGGTACATACATGTTGTGACGACTTATTATTAATCATAAAATAATGTTATTAAAAACATACATGAAGGATTTAGGAAGCAAGCTTAGCAAGCTAAAGTAGCAAAAGGACCGGCCATATAACTCGTAGAACCGATACCGTTAGGAAAGAAAGGGCAGCCCTCCTAGATGGAGCGTCGATCTGCACGGTTTTGCGGGAAGTCAACTGATGCAGGTAGCTTAGGAGGATTGTGTTTTGTAGCAATCGTTAGAGTGGGCCTATGTTCAGCAGTGGACTTGCGATGGACTGAAATATGAAGAATGATATATGAAGAGCAAAAATCTGATCAAATTTATTTAGTAAAAGAATACAGACCAGCTATAAATATAAAGTTACTATGTATACCTACTGAGTACATTACATTACTATACTAAGTGAATATTAAAATAATATACTGTTATGCAAAAATCTAATGCAATATTTAGATTATAACTATACTACTTTAAATACTATTTATCAAACACAAGGCAATTTAATTACAAGGCAAGATTATTTCAATATTAAATGATTTTATAATTAAGGAAAACACTAAGTAATCCTCACACATTATTGGGAACGCGTTAACTTACTGAATAAGTCTCATAATATTAATAATTTAAAAAAAAACTTTGAGATTAAAAATAATAATTTATAGAGTACTAGCTGATGCCCGCATCGTCTTCCGCGTGGATATAGGTTTTTTAAATATCTTGAGGGAAATATTAGATTTTCCGGTCCGGATCCGGTTAAAAAGTATCCTAGGTCCATCTCCAGGGCAACCTATCTCTGTGCCAAATATCGTCTAGATCGGGTCAGCGGTTGAGACGTTAAAACGTAACAAACAGACAGAGGGACAAAGAGAGTTACGTTGGCATTTATAATAGTATGGATATTAAAGAATATAACTTTTAAGGCTTAACCTCTATACATATTTTATACATATATTTGATGCACAATAAAATCGTGCGTCGAAAATTTCCTGCAGGCTCATACCTTTTCCATATTTCATATTATGTAGGTATGGAGGTTGATCCTGTACTGTCATACGAAAGTTTGGGATATTCGTATAGTACAACATAATATGTAGGTATAAGGTTTACGAAATAAAAGCAATTATGTAGAAGGATTCAAACTTGTAAAAGAATTATAAAGAAAGACTTGAAAAAGGTCACAAACACCGTGTCTTTGGCACATCTTCTTAGTGTCGGGTTACTTGTTTTAATATGATTTACTCGTGGATATCGTGCATGCCTGCCGTTTGTGACGAGTGTCTTTCGCTTTGCGTTGTAAGTATTACTTAAAATGAAGTATGTTAGAGCAATTTGTAAGCTTAAACCTCAGAGGAACGGACATAGGTAAACCACACTTTCAAAATTTAAAAATATTGATATTGTCCTCATTTTATGATAACGAAATAAAAGTTTTAGTAAAATATCACATTCATCTATTTAAATTTGTTGAAAGCCGTCGTCTCTCTGACACACTTCAATTATTGCCTGGCAAAACTATATTTCTATATAGAAGTGTTTACGCAGTAGCACCGAAACTGTATAACAAACTACCCAAGGAAATAAGAGATTTTGTAAATATTAATGTGTTTAAGGCAAAGCTATTTAAATTTTTATTAACAGATCATATTATTTTATCAATGAGTTTTATAGTGACACATTATAATATAATTATAGTTTTATATTGATTTGTAATACTTCTATTTACTTTGAAGTTAAAATTAATCTTGTTTAATAGGGGTTTTTAATGGAAATAATTAAATATTTCTTAAAACCTGAACCTATTCACTGTATACAATTGCCACTTTGAGTCGACAAATGTCACAGTTGACAGACTATTCAGTTTGGTTATTTGCAGTCATGGGTAATTAATTTGATCGAATATGACTGCTTCCTTCCTTTTCATTCGCATTAAAACAACTTGATATTACCTACATAAGCGATCAATCATATAGACCAGGGGAGCTCAAACATGGAACTGCTCGCGATCTACCTCGATATTGTTAAACTACGATCGATCGACTCTGAGAGGGTGCAAGTGTGTGTGATGCTGGATTGTCGTCTGGGTAGGACGTATCGTGGCATAGATATTAATTTTCCGCACAATATGCATGGTTTTAGTCAAGGTAAGTGTAGGTCTGCTCTAAAATATTAATAAAAAATATACAAAATTGCGAGTTTATTGGTTGTTACAAAACAAAAGAGTTCTATAGTGTTACTTAAGAGTGACTTTGGATGTTGTAACGTGGCGTTACATACTTTTCATAAGATGGTACGTAATTACAGAGTGATAATCGCAAGCATGACGTGACATATGTTCGTCAGTTGAAGGGATATTTATCTTCAGATAAAACACCAGAATTTTGTATGAGATGCTGTGGCTTTCGAGATGTATATCTGATATAATCTGCACTAACTAATTTTCAACAGTAACTTTCCAAAAACTGACTTACTATTCAGTAGCTAATTCCTTAATGTTTTTACACAAAAAGGATAACTCATAAGCGATAATTGCCAATTTACTGAATACATAAAAAAGTTTTTCGAATTGGCCAAAAATATTTGATAATGCTGCCTCATAAATATCATAATTCAACTAAGGAATCCTTGACTCCAAGACGGAAAATGTTTCAGATCATTTCTTTTCAGTTGCTTTATCATAAGTTGCAATTTACTTTTGAATGCGTTTACTGCGCTAATTATCTCAATAATGATTTTCCTCCATTGTGATGTCTGTCAATAATGCCAAATCAATCAGCCATTTCCGTCATTCAGCATCTGAGTGTCATCACCTCTTTCATCCAGAAAAGCTGTTATTTCGGGCAATAACTTTTATATTAAAAATATAAGAAATATTTCCAGGAATTTTCCGCGACTTAATCACCTGACGTCCGTGTGAAGAACTAAATGAGAGTGTTCAGCAGACTCACTATCTTCCAACTGCAATTTAAAGAGTCGTCGTTGCAAGCTATGTGCACGGATGGAATTTTTATTATAATTTAAATATATTTTAATTTTACTGCAATGCCAATAATCTCCTCCATGTTTAGAACTTTCGAATAAAACTTGTTGATGGATAATGCAATGGAAGGAGAAAAATGAAGGGAAATCGTTATGAGCTCGACACAATGCCACGAAACCGTTTTAGTTTTCAGTCATTGCTGGTGCTCCATAGGTTGTAATGCACTCTGATTTATATATTGATAGCTTGTAGTTTGTCACAAAATTGAAGAAAACGTCACATATATCTTTGCCACGGGTCTTTCCTTTTATAGGAAACATTTTCAAAAACTCTTCCTTAGCCGACATGCCATTGAATACCATTCGAATAAAAATACACAGCTGGGTAGTGTCTGTCATATCGGTAGATTCGTCGAACTGTTAAGAAAAGTATGTACAATCCGTGATATCATGTTTTAGTTTATCTGCCATGTTCTGACTCATGACTTCAATACGCCTTGTGACAGTCGGACGAGATAACTGAAGTTCTCTAATAGCAGACATAATCTCTGTTTTATTTTTAAAATCTCCATATAAAGCCTCACCCGCTTCAATAAATGATTCTTTAAGAACCGATCTATTTTCAAATGGTTTCTTGTGTTTCGCCAATATATGAGATATTTTAGCCGCCTTTTGCCGCTACAATGGGGTTATTACGTACGATAAAAGAAAGTGATTAGGGGGCTATTAATTAATAATAATAAATTTGAGTTTATTCATTACATTTTGTTTTAGTTACCTACCTACTAAAACAAAATCTGTGAATAGTTCGGTATCGGAATTTTTTCTCGAGATTGACTTAAAAAGCACTCGTGATCGACCGTTTGAGCACCCCTGATTTAGACTATACTACGAGTACGTCTTGTATGATTCAGTCACGTGTTTCGATGTGAATAAACAAAGGGCATGTTTGTTTGTACAAGCATACGTTTCGATAGTGCGGGAATCGTCTGAAATATGTGTACTAATCTGAAGACCAAAAAAAAAAACTTATGTAACTGCCAAAAGTAACTCAAACGCCGTGGTAGCTCACCTTAAATTTTAGAATGCAAGTGACTTGGGTACGATATCCGATGCCGGAATTTTTAAAATTATTTTTAATTTTAAATCGTAATTTATCACATACTCGGCACGAAATTAAAATATCGTTAGGAAACCTGCATATCTCTCCTTGTTTAGTGAGGAGGTTCATGACAATTCACTTAATCAACAGCTATAACAAACCTGTGACCCGATGAATTATTGTATTTTTTCCGCCGCCACCACGCGGCATCTATATCATCATCATGATTTCAGCCTATCACTAATCCACTGCTGAACATAGGCCTCCCCCATAGATTGCACAAAATTTTGTAGCAAAATTTTTTTGGCTTTTGCCATAGTTGCCACGCTTGTCAGGCGGGTTGGCAACCGTAGTTTATTTATTCAGACTTTACTTCTACGACACCCACGGGATGAGATGGGTGGCAAATTCTCTTAAGCCGCCTTGACACGGCATCCATATTTTACTCGTACATAATTCAAATGAATAGACCAGTCTGTCTTCAAGTGTAATTACATTTATTGAATTAAATTGTATTAGTACATGTAAACATGAAACATTTCATTTATGCCAATAATTACATAAAGTCGGCTTTAATTAGAGTAATAGTCTTCTAAACTAAGGTTACATACAAAGCGTACAATATTTTTTCCTCATTCTGACCAAAAAGGGGAGGTTCCTATGTGACGTAACAATTACGAATGTCTACAACGTAATTCTAGCAATTACTTTGTACTTATTTTTGCCGATATGTAATTGTTTACTTTGGTTCTGTACAAACATTTTATGCCAAGTTTGTGCTCGTACTATTATGTAAATATTTTTTTTGACTTGAATATAAAAAGTTTCTTAAACAGTTCGGGGTAAGTCACGCTGTTTGGGAACATAAAACGTAATTTAAATATGTTTTTGTTATAAAACACAATTAAAATTTGGTAAAAGTAATTAATTTACATGTTATATTGTACTTAAAAGTATTCATGCATCTAACAAAGTATATGTATGTGTGCATGAAGACCCTGAAAGCGAATCGCTGCATCACCAGTTTTACGCTATGTTAAATGAAATATAACTCGAAAATGTGTTATCAAGAAAATTTTGCTACTTGACTTAAGATGGCGTTACGATACTCGAACGCGACTCGATCATCGACGCGTACGCTATTACTCGAACTATTTTTAAGCCATTTTACTGGTGGTAGGATTCCTGTGCAGGAACCCGTCTAGGTAGGTACCACTCCAGGGCCAGTTATACTGCCGTGAAGCAGTAGTGTGCAAACATTAACGTGTTTCGGTTTGAAGGGCACTGTGAGCAAGCGAAATCACTGGGCATATGAGGCTTAAGAACTTATGTTTCAGGGTGATGGAAACAGTGTAGTGTCACACAGAAATTTTCTGGGTGACACAGCATTTGTTATGGGCAGACGTTGCACTTACCATCAGGTGAACGTTTTGCTCGTTTCATCACTTTATCCAATAAAATAAAAAATAAAAACTAATAAAAACTTGACAATTTCAGTGAAGTTCTATCGAATCGTTTTAAAGAAATCTATTGTAAAAGTGTTATATGTAGAATAAAAGGGACATTTAATAGTATAGTATAACAATCTTCAAATACAGCTCATTAATATAATTAATTTTAATGTCATTGTCCGTTCTGATCTGTTCTGATTTTTTTGGATAGTGATTATGAAACCTGTCCATTGGGAGCGCTCGTATAAAATGTTAATTATGAATGTTTAGTTTATTTTTTATAATGTCTCATTGACCTCGTTTTGAGGTTAAACACTTGTCGTGGTCTCAACTTCGGTGGTATATATTGCCTGGTGGTAATGTTGTAGTGGTGGAGGGTATCTAGCGGCGGTTCCCGGCGGCGGTATTAGCTTGCTTGTGCTCGCAATTGCAAAAGGGCCGGCGGAGCTCTTCAAAAACTAGGTAACATACACCGTTTTATATTTAGCAAGCGGATCTTAGCAAATTAACTTCCTTTCCTTCATTAAATTGGATTTTTATAGATGATTCTTTTAACTATATTAACTATGATCGCCAATCTGCTTGCAAAGCGTAGCGATTAAGACACATCTTAACTTTGGGCGAGGTCTATGTCCAGCAGTGGACAAGCTGCTGGTAATAATGACGATAGTCTATTGCTGCACCATGAATTTCATGATGAAATTTATGGTACCAATTTCCACAACTGGTATGCTTGGCAATCGGTTTGGTACTCGCCGTGTTACTTACAGTAGGATTCCTATGCAAGAATCCGTCTAGGTACCACCGCAATGCTAGTTTTTCGGCCGTGAACCAACAGTGAGCAAATATTACTGTGTTTCGGTTTAAAGGGCTCGGTTAGGGGTGTAGCTAGTGTACTTATCGGGCTCTGAGACTTAAGGACTGATGTCTCAGGATGACGAGCGCAGTTAGGTACAACATAGAAATGTTCCGAATTTATCTACAGGTTTTTTTCGTCTCGTCACTTTCTCTTATGAAATAAGTGCTGTAGTCCATCCTTTCGTCCGTTCGATCTCTTAATCGCTTTTCACAACACCTACGGATTACTATTTTAGAGGTGTAATGAAATTTAATAATTTGATGTAACTAAATAATCTTTATCCCACGTCTAAGTTCATTTATCAGTTTCGTTATTCAATTTATCATGGATTTAACTAAAAACATATTTAGCTGAGTCTGTTGTAGTAGTCGACTGTTCTACGTAGGCCTTTACCAAACAGTCTTCAAAGTTATATATATATATATATATATATATATATATATATATATATATATATATATATATAACTAACCCTAACCCGTTATTTAAATATTGTATGCTATTAGCATATAATATTGTTAATATTCCTGTGTCATATGTAGTAACACGCTACAAACACACTTCGTGCACGTTCGTAGTAATCTTATCGAAGTAGACGTGTTTTTTAATTTTTCTTTGAATATATTATTAAAAGATAATTTAAGAAAAGAAGAAACATCAAACCGTGAAATAAAAAATACTTTTCTTATTATGCATAAATCGAGAACAAAGCTCATAATAACGATAATAACGAGTTTTAAGTCTAATATTTTCTTCGGATTCATTAAGGAATTTTCGCCTATTACTTCTTTGTTTTACAATGTTATGTAATGTTCATACTTTTTAGGCCATGATTTTTCGTGACAAAGTAATTCGTTGAAAATATGTTATCATTTATTCGAGTTGGAAACAAATAGTTATCAGCGTATTGATACTATCGTTTGCGAATATTGAAATGGTTTGGTTTTTACTTGGGCAAGGTTTTTGTGCTTTTGTGTCATATGATCTAGGTCAAGGTTACTAATAATATCGACAATTTTTTATTAAACGACCAAAGTCACTAGAGCTCGTGTTTGTCAATATTAACCGTATTTATATTTATCGTTTTTTAAATGCTTTTACGAGTATTTATAAAAGCATTTAAAATACGATCAATTATCAGATATGGTTAATTTACAAAAAAAATCGCCTCTTCAACGTTTTTGTTAAAAATAAGAACCATAAAGTAATATTTATTGTCTTAAGTGATTGTAGTATACAAATTTACTCTCAAGAATAAGGTAAATATGGCAAAATAAGTTACTGTATACGTAACATTAATAAATACGCACTATTGTGCGTATTCATTGTTAATTTCGCCATGCTAACTTAATCATTGATTAAATTATACATACACACAGAAAAATATACCACCAGCTGTAAATATATACATAATCGATAATTTATATACTTGTTAATCTACTTACACATACTGAAACTTACACATGTTGTTAATACTTAATAAATCTGTATTTATAATATTAAGTATATGATAATATACGTAAAACGAACCATGTAAAAATTATGACATTAATATCTTGTAGTCCGTTTGTAATACAACTCATCTATCCATTTTAATATCACCTATGAGACATTGACTCGTATTATATTGACGATATGTGTGACAGACTATATAGATTAGGCGGTGTCATAAGTGTTAATATTAATTTTATTCGATGTTATTGCTTTATGATCAAATTGTAAGTCATTTGCTATCATAATGTAAACATGTAATGTTCTCTGCATAGCTACACTGTGGTGGTTTCACATATGACACGTCTAATTAAGTGAAATCGGTCAAGATCATGAACTTGGTATTGCAACTATATGGTACTACTGAAGGTAAAATATTCCACCAAGTAGCTCCTGAGCTCTTTTTAAAGACCTTTTTTTTAATTGTTAATGTATTCGATCGAAAGCATCAAGAATAGCTTTCGATATCTTTCTAGTCCTTTGTATGAATATTCTACTTTGGATGTTCGACTTTTGGAACGATGTTTAAGTTTAAATAGGATCTCAATATTGGGTTGTTATTTTTTTAAATAAATTTAATAGAAAATGAGTTGTGTTTAACCTTCGAGCGTGTAATGAAAACGATAATGAAAGTAGAAGAAGCGAATGATGTGTGTCAGGATCGTAGCAAGTGGAAAGATGTGGTCTCTGCCTACCCCAACCGGAAAGAGTCGTAACCGTATGTATGTCAGATTTTATATCTCTTCGTACTTAAAGTAAAAGTCCTATAAACGTTTATCCATTTTGAGAAGTTTTTGAAGATTTTCGTACTGGAATTGCAAACAATCTTAGTGTTACCGAAAACGGGGATCGAATTGGTTTGTATGCTATGAAATTTATACAGGCGAAGGAAATCGGGTAAGCGTCCGGCCACTGAGCTACCTGAGTTGACACTATTGGCATGTACACATCCCACCCATATATCAAACGTACTTTTTTTGGATTTCTTATATTTATAACCAAACTTATGTATTTATTTAGCATAAATAAAAAAAGTAGGCAAATATTAAGATCAATTGAAATTTTAACAAAAATATCAGATGTACCAAATTATCATAAAATAAAATCACATTCACGGTACATAGATATTATAATACTTCCGTAATAATCATGCCGGCAGCCGTATTAATTCTGGCTTTTATTGGTAGTCGAGTGTTCTCGATTAAACGAGGACTTTTGTAGATGAAAGTGAACATGACACTATTAAAAAGAGCGCATGTAACTTAATACCCGTGACAGACGTCAAACTAATTTGCTAAAAAGAAAAATAAATATACATGAATTAACAAAAATTTTAGTCACTTCAAAATAACTGCTCAGTGTATAAACAATTATTAATGAATCGATAAATATTAATTAAAAATAACAGGAACGTTGCTTGAAAACGTTGCACGAAAACGCTGCTAGTCTCTTTACTTCACTATTTATTTATTATCCATTTGTTCTTTCTGTTACCTTTTTAGCTGTCATAAATTATTGTTGGGCAATACATTTTTTTGATGAAAAGTAACGTAACAGGAATAAATCTTAGCTTTATTCAGTACTGTTGCAATACAATTACAATTAGCTTTATTCAATACTGTGACAAATTTATAGACAGTTTTTCATCGAGTTTCGTCTGAGCAAGTTTTGAAAGACTTGTTGTCAAAGACTAGAAATTATTATGAAGAGACGAGATAATGATATTTCACATTTATGTTTTAAACAAGGTATTTTGAAATATAATTTAAGTCACATAAATTTTAATAAAATATAATTATAATGATTTCCCTACTATGACAAATTTTTGTAAAATTTTCTTGATTAGTTTTATGAATGGAATAGTGAAAAAATTAAGTTTGTTTTTAAAATAGCGGTACGCAAAAATAATTTAAAACGATTTTGTCGGTAGGTAACACTAAAATTTTACGCAAACAATCATGACATTTAAAATTTCGTCAATATCCGTATTATGTTAATAGTGTAAGAAAAAACGACATTTTATTCTTCATGTATTTAAATAATTTACTTACAAAGGAATAACATTGATGATAAAAAACTCGCTTCGAATGTCATGCTTAGCAGTAAAGGTAACGTTTTGAAATCCAGAATTAATTTACCATAGTAACGAGCCCAATCTGTGACAGTGAGCTATGCACCAGAATTGGTAGGATTAAACATTTACACCATTACACAATTCACGAAATGATTGTTGAATAAAATAGTATTATTTTACAGTCATGACGTTGTAATTTTTAAGGTTAATTGTTTTAAATTACGAGGACCGCAAACATTTAACGAAAATAAATGCAATAATGTTTCTAAATTCATTTCACAAGAATAGAGTTCTACACACATTTGATGAATAAATCCGTGCATAAAATCCCATCCAGTATTTTAGTTTATATCGAAATAAAACTTTATTAACGTCGAAACAAGTCAACATATCATTAGGCACGAAATATCATCTTTAAACATTTTACTTACTTAAAAATTAAAAAAAAATATATGTTTTATCCACAACTTGTTAATTATTAACATAACATATTTTGTTCTTAAGCCGATGGTAGTGTTGCCAGGAGCATACCCAGTAACGCGACAATATGAAAATAAAATTTGTTATTAAAACATAAACACTTACCACTGAGCGCAGCCACATATTCTCTACTCTTACCCCGGGTACTCATTGCTTTTTCTAACAGAATATATTGAAAACAACATTTATGATTTTATAAGCGCAATTCTGTTTATGTGAGCGCAGACAGTTTCATTTATAGTAAGGCGGTATGAAACCGTATTTATTTCGAGCTATTATTAGAAGGCCACGTGCTGTCCGCGTTTCGTCGTGATCGTGAATGGTGTTCTGATCGTGTTGTTGCAGACAGTCAGACAGTATTTCCGTTATGTTGACGGTTTCAGCTCACAATCTGCGTAAGTCGATAGTAGACACCGTCCGCAGCGGGGCACCGCCGGCAGGCTTATGTTGCCTCAGTCGCTTTAGATAAAGCCATGCTTTGTTATTTGCTTTATCATTCATCGCGTTGCGCTCGGTCAGAATGATAACGTCATGTTGTACTTCGTTTGGTTTCATATACATTTTTACAACGTAAAAGTAGGGAATAGACACTATCTAAACATTTATTAAAGAAAAAAAATAAAGTTGTCGCTAAATAACGTAGACATAGCTGACTTTTATCCTCTTTAAACTTGTTGAAGAATAAGGCCGCAAAAAATTATTAACTTAACGTTCGGTTTCTTCTGCAGTTTTTTTTATGTAAAAATAGAAAGTAAATAAATAAAAATATATTAATAAACGTGTTACACGTTTATTAATATATCTGTTACCTCCTCACTTCAAGTTTCCAACATAATAAAGCAAAATTTTTAGTCAGTAAATAATTTCATCTTAAATACTTTCACAGCTAAGCATTTAAATATTACCTTTGTTTTTATGTCACTACACTATATATATTTTTGGATGTAAGCCGCTTAGGCTTAATTCGGCACTAATTTCAAATTTATTTTTCTTTTTTTATCGAGAATAAGTGAATTCACGGACAAGCTAGCCGACAGAAATACAGACTCACAGAGAGAAAACAAAAGGTTTCCGTCTTCATAATTCGGAGGTAGGAAACCCTAAAACCTGTGGAGTTGTCATGTGTAACTTTGTTATAACATCTTGCAATTTATGTTACTTCAAAAGCTATTGAAATATTACGGTAAAATAAAGTTCTAGGGTTATTTTCAGTAATTTCTATATAAACAATTTATCCACAGATTCAATAATTTTGAAGTCATTTCCGTTTGCACTAAAAACAACAGTTTAAACTAAATAAAAGATTTGTTTGTACTCTTACTTAAGCATTTTTTAAATAGGCCTGTTAATATTTTTTTAGATCATATTAAATCTTCTGGCAAAGCCAATCATCAAATATCAATATCGAAACTCTTAACTATTAAAAGGTCACTATGCTTGTAACCATGTTCTGGATCATCCGAACCATTACATCAGATTTGACAGACCAAAAATCCGTCCAAAAAAGTAAAGTTTCAGCCTATCAACGTTCCACTGCTGAGAACAGGCCTCCTCTCATTTCTGAGAGAGTTTTGGAGCTAGTAAGAATCCGCCACGCTGCTCCAATGCGGGTTGGCGGACTGCACATGTCTTCGAAACATTTTTTATTTCTCTGTCATGCAGGTTTTCTCACGATGTTTTAGTTTTACTTGTAAATATATATACATACATACAGTTACGTCTTTTTCCCATATAAAGGGTTAGGAGATATGATACGAGACGTGACGGGTAGCAAACCAAATCGCCGTCATTTTGGTACGAGTCTAAAAATTCTTACTCGCCATTCCGTTCCCACGAGCAGTATTGTGACAGCATTGAATATTATGGTAGTATTCTACATCAATAATGGCTGTACGTACAATACCTTAGTCGTCTCTTACGACACTTCGGTAGGAAAGATGTAGGTGTCATTCTACTCTGCCGGATACCTATCAGCGACAGAATTTTAGTAATATTATAAAGATATATAATAATACTTATATTTTAATTTAGTAATGAGTCTTTAGTTCAAGAAAAATAATTAGATAATGTTTCACTTGACGCGACACTGAGTTTCCTTATACGTCTAGTAGTTAGAAACCACGTCGCGGTCTAAGTCAATGGTAAGGCACATTAGTAGTTTCATAAGAATTTGCGTTATATTGGACGAGATTCAATTATTCATACATACATACATATAAACATACTGGAAGTAAAAACTTGTGGCCTATAGTTTTATAAATAGTCTAGGTTTTAATTTTTTAAATATATTTACGATATTAATATTATATTAACCTAAGGTAATTGGATTACGTATATAAAATAATTTGTCTTTATTAAAATAGTCTGTTTAATTTCTATAGATAAATATGGAGAGATAAATAAAACATGAATGAAGGAAAAGAAGGAAAGGAGGAAGGAACGTACTTTGATTCATAGATTGATCTGTTAGTCGAATCCGATTTCTGCAAAATCTATAGAAGAATATAATTATGAAGAGTGAGTATATCAGTTTTCGGAAAGGTTGTAGTAGCCTCAACTAAAGCCTTTCCGAAAACTGACTCGGGCAGCTGGAAGTCGTTGAGTTAGCACCAGAGTCGTGAGGACCGGAAAACGAAAATTTAGATAGGCTCTTTTATTGAAAAACAACACAAAACTTCAGACCCACGTTCAATGATGACGGCAATGAACAGCTACTGAATGACCACAAGCCTTGGATATCGACCCGCTTTCGTAAACTCCACTTTTGTAGTGGTACGCTGGATTTTTCATTGGAAATTAAATCAAAAAACAAGCGTACCACTGCAAGACTTTAAGAGACTTCTGATAACTGTGAGCTCTAACTCTACTTTTATTTTATTATTATCCGGCTGTTTCTGTTTTAAAAAGTAGAAAAAAGTAAAGTTTCAGCCTATAAATGTTCCACTGCTGAGCGATGAGATGAGAGGAGGCTGTTCCTCTCATTTCTGAGAGGGTTTTGGAGCTAGGAAGAATTCGCCACGCTGCTCGAATGCGGGTTGGTGAACTGCACATGTCTTCGAAATATTTTTTATTTCTCAAAAATGTTTTCCTTCACCGCCGAGCACGTGGTAAACTAGCACTTAAAATTGAGTTGTTTTAATGTTATATAAAACTGACGGTTTTTTTAAAACGATACCTCATACTGGGATTCCTCCTGTACTATGGGTGTTTTCTACAGACATGTATTTCACTTAAACAAACGCCCAGGCCCACAACAACTATCTACTGTTGTTAGATATATATATCTATGTAGTCTATACATAACGAGACTTTAATACAGCGAGACTTCTCCAGCTTAACATTCAGGTTCAATGTAGAGTGCACTTAATGTCTTCTCCCATCGGTCGTCACTGCCGGTTTTCATTCCAGGAAGCACATAGCCATTCAACAGTTGCCTTTTCGTTTGTGCAATTAAGTTAATCTCATTTTTTGGGTTTGATTAATTTTCATTTCTTCTAAGGTGGAGAAGGTGACCATATAGAGTCTCACCTTCTTCATGAAGTCAGCCAACAACTGCCGATGTGGTTTTCATTTTCATATTCTATGTGTCAGTTTATTGTTTTTCCTTTTGCTTAATTCTACATTGAAGCCAAGCAATTAACAGTAAGTAAGCTTAGAAGAAATGTTCTCTGTTCAGTGCTCTTTGTTCCAAAATTTTCTCAATCAATGTGATTCAAATTCTGTATGTGCTGCCGTCCGTTGTTCAGCTGGACTCTGTTGTATGTGTAGTACGCTGGACTCCGACCCCCGAAAACGAATAAAATTGTATCCAACTAGGGCCAGTCCCTGGTCTGATACTATTTTGAGGTGAAGAAGGCTCGAAGTGAATCAATGTCGAAGAGGAATATTATTTATATTTTATTATATATACGTTCATCATCATCATTTCAGGCTATCACTAGTTCACTGCTGAACATAGGCCTCCCCATTGATTGCAACATAAGTTTGTAGTTCTCGTTTTGGGGGGATTTTGCCATAGTTTTGCCACGCTTGGTAGGCAGGTTGGCAACCGCAGTTAATTAATTCAGATGTTCCAGGAAGATGCTGCTGCCCAATATGCTAAATAAATGCTAAATGACACAATATCAATAATAACTAATTAAATTCTAAAAAGAATCAGCTTATACTCGAATGAATCGAGCAGACCGTGAACCTGGACCTCGCGCTCGCCGGCGAGTGCGGTGTGCCGCTATGCTAGCGGGTGCACAAAAGTTTCGGTTAAGCGCCCTCAGCGCTCTGCTACCTTTCAATCCGGCGAAGCTGTAAAAGCCTTCAGGCTAACAGTGACCAACAGTCCTAAAAAAAAAACTTTGTGAGCAAATGGTTCACCTGATGGTAAGTGCAACGTCTGCCCATAACAAATGCTGTGTCACCCAAAACATTTTTGTGTGACATCAGGTGTTAAGTTTCATAATATGCATAGTGATTACACTAGCTCACAGTGCCCTTCAATCCGAAAGTCAGTAATGTTTGCACACTACGGCACTTGTGTGGTACCTACCTAGACGGATTCCTGAATAGAAATCCTACCACCAATAACATATTGTTATCGCAATATCTTAGGTGGGGACCGTTTGCGTTACCGAAAGTATAAATAGGCAGCTCCTTGACCGCGCCATTCTCTCCCGATTGAAGTAACTGACCGAGCCGAGGCCGGCACTCTTGGGCACCCTCGAGTCAGTTACTCACGCGAACAGGATGACGGTCTAAGGCGAGGTCCCCCCTCGGGGGCCATTGCGCCAGGCATCCATAAATAAAAGTTTCGGTTAAGCGCCCTCAGCGCTCTGCTACCTTTCAATCCGGCGAAGCTGTAAAAGCCTTCAGGCTAACAGTGACCAACAGTCCTAAAAAAAAACCGCGCCACTCTTCAATCCGGCGAAGCTCAATCCGTCGAACCTGTGAAAGAATTCGGGCAAACAATGACCATCAGTCCTAATAAAAGCGAAACACGTGTCGTGTTCTCAACTTCAGTGGTAGTATCGTAGTGATGGACGACACCACCCGCCCTCTTTTAGCAGGGTGGGCTGGCGGTGCTCTTTAAAAACTAGGTAATGTACACCATTTTATATTTTACATGCGGATTTTATTAACTTCCTTTCTTACATTATAATGCATTTCGCAAAGTAACGCCAAAGTCTATTAACTAAATGTATCCCTTGTTTATCTACGGCCTTAATTTGTCTTTGCCAGACTGATATATTTTTTTAGATAAGTATGGATAGTTGCAAAAGACGTATTAATCCAAATCATTAACAGGTGAAATGGTCATGTGAAATATCACACAAAAATAATTTTTTGTTGTCACTTATGTGTTTTGAGTTCATACCAAATGCACTTCTTAGATTTTTACAGTGTTTTAATTTCACGAAATAAAGTCAGTTTTATTTTTAATTCATTTAGCAGAAAACAAGTTACTGTTTTCTTGTTTTTAGTAGGTTCATATAACATTTTGAATTTTATACTGCCTTTATTCTTGAATTTTGGGACTATGTTGCTCTACTGACTATACAATACATACATACAGTCACGCTTTTTTCCCATACAAGGGGTAGGCAGAGGCCACTTGCGTATCCCACTTCGCCGTCGTGGGAAACCAGACGTGACGGGTGGCGAACCAAGTCGCCGCCATTTTAGTACGGGTCAAAAAATTCTTACTCCCCATGGCGTTACAATAAAAATATTTCTTTTATTGTCCGATGTATTATGCATATTAAATGTTATGAGAATATAATATTAGCAAGCATTAATATTTATGTAGGTATCCTACTGTGAATTTACTCATATGTTATTTAGTTTCCGTTGACAGCATTTATTGTATTCAAATTTAGAAGTCCAACAATTGCCTTTGTTAAAATGATTACGAAATGTTAAAAAAAATGTATTTCTCATTTTTGATTGTGCTGTTTTGTATTACGAACGTTCATACCAATTTTATTACATACAAACCGATGCTGTGAGTTTTTTGACTGACTTACTATAATGTATTTTACTACTTTCATGACTTTTTATATAATTATAAAGATTTAGTTGGTGGATGGTTTACTTAGATTTTAAACTTTAGCTAGGCCTAGCGATTTTTTGTATTTAAATACTGACTTTGATATATTAAAAGATCATGAAAAAACACTTGACCGTTGTTTTATTGTGGTTTCTATATAACATGTGGTCACTATGTGCTGGCTAAGGGTTAAACATGGGAGTCAACGTCAAAAAAACAATGTCTAGGATTAAATTAAAACTTTTAGGATAACATAAGTGAGTAGTTAAGAATTTAGTTTTGTATTTACTGTCATGTGGAGTCTATTAAACAGGAAGTATAGATAACGTAAAAAAAAAACTGATATAATTAAAGTACGGTGTGTTCGCTGTTAATTAAAATTCAAAGTACGCGGGTAACATGAATTCCAATGACTTCGAATAAACTCGACGTGACTTTGAAAATGTAACATATAATTTTAGAGGTTTTGAACTTTTAAGAAAAAACCGAATGTCAACCCGCATTGCAGCAGCTTCGCGGTCAATGCTCTGTTATCTTCTTTAAGAAAAGACAGAACGTTAAATACGAGTAGTTTATTAATATGATTAACACAAAGCAGTTTGTAAAACAATTGCACATACAATAAATAATACTTTATTAATAAAATGCTTACAAAGCCATACAATACTCAGGTGAAACATTATTATGGTTGTATATATCGTCGTTGTGGTACATAAATTGTTTTTTAATGTTTATGAGTCCAAAGCACACATAAAGAATGTTCATTCTCACCAGTAAATGGTTTCAGCGTATCTTCTTAACGTGTGTTACGTTTAATATATAACAGTATGCCTAATTAGACATGCTACATTTGTTATATTTAAGACAATATACTTGTATATTGTAAATACATATAACAATTTTAAATTGAAATTTAGTAAGGAGCACATTTAACATCTTAAAACATACGTTTTATATACAACCAACATACATACTATGTAATATACATACGAGTATCCTAACGCCGCAGATTTTTTTTTATTTCTACTTTATTTTTATGTCCAGAACGAAATACAGCTGAAACTACAAAAATATTTAATTTTCGACTTGTACGTACGTAAAACTGCTGTTCTGTTTTTAGCTAGTTGCAGTTTTGTCAGTCTGCTACATTTTGCTGTAAGAATTTCTAAAGGATAAGTATTCAATAGTTAAACATAACTGGTTGATCGCGGGATCGACACTCGCACAAAGGGATCTGTTCTATACTTCTTAAGCATTTTTTGCGGTAGGATTCTTTTGACATTATTGACCAGAAACTATAAAATGCTGAATAAGTTTTCTTCAGCGAATACCTTGTTGCTACGGTTTTTAATTTTCGTGACCTGGAAAATTAACAGACCTTTCCTAACCTTCCAGCTTCTAAAGATTATAATATATTAGGTCAGATAGGTTATTATAATTTAATTATAATACGTGATCATATAATTTTGGACGGTTATTACATTGTGTTTATTTTGTAACTAGTTCTTTAGGGTTTTTTTTGTAGGACGAATATTCTATAGAGAAGCCATAAGCCGTAGATTGTGCTCGAATACTTTCTATTTAATTAATCCTTTCCACTTGTCAAGGGTTCATAATCTTTATTTGCAAATCCGTTACGAAAGGCAATCACTCTGACGCATTTCAAAAAATGTTGGGAGGTACACGACTATACACACAAACGTTTTAAACTCATACACTGTTAATGTTTACGCTCTTTAAAATATTAGTGGGATATATGAACTAACTTTATTGATTTAGGTTAATTAATTTAAAAAAAATATGATATGTTAGTCATATAGAAATTACGAATAGATTTTTTTAAGCACAACACTGTTATACTTTACCATTATTAGGTTAAGCAAGTTAAGTATTTTTAAGTACTTTTTATTACAGCTAATCAAAAAAAGAAATCTTTTTCATTTTTTCTTGAAATAAATATGTCCATACAGTCAAGCCTTTTTCCCATAAAAGGGATAGGCAGGTGCCACAAACGTAGCCCACTTTCCGCCCCCGCGGGAAACGAGACGTGACGGGTGGCAGACCCCGTCGCCGCGATTTTGGTAAGAGTCAAAAAATATTACTCCCAATTCCGTTCTCACGAGCAGTATAGTAACAACTGTTATTGTGTTAGTATAGTATATTATGGTGTTATTCTGCACGAATAAAGACTGTGCGTACAATACCGAAGTCGCCTCTTACGAGACCTCGGTAGGAAAGAAGTAGGTGCTATTCAACTCTGCCGGACACATCTATTTTAAGAAATTACTAAAACAAATTACAGAAATATTCAATTGTTTGAATTATATGCAGGTTTGTTAGTATTTTATGGAATGTTGCAGCGTATCTGCATTTTATTTCCGTTACACCTTGAACTGTGTGATAAACGTAGACAGGGTTTTTCAAGACCTTTTTTTTGTAATGTTTTCTTTTATTTACGCGAATATTACACATTTAAATAAAACTACTTTTTTACGGATTTTATCGCGTTTAATTTTTGAACTATTTTTACCCGACGTTTCGGACGCTTTACAGCACCCATGGTCACGGGGGGACTGAGGTGACAGTTGTCCCGATGTCATAGTTAACCCGGAGTACCTTCAGCTTTTAATTATTATTTGTAGTCCGATCTACGCAGAAAGAGCTTACTGTGTCTTGAAGCCTTGCAGTGGTATGCTTGGTTTTTGATTTAATTTTATTAATAATAGGATCCCAAGCCTAGGTGGTAATACCCAACCATCTTCCCTATTGAAATTAGGATGTTTTTTAATTTCAATAGCCTCGCGAATCATCCTTGGTAGGAATCGGTGTTCTTTTGCAAGGATTTGTGGTCTATCAAATCTGATGGTGGGATCAAATCGGATGGATTTGGCACATGATGGTATTACCGAATTTACGTCCAGATTCAATTTTTCGGAGTATTTCTTTGCTAGCTCGCTAGTTGTTTTCAGCGTGTACGCGGTTGGGTCTGATTTAACCTTTTTATAAATATTTTCATCCGACAAAAGTTGTTCAATTTTAAAATTATAATCTGACGTATCCATTACTACCGTAGCGTTTCCTTTATCCGCGCGGAGGATCGTGAGTTCCGGTCTGTTCCGTAAGTTGTTCAACGCTTTAAATTCGTCTTTGGGAAGATTTAGTTTGGGCACTGAACTTCGACGTAACATAGACGAAATGTCTTGACGCATGGCCTCCAAATCTTCCTTACCGATATTATTTTTATACAGACAATCTTCGACACTACAGGTAATTTCTTCGTACGGGATTTTTCGCGGTGTTATTGCGAAATTCATTCCTTTCGATAATACGTTCAATGTTGGTTCATCCAGTGTTTGTTTTGACAGATTATAGACCGCGCGTAGTCTATGATCTTTGTCTGTTGTCAACGGCAACTTTCCGTTCATACGTTGAGATTTGTATTTGACATTTAATTTGTTCGTTAATTTTTGGTATTTATCTATATGTTTATTTTTGCATTCATTATATTTAGCTGTTTCGCGCTTATTTAAAGTTTCAATGCAATTGTTAAAATCAAATGTCGTTAAGATAGATTTTAATTCACTGGATGAATTGTCTATGGCCGTATTTATGGTGTGTAGATCGGTACGTTTTTGACCAAAACCGTACCGATCCTCCGCGCGGATAAAGGAAACGCTACGGTAGTAATGGATACGACAGATTATAATTTTAAAATTGAACAACTTTTGTCGGATGAAAATATTTATAAAAAGGTTAAATCAGACCCAACCGCGAACACGCTGAAAACAACTAGCGAGCTAGCAAAGAAATACTCCGAAAAATTGAATCTGGACGTAAATTCGGTAATACCATCATGTGCCAAACCACCGAAGTTGTATGGGTTACCTAAAATACACAAACCAAATGCTCCACTTCGTCCAATAGTGAGCCAGATCGATTCACCAACTTATAGATTGGCTCAGCATGTAGCGAAAATACTCTCACCGCTCAGAGGACACACAAGAGCACACACAAAGGATTCATAACATTTTGTCAGTGAGATTAAAGACCTACATCTTACTGACAATGAAACTATGGTCAGTTTTGATGTCCAGTCGCTATTCACTTGCCTACCTGTAGAAGACTGCATCTCAATTGTATCCAGGAAGCTAGCGGAGAACAACATGCCAGCAGAATATGCAGAACTACTTAGACATTGCCTTACATCTGGCTATCTATTGTGGAAGGAACAGTACTACAAGCAAGTAGATGGTGTGGCGATGGGCTCTCCAGTATCTCCCATTGTCGCCGACATTTTCATGGAAGACTTTGAGGAGAAAGCCCTCCGTACTTCTCCTGTAAATCCAAGATTCTACAAGCGGTATGTAGATGATACTTTCACAATTTTACCATCGCATAAAGTAACTGCATTTCTAGACCACCTTAACTCCCTAAACTCTAAAATTCAATTTACAATGGAGTTAGAGGCAAATAACTCTTTAGCTTTTCTGGATGTGTTAGTAATTCGGAATCCTAATAACACCTTGTGTCACACTGTGTATAGAAAAAAGACCCATACAAATAGGTATTTAAATGGTGAATGTCACCACCATCCTTCACAGTTAGCTACCGTGGGTAAATCTTTGTTTCAGAGAGCACAAGGGATCTGTGACAGTAAACACCTGGCCGCCGAGCTTCAGCATGTCAAGCAAGTTTTGCAAGACAACAAGCTTCGGGTTCCGCGCCTTCGTCGCAGTGACCGAGTGAAGCCGGCCACAGTCGAGCGTGTACCTGCTGTTCTTCCATATGTCAGAGGAGTCACGGACAAGATTGGCTATATCTTGAAGCGAGCTTCTATAAGAACATTTTTCAAGCCGCCGAAGAAGATAAGTCAGTTTTTACCATCTGTCAAGTGTAACATCCCTCTACAAGATGCAGGAGTATACAAGCTGGATTGTGAATGTGGTCTCTCTTACATAGGGCAAACTAAAAGATCCATTAAAACCCGCGTTAAAGAACACATAGCTGATGTGAAGCATCGACGCTCTAGGAAGTCTGCAGTCTGTGACCATGTTCTGGATCATCCCAACCATTACATCAGATTTGATAGACCACAAATCCTTGCAAAATAACACCGATTCCTACCAAGGATGATTCGCGAGGCTATTGAAATTAAAAAACATCCTAATTTCAATAGGGAAGATGGTTGGGTATTACCACCGGCTTGGGATCCTATTATTAATAAAATTAAATAAAAAACCAAGCATACCACTGCAAGGCTTCAAGACACAGTAAGCTCTTTCTGCGTAGATCGGACTACAAATAATAATTAAAAGCTGAAGGTACTCCGGGTTAACTATGACATCGGGACAACTGTCACCTCAGTCCCCCCGTGACCATGGGTGCTGTAAAGCGTCCGAAACGTCGAGTAAAAATAGTTCAAAAATTAAACGCGATAAAATCCGTAAAAAAGTAGTTTTATTTAAATAAACCTTTTTTTTGGACAACGGTTGACCGGTGTTAAGTTGTGATGGTCTAAGAAGGCAGACATCTTTTTAATGGAAAGTGATGACACCAGCAAATCGTTCAGATAGTAAGTAAGCAACGCTTGCGGTTGCCAACCCGCCTGCCAAGCGTGGCAACTATGGCAAATCCCCCCAAAATGAGAGGTACAAAACTAAAACGGCCCCTAGTCTCCGGCGGCCCCGCTAGTCCTGGCTACGGTAACGGTCATGGTAACGGCGGGGCAGGGGGTGCGAAGAATCTCCGGAGGAGGAGATCTTGTTACCACCACCGACGACTGGACCTGGCAACATTTAACGCACGCACGCTGAGGACCGACGAGAAGATCTTGGAGCTGGAAGAGGAGGGGAGCAAGTTACGCTGGGATATTATAGGATTATCTGAAGTCCGAAGACAGGGGGAGGACACAGTAATCCTTGAATTCGGTAACTTGCTCTACCACCGGGAGGGCGACCATCTGTCCCAAGGAGGTGTCGGATTTTTCGTCCACAGGTCTCTCATTAACAACGTTGTCAAGATCGGGAGTGTGTCGACTAGGGTTGTGTACCTTATACTCAGAATAACCAAACGGTATTCGCTGAAGGTCATACAGGTATACGCACCGCCCTCGACACATCTTGATGGAGAGGTGGAGGAAATGTATGAAGATATTTCAAGAGCCATACATTCCTCCAAAACTCACTACACGGTGTTGATGGGAGACTTTAACGCACGGTAGTGGGGCAATTTGGAATAGGGCAACGGAACCAGAGGGGTCAACAGCTGGCCGACTTTATGGAGAAGGAGGGACTCTATATGATGAACTCCTTCTTCCAAAAGCGGCCCACCGAAAGTGGACCTGGATGAGCCCGGATGGTTCCACCAAAAATGAGATCGACTTCATCATGACGACCGAACGACAGCTGTTCAATGATGTCTCTGTGATCGCTAGGGTGAAAACCGGTAGTGATCACCGAATGGTAAGAGGCACATTGAACCTGAACGTGAAGCTGGAGAGGTCGCGCCTGGTGAAGTCCACGCTCCGTCCATCTCGTGCCGTTATCCAAAACCCCGAGAGCTTCCAGCTCGAACTGCAAAATCGTTTTCAGTGCCTAGAAGATTGCGTTACAGTGGACGATATGAACGAGAGGCTCGTGGAAACTGTCCATGCGGTGGGGGCAGAGTTTTGCAAGACCCACCGCACAAAAGAGATCCAGAAACTCTCCGACCACACTCTCAATCTCATGGAGGCTAGGCGAGAAATGAGGCTGCAGTCCTCAACTGATGCGTCAGCATATCGGCAACTGAACAGACAGATCTCCAAATGTATGCGGCGAGACCTACGCTTCTTCAATACTGCTCGTATTGAGGAAGCAATAGAGCGAAACCAAGGCTCCAAGGTCTTTGCCAGGGATCTGTCTGCCGGAAAAAGCCAACTGACTAAGTTAAGGACCGATAGCGGTGGCGTCATTTCCGCTGGACCAGAGATTTTGAGTGAGATCGAGAGATTCTATGGACAGCTGTACACATCGTCGTTGGAGCCACACACTAGTATGAGTAACGACCCAAGAGCAAATCTCGTCCGACACTATTCCGACGATATCCCGGACGTCAGTCTGAGCGAGATTAGTATGGCTCTCAAACAGCTCAAGAATGGCAAAGCGCCGGGCGACGACGGAATTACAGCGGAGCTTCTGAAAGCGGGTGGAAAACCGGTACTTTTAGTCCTTCAGAAGCTATTTAATTCCGTCATCCACGGCGGCGCTACGCCGGAAGCGTGGAGCAGAAGCGTGGTTGTCCTGTTCTTCAAGAAGGGTGATAATGCCCTCTTGAAGAACTATAGACCGATATCGCTTCTGAGCCGCGTCTACGTGCTGTTTTCGAGAGTCATAACGAATCGTCTCGCAAGTAGACTTGACGACTTCCAGCCTCCCGAACAAGCCGGATTCCGAAAAGGCTTTAGTACCATAGACCACATACATACCCTTCGCCAGATTGTACAAAAGACCGAGGAGTACAATCTTCCGCTATGTCTGGCGTATGTGGACTATGAGAAAGCCTTTGATTCCGTCGAAATTTGGGCGGTGCTACGGTCGCTTCAGCGGTGCCGAATTGACTGTCGGTATATCGATGTGCTGCAGTGCTTGTATAACAATGCTACGATGGCTATCCGAGTACAGAACCAGAGTACGAAACCGATCCAATTGCAGAAAGGTGTAAGACAGGGTGATGTTATATCCCCGAAACTCTTCACCGCTGCATTGGAAGATGTCTTCAAGCTACTGAACTGGAAAGGATACGGTATCAACGTCAATGGCGAATACATCACTCACCTTCGATTTGCCGACAACATAGTCATAATGGCAGAATCGCTGGAGGACCTCAGCGCTATGCTCAATGACCTCAATAGTGTCTCCCAACAGGTAGGTCTTAAGATGAACATGGACAAGACGAAGATCATGTCTAACGTCCATGTCAAACCTATACCGGTTGTTATTGGGAACACTACGATCGAAGTTGTCGACGAATATTTATACCTAGGACAGATTGTCCGACTAGGTAGGTCCAACTTCGACCAAGAGGTCAATCGACGGATCCAACTCGGCTGGGCAGCGTTCGGGAAATTGCGTCACATCTTCTCGTCGAGTATACCTCAATGCCTGAAAACAAAAGTATATAACCAGTGCGTGTTGCCAGTGATGACTTACGGAACCGAAACGTGGTCCTTCACTGCAGGCCGCATGAGGAAGCTCACAGTCGCGCAGCGAGTTATGGAAAGGGCTATGCTCGGAGTTTCTCTGCGAGATAAAATCCGCAACGATGTTATCCGCAGCAGAACTAGAATAACCGACATAGCCCTTAGAATTAGCAAGCTGAAGTGGCAATGGGCCGGCCATATAGCTCGTAGAACCGACAACCGTTGGGGAAGAAAGGTTCTCGAGTGGCAACCTCGTACCGGCAAACGCAGCGTAGGGCGACCCCCCACTAGATGGAGCGACGACCTGCACGGTTTTGCGGGAAGTCGATGGATGCAGGTAGCTCAGGACCGTGTTTTGTGGCAATCTATGGGGGAGGCCTATGTTCAACAGTGGACTGTAATAGACTGAAATGATGAACGCTTGCCCGTAACAGATGCTGTGTCACCACAGATCACACACAGCATCACACTGCGTTCGTTACCCTGAGACGTTTTTTTTAACGGATAAAGTGAGGAAATGAGCAAAACTTTCACATGATGGTAAAGTGTAACGTCTGCTCATAACAAATGCAGTGTCACCCCAAACATTTATGTGTGATACCACACTTCATACGTCACCCTGAGACATCAGTTCTTAAGTCTCATATACCCAGTGATTAGACTAGCTCTCAGTGCCCTTCCGAAACCGAAACACAGTGATGTTGGCACACTACTGCTTCACGGCAGAATAACTGGCCCTGGGGTGCTACCTACCTAGATGGATTCCTGCATAAGAATCCTACCATCAGTTCGTAAGCCTCATAATATGCCTTAGCCAACAGTGACCGACCAAGTTTGGTGCCATACAGAAATATTCTGGGTGACACAGCATCTGTTATGGGCAGACGTTGCACTTAGCATCAGGTGACCGTTTTGCCCGTCTCGTCACTTAATCTAATAAAAAAAGAGTATTAGTATGTGTTATGTAGTTATGTATGCAATTGTGTACTCAATTTGGAATTATCACATATTATATAATATCAATGGTCGAACGCGGCTGCTTATTAATGAATTGACCAATATACTATATTTTCATGAATGTCCGGTGTTACTAATGTGCTTTTAACGAAAACTAATCACGATTATTAATGTCCGTAAACCAAACCATTTATCAACAGAACCTATTTACTGGATAGGAAAATAAATATTGGTGGGCAAATATATACGTATACAAATATTAACGTATATTTTAAAATGTTCAAACTCAAACGCTTATTTGTAGACAAAGTGAAAACGAAGTGGGTGTATAATTGAACAACTTTTTTAATAAGTTGATTGTATTATTTTTGTTAAATTTTATGGTGCAACTTCTCTGTGATTAAAGGTACACTAAAAAAAATCAAAACCTTCGTCAAAATCTGACCCAGTTAGAAGAACTTTGAGCTAAACAAAGCAATATAAAATAGACTAAAATGGGCTCTATACGATAGTAGCGATATGGTTATCGTTTTCTTCTTTCGAACGTTAATTACTCATAAAAAATACAAAAAACCTAATTATATATGAGAAATGTTTAATTTCGTAAGAATGAAAGAATTGTAATTTTAAGTGCTGATTTACCACGTGCTCAGCGGCGAAGGAAACCTGCGTATGTATAAAAATATTTCGAAGACATCTGAAGTCAGCCTATCAGCATTTAACCGGCGTGGCAGGTCTTTCTCGGTTCCAAAATTCGCTCAGAAATGAGAGCAGGCTTTGATCAGCAGTGAGAAATTTATAAAATGTTCCTTTTTTATTTTATATGTCACCGACATATAGTTTTTGCATTGAAATACAATATTGTTTGGTGTAAAAGTTGTAAAAATAATAATTACAAATATCGCACTGCGATTACAAACATTTGTTATTATTATTGTTTATGTATTAACGAAAACAGTCGTAAGCTATTTTCCAGTGTCAAGTAACAAATCCAAGTATACAATCTTCAAACAGCAAGACTTTTGAATGTTTAATTTTTTTTGGATAAATGGATAAGTAAGAAAAGAATAAGTAAGAAAGAAGTAAATTTTTTTGTATGTATGCATGTACAATATTCGCATAATTATAAGATATCATTAATTAAAAAAAAAGTCAAAAATTAATCATACTGTACCGACCGACGTTTAACCATAAGCGTGCCAGATGGTAAGACGAAAGCCTAAGAAAAAGCCTATTCACTCTTGCCTTGAATAGAGCAATATCATATTGATTTCTTACATTTACGCGAATATTACACATTTAATAAAACTAATTTTACGGATTTTATCGCGTTTCATTTTGAACTTATAACCCGACGTTTAGAGTGCTTTATAGCACGCATGGTCAAGGGGGGCTTGAATGACAGATATCCCGATGTCATATTAAATCCAGCTTTTAATTATAATTTTGGTCCGATCTCCGCAAAATGAGCTTACAGTGTCTTGAAGTCTTGCAGTGGTATGCTAGGTTTTTGATTTAATTTTATTAATGATAGGATACCCAACTTTCTTCTCTATTAAAATAAGGATGTTTTTAAATTTCAATAGCTTCGCGAATCATCCTTGGTAGGAATTGGTGTTCTTTTGCAAGGTGTTGTGGTCTATCAAATCTGATGTAATGGTTGGGGTGATCCAGAACATGGTCTCATACTGTGAGAATCACATACCACATCTGTCACCTCAGTCCACCCGTGACCATTTGTGCTGTAAAGCACTCGAAACGTCGGGTTATAAGTAGTTTAAAATTAAACGCAATAAAATCCGTAAAATTAGTTTTATTAAAAATATCATATTGGTCTGGGAAAACTGACTGCGTCTAAAAGTTCCAATCCTTTGGTATACATACTAAAAAGCTGTAAACTGCTTCACGAGAGTATATTCGATTTCGAGGTATAATAAAAGGATGAATTTTTTTCGTTTGCCAAAGTGTGTAGACCTAAACCATACTACCTAAAATTAAATCTGTACAAAATCGAAAGTCAAGCGACTCTAAAATGGTGTTCCAATCCTTAGAGTACAAGCTTTTAGTTGATATTTGGCTGCTCCTATCCATAGATGACAGCAGTACTCCATACAAGACCGAACTTCAGCGTGATATAAATATAGAAGCTGTTTTTAATTGACTGTTTAATGTTGTTATTTAATTATACTGAATCTATAGTCATTTCACGTAGGAAAAATGCCTTAAATAATTTTAAAAATGGTCAAATTAGGTCACAATATGTGTATTTAGATTTACGACCAAAATTATTCTTTACAGTTAGACTATGAATATAGGCCAGGGAGTACTTAACCTAGTTTTGCCTTGTCCGGCAAATACGGTGGTACCCGGGTAAGCGACCCCGGCCTCTCGAGCTACTGCTGTCTCCCCCTGTTTCTTCCGAGATAGTAGTATCCTAAACCTTATCGTTCCTTTTCAAACTCCCGCATTCCCTACCCCAAGTCCATTTCCTACCTAATCCTTTTCCCTTCCACTCCGCCAAGCCAATGGTTGCCGTGCCGATGGCTGCGTGGCTAGGGGCGAGCCTAGTCGTCAGCGTGCCGACCTGCCCTGGGACCGGGCGACCCCAGAATAAGGCTAGCCTTACTCAAGCATGCGGGGCTCTGTTTGGGTGGACAGCATTTTCCCTAGCTGCTCGTGGGAACGCAATGGGTAGTAAGAATTTTGACTCATACCAGAATGGCGGCGATGTGGTTCGCCACCCGTCACGTCTCGTTTCCCATGGGGGCGAAAAGTGGGCTGCGGATAGCCACTTTGCTACGCTGAATGTTCGAGGAGGTATGAATGATAAAATTGAAGAAGTATACGAGATGATGAGCGAAAGACGGATTGATGTTCTTTGTGTGAATGAGACCAAGCGGAAAGGATGCGGCACCACTACGCATGGACCCTACACAGCCTATTGGTCGGGAGTTCCGGAAACCAGTAGAGGCTGTCAGGGAGTTGGTGTAGTGCTTTCTGCTAGAATATATGAATGTGTGACTGACTATAAATGTGTTAGCCCAAGACTCCTCTGGGTGAGGTTGAAGGTTGGCCTTACTCGCATCTTTATATTGGCAGTTTATGCTCCACAAGATGCGAGTTGGAACCGCTCTTCAAAAGCCCAAATGGAGAGACAGGAGTTTTGGGATAGTGTGAAAGATCTTTTGAACAAATGCAACAAAAATGAAAGGATCATAATGCTAGGCGATTTTAATGGGTGGGTGGGAGTGAAGCGTGATGGATATGAGAGTGTGGTAGGAAGGTTCGGCGATGATAGAGTGAATGAAAATGGGGAAAGTCTGCTTGAAGTGTGTTTGGAGTGGAATCTTGTGGTAACAAACACAATGTTTGACCATAAAAAGATCCACTTGTATACTAGAGAAGAAGGGAACCTGAGAAGTATGATTGATTTTGTGATTGTGGATGAAAGACTGAGAAAGAAAGTGCTAGACACTCGGGCATGCCGCGGTGTCGGCATCAACACATACCACTTTCTGGTGTTAAGCCGACTAAGAGGGCTCTTTAAGCGATGGCGGCATCGTGCGCATGAACCTATTAGTGTACTAGAGCGCATAAAAGTTGAGAATTTGCAAGAGAAAGAGGTGAGAGAAGAATTTGTTAGTAAACTGACCAAGCAGTTTGATACTTTAAATGAGGAATGTGAGATTGAAAAAGTATGGAAGCCGTTTAAGCAAGGAATTGTGGAAGTTGCTATTGAAGTGTGTGGTGTAAGTAAAAGAAGAAAAGGGTGTAAGTTAAAGAATGTGTGTGTAGAGGTCCAAAAGGCAGTGTTCGAGAAGAAGAAAGCTTGGCTTATAACCTGACTGGTTGGCTACAAGAGCCAATCAAAGAATGCAAAAAGCAACGAATGAGGACGTAAGCATGGCAAGGAGTGAGTATAACAGGTTAAAAGGTGTGGCAAAAGAGGTTGTGAGAAGAAAGAAAGAGGATGATAGAGATGAATTTGATACGAGGTTATCAGACGACTTTCAGAACAACATTAAGTTTTTCTGGAAGTCCATAAGAACAGCCAGAGGTCAAAATACGACCTCGCAACTGGACAAAATCAGAAACCAGGATGGAAGTATTGTGAGAGGTGAGCATTCTAAAGACATGGAAGGAATATTTCGAAAGCTTATTTGAGAAAGAATATATACGAGCACAGGCCCCATCTGGGGACATGAATGAAGGTTGCGATGAAAGAGATATTAGTATGGAAGAGATTGTGGAAGCGATGAATAGTATGAATTTGGGAAAAGCTGCAGGGTATGATAGAATTACGATTGAGATGCTGAAAGCTGGACAGGGCGTGGTAGCTAGTCAGCTGTACCGCCTTTTTAACCTTTGCTGGAGGAGCGGCAACGTACCAGTAGACTGGTGTAAGGCCGTTATCGTACCGCTTTACAAAGGAAAAGGGTCGCAGCAAGACTGCAAAAACTACCGAGGCATTAGCTTGCTCAGTATCGTCGGCAAACTGTATGCAAAGGTTTTGATTAAGAGAGTGATGAATGAAACTGAAGAGAAGATATGGGACGTACAAGCGGGATTCAGGAGAGGAATGGGATGCATGGACCAAGTCTTTTCCTTACGAAGCATAGCCGAAAAATTCTTGACTCATAGTCAAAAGGTCTATTGCGCATTCGTGGACTTGGAAAAGGCCTATGATAGGGTAGTGAGGACTGAATTGTGGTCGACATTGCATATGTATGTGGTGAACGGCAGCTTGATACGAGCACTGAAATCACTCTATAAGGATTCCAGTGCTTGTGTCAGGGTAAACGGGGCTTACACAGACTGGTTTAACATTGAAAAAGGTGTTAGACAGGGATGTGTGGCTTCGCCGTGGCTGTTTAACCTATTCATAGACAATTGCTTAAAAGATTTGAAAGAGAGTGTGTTTGGATTAAAAATGAATGATTTGACCGTCAAATGCCTCCTATACGCTGATGATCAGGTTATATTAGCATCATCGGAGGAGGAGTTGCAGGCGATGGTTAATATTATGCATGGTGCTCTACAGAGCAAAGGAATGAAAATTAATGTAGATAAGACGAAAGTAATGGTTTTTGAAAGAGAAGAAAGTATGTCGGATTGCAAAGTTCTGATTGAAGAGGAAAGAGTGGAACAAGTGAAAGAGTTTGTGTACCTGGGTTCTAAATTTACGAGAGACGGAAAGTATGACTGTGATATTGAGAGAAGAGTATTAGCAGGAAATCAAGTGAATGGGGCTCTGCATAACTTTATGTGTAGCCAGAACGTATCCAAAAAGGCACGTCTGGCTGTACATAGGGGAGTTCTGGTCCCCACACTTATGTATGGTAGTGAATGCTGGGTCTGGCAGAAGAAGCATGAAAGTAGGATTAACGCTGTGGAAATGAGAAGTTTGAGAAGTATAGCTGGAGTAACTCTGATTGACAAAGTGAGAAACAGCGTGATAAGGGAACGTTGCGGTGTGGTTGAAGATGTAGTGAAAAAGATAGAGAAAGGCATGCTTAGATGGTTTGGACACGTAGAGAGGATGAATGAAAGGAGATTGACGAAACAGATTTATGAGGCAAGTGTGAATGGAAAAGCCGGTAAGGGTCGACCTAGGCGTACGTATCACAATCAGATCGGTGAACTTTTGAGGAAAGGTCACGTTAAAAGTACCCGCAACCGACGAGCGTGTGTGAAAACGCTAATGAAAGTAGAAGAATCTAAAGATGTGTGTCAGGATCGTAGCAAGTGGAAAGATGTGGTCTCTGCCTACCCCTATGGGAAAGAGGCGTGACTGTATGTATGTATGTATGTAGACTATGAAAAAATGTCATGACTTATATGAAGTTTTTCGTACTGGATAAAGTATCGAAACGAGCAAATAGTAACCATCTGATAGTAATCACCATTTGTGCAATGTCTGCCCATAACAAATGCTGTGTCACCCAAAACATGAGTTGTTAAGTCTTATATGCCCAGTGATTACACTAGCTCACAGTGAAGGTATTTTTCAATACAAACCAAAAACGTCCTGTCGTGTTAAAAACTCAAAGGTGTTTAATTTACTTATTTTCAAGATATAAAATCACATTTTACGAAAAGATTTCATTTTAACGTTTTAATGTCAAGAGGCAGTGAACCAGTGACAATTTAATGTTATGAAACCATGCAGAAAATTGATTTCCCGCAGCAAGTATTATTCCGACTTATGAAGATTAATATTTGACGGTTATACTGAATTGATAACAAATCAGGGCATGGGAATGAAATCGGTTCACATATTTAACTATATATTTGTATCTTAAATATATGAAACTCACTACTTCTTTTTGAAGAGGACAAACGTAAATAGACGTGTATCGCTTAATCTTATTGTTCAAAGATTTAGGAAAAAAGATGTCTTAAGTGAATACCTGGTGGCTGTAAATTATTTTTAAAACAAGTAAAGGAACGCGGTTGTGATTATTCCCATTATTGTTTTAGAACAACAAAAATAATAGGGGTCATTGTGAGACCTTTTTTCATTCTCAGTCTATACATGTAATAAAAAACGAAAGGGAATTTAGCTTGTATATTTTATATTACGATGATACACAAAAAATACTTTAGAATTATCGCTCAAATCAAAAATATGCAGAATCATTCAAGCCTTACTTTAAACAATATAGCCTACACACCATATCATCTCTTTATATACGACGACTTGTGTACATTTGCATTTAAAAACATTCATCTATTCACAAAAATAAGAGAAACACAATCCAAACACAAGATATAAAGTAAAATTTTCCTTATCACGAATAAAAATGCTAAATAACAGCCCCTATTATATGGCAATAAAAATATGTTATAAACTACCAAAGCAGAAAAAAATTAGGAAAGTATAAGAGGCTTCTCCTGAAAACTACAAAAACATTTAGTAACAGAATGTTTCATACATTGAATTTGTCGCGCCTTTTACCCACACCGGCACAATTTGCAGAGCACAAAAAAAAACATTATTATTCATAATATTTCATAAAAGACTGGCCAGTTATGTTACCTTTTTATTAAGAACTTTAATTTAAAAATGTAACATAAGGCGACAGTAATATTTTTTTCATCGATTTGTTTCTGTTTCCCGGTAATACAGATTTGTTAGAAGTTTTATAAATTCGATAAATTCTCAATTTTATTAGTAAAAGTTATTTTTTCGTGTCAATCTTAGTTAAAATAAACTAAAAATTCCCGATTTAACACCACCAGAGATTATTAGAGCAGATGAAATGCGAAGAAATAGTCAGCCATTCATATAGAGCATGTTTGGGACTAGTTCAAGAAAAGTGTTAAATCCAGAATACCACCCCCCCCCCAATAACCTGAGAGAACTGCAAAATGCATTACTTGAAGAGTGGCAGAGCTTGTTTCAAGTTACAATAGATAACATAATTCGCAGCATGCCCAGAAGGATGAAAACGTTTGTTAGAGCACGAGGTTCCCCCTCGTTACTAGTCTTTCATTTATTTAATGTTAAAATCTTAGTAATCTTTAATTTACAACATTATTTGTGTTTCCACAAAAGAGAGATTTTTTTTATTTTGATTTATTTTAATAACGTTTCATTAAAATCTTCTTAAAGTCGATGTTAAAAGATATTTATCACTTTGTTACTTCATGTGTGATTATTATTTGTTTCAATATACACGTTATTATTTCTATACTCTACCTTTTTTAACGTTCCGCTAATTGTGCCGGTGTGTATATATGAAAATTAAGTAAGTAAGTACATATTATGAAAAGTAATTACTTTTTCTGTTTTAATATTTTTTAATGTCTAAGTATTCATTCATGTTTAAAGTTAATAAGCAACTAAATGTGAGCTGCGAATATATGTGTGATATTTAACGTCGTCATGTTAAAAAAAAAAATGTAACAGGGAGTACTTGACCCATTTGATTTGTCCGGCATACCGCATACCGGATACCGCATCGCCGTCCGCCTCACGGAACCCGGCCAAAAAGGGCGTGTCCAACACACTAAAGGCCATTGAAAAGTCACTGCCCGCGCATCCTGCGGCGCAAACTAACAAAGCTCCTCCGCCAATAATTCTACAAGATAAGGCGCAGTGGAACGATTTGTCACTATGGATGACAAATAAAAAAATTGTGTGTCCGAAGGCGCAGACGGCAGTGTAAGGTATCCGCGTATACCTAAGCACAGTCAGCGACTTCAGGGCCGTCACTAGCCATTTGCGTGGAAGGAACATCAGCTTCCACACATACTCGCTCGCGGAAGAACGTAGACTCCGCGTAGTCATTAGGGGCCTGCCCAAAGAATTGGAGACAAGCCACATCCTCAGTGACCTTAAGTCACAGGATATACCTGTGTTGGAGGTGCATCGTATGCATCACCCACACAACAAAAAGTCATACGACCTGATCTTAGCCATACTGGATTTAACTCCAGCAGGCAAACAGGTCTTAAATATTAAAAGTATTTGCGGCCTCTCAGGCCTTTCTATAGAGGCACCCCGCAACAGGGGCATCATTGGCCAGTGCCACCGATGCCAACTGTACGGACACTCTGCTCGTAATTGCTTCGCCCGCCCTCGTTGCGTCAAATGCCTCGGGGATCACGGCACCCAAGAATGCGCTCGCACGCTAGAAGCGCAAGAACCCCCAAGCTGCATACTCTGCGGCGAGATGGGACACCCTGCGAATTACCGCGGGTGTAACAGAGCGCCGAAAAGTAAGAAGCGCAGGGGAGGCAAAAAGAACGGCCGTAGGAAGGGCCCCGGGGCCCCGCAGCCTCAAACACCCGACCTAAACCGGCAACAAAGCCCGCGACTAAACTCGCGCCTAAAACAACGCCCGCGCCCGCTCCGGCCGCAGCGAAACCCGGTCCCGCTGGCGGGACTACCGGGCCGAGCAAAAGTCAGAGCGCCGCGCCGGCGCCGAACGCATGGACAAAACCGTTGCCCATGACACAAAAGAGCGCAGCCGTTTCACGGCCCGCGCCTCGAACCGCAGAGCGCAAAATTCAGGGCTCGTCAAACAACGCCGCAGATTTTTCCTTAATTTGCGGCTTCATGCGCAGTATCAATGTTGCCGAACTATCCAGCTTAGCGCGTAAAATCCGCGAAGCAAACTCTCATGGCGATGAACGACTCATGGCGACCGTGGAGCACATGAGCGTAATCGACGCGATTTGGACGTTTCAATGCGCCTAAAACATCACGCGCCGCGTCGATCTTAAACAAACTTTTAATTGTTACCAATGGCGTCCCATAAAGGTAGAATTAAATCTCGCTCTCTAACTGTCTCGTATTTTAACGCAAACGGTCTTAAGACGCAGTTAGTTGAAGTCGCGAACTTCCTTCGTGATCATGACATCGACGTTATGCTAGTGCAAGAGACTTTCTTAAAACCTAGTATGCGCGATCCTAAGATAGCCAATTACAAAAGCATCCGTAATGACAGAGCGACCGCGAAAGGATGCACTCTGATTTACTATAAAAAGTCCTTGCACTGTATCGCGCTCGATACACCCGACTTAATCAATATAGAAGCTTCCGCGTGTAGGTTAGCAATGACCGGCCACAGGCCGCTTGTACTAGCATCAGTATACCTCTCGCCATCCAGACAAATATTAGAGTCAGATTTAAAAACTCTATTAAGATCTAGGTCGTTCTGTTATACTTGTCAGAGACTTGAACAGCAAGCACGGCAGTTGGAATTCCAACGTTAATAACACGGACGGTAATAAACTGTACGACATAGCGGAGAGACTTAACGTAAACGTTATAGCCCGAAACCCCAACCAGAGTACCGACGCAATTACATCAGCAGCCGGATGTTCTAGACGTAGCAATTATTAAGGACGTAAACTTAGCAATAGACTATATAGTTATGCTTCACGAACTCGAGTCGGACCACCGTCCGGTCATTTTTAAGCTGGGCCAGCCAAATGGTGAGGTCCCTCAGACCAAAACCATTGTGGACTGGCGTACCCTCGGAGTCAAACTCGAGGCTATGAGCTCTCAGCACTTAGACGAAATTCCGGATACTATCGACTCGCCAGAGGTAGCCTGCCGAGCGATAAAATCTTTTTCTACTCATCTCAAAACAGCCGTCGGAGAATCCTCCCGAACAGTTACGGTGTCGAGCGATCGACGCTGTAACCTGCCGGCGGACCTCCGTCGCCTGATTAGAGAAAAGAATCGCGCAGCTAAAGCGCACGATAGATATAGAACCGACGCAAATATACTCAGACTGCACCTCCTACAAAGGGATATTAAAGAGCGCTTATCTGAGTATAATCAAGACAGCTGGGACACTATGCTTGGAGAAATCGAGCCGTCGCATACTGCCTACTGGCAGTTGGCACGATCTCTCAAAGCAGAGCCGGTCTCACCCATGCATGCATACAATTCGCTCGCCTTCGACGACAGCGAAAAAGCCGAAGCCTCGCAGGCAGTCTAGAGAGCCAATGCACTCCGTCTCTCGCGCCTGTGGATCCCGACCATTTGCAGCAGGTGGCCGCGGAACTCGAACGCAGGGCTGCCATACCACCAGTGGGTGAACCACTGCCTCCAGTGACTCTCGAAGAAGTCACTAAGATAAACAAAAAGCTTAAAAACCGATCCGCGCCTGGCCTCGACGGCATAAACAACAGGGTGATGAAAGCTCTAACTACGCCGCTATTGTGTCTGTTAGTTACTATTTTTAACGCGCTCCTCTCCAGCTGCTCCTTCCCGGACGACTGGAAGGAAGCCGATGTTATAGGCATTCCGAAGCCTAACAAGCCTAGGAACATTCCGTCCAATTATCGCCCAATAAGTCTCCTCAACTCGATGGCTAAGATTTATGTGCGAATTATACTCAGTCGATTAAAAGACTATGTCCTTACTAATAATATTCTTCCAGAAGAGCAGTTCGGCTTTCGCCCCGAATACTCGTGTACTCATCAAGTGCACCGCTTAACGATTCAATTATCGCCCAATAATTCTCCTCAACTCGATGGCTAAGATTTATGAGCGAATTATACTCAGTCGATTAAAAGACTATGTCCTTACTAATAATATTCTTCCAGACGAGTAGTTCGGCTTTCGCCCCGAATACTCGTGTACTCATCAAGTGCATTTTAGAGAATTTAAACGACCGCCCTAAGCCTGTAGGCACAGGGGCCTTATTTTTCGATGTCGCAAAGGCATTTGACAAAGTCTGGCACGACGGCTTGTATTACAAGTTGTATCACACTAAAGTGCCGGAAAGACTCGTGAACATCATACGAGCCTTCTTGTCCAACCGCCTATTTCGATTCCGGGTAGAGGGAACGCGCCCTCTCACAGCAGGTGTCCCTCAAGGCTCCTGCCTCTCCCCACTCCTTTTCTCGCTATATACTAGCGATATTCCTAGAGACCAGAAAGTAAATTTTGCGCTTTTCGCAGATGACACGGCCCTGTACTATTCCGACAAGCACAAGGGCCGCATAACGATTCATCTCCAAGCCGCAGCTGATCGCCTTGGCGAATGGTTCCGGAAATGGAGAATAGAGTCACGAATTCACACAATCGGCAACAATCAACTAGGCACGATCACCCAGTTCGGATTCCGCTCTATTCCCTGGGACAAGAGCGTCAAATACCTCGGGGTCACTTTAGACGCAGCAATGTCGTTCGCTGCACCACAAAAAACGTTCGAAATAGTGCGGCTTTTATCTCAAGTCGACTATATCCACTAACTTGCTCTTCAAGCAAAATGTGCTTAAGACACAAACTTCGCCTCTATAAGACTTGCATAAGACCCGTAATGGCCTACGCTTGCGTCGCTTTCGCTCACGCGACGGGCAAACAATTAAAGAAGTTACAGAGCGTTCAAAATCGATTCTTGCGAACTGCCACCGGAGCCGGTTGGTACCAACGCAACGTAGATCTTCACAGCGACTGTGAAATGCCCTTAATCTCTGAACACTTCAGAGCATTATCACGGCGGTTTTTCGAAAAAGCCGCGGTTCATCCAAACCCACTGGTGGTTAAAGCAGCAAATTACCGACCAGATAGAAACGCGACCGAACGCAAACGTCGCCCGCGAAACGTGCTAGACGACACGGATGTCTCAGCACTCCCTGACCACGCACCACGACGGGCGGTGCGCAGCAGTCGACAATCACACCGCGTACACACGATACACCCGTGTTCCAGGGCGGTTCTCACCGCCCAGAGTTACCGACACACAAGTCGACAGTCCGAATGGAGGCCCGCAGCCTCCCTCGGACGGTCATTAGACGGCTTAAAATTGTATTGAGATATTCTAAATCGCGCAAGCACGCAGCGAACGCGATACAGTCCGAATTTCGAGGTTTTTGAGTTTATTTATTTATTTATGTTTGGGTCAAACCAAACCTGGCACGCGGGCCCCTGGCCCGTGAGCACAGGATCCGATGAAGCTGTAAAAGCCAAAAAAGGCTAACAGCAATTACACAGTCCTTCCGAGATATTTGGTTACGTGGTTCGCCACCTGTCAAGTCTCGTTTCTTGCGAGGACGAAAAGTGGGCTACTATGGCGTGACTATGTATGTAAGTATGTAAAATTGCTATGAATGATTGATAATCTATATTACCGATTTCCGAATCCCCTAATATGAGAGGTACAAACACACAACTGCCCCTAGTCTTTGGCGGCCTCGCTTGTCTTGGCGACTGTAGCGGTCATGGTGACTGCGGGGCAGGGGGTGCTAAGAATCTGCGGAGGAGGAGATCTTGCTACCAACCAACGACGATTGGACCTGGTAACTTTCAATGTATGCACGCTGAGGACAGACGAGAAAATCTTGGAGCTGGAAGAGGAGGTGAGTCACCTACGCTAGGATATTATAGGATTATCTAAAGTTTGAAGATAGGGAGAGGACACGGCAATCCTTTAATCCGGTGACTTGTTCTTCCATCGGGAGGGCAACCATCTGTCGCAAGGAGATGTCGGGTTTAACGTTAACAAGTCTCTCATTGACAACGTTGTCAAGATCTGGAGTGTGTCGACTAGAGTTGTTTACCTTATACTCAGAATAACCAAACAGTATTCGCTGAAGGTCCATCAGGTATATACCTATCTCGGCACATCCTGATGATGAGATAGAGGTACGTAATGTATCAGGATATTTCAAGAACCATACATTCCTCCAAAACTCACAACACGGTGTTGATGGGAGACTTTAATGCAAAGAAGCCTATCACTTTGTTTCACTGAAATTATAGAGCCTTTAGGAGTTAATATACATTTTAGTAATAACTCAAATTAATTTTATCAAGAACTATGTGGTTACCATTCGGTAAATAAATAGTGGAATATTTTTTATTGCGGTATTGTTTTTCGAAATTGCAACGCAATATTAACTGGTTTATAATAAAATATTTAAATTAATTTATTATACCCTAAAATTAAATATTGTATAAGCGGGCATAAATTATTTTGCTATAATAATTAAAAGGAGCGGTGTTATATTGCTCCCGCCAAACTAAATATAGTTTAAGTTACAAAACCACATAAATTATGATTTACTTCCTGGAAAGCCGTCGTCATACACAGGTAACTGCCGGTTTTGGCACTGCAGCATATATTTATTTAAGTAGCAGATACAGATAATAATTATTTGCTTGGCCTTCTCAAGTCATTGTTTCTTATATTTATGAAACCATCACATATCTATACTTAGGAACCTCATTAAGAAACGGTGGTAGATTGTAAAAAAATATATTTGACAACCGAAATCTGATTTTGTTATGACAGAGATTAAACATATTTCATTTAATTTCTTTAACAAAGGCACACATTTATTCGTCTCCAGTTCCTTAAAAGACCACTGCTCGACGTATTCGCTAATCTCCACGCTTGCAGGGATTAATCATCGCAGTACCAGATGCTTCACCCTTCAAAAATCAAAAAGAAATACAGACTGGTGACCATTCTGTGTTTCTCTGGCATCTTTGAGACCGTCGGATCACATGAGGTTTTTAGGGTCAAGATATGCTGCTATATCCCTTAATTGACACCCACAGGAGGAAACGGGGTGATCATTTTCTACGAAATCGTTGAAAAGACATCTAGTATCTAAATAGAATTCGTTTAATACATTAACATAGTAAGCTAAAATACATTAATTATACAGTACTTACTCATAATTTTAGCCAATACATGTTGTAATTATGGCTAGTGTACTAATTAATCTATTAAAGAAATAATTCGTCGCACTCTTTTTTTTATAGAAGAGGGGGCAAATAAGCACGCGGCTCACCTGATTCTAAGTGATCGCCGCCGCCTATGAACATCCGCAACACCAGGAGAGTCGCGGTTGCGTCGCCGGCCTTTGAGAAAGGAATAGGCTTTTTTCTTGAAGGTCCCTAAGTCATATCGGTCCGGAAAAACCGCTGGTGGCAGCAAGTTCCACAAAGTGGTCGTGCGTGGAAGAAAATTTCTCGCAAAGCGCACAGTGGTGGAATGCCAACCATCGAGGTGATGCGGATGGAATTTGGTGCTTTGCCGCGATGTACGATGGTGAAATTCAGCAGCTGGTATGATTCCGAACAATTCCTCGGAATACTTCCAAAGTATATACGATAAAAAACGGAAAGAGACGCAACGTCTCTTCGCAAGGCCAGTGGATCAAGCAGATCGGAAAGAACCTGGTCGTCGATGATTCGAGCCGCTCTTCGCTGGATACGGTCAAATGGAAGGAGCTGGCGTTGGAGTGCCCCCGCACAGAGATGAGACCAGTATTCCATGTGTGACCAAACTTGCGTCTTGTAAAGTTGTAAGCGGTGGGCCGGCATGAAATACTGACCCGCTCTACTGAGCACGCTAAGTTTTTTTTAAGCCAATTTGGCCTTTCCTGGAAGGAATGACTACGGAACTGAACGTCACTCGATATGTCAACGCCAAGGATTCCGATACTAGCTGAGGCAACAAGGGGAGTGCTCTCAAAATGAGGAGACACGACGAAGGGTTTCTTTTTAGCGGTAAACGCGCAAACTTGTGTCTTCTTGGGGTTGAAATGGACTAAGTTCTAGTAGTCTGCCCCAGTCCTAGATTTTATCTAGCAAAATCTCGACTTCTCAGACACAAGTTTATTCCGGTACTCGTCGACGTGTTCCTGAGAAATATTAGCACGGCCGGTGTACAAGGCATCACCAGTGCTGTAGTGTGCATAGCAATGAATGTTACTAATTTGCAACATATCATTGATATGCAGAAGAAACAGAGTTGGGGATAGCTTGTGGAACACCTGCATTCACAGATTTTGAGTCCGAGCATGCACCGCCGACTTCAACCTTGATGCACCGATCTGTGAGAGAGAAATGGAGATCCGATTGCGTAATTTCTCAGGAAGCCCATAGGAAGGAAACTTCGCGAGAAGCGCTTTAAGCCAACCCCGATCAAAGGCCTTCGCTATGTCCAAACTAACTGCAAGGGGGATGTCTTGCTCTCGACCGCATCCGCTCATCGATGAGTGAGGTAGACTAGATGATCACCAGCTGAGCGACCCCGACGGAAGCCGTACGTGGCGGTCACTAATCAGCTGGTGCTCCTCTAAGTACCTCAAGAGCTGGCCGTTAATAAGATTTATAGGAGTTTATAATAATTTTTTAAGTCATTCGATATCATAACAATTTTTTTCGGGCTCAGTGTCACAATCATGATGTCGTCTAGGTTCCTAAACATCTTAAAAGAATCTAAAAGACCTAAATCTGAATTAAATCTGATACCGTAATAAACATTTTAGGCAAGTTTCCGCTGCATTGCAGTTATTTACAACTGAGACAAATGAATTGTTTGTGTAGCGCCTAATTTAGTTGCGGTTGCGTTCTCCAATTGAAAGATGAAAATTTGGTTTCTCCATCTCTTTGTCGTTAGTATATTATATTTAAGTGTCATAAGTTACTTGTAAGAATTAAAGTTTAAGACTAATTTCCGGATTTAGCTGTTTTTCTGTAGTAATGAAGCATGCGCGATTACATAACTGAAGCACCTATGATTGTAATTAAACGTACGGGTCAAAGTTTTAAAACATTAAAAATGGAAATCGAAATTTAAAAATAAAACCTATCAAAAAATTTTTTCTTTTAAACCTAACTTAATTTTTTATTTGGTATAAGGATATTTACGGTAAAAAAACACATTTTTGGCGTTGCTTTACGAAATTTTCTTAACAATAGTTAACCTAAGTCGTGAATATTTGCAGGGTATGATTTTGAGGTTGGTTTAACTGAAGAGTCTATAATATCCTGGTCTCGGAAACTTTGTTTCCGTTACATCATTTACTTAACGAAACAATTTATGTATGCATTAGTGTCGAGAAAAGTTGCAACGTTTTGAGAATATAACATCGAGACGGAATTCTAAAATTGTAACTGGCGAAGAAACATGGATTTATCAATTGATTCGGAAGGTAAGAATAATATATTGGTCTGGGTATTTAGGGATGGATAGTTATTGACAAAATTAGAAAGACGTCGAAACGTAAGTTAGAAAATCGAGGCAAATTTTTAAGTCGAAGAAGAAATCGTGCAAAATCTAAGCTTGAAAATTGGACATCAGTCAATTTAGACTTGGTGACTTGGTTCTTTGTGATTCATTATGTTGTCCTCAGCTATGAAAAAAACTATTTTTTGGGTATAATGAATTTGAATTCAGTAGTACAATTATCAGAGGTTTATACTTGAATTTCGAAGACACCGCCCACCCTTCCACAATAGCTTGAACAAGCAAACGAATATCGCCACGGAACCCCCATCAGATACCACCCACCACTATAACACTACCACTAGGCAATACATCCATCTGAATCTGATTATTACAATTAGTTGAACAACAGCCAAAGTTAAATTAGAACGGGACGGGTTGCATTGAAGCGTAAACCATGTGACTTTGAGGGATCGTATCCCGTGAATGTCGTTTTGCATTCTAAGTTTGCGTAAATCATTGTCGATGTGAGGCGCTTAGGAACAACATGACAAATCTATCATTAACACAGGAATAGATATCCCGAACAGGGTTGTTTAGAAAGTAGGAGTTTACAATAATATTCATGCTATACTTTGGTAAGTTGTTTGTTATACTTTCATGTGAAAAAATAGTTATTATGGAGTGTAATTAAAATATTTTTTTTAAATCTTAATTAAGGTAATGAATAAAAATAAGGTCTACCGCTATAGCAGGAAACCGTCTTGGTAGGTACCACCCCAGGGCCAGTTATTCTGCCGTGAAGCAATAGTGTGCAAACATTACTGTGTTTCGTTTTGAATGGCACTGTGAGCTAGCGTAATCACTGGGTATATGAGACTTAAGAACTTATGTCTTAGGGTGATGGGCACAGTGTGGTGTCACACAGAAATTTTCTGCGTGATACAGCATTTGTAATGGGCATACGTTGCACTTACCATCAGGTGAACGTTTTTCTCGTTTCATCACTTTATCCAATTAAAAAAAAAGCGTAGCTTAGTGGTTAGGGTGCCCGACTTCGACGCCGCAGGTTCGAATTATAATTTTTTCGTATTCTAGCCGAAGCCAACATTTGTGCAGAAATACAAATTGTTGGTTTTCGGGTCTGGTGTTGTGATTGCCCCGTGTTTTTGACACTGCACCCTATCCTACCTCCGATCTTATCGCGTTACTGTTACATCGAGAGCGGGTATGTTGGGACGAGTGCTTGTGCCTCTGTGCCTCTGTGCTTGTGCGTACACTTGTGGTACTATCCACTACTAGTAGTACTCCTGCGCTGTTAATAACTTCCGGCGGTATTTAGAAGTTGTCGCCGAAAATGAAGCAGGAGGCATTATTTTTAATAAAAAATAAGTTACCAAAAGTACTAGAAGTTACCAGCCTCAATCAGCCCAAAGCCGGCCCGCGCTCTCTCAATAGAACACATCACGTGTTGTACTTCAAAACCGGGCATTAAGTGTTGTTAAATCAACGCCAGTACGCCACCAAGTGAATTGCACTGTCCCTCGATAGGGCCGGCAGTGTTCTCCAAAAACTAGCCTATTACTAGTCCACTGCTTACATAGGCCTCCCCTATACATTGCCACAAAACTTTATAGCTCTCATTTTAGGGGGATTTTGGGGGTTTTGCTATAGTTGCCTGTCACTCCATAGCGCCGGCAGTGTTCTCCAAAAACTAGGTTATATCATCATTATTTCAGCCTATTACTAGTCCACTGCTGAACATAGGCCTCCCCTATACATTGTCACGAAACTTTATGACTCTCATTTTGGGGGGATTTTGGTGGGTTTTGCTATAGTTGTTATGCTTTCCAGGCGGATTGGCAACCGCATTTTATTTATTCAGATGTTCCAAGAAGGTGCTGCTGCCCATCTTCTGGTTTTAATTAAGCCTACTAAAAATAACAGAGGATTGCCGTGGTGACTACGGAAAATCTAGAACAATCTAATTGTTTGATATCTTACGTGTATTACCTAAGCCTAATAAGTAAATCCAAACAAGAATTTTTGGACATTCTCAAATTAAAATTTACTTATTTACATGGTTTGACACGTAGAGAGGATGTATGAAAGAAGATTGCCGAAACTTATGAGGCGAGCCGTGGTAGCTCAGGGGCTAGGCGCTCGCTTTAAATTTCATTGTACGCGAGTGACCTGGGTTCGATTCCCGGTGCCGGCACCACTAAAATTGTTAATTGCAATTTTAAGTGCTGATTTACCACGTGCTCGGCGGTGAAGGAAAACATCGTGAGGAAACCTGCATGTCTGAGAGTTAAAAAATATTTCGAAGACATGTGAAGTCCGCCAACCCGCATTGGAGCAGCGTGGCGGATTCTTCCTAGCTCCAAACCCTCTCCTAAATGAGAGGAGGCCTGTGCTCAGCAGTGGGACATTAATAGGCTGAAACTTTACTTTTTTTTTATGAGGCGAGTGTGAATGGGCAAACCGGTAAGGGTCGACGTAGGCGAACGTATCACGATCAGATCGAAGTCATTTTAAGGAAAGGCCACGTCCAAAGTGTCCGCAACCGACGAGCTTGTATGAAAACACTAATGAGATTAGAAGAAGCGAAAGATGTGTGTCAGGATCGTAGCAAGTGGAAATATGTGGTCTCTGCCTACCCCAATGGGAAAGAGGCGTGACTCAATTTGCAATGTGCGTTTCTCACTTAAGCTTGAAATATACAATGATACAGTGATGTTTTCAAGCTTCGTGATTTGACCCTCAAGCTGTATGGAAATGAGCATTCTATAATTGCAAGTCATTCAATAGTAAATCGTTAAAACATTTTTGTTGTTATTGACTTAAAACTTCCGGCACATGTGCCATCAGTAAAGGATTTCTGCTACCTCCAGCAAAGCAAGTGTATCAGGTGGATCTTTAATCTAAATGAGTATCGGAATCCGAAGCGCGATATTCCGCTGTCCAACCATTTCATGTTACTCGTAGGTAGTGCCTATAATTATTAGATGGAAGGTCCCGAAGTCGATCACTTCTCTGTCTGAAGCTCATTCAGGAATTCTAAGTTTCTTTATTCTTCTAACGGTGAAGGACGACATCCCAGCTCTGTTACAAGTCGGTCATTACTAGTAACACGTAGTAGTTTAATACTTTACGTTTTCAAATTTAGTGTCGTTCTTAATTTCATAATGCAGTCGAGACTCGTTATCTTCAAAGGATAAAAATAATGATGTTCATAAAACAATACAAAGATTTTGAGATTTATCAAGAATTTTTGCATACATTTGGTATGTGTCCATTAAAATTTGCTCCGTACGTATGAGACGTACTTTATCACAAAACCTGCTATGAAAATGCAAATTTAATGGTACTCAGTACGTTATCGTTCACGAAAATGTTTGAATAAAATACGTACATATGTGTCGTTGTTATCTATTAAATGTAAAATATGTCCTTTTCCCGATTTTGTCTTTGTTAAGTAATTAACTAATTTAAGACGCATTTTTTTTTTACTGGCAGTACTGAGAGTAGGATCTTACTATCATAAAATTGACACTAACAATTCATATTTTATATTAAACAAGATCTAATATTTTCTCTTAATTTTAGATACGATTTTTTGTAAACGAGCGAGTAATTACAAGGGTAAATAATATATTCATAGAACTGTGTCTAATAAAACCATTTTGCACAAATATATTGTCATAGAAAACCAGCGTGGCGGAATAAACTTCAATTATTTTTCACTTAAAAACACGCTTCACAAACGCTCCAGATTTTAACGAGTTACGTTTGGAACGCTCTTAAAATATTTGTTTAATAATTTTCTAAAATATAAAATGCAATCAAAGTTTCATCAGTCAGAGCGATGAAATTTTTAAATATCACGAAATAAGAATAATTATGCATCAAGGAGCTCAACACATCATTATTCCTATTTCGTAATTTTGCACTTTGCATTTTGTACCTCGGTGTTCAGAATACATTCAATTATATAAAGTACACATATTAAAACAATTTAAAAAAAATTAATAAGTTAAATAAAAAAAAATTAAAAATAATCATTTAATGATGGTAATAATATGAGATCAAAAAATGAGGTCGACTTTATCATGACGACCAAACGACAGTTATTCAAAGATGTCTCTGTGATCGCTAGGGTGACAACCGGCAGTGATCACCGAATGGTATGTGGCATATTGAACATGATGATGATCTCTGATTGGTAGCATGCACATAGTACTAGTTATAAACAAGAGATGTAGCCTTCTTATTATTTTTTATCGTTGATGATATAACAGAGAATGTAATTACAAAAGAAAGAAATAGACATTAAATACTGTTACAAATATCTGGCCTGAGAAGATTTTGTTAATTAATTATTTATTTAGTCCTCTCTAGCATTAGATAGTAAGTAAAAAATTTGTGGAGCTCTCCTCGGTGTCGGATTGAACTCCAATTCTTCGCGTACTATGAAATTAAGACAAGCATCTGGCCCTTGAATCGCGTGTGCTTAAATTAATAATTAATAATCATGTATTAGTTTAAAAATTTAAAAATATTAATTGAACAGCAATGAGCGGATGATCACACACACAGTCACAGTAATGAAATTATTGTATTGTCATACGTCCATAAGACGTGTGCTAACTTTGAAATTCTTTGGACGCCTGGAAATGGATTTAAACTAAAATGAAAATTAAATAGAAAATTTTACTGAAATATTTTATTATTACATTGTCACATACATATACACATAAAGGCCAAGTTATTAAAAGCGTGTTAAAAATAAGTCACGTAAAATAGCATAATTCTAGCCTAAGTTATGTTCGGATAAATTCCAAATTATTGGATCTGTATATTTTATGAAGTTTCCATGCCTCCGATATTGCAAATGAACCCTTTGGCTTGGTATCGGATAAGAAAAGAAGAACGAATGCTTATTTGTGTCTAATTATGTGTATAATACGTACTGATAAAAACTTGGTAATAAACAAGAACTGCTACTGATTTTTTGAAAGTTACGCTTTGATAGCGTAACACATCTTAATTATTAAAAGGTATTACATATTTTGAATGTTATTTTGATCATTCTTTATTGACATTTACAAATTTATTAGCAGCCGAAATTTATTAAATAACGTTTAAAATATAATACAACATCTTCTATACATCATTTTAGCCTATCACTAGTCCACTGCTGAACATAGGCATCCCCCATAGATTGCCACAAAAGTATGTAGCTCTCATTTTAGGGAATTTTCGCCAGTAGTTGCCACGCTTGACAGGCGGATTGGCAACCGCAGTTTATTTATTTGGATCTTCCAGAAAGATACTGTTGCCCATCTGGTTTTTATTTTCCGTGTATCGATTATTTTTACGACACCCACGGAATGAAATGGGGTGGTAGATTATCTTAGGTCGCTACCAAACCTTTTATTCAATATTGATTATTTACATAATACTTATTGAATGTAATTTTTTTTAACTAGTGTATGATTTGTCAAACGGTTTTGTTTTCAAAGAAGTTATATATAAATTAAGTAATATTATAAATTTAATAATAATAATAATAACAAAGTTATTTACAAGAGATTGAAATCAATTATTAAAGAGGTGAAGGGTAGCCTATTCATCACCGTCCGCTAACAAACCGTAAGAAAAACTTAACGTTCAATTTACATCTTATTAGAACTTTAATTCGTGGCTTCAGGCATAGTGATGTTTATAACGCAGAAGAGACGAAAATGAAATGTTTTTGTAATGAAAATGTTTTATATTATATATTATATACGTATAGTTAATAGAATCTGGCGTTACTTTACGGAAATCCGTGACGTCTCATTTCCCGCGAGGGCGAAAATTGGGCTACGTGAGTAGCCTCTGCCTACCCCTTATAAGGGCCTACAAAAAGGCGTGCCTTTATGTATGTATGTTTTAAGCTTTCACGGGATATTTGGTGTCAACTCGTTTACGAAATTGAAGTAGCATCAATGCCAAATGACATCCTCCCAAATACTTGCGAGAAATGTTCACTTAATGGGACTTCGTGGACAGCACGCCATTTAAGCTTATGGGTCACCCTCCAGTATAGCCCCAATTTGGCACCATGTGACTAATTTTCATTATTTAAAAAAACGAGCTGAATGAGATATGGGCGCTAGCGTTCATGCAGGCCGTAGAAAAAATAGATATACTCGTATATCTCAGATTAGGCGGACTGGAAAAAGTGTTTCGAAAATTAGTTCAGACGCATGACACTTTAATAGATGCTGGGGAAGAATTCATTGTTAAGGTTTAATAATGAAAACTTTAACCATAGAACAATTTTTAGTTTCGCAAAAGTTTACGAGTGGACAACGTTATGTGTGTGTTTGATAAGCCGGCGACTTCGTTCGCGTAGATGTAGATTTTTTAAATATTGCGTGGGAAATATTTTATATTTTTAGGGATAGAAAGTATCCTACTCGTATGTTCGTTCCCAGGATGGAAGACAGATCCAAATAGACAGAGGGACAGAGAGAGTTGCTTGAATTTAAATATGGATTGAATTCTAGTCGAGTTGTTGAAATCTAGGCGATGCGTAAAAATATGGGAATTGCGTCCACGACCCATAGAGCAGAAGCTTAGTCACTACGACAATCGAACCTAAAAAAAGTAGCACAGACTCTAGCATTCACAATTACAATGAAGATTGATTTTAATACTTATTAACGCAACCACTATTATCCGAATAATATCGTCAATTGGATGTGATGATGTGTTATCTTGCATGTTTTATTTTTATTTGTAGACTATTTCTTAAATAAACAACAAAATTTAAGGTTCATCTTTTCTTAATAACTAACCCTAGTTGTATTTAAGCTTAAAATACACAAGGATTTATATACCTTATTAAGTTAGAATATCATTAGTTAAAATATTCAACTAATTTATGAAGTTCGTGTAAGTTGTCTTCTTCTATTGATCATAAACCTCCTTATTTTATATTATAGACTAGCTAATGCCCGCGACTTCGTCCGTATGGTTTACTTAATAATTAATTAATTCTATTTACAGAAGGAATTTAATTATAGTGACATAAAAAATAGTAAAGATAAATATTGTACAGGAAATAAATGTTTAAGTAGTAATTAATATCAATATTGCACTACTAATTTTTTTTTTCTTAAAATTAATAATACCATTAATCTAATTACATAATATTAATATTAACTGCCACTAAGAATTACTGGTGGTAGGATTCCTATGCACGTATCCATCTAGGTAGGTACAAGTTATTTTTCCGTTAGGCAGTAGTGTGCGAACATTACGTTTCGGTTTGAAGGGTACTGAGAGCTAGTGTAATCACTGGGAATATGAGACTTAACAACTGATGTCACAGGGTGACGGTCGTATTGTGGTGTCAGACAAAAAATCATGTTACCTTCTGTCGTATATCAACCCTTTGCAAGTCCACTGCTCATCTAATTTTCGCAAAATCGTACAGATCGTTGTTGCTTTTAATGAGGTTTGTCAACACGCGGTTGCGCAACGGTTTTCAATTCAACGACGTTTAAATTGTACGCTTCGGCATATATTAAAATCTATGCTATCTTAGTCGATTTTCACGAAACCCAGGAGATGATATGGGAAGGCAGATTTTCTAACGCCGCCAACAAACGTTACTTCAAATATAATACCAGTGTTCATTTGCAAAGAAGAAGATGATATTAAGGATCAAATATTTTATTTAAAAACGAAGCGTACCCTGCCCGAGGCACATTGTTTTAAGAAACTCATTACATTTGCAACGGAGAGAAGAATGAAATGCTTCATCATCTGTGCTAGCGAATTGTAAACACAAAAGAATGCTCAATATAAAAAAGTTTTTTACCCCGCCAAGACGCTCGGAGCCATTGGCTAACGATATGTAAATTGAAGAATTCTTCAGCGTTACTTATTCATGAATTGTGAATAAAAACATTATGGCAATTTTATATTAATTTTATTTTTCACATGAATGCTACATTTCTAATTTTTAAATAGTAATTTGCCGTATGGTGGCGGCTTAAGAGAATCTACCACCCCATCGCATCAAGTGGGTGACGGGCGGCAGTATCTTCCTGTAACATCTGAATGAATAAACTGCGGTTATCAGCCAGCTTGCCAACACGAGAGCTGCAAACTTTTGTGGCAAGCTATGGGAAAGGCCCATGTTCAGCAGTGGACAAGCTGAAATAAAATGAATTTATTGTTATAGATGAAAAGCCTGCTTAATGCACTTTGAAATAGTTCTTTATCTCAGAGGTCAATTTAGTTCCAGTGTCCGAATTCCACTTTAAATTTGTTTTTGTGCTGCGCGAAACATATCAAGCTGTGGGTGCTGTAAGAGCCAATTAAGGAAACGCCTAGTAAGTTGTTGTGGCTTCGGACAGGTTGCTGAATACCCGTCTTGACAAATGTCTTGACAAATGTAAATCGATGCGAGTATGTGAAATCGCCTTTATCTAGTAGTGAACTATTAACGAGCTAGTGTTGATGATGATGATAAACATACCAATAACCTCTAGGTTGCGTTTAAATTAGTTGTAAATTTGGTAATACTTTATGTTTTATGGCTGCGCTTTTTCCTTTACTTACCCAGTGTAAGAAAAAGCCCAGCCAAAGTAATAAAAAGTGGCAAGCCAAGTGACCAATATTATGAGCCAATATTATCATTATAGCCAATATTATTATTTTTTATTATCTACGTGATATATTTTTTTAACATAGCTAAGTTTAATATTACTTTTGAAATCCTTTTTTTTATATCAAAATGTTGGAAATCCTTTTGTTCCCTTGCGAGCTAAGTTATGAAAATGTGATTTGTTTTGACAACCGAAAATATTTGATCCTACGCAAATTTTTCAACTCTTTGCAACACCTTAGGGGCCGAATTTCGGGAAATGCTGATTATGTGATTTGTTACTTGTACTGGGAAAAATTTATGATAAATTTCGAGTTAATTTAATCATGAAGAGAGGTATAGCACCGCCCGCCCTCCCTCAGTAGCGAGCGCAAGCAAACTAACACCGCCACCGGGAACCGACACTAGATACGCTCCACCACTACAATACTACCACTAGGTAATATACGGTGGCATTGCTCTTTAAAAACTAGGTAATATACACCATTTCATATTTTGCATGCGAATCTTAGCCAATTAATTTTTTTTACTTCATTATAATAGATTTCCGCAAAGTAACGCCTGATTCCATTAATTTAATCAATCAATAATTTACCGTGTGTTAGCGGCTAAAGAGAATCTACCACCCCATCTCATCCCTAGGGTGTCGTAAAAGTCGACAGATGGGAAAATGAAAACTTAGAGATGGGCAGCAGCATCTTCTAAAAAATTCATCAACATCTGAATAAATAAACTGCGGTTGCCAACCCCCCTGCCAAGCGTGGCAACTATGGCAAATTCCCTAAAATGTGAACTACAATCTTTTATGGCAATCTATGATGGAATCCTATGTTCAGCAGTGAACTAGTGATAGGCTGAAATAATGATGATGATGATGAATCAATAATATTTCTATTGGAAACTTTTTAGTAGGCCCCTTAATAAAAAAGCTTTCGCTGGTTATTGATGTGACAGTGAATGCTTTTTCATCACATTGTCATTCATTTTGATGCATAAACAATAACCTAGTGTTACAATTATGGCAAACTCGGCAAATGTGTTTTGAGTAACGGAATTATATGACTATCAGTGCCAGCTCCACAGTTTGAGGTAAGATACAATTATCTAATGCAGTAGATGACTTTACAATGCCACATAGTTTATGTGTAGAATACGGACATATTTTCTTGGAAACCTAAAACAGAAACCTAAAAAGAAGAAGTTTCCCTCAAGCGCCTAAAGTTAATTAATTTCCCAATAAGTTGGCCCTATCCGTGATAGCCTTTGTCACATTCCATAAAATAACGTTAGCTGTATGAATTAAAATTCTCTTTGCCTGCCTCTTATTTATTAAGCTAATACTATAACAAAAGCGATATAAAGAATCGTAGGATAGTTGTGATTTTTGCAATTAATAAATAAAAAATATTTATATTATTTGTATGTAATTTACTATATTAATACTATTTGTTTTATAATTATCTATATAAATAAAATGATAGCTAGATTCATCGATGTCCGCACATCGTGCAAAAACTACTTAGATTTTCATCCCTTTTTTTATACAGACTTTTGGTCTTAGTCTACAAAAAATATTTCGATATTCCTATTTAATATACGTAGATGACAACGATCCCAGGCCCCAACTGTGCCTGTTCCTTTGCTACTCAGAAGAGTAGGTACATTTCTACTTCATAAAATAAATTAAATAATAATATAAATAAATTGTTGATTTAGTAAACCATGAGGAGGAAGTTGAACCATCATTAGCTAGTTTTAAAGATAAAATGATATCTTCTTCTTCTTCTTTTCAGCCTATCACTAGTCCACTGCTGAACATAGGCCTCCCCCATAGATTGCCACAAAAGTTTGTAGCAATCATTTTGGGGGGGATTTGCCATAGTTGCCACGCTTGGCAGGCGGGTTGGCAACCGCAGTTTATTTTTTCAGATGTTCCAGAATGATGCTGCTGCCCATCTTTTGGTTATTTAAAATAACTTTTGATATCTAAAATAATGTAAAATTATTTTAAATGTAAAAGGATAATAAAAGACTTGAACTGTATTGAAGGACTATAATTGGAGATATTGGCGTTGGTCTAGGTCTTTTAATGACGAATGACCAGGAAATGTTAATTATCCAAAATAAGAAATTCAATGTAATATTGGGTTTCATTTTTATCATCAAAATCCTTTATATAATTATACGTAAGAACCTTAAATAACTACCGTATATTGCATGAAGAAATAAGAATAAGCAGATTATATGAAATGCAAATCCCAAAACTGATTCTGTGAATAATGAACCCATGCTTGCGAAATCAGTGTTTAATACTGTAAGATCTTATAAAGCCGTCGTTTTTCTTTGTTAATCCTGAAAAACAGCCGTTAATCGACAGTTACATAAATGGCATCGAAACGCTTTTTACGAAAAAACATATATATCTCGTTATTTATTTATATATCGTTGGTCTTAATAAGTGAAATTATTCAAACTAAAACAAACGAGATGTGTAACTAGAACACTCTTTATATTCATATCTCACTCCAATAACTGTCATCGTTACTTTATAAGCATAAAGTTTACATTAAGATATACTATACAAAGTACTAAAAGAATATTTATTTGATAGCTTTTTCCTTTTGGGAAGCTTAATTAAAAGGCTTTGAGCCACCTTAAACACCATCACTGGTCTGGATAATTCGGGTTTAACATTAGATATCCTTTAATCAACTTTTAACTCTACCTTCAAGACAACTTGGGCGACAGATACTTCATTACATACACATACCTTAAATTTTTCTATAGGTGTGCTAAAGAATATGTTAAAAATTATTCAAAATTATTTAAAAAAGTATGCTCTGAAGCCAAGTCATTACACTTGAGCGATAAAATAAAGAAAGCATCAGATAAAATCAAAATGACTTGGAGTATTATTAATTGTGTATTATTAAATGTGTTACAAAATGACGGGAAAGTCCAGGACCGAAACCATGATTACAAAATTAATTTTAACAACAAGCTTGTGACATCTGATCAAGATGTTGCTACAGCCTTTGAAAAGTTTTTTAGTGATATTCCAATTTCCATAACCAAGCCATTAAATTCTTCTCCTACTGCCGCAGAGACATTACTCAAACAAAATGTAACTTCTTGTACAAAAGATTTTAAATTCGATATGGTAGATGGAAATGACATTCTTAATATTTTTAAAAGTATTGATTGTAAGAGAACCGCGGATCTATGGGGTATGTCCGTGGAAGTTAGAACGTCTATTATAGATATAATTTCACCTCAATTAGCCTTAATTTTTAATTCCGGTATTGCATTTGTTGTGTTTCCTGATTTGATGAAACATTGTAAAATCATACCTTTATTTAAATCTGGTAGTACATCGGACCCTGCTAACTTTAGACCTATTTCCGTACTACCAACGTTAAGTAAAATTTTTGAAAAAATTATACTTAATCAAATGTTAAAACATTTAAATTTTCATAAATTGTTTCACAAAAACCAATTTGGCTTTACAAGGGGTTGTTCTACAACCGATGCAGGTGTTGAACTTATTAAGAATATATTCGAAGCCTGGGAGAGTTCACGGGATGCCTTGAGTGTTTTCTGTGATCTTTCTAAGGCCTTCGATTGCGTTCATCATGAAACACCTATCAGGAAACTACATCACTACGGTATAAGAAATTCTGCACTTCAACTTCTAATTTCATATTTGAGTAATAGAACGCAGACAGTAGTTATCAATAGCAAGAGTTCTTCCGGATCAGTAGTATCTATGGGTGTCCCGCAGGGTTCGATTCTCGGCCCATTTCTATTTCTTATTATTTTTTTTATTGTATAAAGTGACGAAACGAGCAAAACGTTCACCTGATGGTAAGTGCAACGACCGCCCACAACAAATGGTGTGTCACTCAGAATATTTCTATGTGACACTACACTGCGCCCGTCACCCTGAGACATCAGTTCTTAAGTCTTAAATGCCCAGTGATTACGCTAGCACACAGTGCCCTTCAAACCGAAACACAGTAATGCTTGCACACTACTGCTTCACGGCAGAATAACTGGCCCTGGGGTGGTACCTACCTAGACGGATTCCTGCATAGGAATCCTACTTAACTACTTAATGACTTATGACTTGACTTACCTAGTAGGGGACAACCATGATATAGTGTTATTTTCTTTGATTTTTAAGATAAAACGTCAACTTTTATTATATGACGAGGTGAATAATGCTATTTCAAAATTAGTACATTGCTTTAACGTTAATAATTTGCTTTTAAACGGCAATAAAACAAAATGTATTAAATTCACAACACCAAATGTTAAACAATTAGATGTAAGTGTGCTTGTGAATGGGGAAGAGTTGAGCCTTGTGGAAACTGCTGTCTTTCTTGGAATAACTCTTGACGCAAAACTTCAATGGAGCCCCCATATATCTAAACTAGCAAGTAGACTTATCTCTGCAGCTTATGCTGTAAAAAAAATTAGGAATTTGACTAACGTTGAAACTGCTAGATTGGTTTATTTTAGTTATTTTCATAGCATAATGTCTTATGTTATTTTGCTATGGGGAAATGCAACTGATGTAGAAGTGATTTTTGTTTTGTAAAAGAGGACCGTAAGAGCTATTTATAATCTTGGTTCTAAAGTGTCTCTTAGGGATAAATTTAAAAAAAATTAATATCTTAACCTTGGCCTCTCAATATATATTTGAAAACGTTTTGTATGTACACAAGAACATAAACCAGTTCACTAAAAAAAGTGACGTTCATAATGTGAATACCAGGAACAAGCACAAATTAATTATGCCAGTTACCCGACTTCACAGAGTCAGTAACTCTTTTATGGGGCAATGTATACGTTTTTACAACAAAATCCCAGAAAGTGCTAAAAGTCTTTCAATCAAAAAGTTAAAATTTTATATTAAACAAAGACTTCATAAAAAGGGTTATTATAATGTTAAAGAATACATAGATGATGATAACCCCTGGGAATGAGGTGATCGCCGCCAAGCCATTTCTACATCTTTATAATACTGCTGTTATTGTACATTATTTTAAAAATGACTTAAAAAAAAAGCCCGCTGGGTTTCTTACTGGTTCTTCCCAGGACAGAGGCATTATTGCGAACCAATGTAGTTTAAAGAAAGAAAAAAAATTACTTTCAATAAGTATTATGTAAATAATCTATATTGAATAAAATTTTATTCTATTTATTCTATTCTGAAGCTTTCGATCCTATTATAAGTATAATAAAAACAACACTAGTCCCCTGTGATGCGATTAGTTCTTATTGAACTCCACAGGTTAAATAAATGTTAAAGATGAAAGTGTCTGTCATATTTGCCGGAAAAATGAAGGAAAACTATAGGTAAAGTGAAAGATAACATTTGTATTGTACTTAGGTCCGCTTTCAAGGTTGATTTTATATAATGCGATGTGTTCGCAATAAATTCTCTAATATTAATATCTACAGCTCATAAATAGAAAACAAAAAAAAAAACTGTCTGTCATATAAAACAAAGTTTTTTAATTAGCTAATTCTTATGAGATAGTTGTAAAAAGAAATATTAGAAATGCTATTCATGATTTTTTTACTACAAGATGAAAACGGCAGACTGGTCTGGAAAATACTATAACAAGGTAGAAGAGCAAACATCAAATACGTTTATAGAATGATTCAATACATGAAAATAGGGACCACATAGTTACCTCAAAAGGAAAACATTTTATCTTATGGTTCTGCTACTGAAGTGGCAACAATGGGAACAGTAAAACTATAAATAAATCGTATGTCCACTTATTTTTCGTGCCTATTTTTCAAGGTTTTTATTACCTCGTTTTGTCGTCTGTCTGTGTGTCTGTTCGGTACAAGTTTTGAAAAGTTTAGCTAATAGTTTGTTTAGCAAAGTTTGCCTGCCCGATTCAAATTTTGCATTCTATTTTAATCTAACTTTTAACTTTTTAGACCGTTTTAAAAAATGGGCTATATTAAAAAACTGTTTTAATTTTAAGAATTAATAATTATTTTAATTAGATCGATCTAATCGATCAATCTAGCTCCTTTATCAAAAAAAAACTTCCGAATGTTTACTGCGCATAGATTTTTCGGAAATTTTAGATTGAAAATATAGTGTAGAAGTAAAATCTGCCCACTCTGGTGTATCGAAGGTACAGTTGTCGCTACACATTTGAGTTTACAGTACGGAGTTTGAGACTCTAGATAATTATTTGACGACAAAGTGAACTTGCGCTGTTTCAGAAAACTTGCGACACGACCCAGTATTGCCTACTTCAAGCTTGTCCTAACTAGAATTAAAGAAATAAATTCAGACATAACAGAATTACATATATTAAGTGATGGTCCACACAATATAGGAATAAATTATAGATTTTCTATAAACTAAGTAGAGTTGAATGGCACTGTAGTGATCCTGATAGAGTATTTGGGTGAATCAGAAGACTGTATGGGAATTCTGATGTATTCTGATTACAAGAGAATCCCGGGATTCCTTTATCTTCAAGCAGAGAAAGTGTATCTCGAAGAAATGAAGTTATACTTGGTGCTTGTACAGTTTCACCAATTTCATCCGCCACATCAGAATGTCTTCCTTTAAAATGCTTAAGTTTTTTTCCGATCCAGTGCCATTTCCCCCCCCCCGCTATCGGCTACTAGATGCTCATTCTTTGCATCATATACAGATAGGCAAGAAGATTGATAGATAGATATTTTGAGTATTTTTGTTAGTTATTGTAGTAATTGCTTGATTTCTTAATCAGCTGCGCCCCGCGGTTTTGACCGGTGTAAAGTAAGCCGATTTCATGACTGCGTCGTACCTTCGGTCTTTCTCGGGAATGTTTGGTTCTCAGCATGTGGCTTCAGCTTCATCTTCAGCGTTACGCCGTTAAGATGAAGTTTGATACGCTATAACGTTAACGGGCTATCTAATCGAAATATAATTTTTAAAATTGGATAACAAATTTGGAGGAATTAGCGCGTGCAAACTTATACACTCTTTAGCTTTATTTTAGTAGTAAGATGTTTTGTTTTACTGCCAGGCAAGTGGTGAATCCGCATTTAGCTGATACACAACAATTTTAGTTTTTCCGGCACAAAGTATTGAGTTCAGGTTGCTCGCGTAGGAACTACAAAATTTAAGGCCCTGTCTGAAGCATCAAATACCAAATCTATATTTTTTTTTCTAATTGAAAACATTAAATTGACTTATTTCCATTACAGGAGCAACTAACAAACCGAACAAAAGAATCAACGTATTATGTCGTAGTGTGCATACAAAAATTATGATTATTGCAGTTTTTCCTTAGTAAATGTCCCGTCTTTTTTTATCAAAACTTTTCCAGTACCATAACGAAAAAAACAAAAACGAATTACGCATACACGTCGTCCGAATTATGAGTTATGGTCCTGAGTTCATACACAAATCTTATAGTAAAAGAGCATAGCAAAATTTATCTTTTCCTATGAACCTTTCTCAAACTATTGTGAACAAAAAAAAGATTAGCCAAATCGGTTCAGTCGTTCTCATGTGATGCGCTTAACAACGAACAACATTTAATTTTTATTAATAGGATAATAGATTTAATTTCCTTCTTTTGTTTATTGTTAACAAAAAAGTAATATTATTTGTAGTTTCTGTTGAAAAACCTGATATTTTTTAAGAATAAATGTGTCTTCTCTTTTGTTTTATTTTTAATACCATGCAGATAAGCATACTGCAACTGATGCGTTTCAGTAAAGCTAGATATTTTCTGAACTATTTTTGTTGATTAAAACCACAATTTTTATCTTTTCTGTCGATTTTTCTGCCGACTTCTCGGTGGCAACAAAAATAATTAAGTGTTTTTTTTTGTTAATGTTTCTTGTGTTGTTATAAAAATATTATGAATGTGGTCTCTCTTATATAGGACAAAAAAAGATCTATAAAAACCAGCGTAAAAGTTAATAGCTGACATGAAGCATCGACGCTCTAGGAAGCAGTTGCAGTTTGTGACCATGTTCTGGATCACCTTTACCATTACATCAGATATGATAGACCACAAATCCTCAAAACTAAAGAGCACCGATTCATACCAAGGATGATTCGCGAGACTATTGATATTAAAAAACATTCTAAAATCGAGATAAGTTTGTTGGGTACCACCGCCTTAGGATCCTATAATTAATAACATTAAATCAAAAACCCAGTATATCACTGCAAGTCTCCGAGACACTGTAAGGTTATTTTGGGTAGATCAGACCAAAAATAATAATTAAAAAAAAAGTCTGCCGTGAAGCAGTAGTGTGCAAACATTACTGTGTTTCGGTTTGAAGGGCACTGTGAGCTAGCGTAATCACAGGGCATATAAGACTTAAGAACTGATGTCTCAGGGTGATGGGCACAGTGAGGTGTTAAACAGAAATGTTCTGGGTGACTCAGCATTTGTTATGGGCAGACGTTGCACTTACCATCAGTTCAACGTTTTGCTCGTTTCATCACTTTATACAATAAAATCAACAATAAACAATGAAATCAGAACATCTGTCAGTCCCTCCGCGGCCATGGGTTCTGTAAAGCGCTCGAAACCTGGGGTTATAAATAGTTAAAAATTAAACGCGATAAAATCCGTAAAGTTCGTTTTATTAATTTTTTTTTGGAATTTAAAACTGTGATTTTGATGCTTGTGACCCGATCATATCCGAAACGGTGAATTTGTTTATTTACTACTCTAAGATACGTTTTGACATCCTCCTCGATTTTCACACAACCAAACCTGAGAATCAACAACGTGTCATCATCATCATCATTTCAGCCTACTATAGTCCATTGTTGAACATAGGCCTCCCCCATAGATTGCCACAAAACACGGTCCTGAGCCACCTATATCCATCGACTTCCCGCAAAATCGTGCAGGTCGTCGTTCCATCAAGTGGGGGGTCGTCCATCACTGCGTTCGCCGTTACGAGGTTGCCACTTGAGAAACTTTCTTCCCCAACGGTTATCGGTTCTCCGAGCTATATGGCCGGCCCATTGCCACTTCAGCTTGCTAATCTTTAGGGCTATGTCGGTTACTCTAGTTCTGCTGCGGATAACAACATCATGCGGCCTGCAGTGAAGGACCACGTTTTTTCGGCTGAGATTCGAGCGCCGGATCCGCGGCGTAGAAGTCAGGTATTCTGACCACTAGGCCACGCGGTCGTCTATGTTATATATAATAAATCACAAAACTTGACGGATCAGCTATTTATTAAGTATAAACATAAGAAGTAAAAAACGTAAACAGGACAAAAAACATTATAACAGCGAGTATCAGTAGAAGTACTAAATTAACAATACATATCAATTATTTTTCTACATACATGAAAGAAGTTTTATCATAGATGTGATAAAAGCGTTCTTAAAAGTATTATTGTTATAGTATAGAGTTTTAAAACATTTCTTTATATAAGTAAAGCAATAGCTATAAATAAATGTTATACTGCTCAGTACAGAGAACTTCAAATTTTCTTCACCAATATTAGCTCAGAGACCAGGCCTTAAAATTTTAATAGTACGAAAGTGACTATAGTTTGATCCCCGGTGCCTGCATCAGAGTTTCTAGATCTCTAGAATTGTTATTATAAGTGCTGATTTACCACGTGCTCAGCGCTGAAGGATAACATCGTGCGAAAACCTCATGCAGGTTTTCTCACAACATAAAAGGTGGAAAGACGAGTTAAAGCTTAATGCGGGTTATTAACTGAAGAAGAGCCGGGAAGCAGTGGAAGATGTTAGAGGAGGCCTTTGCCACGAGGCGCACTGAAATATGAGACATTCTGCAACTACACTAAAGATATTGCAACATAAAAAGAAATGTTCTGGATAAAGGGTTTTTAAATTAAAGGTTTTTGGGATGAACCACATTAGCTCAGAGATCGGACGCAAGCCTTCAGATTTATAGTAAGATGCCTATCTTCAATCTCTGTTACCGGCACCACAAAAATTGTTTATTGCAATTTTTAGGCTTTTTTAGATCCGATAGGGGAATTTGTAGTTTTATATCTAGTGTTACCCTTTCTAATAGCCCCATCCTATTCTCTTACGACACAGAAAGGAAAATTTGATTATTTCCACGATGCTATTTTATATATATTTTGCATAAAGAAAAAATGTAGCGTCTTAAACCCAATAATATGTGATCTATATATAGCCTAACTAATAAAATGGAATAAAAAACTTAGTAATGCCAGTGAATGTATAATTTGCAGCTTCAGTTTATTCTTCAAACTTAATTTCAACTACCGCGATGAGCTAACTAGTAAAATAAACGAACTCCGTAGTAACATACCGTTACCGATTTCAAGTAAGCTAACTTAGTAAGTTGCTGAAATTGGATAAATAGTAAATCACTTATTTATGTACAAATTTACAATAAAACCATAAAGTATATAACTGTACATGATTTTTTTTAAATATTTATTAACTTTGTGTAAAATATTAGAATTTATTTTAGCAGTCCTTGTGATAAAGGAGAAATTTTGCTGAGGGGAAACGTTTTTTTTTAAATGCTTTATTATAACTATAATAAAGCATTCAAAAATTTTAAGAGATCTATGTATTACGTTCTAATGATAATTTTCCATGATTACGTATATATTTTAATCCGTCGGTAGGTAGGTACTACCCCACGGCCAGACCACAGGGTTTTGGAGCTAGGAAGAATCCGCCACGCTGCTCCAATGCGGGTTGGCGGACTGCACATGTTTCGAAATATATTTTTTTTATTTCTCAGACATGCACAATGTTTTCCTTCACCGCCGAGCACGTGGTAAATTAGCACTTAAATTTGCAATTAACAATTTCAGTGGTGCCGGCACCGGGAATCGAACCTAGGTCACTCATGTACTTAAAGCGAGCGCCTAGCCCCTGAGCTATTTAAATGTGTATATATGTGCGTGTACGAATGTATCTAAAATATTTATTTATTTTTTGTTATTATTATTATTATAGAATAGATTCTTTGTTTACGTTTTAGTACTTTTTGTTAGATTACTGTGTTTTCTTTTTTTGGTTTGATTTTGGCATCCACTACATCTTTTCTACTCGACCAGAAGGTACGCATAGACTGGTAGAGAATGCCTTGTAGCATTAAGTCCACCTTATTGTACATCATTTTTTTTATTGGATTAAGTGATGAAACGAGTAAAATGTTCACCTGATGGTAAGTGCGTCTGCACACTACTGCTTCACGGCAGAATATCATGGCCCTGCGGGGTACCAACCTAGATTAATTCCTGCATAGAAATCATACCACCAGGCTCCTTACATTCCATACACGTAATGTTGGCGCCAACTTAATGTACTAGTCAATAATTAGCCCATGATCTTTGACTTTCGTAGAATAAGGAACAGTTACATTATTAAAAGTTATAGGAGGAAACTAATTCCAATCCAGCTTCGTCATGCGGCGATGACTGCCAACTATAATGGCTCGACACTTTGATGGATTTACCTCAATACCAAACCGTTTCGACCAGTCAGATATTCGGTTTAGATCACAATTGAGGCTATTAATTACTTCACAGATTCGTGTGACTTCAGCCTGAGCATAAATTTGTAAATCATCAGTATACAAATGATACGAGCAGCGAATGTGGGTCGTAATTAGATTTATAAAGACCGAGAACAAGAGACCTTTTGATAAGAAAGGGAGAATTAACATCGGCCAAAAGTGACAGAAAGAGGTGGGATTATTTATTTTGGGAAGTGGGAGAACTAATGCTTTTCACCAAAGTGAAAGGAAAACCCATAATTAATTATGTGAGTAATAATAGGACTAACAAACCTGAGAATAAGAGTAATCATAGTCCTACTCACATCATCGAAACCTGCTGCCCGAGACTCAATGCAAGAAATTGACGTTCTTATATCCTCATCAATAACAGGAGAAAAGTTAAATGTACAGTTGTGAGACTGTGGTAAGGAAAGTAGAAAATAAATTGTACGGGATTTAACAGATTATATAATGTATCCGCTATCCGCTAATTACTAATTTTTGATTTATGCCTTGTGTTGGCTGGAAATTTACATGTTTTATCTGCTGACTTACCACGTGCTTATCGGCAAAGGTAAAATATTGCCACGACATCTGCACATATGTCAGAAATGTAAAAATATAAAAATATTTTTCTCTATAAACTCATACTTTCTTGTTTTGGAAGATATTTATATCTTACCGCTTAATTGCAAATACTCTGGTTGTATGGATATTGGTTGCATAGGAAAGGATTTATTTCTAAACTAATTAATTTTAATCTGTTTCTATTTAATTTATTTTAGTTTAATGAACTAAATTTCATTAAATTGAGCGTTATTTGCTAAGTATAAAAAGAAAGTACTAGATAAACCGATATTTATTCTTATTGAGCGAAAGGTCGTAAAAATAAAATGCTTTTATAGCTGACGGTTTATAGTCTTATTTTCAAGAAATGAAGCTGTTGAACTCAATGAATGGAAATCCTTCGTGCATTTATTACCCAAAATCTAATTTTAATGTTCAAATTAGCAGCGAGAATATTAAATTAATTGGTAATATTTTAGAGTTTAGTATGACATACATCGTATTGTTTAGTTCTAGTTACATACTGCTTTATTACACAGTCTTTATGGTAAATACTTTATCAAATATTTAAAAAGACGTGAAGAAAGACTGATGCCTTCACGCAGTCGCATTTTAGCCTTTTTTTATGAATGTGGTCATTTGTAACAAATACGTACAACACAGATACACATATAACACAGACTAAGTATAAGTGGTCACTGTGGTCAACGCTTAAGTTACCTCAGAATATTGTCCCTACCAGATCGTCGGGAACTACACGAGTTAGTATTTGTAAAAAAAATTGTTAAAATTTCAAAGCTCAAAATTTCGTTCCCATATAATTTGCCCAGGACGTAGAACCAATGTCGGAAGGCAAGCATCTGTCTCCCGTATGTGTATTCGTTATAATGAAATTACGATGGCGTTGCAAATTCTAGAGATATTTGACTTCCTTCCAAAATTTAAAAGCAATGTATTGCTTTTTAAATTGTACTGGCCTGAATGAACTTCAGGTTTTTTTTCTTACTTACTTTAATAAACAGTTATTATAGTATGTATAATGTTTGTCAGCATCCACAAACAAGTTGGTTACTCCTATAATTTGTTTAATATATCAGAACATTGCTTTTTTAAACTTCTTTTGAATGTGCTTTATACTTACTGTTATATATATATTATATATATTATAAATAAATAAATAAGTTTATCAAATTTTAAGGTAAAATCAGTAACCCGGATACCACAGTATCGGGTTGCTCGGCTTAAGTTTGTATAAGTTCTTCATTTTACTGATTCGTTCGAATGACACATATAAATATTCAAACAGAACGTAGTTGATTGGTGAATAGCGCCCATTTTGCCAAATAATGTGAATGCGCGACGCCGTTAATTGCAACTTTAATATACCATACCATTTCATAAACTTCTTTCACTATGCAAGCAAAGCAGTAATATGAATGTACATACATCGAATTAAAGTTGTAGATTTCATATATTTTCCGACCAAAACTACAATAAAGACCAAAAAACATAACTGTAATAAACTTAAATCATGTTTCTTTTTGTGTAAGCTGCTGTGGCAAAACCTATCTCAGTTTCGTAAACAAACTCAATCTATGTAATACAATAATACAGTAACAGATCTCTCATACCTTAGACAACGCTTCCAGTTACCGTTCATTCGGGCATTCTTTTGGTTTACTAAAACCAAAAGAATGCCCAAGATGGTAACTCGAAACGAGCACACAGTCCACGTGTTTATTATTGTTTGTTATATAATTAGTGGTTTGTTATGCAGGCAGTGAACATTAGACAGTAAACTTACAGTGTTTTTATACTACTGTACGACTATTCGAGTATTCTGTGAAATCGTGAAACTTCTTCTCTGTGTAGGACAGCTAAAATTTTCAGTGGTAGTCTAACACATATTATAGGTCTGCCATATTTATGATTGTTGTTGCGCCAAAATCAACATTTTACTGGCATTATTAGTAACGGTAATGGTATGCACTTTAGAGTCGGCTTTGACGATGCCCTCGGGACAAGAGAAGCGAAATTTATGTATTAGTTGCTATTTTTTATAATTCAAACCAATTAACAATAATTCGTTTTACATGTTATATGATAATTTTCATGAAAACAAATAATGTAGGAATAGTAAATACTAGTTCTACGATTATTCCAAGCTACTAATTTTTTGGAATTTGACATTACATACACAAGAGACATTACGAACATAATGATAATTAGTTGTACTATATAGTAAAAGCTTATGTTAAATATCTTCTGCTTACTTTCAATTCTTGATTATTATTTGAATAACTGTAGGTAAAACAATTTAACAATCCAGTAGTTAAAATTAATGTAAATTAACTCCCGTGTTATATCACGGCGCTATTACTCAAATATTCCTTTGTTAAGTTACAATTACTTACTACCATCGAATACGACGCTTGAGTTAAGCAATCAAAATGTATAAATAATGACGATTAAATGACAATTATATGAGTCTACCAGACTAGAGGGAAAATATACATATGTAGAACTAATAATAATCTTTTTGTCTCCTATAGTTCTAATTTATTTTCGAGTATTCTTATTTTTGTTGATTTATAGGTTTTTGACGTTATTTTATTTCACCTACTGTACACCACATATTTATGTGTCTGTGACAAATTCCCATGTTAGTAGGCACACTTTTCATTCTAAACATCGTTTATACCCACATTAGGATCTTCTGTATCGTGATTGCGTTTAACAGACAAAGATAACACAATGCACAACACAACAAGACTGGATAACCAATATTTTGTGTTTTAACACAAATGTTTCGTATCCAGCTACCGCGGCATAGAAGGCAGGTATTCTGACCACTAGGTCACGCGGTCGTCGAACATATACTATACTTGATGGTAAAGGATTACCTGTGTCCCACAGACACCTACATCCTTTCAAAATATCCCTAAATGCCTCTGTATTTTCATTAATAGAATATAATTACTTTTATATTATGTAGTTCTTTTAAATGAATTTGACTTTATATACATATACATTTTTGACATTACATGAAAAATATAATAAATTGCAAGACACTTGTATCTATGTAAGTGCTTTCACTTTACACACGTAAGTACCTAAGTGTATTGAAAGACGTTGAACGTCATTTTATTTAACTACACAGGTTCGTAAAAAATACCAATGTCTTGGCCAGATAGCCACTTTGCTACTTTGAATTTTAGAAATCTAAACTCTATGTGTAAGGCACGACTGTACATAGAGGAGTACTAGTTCCACACTTACGTACCGTAGTGAATATTGGGTGAAAGTGACCCAACATTCGCTTCCGTAAGTGGTAAAAGTTTGAGTGACTTTGATGGACAAAGTGAGGAACAGCCTGATAACAGAATGTCGCGGTGTGGTAGAAGAAGTAGTGACAAAGATAGGGAGAGGGATGCTAGGCTTGGACACGTAGAGAAAATGGATGAAAGAAGATTGACGTGAAAGATTTATAAGGTGAATGTGAATGGGCTAGCTGGTAAGAGACGACTTGGTCGAACGTATCACGATCAGATCGAAGTCGTTTTAAAAAATGGCCACATCACACTAATGAAAGTAGAAGGAGCGAAAGATGTCTGTCAGGATCGGAGCAAATGGAAAGATGTGGTCTCTGCCTATTCCAATGGGAAAGAGAAGATAATATATGTATATTATTTACGTATTTACTATATTCGTGGTGAACTAGATTTTTTTTCCATTGAAATAAGAAATCGATTTTTATAATGTTGGATTTGTTGAATTCGTCTCCGCCCCGAATAGCAGAATAACTATTAAAATATCGAAAAAAAAACACGAAAAAACACACTGAATAAAATTCATTTTCGTATAAATTTTCCGTATACAACGCCATCTTATACTATTTTGTAAGCATGATAGTCCTGTGACAAGAAATACTTTTTCTTTCTTTCTGTTTTCTTTCATTATACTCAAACAGCTGATTAAATTGCGCGGTCCTTTCATGGCTTACTATTGAGTCAGCTATGCAGACAGGCGCCGCGATTTATCAGCATTTTTTTTGCGAGTGTTAACCAATTTTCCTTCAGTTTTCGACCGTTATTGCATATGTGAGTCAAACGGTCAGTTGCTTCGAAAAGGTTCACTTTGTGAGGTTATAATATTTTTGACTGATAATTGATTCATTATGTAACTTTGAATTATATGACCAATTTTCGTGTTATTTACATTGCCGGGAGGCAGATTCAAATTTTTCACACCGAAGCCATGATGCAATTAGACTTCGCAACATTGAGAATCAATTAACTGCAGATCAAAATTACAACACTTCGCGTTGCATACATGATAGTTGATAGTTCTACAGCAATTACCGTGCATGGTCGATGGCAAGAGGAACATACGTTATCTACGAAATTTGACGACGGAGACTATCACTGGCAATGATGGTTATCCAACGTATCATCGTCGACTATAACGGTAGGGATTCGCCGCAGTGCAGTCGTTGCGTTAAAACGATTCCGATAGAAATACTATCGGACCGAAAGTACTCATCGGTTACTACGAGGCGCTACCTTGCAAGCGTCTAGATAGTTGCCACCCGCGTCCGTTTAAGAATACAGCATGGATTTCACCACTCGTCGCTTCGGTGCAAGCACCCCGTGCTGGCCCTCTAGTGGCTTTCGAAACCTGGTTTGCGGTAGTTGCCAGGCATTGGAACGCGGGGAATAGCTGCAGGAGTGTTCTTCGGTTGATGCACAACTCTGCATACCAGAAGATGAGCAATGGGTGCCAAAAACAAACTCCGCATCGGGGGCTCAAGTCCTCGATTGACAACGTCAAACAAAGACGGGAGTGAGATGATGCCGATGACATATTACCATCTTTTCCATTGGAGTTATTTAACTTGAGCGACCTCTCACTGAGGGCTCAACGTGAACACCAACTGGGGATGACGCGGAGTCTGAAAAGGCTAGAGCTGAATGTCCCAAAGTATGCAGACTTCTTCATCCAGTTTGATCTGATCAAATGTTTGTCTGGTCATTTATGGCCTCAATATCATCGTAGCTAACTATAGCACCCCAATGCCCCGCACGTTTTAACGCTGCGGCGAGTGATACTACTGAGAGGGGCTTTCGCTCAGGACAGTTATCCGACGCCCCTCACGGGGCGTAAGAGACGACTATTGTGGCCACTAGCACATCGTTAATATTATCCTAAAATTTAAGTAGAAACCCAAATAAGCAAATTACAAAATCCGACCCGGTTGGTGACGCTGTAGTCGTGTAAAGTTGCTGTAAAGTTTCATACTTAAATGTAATTCAGAAATCAAACTCATCGCGTCACATACCGGTACGGGTAGGACGACGTCTGCCGGACCACTAGTTGTTAATTAAAGAATAACCAATGTAGTTCTGCAGCAGCCAGCCTTTTGAATTTCTGCGAGTAATCTTAGTTGGATTCCAGCATCACTAAATTTGCTATTAATAACTTGAAATGCTGTTATTACATGTCCGCAAAGTAAGTTATATATCATAAGGACACCTGTATGTCACAGAGAAAACATTTCGACGACATTGTCGGATTCGCCAACCTATATCTGTACTTTATATTATATATATTAGTAAAGATTCTTAGTAAATCTGTCCGAAGAATACCTTAGTCGTCTATTCTACTCTGCCGGCCACTTATCGGCGTTCCTCAACCGAAAACAAAAATTGATATATCAATAAATGTTTATATTCAGCAGTAGGCACAGATACCTATTGTATATATTTATTATGTAACGAAGTCAGAACAATTGAAGCTCGCAATAATAAATGCAAATGTTACGAGCTCTCAAAACTGAAAAAGGCAAGTTTGAATAAGCGCTCCTGGAAAATTTACGGTGTTTAACATTTCACGCTATTCCATAATTTTTTTTGTGGCTTACCTATGTAAATAATATGAAAGTCAGTTAGTCACTTTGTTTATACGTAACAATTTTAATAAGTATATTGCAGTGAATATTGTATGTAATGTAAATTTTAAATAAATCACAAGACGTCTGGTGATTTCTTTAAGATTTACATTTGTGTGGATCCATTATAACGGAGAAACGTAAGCGTATCAAAATAACTCAAAAGCTTTCATTATAAAGTTATTTAATTTAAAAGTTAATAATTTTATAATACCCTTTTGTTTAAGTCCGCCGACTCTCCCCGGCTCCAAAACCTTCTCAGTCTGTTATTTTTCATGTTACAAATCGGGGCTAGATTTCCAATATCAGTCGCCAATATAAACTATTAGAAATTATGTTTAGTGCTGATTTACTACGTGCTTTTCGAAGTAAGAAAACGTCCTGAGGAAACATGAATTTCTGAGATATAAAAAACATTTCGATGACATCTGATGGCCGAAGCAGAGAGATTGAGTTGGACTCTTCCCGGTTAGCCCTTGATTTTTTTTTTAAATTTGTGTTTATATAATTTGTTTTATTTTACTTAAAGACGTGACATAAATGTCAGCAGTACGCCGTCAGCCTGGGTTCATATAACCCCGCGAGTATGATAAACTTCTCAGTTTAGACTAATTAAATCCCCGATTAATTAATCTATTACACACATAATTGGTGAGAAGAATAAAAGTAGCTGCATTCCACGTTCTGCAATTTTCTTGTACAGAGACATACATGCATACAGAGAGGAATGCGATGGCGGTACAAAGGAATTAATCATCCCATCTCGTCTCGTGCTTTGTTTAAAGTTTCTGCTTTCCAGTTTCATCCGTGAGAAACATCTTTCGGTAAATTTTGTTATATTACCAGTGATATAGTGAAAGTAAAGTTTATGAATAAAAATTGGCTTCAAAATTTTATCTAACGAAATTTGTGGTGTTAATTTATATTTAGTTAATTGGAATTGATTAGCGGTAAAATAAGCAATATGTCAGGAATCCACATTACGAGACATTATTGAGATGCGCTGAGATGTTAACGCTAAATTAATTGCGTTAATCATACTATGTAGTGCAGATTATGTTTACCTTGAGTCTATTTAGTAGTACATTGGATGAACACTTTGGCAATTACTAATTGTTTAAGGTAAATATTTTTTATGGTCATTCATTAGACACATATATAATAAATGATGATTTGGACGCACTATACGGATTTTACAGGCTCTGCAATATATTGTTCAGGTTCTTAGTACTCTCGGATGATGTCACCGTAATCCAAGTTTATGGATCATTTGTTGTATAATAAATTAATAGCGCTTTATTAATTATGCGTTATCGTTACGATGGTAGCAGCCTTTCGTAAGTCGGATTCTATATATAGCGCTTCCCTTTACTTTAGTAAAGGGAAGCGCTATATCAGCTATATCAGCACTTCTTTCAGGTTTATATTTTGAGTACTTTTGTTTTCCATGAAGGTAAATTATTCGTTTAGATTATTAAAACAATGCTTCTTTAAGATGAAGATTTTTTTACAAATTGACGTTTGATAGCATAATTTTTATCTACTGATATTTTGCTACAAGAACACAAGAAACAATCATAAAGAGAATTACAGAAGCTTTAGTAAATATGTATGCAAATTAAGATAACGAGCTTTGGAAAGCTCAAAAGTGAGGAGAAGATAAGGAGCGTAACGAGATCATAGTAACGATTACAAGAATCGCTTTAATAAGATTGGAAAAGGAGAAAATGTTGGACTGAAAAATAAATTGCAACGTAGTAGTAAAACACAGACTGTACTTTGTGTTTTATTTTCCTAATGTGCTCATAGGTGCTAAACAGAAAATATTTAAATAAAATCATTTTTTTATTATATATTACACGTATCATAGTTTCGGTAGTGTTATTTTAAATAATCATCTAAAGTAGGTAAAAAAAATAAAGGAACATGACCCTATAAATATCCCACTGCTGAGCAAAAGCCTCTCATTCTTCTCATTTCTGAGAGGTTTTTGGAGCCACGGAGAGTCCGCCATGCTGCTCAATACGGATTGGTGGACTTCACATGGTATAGAAACATTTTTATTCCTCAGGTTTCCTTCAGATATTTTCTTTCACCGCTGAGAACGTGGAAAAAGTAGGTATAAAGGTTATGCTCGAACATTTAATTAAAAATTTCGAATAGAGATAAAAATAAGTTATTTTTCTAATTTTTCTTAAACAAAATCAATATTTGTGCCAAATTTTATATAACACAGGCTGGAAGCTTGTATGTAACAACAATTATTTAAATTTTGTTGCAAACAATGGCTATCATAAGTTAACTTATTGTTTTTCATTTTTTAGTTAATTGCTTAAACTGTGAGTGCATCTGTTTTCTTTCGCTTGGTTTTAAACCTAGCATCAACATCTAGGTAATCTGTTACTTTGATCGCTTAGTGACACAGTCACCTAATAAAACACAAAGAAGCATCAACCCAATGGAATCATAAATAAAGGAAGAACATATTTTGCTTAAAAAAATTAAATTTGTACAAAAAATAGTTCCATGATAGCTCTTATCAAATGTGGCTGTAAAGCATTTTTGTATTAGTCATTGACTAAGATGAAAAAAAAGAATAATTATTACTCAAAACGAAGGAATATCGGTATCTTAAAATGTAAACGATTTTGTGGAGGTTTCTTTTCCCAAGAGTTATCGGAATACCTAAAGCATTGTAGGCATAAATAAGGCTTCTCACACGTACGTCGCAAGGAGTTTAATTAAATAGAGCAACGCAAAAGCGTAGTTCTCTTTTCATTACGTGTACGTCTTCAGTTACAGTAAAACATTGTTTAGTTCTATTGCTTAAGTAAATATAAATGATAGCTTTTTTATTTTTTATTTAGTTAAGACTGAAAAACTAATATTTAAAGAGTAGTTGCTGATGGCGTGACGGTGTCAGTGAACCGGTTTAATGAGTGCTGAATTTTTATAATTGTGACAAGCAAGCACGTAGTCTACATGATGGTAAGGAGACACTCTTTGAAGAATCAAGATGTGAGTGTGGGGTTATCCTTTAGGAACAAGATAGAATGATTTTGTCTCCAGTTTTCTTTATTCACTATACGAAACATGGCGGCGCCATGCTCCTTCTCTACGCTGGCATTTTGTGAGAGTGATCTTTCCGTAGTCAAGCTAAAACGATTAAGTGTTACAGTTATTCTACAGCTACGCTCCTTCTCGTCGGGGATCCAACACCATAAGAAAGGTACGATTTTTAACAGGAGAAAGTGACAAGGCGCGCAAAACCTTCACCTGATGGTAAGCATAACGTCCGCCCATAACAATTGCAGTTTCGCCCGGAACATTTCTGTTTGCAATGGAATTTATTTATATTTTAATTTATTTAAAGTAATTTACTTAACTAACGCTTGCCAAATACACAACCTGCACCGGCAAGCGCTGAAACACAATGTTTTATATTACTATTGTACAGTATATAGTATATATACCTTCACACCACTCAATATCAAGCTTAATATAATACAGTTCACTAGTGACGCATAGAATGACGATTGCCTGACGATTGATTTATAAAAGCACCCCATAAATAATTCGATCACAAAATGCTGGTGTGCCAAAATAATTTACAAGGTGACGAAGGAATTAAGACTACGTTGTTAAGTGGGCGCTTTCACAGCGACACCTCAAGTGGCCGATACAAGTCTTTGAAACCCGATGAATGATTTAAAAATAAATAACACTTGTGTGATAAAATAATTTAAAAAGCGAAGAAGGAGTTAAGACTACGTTGGTAGAGTGCACTATCTCAGCGACAACACTTAACAAAAGTTGCTAATACAAGGCGGTTATTGTAAACTGCTAAATGGTTTACACACAAAGGAATACTTATGTGATAAAAATATATAAATGGTGATGATGGAATTAAGACCACATGTATAGAGAGTGCCCTCACGGCGACGTATAAATTATAATTCAATTATGTTAATAATAAAGATATTTTAGCTAATTGGATTAAGTTATTATAGTTACCATAGTGGTGGCTCGTTAAAAGAATACTACCACTCCATCTCATCCAATGGATCTCGTAAAAGGCGAGTAAGGAATAAAACTGCACTGTGCACCCAACTGCGCATGGTGGCGATGGGCTCACCACCTATCACACCAAGTGCATTATATTGTTTTGGTGAAACGTGGATTGTGGCAGTCATCTGCTTTTGCAGTGAGTGCCCAGTCTCTGACTACCCCTTATGGGATACAGTCGTGATCTTATGTATGTAGTTCAAATGAAAAAGGTTTACGCTACAACCAAAAATTAATTTAAATTATGACGTAGTATATATAACGACGTTTTCAGTGCCAGACAGGTAATTAAATGAACGGTTTTGTGAATTTGTGACCGTGACTGCATTTGTTATGGGCAGACATCGTTTCATCACTTTGTCAAATAAAAAATTAAGATTAAATATTCTAAAATATTTATAATTTTTGCTACTTTATACAAAAAATTACCGTCGACAAGAACTGTTGGTTAATTTTGAATAGTATTCATTATTTTGTTCAATAAAGTTACTTTATCAGATATTTTATATAATAATTAAGCATTATGACTTTAACTTTTGTAATAAAATTATGCTAACGAAGCGTTAGGAATAGAATACAGTAAAGCACTGTGGCTTATTTCATTGTAAGTAGCTGTTTGCTTTTGCACCCCTTTTCAGAGACCAGCACAGCAGTGTTTATTTAACAATCTCCATTAAAGGAAGCAAACGCACTAAGTATACTTATGAGGAAGGCCAGAAAGTATACTTATGGGGGTTTGGTATTTTAAATTCAAATTGTAAATTATATAAATAAAGGATACTTAAATTACGTAATTGCATATTGTTATAAATTCCTAATCAACCTACAGCCCTCGAATGTTTCACTTAAAATTACTATTCTTGCTTAAGAAAAACTATCAAACCTAATAATATACAATTTTTTACTGACGATATGAATTTTACGGAGGAGTATGCAGATACCACCATAGTACCAGTTGTTCTGCCGCCAATGCTTTTGGGTTTAAGCATCACTGTTTTTCGGCGTAAAGGGCATTGTTGCTAGTGAAATTTCTGGGCATATGAGACTTAGTTATTGTTGTTTTAGGGTGATGAGAGCAGTTCAACGCAAGTCTTCGTAACAAAGTTCTTGATGACACTGCAACTGCCACGGGCAGGCACTTACCACAAGATGTACAACTTGATTGTCTTTCACTTGAATGTCATAGTTCTCATGCCTTTGCATGTTTTCATTCTGACAGACTCGAAGCTATTCAAAGGCGCTTTCTTCGACACTTTATCTCTTTATTCGGTATAATACATAAATTACCAACCTAATGTGACTGAAGTATTATAAGTCCTCTCTTATCAAGAAGCAATGTCTCTCCCTCAATAATCTCTCGACCTTCCATAAAATTGTCATCTCAAAATTTGACGTAATCGAACATTTCTCACACACAGAAGCCTTCGGTTATACCTCTTTTTCCTAAATAAACTAATTTCCGCATATGCCGAGCGCACAATGACCTCAATCGGGACCTGGATGTATTTGATAGATCAGTAACTTATATTAATAAATGTTAAAGTAGAGTTAATATAAGGTTAGTTTCTTTCGGATAGATTTATTAGTTTGTTATATTTAAAATGAGTTTTAAAGAAAATGTATGTATAATCTCTACTATGATAATTGTACGTAAATAGGTCGCGAGAAACTGGTAGAAACTACACTCTTTTTGAATATCCGTATGTTAGATACCAAAAGGTGGAGACCCAACAGACATCGAAGATTTTGACGTGGTCCTTACACAACGCACAGCCACTTCCATTATTCAACGACTACATGTACTGTGTACATGTACAGGTGCAATGTGAGCAAGTATTTTTTTAATTAAACATTATAACGCATAGGAAAAAAGGAGTAGGAAAGGAAAGGAGTGAAAATTAATGTAGATAAGACGAAAGTAATGGTTTTTGAAAGAGAAGAAAGTATGTCGGATTGCAAAGTTCTGATTGAAGGAGAAAGAGTGGAACAAGTGAAAGAGTTTGTTATATTTGGGTTCAAAATTTTTAGAGACGGAAAGTACGACTGTGATATTAAACGAAGAGCGTTGGCAGGAAATAAATTATATGGGGCCTTGCATAACTTTATGTGCAGCCAGAATGTATCTAAAAAGGGACGACTGGCTGTACATAGAGGAGTACTGGTCCCCACACTTATGTACGGTAGTGAATGTTGGGTCTGGCAGAAGAAGCATGAAAATTAAGATTAATACTGTTGAAATGAAAAGTTTGAGAAGTATAGCTGCAGTGACTTTGATGGACAAACTGAGAAACAACGTGATAAGAGAACGTTGCGGTGTGGTAGAAGATGTAGTGACAAAGATAGAGAAATGGATGCTTAGATGGTTTGGACACATAGAGAGGATGGATGAAAGAAGATTGACGCAACAGATTTATGAGGCGAGTGTGAGTGAGCAAGCCGGTAAGGGTCGACGTAGGCTAATGTATTACGATCAGATCGAAATCGTTTTATGGAAAGGCCACGTCAAAAGTACCCGCAACCGACGAGCTTGTATGAAAACACTAATGAAAGTAGAGGAAGCTAAAGATGTGGGTCAGGATCGTAGCAAGTGGAAAGATGTGGTCTCTGCCTACCCTGACTCTATGTATGTATGTATGTATAACGCATAAACTCGTATATATAGCTTATATACGTCGCGCTGCTTCATGTTTATAAAGATTCTTTATGAAATAAATGAAAATGCCCTTATGGGATTTAATATAAACTTATTTTTGGTGGTTGATAGGTAAATCAGTTATAGCCGATAGGTGTCGTAAGAAACGACGGATACGGACAGCCTTTATTCTAGCTGAATAATATCATAACATGCAATGCTGTCACTTTACTGCTCGTGGGAACGCAACGGGAAGGAAGAATATAATTATAAGGTGATTGTAAATAATTTTATTGTGGAACTGTTGTTACGTCGATTTAAAATAAAATTATTGAATGATGTATTCATTGTGAAAAAAAAGACAGTCGTATAGTAACTTTAAACAGAGAGCATTAGAGATCTATAAATATTGTTACAATTTAAAAGTCTAATCATTTATCGAATAACTTTTTTATAAAATTTTATTTCATTCCAAAAACGACAATTGATTATTACGACCTATTCATATTTAATTATTACGGTTGCTCAAAAAAGAATTACAGTATTTGTCTTGCCTTGTATAGAGTCATTATAGAACCACTTGTGAAAATGTCAAGATGCTTCACAAGCCTTAAAACCAGATGCTTGTATATCGCACTAACACTTACCGTGTCGAAGACTAGAAAATATTCTGTATGTAATGTTTTGCAGGAAGTACTCAGGCTATCAACTATGTTAAAACTCTTAAACGAAATATACGCCTATAAAGAAACATCAAAATTTGTCGCATAACATAAAAGAAATCTGCCAGGGCTTTGTCGTCAATCATCAAACAAGATATTTATGAAATAAATCCAACCAAATCCATGCATTTAAAGATACACTCTAGCTATTCCAAAAATCATAGAATAATCTTCTTTATTGCCTAGAGCTTTTTAACTATTATTCATAACACTTCAAGTAAACCTCAGAGTTCTAACGGAACCTCGCTTTGATCAGAATAGTACAACGTGGACATCATCTGTGCATCGATAAAGGTTTGATGTCTTCGGCCGTGGTCACTAGGTGCGAACTACTCAAACCTGGCTCGAAGTCGATGTTCCGGATTTTATGAGACCTCCATCCCAGATCTAAACACCATTTACTACAAATTGTAGCTAGTCTAAATAAATTCGGAGCCAATAAATATATATCAAAGCCAAACGAAACCTGAATAAAAGTGCTTTGAATTATTGCTGTGATTAATAAACATACACATATGACAAGGTTTCTGGATCTTTTATTACTTCATTAATTAATTTATGCATTTTAATTGGTAACGGTACTTACAGTCATACTTTGTAGGTATCGGTTTTAGTTTAATATAAGCATTTGTACAGAAGCTATTGTAACGGCATAATTAAACGAAAATGTAGTGGAAATTAATACTCAAATATTTCCAGTAGGCTCAGCTAGGCGCTTTCCGTTTCAATGAACCCAATTATGATTTAAACTCCGCTCGTCAATCATTTAATATTATTGTAGCATATTCAGCATTGAAATAATACTATTTAAAACTTGATTCATATTATTAATAATACACAAACTAATATAAAACTGTGTCAAAAATGATCTTAAGAACAATGATGTAAAAATTTCATAAAGCATTTCAGATAACAGTAAAACACTAATAAATATTGCTACGAGTATATTAAAAAAAAGTTTGAGTACGCAGAAAAACATGCTTTGATTAGAGCTTTGGAATATTTAATTTACATTTATATGCGTTGGGATCTGATGATACGAGCATTTTTTGAGCATTTGTTATGTGGTTGCCGTTTTATCCAAGAATCGCCTTATATTTAATAAGCATTAACTGTTAATTTATTATTTCCTTCTTTTTTATAGGAAACAGTGTTAGAATCTCAGACTGACAAATAAGACAGGCTAAGACAAAGTATGCTCAACCTTTGTAAATACACGCGTTCACGCACACACAGGCATCAAAAGTATGACTATCGGTCTTAGTTCGGATTTAGACGTCGTGTCACCACGTAAACATATAAGAAATATGTCTTCTAGCGTCATGGAACTACAAAAATGAAACAAAAAGTTTCACACAATAACTTTTAAATGAAAATATTTAGAACCACAGCTTTTTTAATTACAATACTATAAGTTTTTACAGTTTTTCGGTTACGTACAACAAACGAAGTGACATAAAGCTCGTGGGTGGCCAGGAATATTATTTATAATTACACCAATAATTATAATATACATATTTTGTTACGTTCTTAAATTTTATTAGGAAAGGAAATTGAAAACCGTTATGAGAAATAGTCATAATAAATATTTTTATAATATCACCTATTTAACTTTACGTGTTTATTAAGTGTACGGCAGAGTATCTGCCTCTTTCCTACCGAGATGTCGTAAGAGGCGACTAAGGTATTACGTACGAACAGCCTTTATTCGTGCAGAAAAATTCCATAATATGTAACGCTGTCACTATACTGCTCGTACGCAAATGGGAGTAAGAAGTTTTAGACTTGTACCAAAATCGTAGCGTAGGGTGGTTTGCCACCCGTCACGTCTTGTTATCCACGGGACGAAAAGTGGACTACGTGTGTGGCATCTGCTGGAATAAAGGAGTGACTGTATGTTAGAAACAAGATAATTATTACATCGTATCGAATATTAGTATCGAAATTTAATAAAATGGAAACTGTGATTTAGGCTGCATTATATTATTGAAGTGTTCACTAACTCCAGTCTACGGAAAGTTTTCTTGTTTGTTCGACACAAACCACAATTGAAGTATGTTTGTGCTAGGAGACCTTGTTATTCCCTTATTCTTCAATCTATTTGTCCTTAATAAAATGAGTAAGCAATCGTCTTAGTTGAGAGAAAATATTTAGTTTCGATGTTTTTAGTAGTAGCCTGGAAAATACTATTTACTGTATTAAAAAAATTAAGACGTGGTAACTCAAGGTCTAGGCGCTTGCCATAAATTTTAATAATAAGTAAGTGACCTGAGTGCGATTCCCAGTGCCAGTACCTTTAAAGCTGTTCTGCAATCTCAAGTGCTGTTGTACCACGTACTCAGCGGGGAAGGAAAACATCATGAGGAAACCTGCAATGTCCGGGGAATAAAAATATTTCCTGGATATTTTGAATATCCTGATATTTGAAGTCCGCTAACGACCCTCTCAGAAATTAGAGGTGGCCTATACTCAGCAGTGCGACATATATATATATATATATATCAATATATATATATATATATATCAAATATATATATATATATTTGAATATTTCACTTTTTTATATTTTAACAATACTTCGCTGTAATGTTTTGTAATTAGTGTTTTCGATTAAATAATATAAGGCTTCGTAGCACTCATGTAGTATAAAGTAAGCTGCTGTCAGTATGTTACTTAATATAAATTTCTAAGTATACTTTACAACATTTGAAGTTTGAAAATAAAGAAAATACGTTGCCGTTGATAATGGCTCTCTCAGTGCCCTTCATACCGAAACACAGTAATGTTTGCTCACTACTGCTTCACGGCAAGATAACTGGCCCTGGGGTGGTAACCGTACTTAAAAGGATTGCTTGGATGAGGTGGATTGAGATTGCATAGGAATCTTACCACCAGTAATTAGCTCACGGTTGAATATAAGCTTCCTCCACATATTGCCACTAAGCATCAACCTGAACCACTTGCACACCATGCTGAAATGGGAATGGACCGGAAACGTGAGCCGCATGCCGAATGAACTTTGGTCCTAAACAATCACCAAATGGACAACCAACAAAAAAAGGTGTCGCGGCTCGCCTAGAAAAAGATGGCGGGATTAGCTTGAAGCTCACATGCACACTGTTATACTATTATGCTACCCAGGAACTCAAAGTGGAAAGGGGGGAGGCCTTTGCCTTGAAATGGAAAAATCTGTTGGCTTTTATATATATGAAAGTGTTTTATAATAATGATAATAGAACATAGTATTCAAGGATACCCTTTATTTATTTAATGACAAATTTAAGAAAAATGCTTCTTGATGGCGGCGTAAGAAAATGTACCAAATATCACTCCGAGGGTGTCGATTTTTTGAATGTAAGTCACGAAACTAGAACGTCGTTTACCTGATAGTTAGTGACTTAATGACAGTTGCAGTGTCATCCGGAATTTTAAATTTAACAACTCTGTCAAGCGCCGTACTGGGCTCATCACCATAAACATGGTATCTTCACCACTGCTTGACGGCAGAATAATTGGCACTGCGTTAGTAGCTATGCGTATTTCTAGCCTTAAACATTTATGAGCTGAAATAGCAGTCAGCCAGCCACATACGTAGCTCGTAGGATCGATAAATAAAGTTTGTCGAGTGGCAACCTCAGTATTTTTAAACCTCATATAAATACTTAATATTATATACATAAGCGGACTTAATGCCTGAAACATTCTCTTCCAGTGTACCAATTGGTGACACAAAGACAGAATGAGGTATGTGTAGAACGAAGTTATTATAAAAAGCTAAGTTCGCGGGCGTAGCTCTGAATATGTTGCATACAAATGATAAACGAATTAGATCAAATAAATGGTCGTCACTCGTCTATCCTTTTAAAATGGGGAAATGCCTAACGCATACCTTCGACTACTACCTACGCCTTCGCCGGGGCAAGGACGGGGAATGTCGGACTTGCACCGATTAAAACCCCGTGTTGTTCCGCCTTCGCTGCTTGTTGGCAGGGCTACGGGAACGCTTACACATCCGCAACCACACCGGCGCCCGCCGCATTCGGCACTCTCCCCTCGGGAGCGAACAATTCCTCAGAACGTGGCTTCCAACACGGCTCAATATGCGCAACGGACTCCCTCGAGTATGATACGCAGATGCCACGGGGCCAGGAAACGAGCTCTCGAAAGCACCTGCCTTCCCGGCCCCAGTGGCGGAACTGGTCTCGGAGTGACTTCCTCGGGCCAGTCCGATACTACTGACCGATCATGTGGGCCCCTCTGAAATCAATCTAGCAAAGAATCTGCGTTAATGAAAGTACGAAAATAGAAAGAATCGGCTCGAACAAAAGTAGAACTTTATATAATTATACTTATATAATTATTTATAAATATATAATAATAGGCAAATATACCGCAATTATTAAAATTGGTCTGAGCAGTCTTTTTTTTAGAATTACTTGAAACAGCCTATATGTTTTCTAATGTTACGATTTTAAAGTGGTACCGTAGTTGTATATTCTTACACTGTGGTAGACATGTTAGCACTAACTTCTTATAATTTCTTACCAGTAGAGTTTCCGTGCAGCTTCATAACTTTATAAAAAAGTTTAATACGGACATTAATTTTCCTTTTAAGAGAAGTGTGTGCCGTCGCTGTCGCTGTTAAGTTTGTTAAGCTTGCGCTTCGAAAACCAATTCGAAAAGATTTTGTAATAAAGAAATATTTATGGTTTGAATGAAAACTTTTTTAAGAGAGCCTTGTTCTCTACATATGATTAGGTGTTATAGTCCTGGCGTAGTCAAGTAGTCACACGGACCAGTGGTCAGATTACCTGCCTCTAGTAAGTATGCTGTTAAGCTATAAATTATGTTATAAATTACATCAAAAGCTAAAATGAGCAGTTATTCTTTTCATCAAACACTTTTTTTAAATATATTTTTTTATATTACGTTGTAGAAGTAAATAGAAATTTGCTAGAACTCTAAAATACTGTGGCGGCTTAAGTGAGTCTACCATCCCATCACATCCCGTGGGTGTCGTAAAAGTCGACAGAGGGAAAATGAAAAAAACCGGGAGATTGGCAGTAGAATACTCCTGAAACATCTGAAAAAATTAACTGCGATTGTCAACTCGCCTACCAAGCGTGTCAAATATAGTAAAATCCCCCAAAATGAGGGCTACAAACTTTTGCGGCAAACTATGGGGAGAACTACGTTAGCAGTGGATGGTGGTGATAGGCTGAAATGATGATAATGATGATATAACGAAATTAGATCAAAATTTACAATTTATGCATCTTTTCCATGATTTATTTATTTATTTATCCTTTATTGCTGACACCTTAAGCTAAGGGACAATGGGCGGACTTAATGTCTAGTGGCATTCTCTACCAGTCAACCCTTGTTATGGTGAAAAGTAGAAGGCAGGTGCTAACAAAAAAATAAAAAAAAAATAAGAGGAAAATAAATTTATGATTTTTATCTGTAATATACAATGATTTTATAAGATATATAATAAATAAATTATACATATACACTATGTTTTATTTTCCTAAAAGTGACGGAAAGAGCAAAACGTTCACCTGATGGTAAGTGTAACGTCTGCCCATAACAAATGTTGTGTCACTCAGAAAATTACTGTGTGACACCACAGTGTGCCCGTCACTCTGAGACATCAGTTCCTAAGTCTCATATGCCCAGTGATTACGCCAGCTCTCAGTGCCCTTCAAACCGAAACACGGCAATGTTTGCACACTACTGCTTCACGGCAGAATAACTGGCCCTGGGTGGTACCTACCTAGACGGATTCCTGCATAGGAATCCTACCACCAGTAAAACTTAATTTTAATCTGACAGTTCCAATATTATTACTACAACTAGCAGAAGATGATCTTTAAGAAACTTTTTGTGCTTCGCCGCCCTTTTTGTAAAAAAAAAAAAGTAAAGTTTCAGCCTATAAATGTCCCACTACTGAGCACAGGACCTCCTCTCATTTCTGAGAGGGTTTTGGAGCTAGGAAGAATCCGCCACGCTACTCCAATGCGCGTTGGCGGACTTCACATGTCTTCGAAATATTTTTTATTCCTCAGACATGCAGGTTTCCTCACGATGTTTTCCTTCACCGCCGAGCACGTGGTAAATCAGCACTTAAAATTGCAATTAACAATTTTAGTGGTGCCGGCACCGGGAATCGAACCCAGGTCACTCGCGTACTATGAAATTTAAAGCGAGCGCCTAGCCCTGAGCTACCACGACTCTTGTACGAGTCGAAAAATTCTTCGTTGTGTACCACGAGCAGTATAGTATAGCGTTACAATTTATGGTGTTATTCAGCACGAATAAAGGCTGTCCGTACAGTGCCTTAGTAGCTTCTTACGAAACTCGATAGGAAAGTATCCAGACTTAGTTACGAAAACTGTAGTATACTTAGTTATGAAAGTTATAAACTCGGTGTTACTTTATGAGAAGTTATCGTATTACTATTAACGTATTACTTAGAATCGTTAAAAGCTTTTCAATAATCTGTGCTGAAATGGTAAACCTTTATCTGAGAAACTCGATAATAATTTTAGCTTATTTTTTCGATGGTCGCGTGGCTCAGTGTTCAACGTACCTGCTTTTAGTCTGAGTCGAATCTAACGAAAGTCGAATATTTGTGTAAAACACACACGGCACTATAATGCACACTGTGACGTGCGACTCAATACTAGATGACATTTTCATTTCGATTATGTTTTCTTTTGCAATATAAATTCCGAGCATATGATTCAATTTATTCTGATATTAGAAAGTACGCTCAATCATTTGAAAACTAATATTTCATTATCATATAATTTTGTTATTAAATTTTGTAAATTAAAACGTTTTAAAATTCTCATATTATAAAGGAATAGCAGAACTAAAATATGAAGTTGATGCTAATTGGCGTACATTTAATTAATTAATGAAAATCTCACTGAAAATGTTGAATTCCGGTGGTTTCGAAGTTGTCTGTTTTGCTACTTGAGAATGAAGTTAATTTAATTAAATTTGCTTCCTTGTTTTTTTAGTTTGGTTTTGTTTAAATTCAAAGGAATAATTTGTCTGTAAAGTAAATGTTTGATGGTTGCACTTGACCCGGTTGCAAATTATTGTTTGGATTAAGACTCCATTATGTGATAAGTTATTATGAGTCTATTTCATTTCATAGTTTTAAAACTCTTAAAACATAACAAACAGTATAGCTGTAATGTTTTTTTATAAATCATGTCAAAATGTTGTCTAATTGAATACAGAGGACATAAGATACTACAAAGGAGCTGCTTATCGTATAAACAAGAAGAGCCTTACGAAAGTAGTTACTGGTATCATCACCACTGCTGAACCCATCGATCTCACCTCCACACCATAGATTTCCACAAAATATGGTCCAACTGTATTCATCGAGCTTCCGCAAAACCATCTAGTCGGGTGAGGGTCGCTCTACAATGTGTTTGCCAGTACGAAGTTGCTACATGACAACTTGTCACTTTTTTTCTCCAACGGTTATTGATTCTACGAGCTATATGACCGGCCTAACATGATATGAACATCACAGATATATTAAAAGAAACGAATGCTTAGCACATTAAGGCTAAATTAAATCAATTATGTTGATAAAAGCGACGCAAAAATATCAAAATCAATTAATTTTGGCATTACATTATAGCCGTGTATTTACCGTGTGGTGAAGGCCTATGATACTATGTTATAAAATACATCAAAAGCTAAAATGCGCAGTTATTCTTTTCATCTAACCATTTTTTTTAATATTTTTTTATATTACTTTGTAGGACATTTTTCTTAGAAATTTGCTAGAACTCTTAGATGCTGTGGCGACTTTAGAGTATTTACTACCCCATCTCATCCCATGGGTGTCGTGAAAGTCGACTGAACGGAAATTAAAACCAGGAGATCTTCACCGAACATCTGAATAAATAAACAGCGGTTGCCAACCTGCCTGCCAAGGGTGGCAACGATGACAAAGTTTCTTCAAAAGTTTCTTCTTACCTTAAACTTCACAAAAGTTTGTAGCTCTTAGCTACAAACTTTTGTGGCTATCTGTGGGTGAGGCCTATGTTTAGAAATGTGGACTTGTGTTGAGCGGATAGGCTGAAACGATGATGGAAAACGATTTTGGAAATTCTACTTATTGGAGCTGATACTACGACGTCTGTTCTACAACACCTAGATTTAAAAAGGCTACAGTTCTTTATTCTAGAATTAAAAGTGAGTGAGTTACATTTGATACTTTACTTAAAAGTTTCATGGAATTAATTTTATTGCTTACAGTTTTGTGCAATTATAAGTGCAAAATCGATCTTCGATTAACTGGTGAAATCATTTTATTATTATATAGTCTATCATTATACGTCGGTTTGCTATTAAGTATCTTATGATTAAAAAAAAGGTACTTGAGGGTTTTTTTCGGCCATCCCTCTAACTTATTTATATGTGTTTTATAGTATGGATTACAGACCGAATAAGAATAAAAGCATTGAACAGTATTTAGTACTATGGTTCTTTTATTTTTAAAGTTTGGTTAGTTACACATTTAATTAGAGATACAAATTTAAATTTTTAGTAGCTTTTTTCTTTATCCTAAAGGCTATGTTCACTACCATACTAAGTCCTACACGCCATTTGTTATATTGCATGTGGATAGTTATCGTACTCGTATGACCTGTGTTCGTTACCCGGTTCCGACACCGGAACATCATAGGAAATCCTATATACTCGTATGTCATCGTCATCGTTCATCGTTTCAGCCTAGCAAACAAGTCCACTGCTGAACATAGGCCTCCCCCTTAGATAGCTAGAAATTATAAAAGCTTGTAGCTCTCATTTTGGAGGGATTTTCCATAGTTGCCACGCTTAGGCAGGCGGGTTGACAACCGCAGTTTATTTATTGAGATGTTTCAGGAAGATGCTGCTGCCCATCTTGTGGTTTAAATTTCCCTCTGTCGACTTTTACGACACCCACGGGATGAGATGGAGTGGTAGGTTCTCTTAAGCCTTACTCGTATGTAAGAAATATAAAATATTTTAACCACTTGTGAAGTCGGCTAACTCGCACTGGACTGGCGTGGCAGACTCTTCTCAACTCCTAAACCCTCCCAAAAACTAAGAGAATGACGGTGTCAGTAGTGGGGAATCAATAAGCTGTTTACTTTACTTTTTCCCAAAAGTAACACCTCTCAACTCCTAAACCCTCCCAAAAAGTAAGAGAATGACTGTGTCAGTAGTGGGGAATCAATAAGCTGTTTACTTTACTTTTTCCCAAAAGTAACACCTGATTCTAACTATCTGAAAGTAGCAGTATATGCCGAGCTAGTATTCATAAATCTGACAACATTATTAATTCTAGACGACTTAGATTATTCATTTACGGCAGGTTCTTGTTTCAAATTTTAGCACAAACCAATATATCATTCGTACCTTTTAATTTCATATTAATAATTAAATAAAATCGTTAAGAAAAGGAGAAATTAGGGTTTATGCAGTGTCTAAAAAATTGTCTTTTGCGCTACAGGTTTAATATCAACAAAAACTATAATTATGTTTTTACGAACTATGTCCGTAAAACGCATACAAGATACAGGAGAAATCCTACCGATTATTGAATAAAATATGGTATTTTTCGATAACAGATCATTAAATAATTTTTTAGCAAATGAGAAGGTACTCTCAATAATTTTTCAGTTGAGACCGATATGCCGATCGGCTGAGAATGCGTTGCCAGAAAACATTCATTGGTACTTGTAAAGTATGACATTCCAGTGTAACAGAATTCACCTTAGGTAGAAAATCGATAATTAATATTTAAACCAACCATCTAGAAAATTTATAAAGCATACCTGGTAAATCTGATTAAGTAATCCCAAGTTCAGATTAGAGAGTCACGTGTCCCTTAGGTAAAACGTGACACTCGATTTTATTGTCTACCTGAAGTATAGTTTCACGTCTCGTCGGTTATTATTTATTATGCAAAAGCAAAATTATAATACAGGAAAGTTTGAGGATCATCTATACCGCATGGCCTAGTGGTTAGAGTGCCTGACTACCACTCTACGGGTCCTGGGTTGGAATACCAGACGAAGCCAACGACTAAAAACAAACACAAATTTTTGGTTTTCAGGTCTTATTAAATGTAATTGTTCGGGTGTCTCTGACACCGCATCCTAGCCTACTTACGATTTTATCGCATGTCCGATACATTGGGCACGGGTAGGTTGGAACGAGTCTGAACGATCTCCTCTTAATCATCATCTGAATAACAGATAGTGGTAAATCTTTGTTTACTCTAAATCATAAAATAACCACCTAGGTATGCCAGTGCTAGTTATTCAAAAAAACGCCAGTGTTTCAGTTTGAGGGGCAGAGAGAAATATGAATATGAACTTAAACTTGAATTTTCTGGGTGTTCTGCAATTGTTATGAGCGGACGTTACGCTTAAGCGTTTATTACGCTGTCCTATATACATATATACATACATACAGTACCTCTTTCCCATTGGGCCTACCCCAGAGACCACATCTTTCTACTTGCTAAGATCCTGACACACATCTTTCGCTTCTTATAGTGTGCAAATTAACTACTACGCACAGTGTAGTGTCACACAGAAATGTACTGAATGACACACCATACACTGTCCTGAATTTAGAAATTTTAATTAAGATTCAGAAAAGTAAGCAAATTATGCTTCGGTAGTCGCTGAGTCAGTTTGCAGTCAAATACGACGGCGTTGGACCTGTCGAGTGTGAGAATGGCTCCAGTACAGTTCACACCAAAAACTTGGCCGTGCCGAAGGTCCGGCTGTGGGCTCAATAAAAATAAAAAGAAAAACATGGGTGAAAGAATATTTATTGTAGCGCGAGAAACTAGCAAATTCGCATATTATAAATTATTTAGCTTAATGTTTCAGAGCCAGTAGATTTTAGAAATTTACTACGAATGGATTCAAAATACTTTAATACAAATTGTTTACTGGTGGTAGGGTTCCTATGCAGGAATCCGTCTAGGTAGGTACCACCCCAGGGCCAGTTATTCTGCCGTGAATTAGTAGTGTGCGAACATTACTGTGTTTGGGTTTGGAGGGTACTGAGAGCTAGTGTAACCACTTCAGAACTGATATCTCAGGGGACGGACGCAGTATAGTGTCGCACAGAAATGTTTCTGAATGACACAGCATTTGTTACGGGCAGACGTTGCACTTACCATCAGGTGAACGTCTTGCACGTTTTGTTACTACATACAATAAAAAAAATCTTTTAAAACCATATATTGAAAAAAAAGGGCTATCCTAAGAGACTATTAGTGCAAAACAAAGATTATTCTTAAGATTAGAAAAAAAAGAAGTCTGGACATTACAATTTTATGTACATCATAAATTTTCGTTACTTTCATTCCAAAGATAGGGCCTTATTTAAGTTCTATAATATAATTTAATATTACTTTTTCGTTCTACATGGTACTTCTCGTACTTAACCGGGGGTTAAAATATAATATAAAGTGTATACTCAGTCAGCTCGCGGCGACTGATGCGATTAGTGACTAAATGTTATTACACCTTCCTGAATCGTTTCCTAATTAGGATCCTAATAATTAAGTACGTTAGCTACCTTACTTTTTTCTAATTAGGCTAACTTTTTTTCTTTTTAGGACGCTACCTTGCAAAAGGCGATCACACCTTCCTGAATTTAGTAAATGAACTATTTAGAAAACTAAATTCAGAATCGTGTAATAAGCCTTATACCACACTTTCTTTCATTAAGATAAAAGGGATCATACAAGGTTCGTTACTGAAATAGTCTTAGATTTTTAAATCAGTATGGTATGCATTAGAAAACATAATTTTTACCATTATAATTGTAGTTTCTTGGTTCTTACGTTTATTGTTCTATTAATATGATATTAAACTAAAAAAATAATAATATCAAAATAAAACCAGGAGATGGGCAGCAGCATCTTCCTGGAATATCTGAATAAATTAACTGTGGTTGCCAACCTGCCTGCAAAGCGTAACAACTATGGCAAAATCCCCCCAGAATAATAGTTACAAACTTTTGTGACAATCCTTGGGGGAGGCCTATGTTTAGCAGTGGACTAGTGAAAGGCTGAAATGATGATAATGACTCGAATGACTTATTGTAACTAAAGTATGAAATAAATGCTTCGGTTTGGATTTAAATGATAACTCTTTGAAATACAGCGTCAATTACTCTTTTTATTAATTTTGTTGCCGAGCTAATGAGAGCAAAATCTACAAAGAAATCGAAGATTTGGACACATTTGATTGATTTATTGGAAAATATAAATATAATGGGAAAAACGGTATACTGTATTCTATCTCATTCTCTCGCAAGCTCCATCCTATAAAAATATGTTTGTCTCTTTTTAGTGCCGCTTTCATTGAGTTTCAAATCACTACGATTCTAAAGAAGTTTTCACTTCAAAAATATTTACAATTCAACAGTATCGGCTCTTGTTTTTATGAAAATGGTTAATTGTTTATTATTCACAGCCTCAAGATAATATGCTAATAAGATGTAAATTGAACCACAGACTCGATATGCAGCTTTGTTAACGGAAGCTAAAAAATAGGTCAGTTCTTATATTATATAAAAGTAAAAGCTTGCTCACTGATATGGCAACGTAGAGCCAAAGCTACCGAAGTTAAGAAAATTTCATTTGGAATATTATTAATTGTAATATAGTTGGAATATAATATGCTTCTCTTATTAGAGATGGGCAGCAGCATCTTCCTCGACAATCTGAATAAATAAACTGCAGTTGCCAACCCGCCTACCAAGCGTGGCTACTATGTCAGAATATACAAGGGACCATGTCCGTAGCCCACTTGTTCAAGTGACGGGTGGAGAACCACGTCGCCTTATCGTGCCGAATAGCTATAGGCACGATAAGTATATATACTATCCACAAGATAGTAGTATACTACTATCTCGGGAGGAGCAGGAGACAGCAGTAGTGCGGGAGGCTGCTTACCCGGTACTCTACCGGTTTGCCGGACAAGGCAACCAGGTCAAATATCCCTTGTTTTATGTTTTCATAATTTGGGTTTTCTTCTTTGTAGCCCGTAAAAGTCCATTGTCCAAGCTTAGAGGATTTATCGCAATCGCTACGCTTGTCAGTCGGATAGACGATTGCAGTACCAGACACGTGCACTTTGGATGCTGCTGCCGTCACTGATGTGAGTATAATACAATACGACACAATTGAAATGGTTATTTCGCCATCAGGCCAGGCGATGAGGTTTTCCTAAGCAAGGAAAAAAATCATTAAAAAGGCATATTTTGGGCTTAATGGAAAATTACTTACTAAAAATTTTGCCAATTTTTTAATCTTAAGAAATATAACCTATTAGAGCACATCAGAGTTTTCGATTTTAAAGCAATTTCTGAATCGATATTTTCTTTTGATCGAGCTTTTCTTTCGGTTATTCTTTTCATCTTTTGGAAATATTCCGATATTCTGCTATCACCAGCTTAAAATAGACAATGTAAACACGAAGGGTAACTAAAATCTACGTACAGCACTTTATAAGTATGAATTAAATAAATTTATTATAAAACAAATTAAATTACACTCGAATACTCAAACGCTTGTTGCAGATCCCAAATTCGCGTTAAAAATACATTTGTATTATTAATTTATTTTCATTTTATTTTTTCATTAGTTAGATAAAGTTTAAATCTGAGTAATAAAAAAATAATTTTACAAATGAAATTTTGATGCGAATTAAAATACATTTGTATTATTCATTTATTAAAATTATTTTTTATAAGTCAGTTAAAGTTTAAAACTAAGATTGACTCAAAATGAAGTAGGCTTAAGGAATCATCTCATCGACTTTGCTGTTTAGTTTACTTGGCAAATAGAAGACTGTTTCGTTGAGAAAATAAAAAGATGTGGTTCAAGACCGGATGTAGTGTAAAAATTGCACAAAGGAAATCACGTGTCTGTTGTGAAGTGCGGTAAAATTAGCTCGACAGTGTGCCATTATTTTGCGCAAACCAGTAAATATAAATAGAATTTCAAAAGTCGTTCGATGTTTTTTTCTTTCATTTATTTATTTTCGAATATTTTACTCATAATGATTTCTTATATTTACGCGAACACTACACATTTAAATGAAACTAATTTTACGGATTTTATCGCGTTTTATTTTATTATTTATAACCCGACGTTTCGAGTGCTTTACAGCACCCATGGTCACGGGCGGACTGAGGTGACAGATGTCCCGATGTCATAGTTAACCCGGAGTACCTTCAGCTTTTAATTATTATTCCTTGTCCGATCTACGCAGAAAGAGCTTACTGTGTCTTGAAGTCTTGCAGTGGTATGCTTGGTTTTTGATTTAATTTTATTAATTATAGGATCCCAAGCTGGTGGTAATACCCAACCATCTTCTCTATTAAAATTAGGATGTTTTTTAATTTCAATAGCCTCGCGAATCATCCTTGGTAGGAATCGGTGTTCTTTTGCGAGGATTTGTGGTTTATCAAATCTGATGTAATGGTTGGGATGATCCAGAACATGGTCACAGACTGCAGACTTCCTAGAGCGACGATGCTTCACGTCAGCTATATGTTCTTTTACGCGGGTTTTAACTGATCTTTTTGTTTGCCCTATGTAAGAGAGACCACATTCACAATCCAGCTTGTATACTCCTGCATCTTGTAGAGGGATGTTACACTTGACAGATGGTAAAAACTGACTTATCTTCTTAGGCGGCTTGAAAAATGTTCTTATGGAAGCCCGCTTCAAGATATAGCCAATCTTGTCCGTGACTCCTCTGACATATGGTAGGACTGCAGGTACACGCTCGACTGTGGCCGGCTTCACTCGGTCACTGCGACGAAGGCGCGGAACCCGAAGCTTGTTGTCTTGCAAAACTTGCTTGACATGCTGAAGCTTGGCGGCCAGGTGTTTACTGTCACAGATCCCTTGTGCTCTCTGAAACAAAGATTTGCCCACGGTAGCTAGCTGTGAAGGATGGTGGTGAGATTCACCGTTTAAGTACCTATTTGTATGGGTCTTTTTCCTATACACAGTGTGACTCAAGGTGTTATTAGGATTTCTAATTATTAAAACATCTAGAAAAGCTAAACAGTTATTTGTCTCTAACTCCATTGTAAATTGTATTTTAGAATTTATGGAGTTAAGGTGGTCTAAAAATGCAGTGACTTTATCAGAAGGTAGTATTGTATCAATGCTCCGCTACGTCCAATAGTGAGTCAAATCGATTCACCAACTTACAGATTGGCTCAACATGTGGCTAAAATACTCTCCCCACTTAGAGGACACACAAGAGCACACACAAAGGATTCCTACCATTTTGTCAGTGAGATAAAAGACCTACATCTTACTGACAATGAAACTATGGTCAGTTTTGATGTCCAGTCGTTATTTACATGCCTACCTGTTGAAGACTGCATCTCAATTGTAACTAGGAAGCTAACAGAGAACAACATGCCAGTAGAACATGCAGAATTACTCAGACATTGCCTAACATCTGGCTATCTATTGTGGAAGGAGCAATACTACCGGCAAGTAGATGGTGTGGCGATGGGCTCCCCAGTATCTCCCATTGTTGCTGACATCTTCATGGAAGACTTTGAGGAGAAAGCCCTCCGTACTTCTCCAGTAAATCCAAGGTTCTACAAGCGGTACGTAGATGATACTTTCACAATACTACCTTCTGATAAAGTCACTGCATTTTTAGACCACCTTAACTCCATAAATTCTAAAATACAATTTACAATGGAGTTAGAGACAAATAACTGTTTTAGCTTTTCTAGATGTTTTAATAATTAGAAATCCTAATAACACCTTGAGTCACACTGTGTATAGGAAAAAGACCCATACAAATAGGTACTTAAACGGTGAATCTCACCACCATCCTTCACAGCTAGCTACCGTGGGCAAATCTTTGTTTCAGAGAGCACAAGGGATCTGTGACAGTAAACACCTGGCCGCCGAGCTTCAGCATGTCAAGCAAGTTTTGCAAGACAACAAGCTTCGGGTTCCGCGCCTTCGTCGCAGTGACCGAGTGAAGCCGGCCACAGTCGAGCGTGTACCTGCAGTCCTACCATATGTCAGAGGAGTCACGGACAAGATTGGCTATATCTTGAAGCGGGCTTCCATAAGAACATTTTTCAAGCCGCCTAAGAAGATAAGTCAGTTTTTACCATCTGTCAAGTGTAACATCCCTCTACAAGATGCAGGAGTATACAAGCTGGATTGTGAATGTGGTCTCTCTTACATAGGGCAAACAAAAAGATCAGTTAAAACCCGCGTAAAAGAACATATAGCTGACGTGAAGCATCGTCGCTCTAGGAAGTCTGCAGTCTGTGACCATGTTCTGGATCATCCCAACCATTACATCAGATTTGATAAACCACAAATCCTCGCAAAAGAACACCGATTCCTACCAAGGATGATTCGCGAGGCTATTGAAATTAAAAAACATCCTAATTTTAATAGAGAAGATGGTTGGGTATTACCACCAGCTTGGGATCCTATAATTAATAAAATTAAATCAAAAACCAAGCATACCACTGCAAGACTTCAAGACACAGTAAGCTCTTTCTGCGTAGATCGGACAAGGAATAATAATTAAAGCTGAAGGTACTCCGGGTTAACTATGACATCGGGACATCTGTCACCTCAGTCCGCCCGTGACCATGGGTGCTGTAAAGCACTCGAAACGTCGGGTTATAAATAATAAAATAAAACGCGATAAAATCCGTAAAATTAGTTTCATTTAAATATTTTACTCATTTCATTATTTTTCACATACACGTACTTTATGTATTATGGCAAACATATTTTTAACAGAAATCAATATCATTTTATTTACTTACAGTCTTGCAGTTGCGTGCGGACTGCAGACGGTTTCGAAACTGAGTCAGAAAATAAAAAATACTGTATGCGATGACAACAAAGTTAATGTTAACTTCCTCATTATGTAGGTTGATTTATTCCTCACGTATTTTAGTAACACACGACCAAAGCTTTAACATAGTACATACGTACATACAGGCACGCCTGTTTCCCATATAAAGGGTAGGCAGAGACCACACACGTAGTGCACTTTTCCCTCCGCGGGAAACGAGAATAAAGTTGGAAAGAGGTGTTACTCTACTCTGCCGGACACCAATCGGTGACACACATAGTGAATTTGATATTTCCTGGAAATCCGAAATAGTTTTTTAATTGTATTCATTCCTTTTCTCACAAATGACCATTCAGTGAAAAATATTTCTTATTTGCAGGCCACCGTCCTGTGTAGGCATTACGGGTCGGTGGATTGGGATGGGATGCGGTCTTTTTTGCATCTTACCCGTGGGGACGGATTTACTTCTCCCTGGATGACCCGACGTCATTGCCGATTCTGTCGCTGATGTGGTACTTCAGGGAATTGAACTATTCGTTCGTTCCATCTTCGTGTTTCCCATCGGAGGTTGATCACTGCCTTATTTTGATAGCACCTGCAGAATGGCATCTAGCCAATGGTAGCAGCGGCAACACAAGGCCTGGGTTTATGCATCGGCGTCTCAGGATTTAGAAACTAGCGAATTTGAAAAGAAGTACAACTCTGCATCCAGGTCCTTCAAAAAAGTTATTGCCACAGCAAAGTCAGAGCAAAATGACTTTCAATAAGTATTATGTAAATAATCTATATTGAATAAAAATTTATTATATTCTATTCTATTCAATGGCAGAATTGGACAGAAACTAGTTCGTCTTCCTTCGGGAACCGTGCGTTATATTATCTCGCACAGGCTGTCTAAAAGAATTTCTGTCCGCCATCATTCCTATCACTGCACGGGGAGGACGACTCGCTGGCTCATGACGCAAAGCAGAAAGCCGATCTTCTAGATTCTCTTTTTGCGTTCATCTCGACTCTCGATGACAAGGGGAATTCACCGCCGACCATACCGCGCAGTGAGTGCTATATGCCGGTTTTTCCAGAGCATCTGCAACCTGAACATCCACAAGTCGTGTGGGCCCGACGGAATCACCCCAATGGTGCTTAGGATGTGCGCTCCGGAGTTGGCACCGGTACTAATGCAAGTTTTTCGGTACTCCTACTCTCTAGGTGTCGTCCAGAATTCATGGAAGACTGCTTAAGTGCATCCGATCCCCAAAAAAGGCGACCGCTCAAATCCGTCCAACTACAGGCCGATTGTCATCACCTCCTTGTTCTCTAAAATAATGGAGTCCGTTATAAACTGACCCTCACTCAACGTTGGACGGAGGTAGTCGAGACTAAAGGGGAGGCCCTGGCCGTTAGTATATGCACAGTGTGTTTGTATGTGCTTTGTGGCAGACCCGATCAAAGGCCCGGTGCATGCTCGGACTCCAAATCTGTTAATGCTGGTGTTCCGCAAGGCTGCGTGCTATCGCCAACCCTATTTATTCTGCATATCAATATTACAAATTAGTAACATTCATTGCTATGCGGACGACAGCACTGATGATTCCTTGTACACCAGCCGTGCCAAATCTTTCTCGGAAACACGTCGACGAGTACCGGAACAACTCGTTGCCTCAGTCAGTATCAAAATCCTTGACGTCGACAAGTTTGAAAGGGAAGGCCAAATTATCCGCCCATTAACATCTACAAGAGTATTGTAGATGTTCATGGGCGGTGTTGATTGAGACTTATCATCAGGTGAGCCACGTGCTCGTTTGCACCCTCTTCTATAAAAAAAAAACTGTTATGGACAGACTTTGCACTAACCATCAGGCGACGAATTGCTCATATCATTACTTTCTTCCATTTAAAAAATATCTTTTAACAAAAAAAATTAAGGACTCACAGAACCTATCATAATTTGGATAGTGAATGAATATAATTCATACATATATCTATTAGTTAATATTAGTTAGCGTGTGGTAGCAGCTAAAGGGAATCTACCACCCCATCTCATCCCGTGAATGTCGTAAATGCCGACAAAGGAAAAATTAAAATCAAGAGATGGGCAGCAGCACCTTCCTGGAACATCTGAATAAATAAACTACGGTTGCCAACCCGCCAGCCAAGCGTGGCAACAATTGTGAAATCCCTCCAAAATGAGAGCTACAAACTTTTGTAGCTATCAATAGGGGAGACCTTCGTTCAGCGGTGGACTTGTGATAGGCTGTGACAGCTTTGAAAAAGTGATATTTATTACTATGTATATTACTTATGTGATCATTAGGATTAAATAAAATGAAGCAACCATGTTATTGGTTTATTTTTATAACTCACTTCTGTCTGTGAGACTAATTAATAATAAAAAGGTCTGCTCCAGCCGTCTCTTTGATATGGTCGATATAGCACATTTAATTTTCTACTTTTAGTATATGATCCACGTAGCTACTCCATCTTTCAGCAGTCACAATAAGTATGTCACTGCTGAAAGGTGAATCCTTTTTCAATTTTTTTTTGACTTTTACAATTTTAAAGGTTTTGTTGATTCTGGCAACATATCTTTTTGGCTGCGTCAAAATAATTAGTTCACAGGGGTAGCAAGGCATGATTAACAAAAAACTAATCAAAATTCAACAATAACCACAAACACTACGTAAGAAAAAACTTAACAACTGAACAGCGCGTGAGCAAAATAAACTTTCATGTACACTCAGACCAGAGGTTAGACAGACATTAGTCGAATGACAAAGATGATGGCGAGGCGTCTTGGTGTGTGTGGTAAAGCCAAGTTCAAATTCGGCCGAGTAAGGCGTATGTGTTTTTATGTGTGTTTCGGGAAAAGTCCGCCACGATGCTTCAGTACGGTTTGGCGCACTTCACGCCTTTGGAATATTTTATTCCTCAAACATGAAAGTTTTCTCATGATGCTTTACTTTCATCGCTGAGCACGAGATAATTACATAATTGACAATAGTATAATAATAATTATTATTCAAATAACCTATATTGCAATGAGTTATTATTTATTAACACCTGAATATAATTTATTTTTAGATTTATTACTTTGTGCAAGTGAGCTGAATGACTACTGAACTGGAACAATCACTATTACATTAGCACCTGTTAGTTTACTCCAGTGATTAATTACACTTTAGGTACATAATTTATAATATAAATGCTACTCAGCTTAATTCTTGAAAAGTAATAGACAATGTAACCAAAAATCAACGTGTAGAAATGTTCCTCATTGACGCTGTCATTATTAAGTATTTGCTTAAGAAAAATATCTTATATTTTACTTTAAACTTTGCTTATTAAAAACGTGCAACTATAAAATTCATTCCTTTAATATTTCCGCTGTCATTATAAGTATAACACTCCAGCTACTTCCTGTTGGGGACACTAGCCGTTCAGCAAAATAATTTTGTGAGTGCCCAGATCACGCAGAAGCTATTTTTTATTATTCTGTCTGAGAAAGTAGGTCATTAGTAATTTTTTTTCTTATTTTGTGTTATTAACTGTTTTGTGCTTTACATCAATTTAGATATATTTATTAAAGCAGCAATAGCCTACACATTTATTATTAAAACATATTTATATAAAAAAAACACAAATCAGAGGAATATTATAAAAAAAGTACAAACCTACATCCTTTAAACGATTTACACAGACGATTCTAGAAAACAATATTCATTTGGTCTAACGACAACGACGAAAGAAGTGCTAAAGTGTTTGCCCAATAAGGCTACAATTCCTTTCTTGGTACACGTACGGAGCATGTATCCGACACAACTGCAGTTCTGTCTTCGATACTATTTACTATTCACTTATGTTAGGCCTTCATTTTTGACTAGCCGATAGTACAAAGTTGTTATGGCAGAATCGCAGAAGCCTTATGATCTCAACAATATGTCTAATACTTGAAATTTATGGATGCGGGTGGATCAAAACCAAACTTAGTGCCAGTCTATAGAGGTGGACCTGTGATCGGCTCTGATGAAAATTATGATAATTATACAAAATATTTCTCGGATCTGTCCTGCGGAAGGCATGCGTGAAAATAAAATATTTTCAATAAATCTGAATTTTTTCTGATTATTAAACGAATTTGCAGTTTTTTAGAATATCTACTTAATGCCGCCAAACTATTGAATTGGATTCTCATTTTCAAATTCAAAACAGGGAGTTTTGTAGGAAAATGAATAAATTGTCAAAAATAACAAAGTAATTAAAGCTTACACAAAGGAAATTCACCTTGATATGAATATTCCGACACGCGTTTTGTTAACAAAGAGAACTCCGGACTCTACATGAATTGTGTAATCTACTGAAATTCAAATTATACAGTCAGCACTGTCACAATTGCCTGGGTTTAGGTAGTCTCACATAGAGTTACATCAAGTTGTTAATGAAACAAGAACCCATTAACATTCATTGTTAGTCTCACCATCACCCGTGAGAATTTGAGTACATATTTTTTTTAACCAATTTTGCGTGACACAAAATTAATAATTTCAACAACAGTCCCGATATTTACTTCACATATTTAACTTATAGTACCAATATCCAATTTTACTATTATTCTAATGATTCGACTCGGATGGCGCAATGGCTAAGCGATTCTTCGCCACCGGTAGCGAGCTCGATTCCTATACAGGAAAAATATTTATGACTTGTAGATCGTTGTTTCGGATCTGAGTGTTTATGCATGTACACTTGATCCTTCTGACTGTAAAACGCACCCATGATATATTGGAAATAGTGAGCTTGAAAAAAAAAATTGAAGAATGAGTCTTTTTACTTAAATAGGTACTTACGCATATTAGTATAGGAATTAAATCATTTCAAAATTTACTAGGACATAAGCATTTAAAAAATTTAATAGAAGTCCTAAAACTTATGAAGAAGTCGTAAAGAGTTTTATAAAATGGGCGTAGAAAGCAATAAGTCTTCTTCGAATAGGTACCACATTTCATTTATTGCAATCCTTGTTTGTTTTTGAAATTTATCATTAGTTTAATTTTCTCCAACGCACGACCATTTAATGGAATATCCTGCCGCCAGCGGTTTTTCCGGACTGATACGATTTAGAGACCTTCAGGAAATGAGCCTACTCCTTTCTCAAAGGACGGCAACCCACACGCAATTCATCTGGAATTCCGGATGTTTGTGGGCCGCGGTGATCACTTAACATCAGGTGCGACGTTCGCTCGATTGGCCGTTTTAATTAAAAGAAATGATCTATACTCTGTACAAGTTAAAAGTTTACTTGGTATTCTTATAAATTAATAATTGATAAAATAAAAATTACAATTTAATTAGTGAGAAAAAATAATGAATCATATTGCTATAAGTGAGCAAATTAAAACAACCATGTTTGTCTAAAGATCACGTAATATCTTCCTTATACGAGTATTCAAGAATGAATAGACCGTTATGATTTTTTTTATTTACCCGAATTAAATAGTTCAATATCTATATCTGCCGTGCCATAATATACTTTTCTCCAAACAACTTGCGGCACTTTTTACCCCTTAATCTCCGTTGTGGGTTAAGTTAGAAGTCTGAAATTTCAATCATCTAGAGTACTTATCGAACCTACTTATACTGACAAATTACAAGTTTGTATGTATGTAATGTAATTGATAGTTTACGAAATATAACAAGTTAAATTCTCCTATTTTATCACTGACTCATCGATCAAATTCTTAGGTACTTCTAGCGGAGCTAGAAATCTAAAAATAGTTATATAGTTAGTATTTAGTCCACAATGGAAGGAAAAATTAAAAAATTCTGAAATTTCAGCACCGCCGTCTTTGCGGTTGGTAATCTTAATTTTTCCCACATGAATCCCACGTCTGGGCAAAAACACAAATTCTTCGTTTTTGGGTCTGGTTGTGTTGTGATTATCCCCGGGTTTCACAGGTGCAAGGTGGTTTCCAACCCGCCTGCCAAGCGTTGCAACTATGGCAAAATCCCTCCAAAATAGGAGCTACTAATTTTTGTGGCAATCTATGGAGGCCTATGTTCAGCAGAGGACTAGAGATATGCTGAAATGATGATGATGATGATGATCCCAGTTTACCTCCGATCTTATCGCACGTCGAGCAAAGATAGGTAGGATTGCCTCTTTGTTTGTGCGAACACTTGTGGCACTATAATACCTCCTGCGTAGTTGATAGATTCCGACAGTATTCGGAATATTTCGCCGTGGTCGAAAATCAGCCAAGAGGTCATCATTAGTACATACTATACACATATGGGGATAGCCATAGGAATGTTATGAGATGTGGGAGCTGACACTAGCCCGTGACGGTGCTATACAAGGCGTTCTACACATCTATAATATAAAGTTTAATAAAACAATATCAAACCCGTGAATATAGCTTTATCCTATGTATAGTATTCGTGTAAAAATATTAGTTAATTACAAATTAATTAAGATATCTTATATCTTTAGTAATTTGTGATCAAAGTGGATAGACGACCAACTCCATCGTACTGCTTACCCCTGATAGTACGCCTGTAGCGTATTAGTTTCTTGAGTACCCACTTATGCCCCACCGAACTAGTGAAGACTGGTATAAATTTCGGTGTATTTCAATTTATAACAGATAACATTATATCTGCAGTACTTTTGTCACCTGTTGCAAATAATTGCTAGTTGTTTAGTTTATTTACAGCGTTTCAGCAGTTTTAAGCCAGTTTATGGTTGAGGTTTAAGTTAAAATTGAGACAAAGCGGTTAGGGTACATTCACGCGATCCAAAGAAAGTTGCGGTTGAAAATTACGTTGATATTCCAGACGCCACACAGTGAGACACCAACGCGGAAAACTAAGGCGTTCAGTAATTCCGCGATATAGGTATTATCCCTCATAAAATACGTTTACGATTTATTACTTTTACCAGCAACTCTAAGTGAAACAAGATTATAAAGGAGCTTCTTGCAGGATAGGTATCTTATAACCGCCATAATATTATTTCAAGAGATATTAATTTAAAATTTATGTTGATGATCGACCTACTCACAAAAAATAGCTTAATTGATGCAACTCTTTGTTACATGTTTAGCGTAGAAAGGCAAAAAAATAGACTATCAAAACACATATTTTTGAGGCTGCTTAAAAAATACGCCCTAATGCCGTCAATCATTTAATCAGTATCAAATGGTTAAACCCGAATGGAGATTCTACCTTGCACTACGTGAAGCACAGTTAATAACAGTTATTGTATACATACAGTGCTAATTTTAATCATCGTTGTATTGATTACAGCTAATTTTAAATCCACTGAAGATTATAGATTTTTCTCAAAAATTGCCCCAAAGCGCAGTGCATAGCTATTTACGTTAACTTCTTTCTCACTCTCTATAAAGCATTAGCATAAATAAAAAGGGATGTTTTAATTTTTTATTTTATGTTAGAGTATGCAAACGAGCAAGCGGCTCACCTGATGGTAAGTGATCACCGCCACCCATGAACATCTACAATACCAGAGGAATAGCAGATGCGTTGCCGGCCTTTGAGGAAGGAATAGGCTCTTTTCTTGAAGGTCCCTAAGTCGTATCGGTCCGGAAAAACCGCTGGCGGCAGCAGATTCCATAAGGTGCTTGTGCGGGGCAGAAAATTGCGCGAAAAACGCACTGTGCTGGAATGCCAACCATCATGGTGGTGACGATGGAATTTCGCGCTGTGCCACAATGTGCGATGGTGAAAATCAGCGGCTGGAATTAATCCGAACAATTCTTCGGAACACTCCCCATTGTAGATCTTATAAAAAATGCAAAGGGATGCAACATCTCTTCGCAAAGCCAGTGGATCAAGCCGATCAGATAGAACATGGTCGTCGACGATTCGAGCCGCTCTCCGTTGAATGCGGTCAAATGGAATTAGCTGACACTGGGCGCCTTCGCCCAGAGATGAGAACAGTACTCCCATGTGCGGCCGAACCTGCGCCTTATAAAGTTGCAAGCGTTGGGCCGGCATGAAGTACTGTCGCGCTCTACTGAGGACGCCAAGCTTTTAAGAAGCCAATTTGGTCTTCCCTTCCAGGTGACCGCGAAACTGAACGTCATTCGATATGACTACGCCAAGAATACCGATACTGGCTGAGGCAACGAGGGGAGTGCTCTCAAAATTAGGTGATACGACGAAGGGTTTCTTTTTAGCGGTAAACGCGCAAACCTGTGTCTTCTTGGGGTTGAACGGGACTAGATTTAGACGGCCCCAATTCGAGATTTTGTCTAACAAAAACTCGACTTCAGACACAAGTTTGTTCTGGTACTCGTCAACGTATTCCCGAGAAATATTAGCACGGCCGGTGTATACGGCATCACCAGTGCTGTCATCTGCATAGCAATGAATGTTACTAATTTGCAACATATCATTGATATGCAGAAGAAACAGGGTTGGTGATAGCACACAGCCTTGTGGGACACCAGCATTCACAGACTTAGAGTCCGAGCATGCACCGTCAACTACGACCTTGATGCTCCGGTCTGTGAGAAAACTGGTGACCCAATTACAAAATTTCTCTGGAAGCCCGTAAGAAGGCAGCTTCGAAAGAAGCGCTTTGTGCCAGACCCGATCAAAGGCCTTCGCTATGTCCAAGCTAACTGCCAGGGCCTCCCCCTTACTCTCGACTGCCTCCGCCCATCGATGAGTGAGGTACACTAGAAGATCACCAGCCGAGCGACCCCGACGGAAACCGTACTGGCGGTCGCTAATCAGCTGGTGCTCCTCTAAGTACCTCAAGAGCTGGCAGTTCATAATGAACTCCATAATTTTGGAGAGCAAGGAGGTGATGGAAATCGGCCTGTAGTTGGACGGATCTGAGCGGTCGCCTTTTTTAGGGATCGGGTGCACCAAAGCTGTCTTCCATGACTTCGGGACGACGCCTACAGAGTAGGAGTACCGGAAAAGACGCGTTAAAACCGGTGCCAACTCTGGAGCACACATCCTCAGCACAATAGGCGGGATGCCATCAGGCCCACTCGACTTGATGATATCTAGGGAGAGTAGTGCTTTGCGCACTGAGCTTTGCCAGAACCTGATGTCTGGCATAGAGCACTCACACCGCGGGATGGTCGGCGGTGAGCTCCCCCTGTCGTCAAGAGTCGAGTTGGACACAAAAAGAGAGCCTAGAAGATCGGCTTTCTCCTTTGCGTCATGGGCCAGTGAATCGTCCTACCTGTGCAGAGATGGTAGTGATGGCTGACAGAAATTCCCTTGGACAGCCTTGGCGAGAGACCAGAACGCACGGGTTCCCGAAGGAAGGCGACCTACTTTCTCGCCAATTCTGCCAATGTGCTCCGACTTTGCCGTAGCAATTACTCTTTTGAAGGACCTGGAAGCAGAGTTGTACTTCTTTTTAAAGTCGCTGGTTTTTAAATCCCGAGACGCCGATGCATAAGCCCAGGCTCGGTAACACTGCTGCTTTTGGCGAGATGCCATTCTGCAGGTGCCACCAAACCAAGGTTGGGACCTACCGCCGACGGGCACTACAGAGGATGGAACGAAGTGTTCCATTCCCTGAAGCACCACATCGGCGACAGACCCGGCAACGACGTTGGGAACATCCAGCGAGAAGCAAACCCGCCCCCATGGGTAGGATGCAAAGAAAGACCGCATCTCATCCCAATCCGCCGACCTGTAGTGCCATACACGGTGCGAACCTGCAGATCGCGATCGCATTGGGCACATGATAGGCACTGTACTCCGGATCAGACAGTGGTCCGAAGATCCCAGAGGGGCATCGACGGAGACCACATAGCCGTCCGGATGAGAGGTCAGCAGAAGGTGTATGATCCTCCACATCTGGTACCCGCGTCGGCGAAGTAACCAGTTGTGTCAGATCATATGCAAGGGCAAGATCACAGACAGATCTCCCCGCATGATCGGTGGTTCGCGATCCAAGCCATTCGGCGTGGTGGGCGTTGGAGTCGCCGAGTATCACGATCTCTGCGGGTGGAATCTGCTGTAGCACAGAATCTGCAGCCATTTGGATGTGGTCGATGAGTCGGTCAGTTTCGGTATTACCGCTGTGGGACCTATAGAGGCACCCATAGACACTAGGGTGGTCGTCGCTGTCTATGCGTAGCCAAAGGGTGGACAGGTCCCTACCTTCAAGGCTGCCGAGGCGTTGAGAACATATATCCTCTCTGACGTACACACAAACCCCGGCCCGGGGCACAAAGGAATGTTCCAGCTTGTACCCCGGGTAGGAGAGATAAGAGGTATCCGCTGGAGAGAATATCTGCGTCTCGGTAAGAAAAAGCAAGGCCGGATTTGTCGTCTCCAGATGGTAGTGGATGGCATCAAGATTGGAATGTAGTCCCCTGATATTGCAGAAATCCACGGCAAGCGTGGTAAGGGGTGCCGTAGTTTTTTTGCTACGTTTGCCTCGATCAGCTCGGGAATAGAGCGGAACTTTGCCCCCCTCAGAATACGAGGGGTAGCCTGAGCACCCACGCTCAGGTAGCGACTGGTAGCCCGAGCGCAGGTGCACAGAGGGGGATTCTCCAGCATCAGTGGTGCTGGTACCCCCCTGGGGTAGATTTTTTGTTTCCGCTACCATGTTTTGGGGGAGGGGGTGGGTGGGCCTCCGGTTACCTGCACTCACCAGACGAAACGCAGAAGTTTGTTAAACATCTACTTCACGTCGGTATTCTGTGAGGTCGTGGTACTTCCCCGGTCGAGCCGGCCCATTCATACAACAACAAAAGCTGATGCGTGGCTCTACCACTGTTGAAACTTGTAATTGTACTTGTAAATATACTTTAAATGCTAAATAGTTTAAATACATTTTTCAGCTTCAACGCCATTACGTTACGTTATTGATTTTGTGAATACTAGCTGATTAATCACTCTCATAAAAGAAATAATTAAATTATTATATCTCATATTAGTACAATGTCTGTTCTTGACTTAATTTATGGTTGTTTTCTTGACTAAATTATTAAATACTTCAATGTATATTAAAATATACGAAATAAAATAAACATAGAATAATACTTCAGCCATACTCTTTCCAATGTTTTGTGTTTAATGTTGTTGAGATGTAAGATTATATAATATTATTTTTGATTATTTGACACAATTCCCACAATGTCAACTATAAACATCGTTACATTATTAGATCGCTAGAAGAACACAAGAAACGTTCATATTAAAATCTTGTTAAAAAGTCAGGAGATGCAAATTAAGATAAAGAGCCTTTGGAAGTCTCAAAAGTGGAGAGAAGATAAAGATCGTAACGAGATAATAGTAGCGATTCGGAGAATCGCTTTCATAAAATTGGAAAAAGGAAGTTCTACAGAACTGAAAAATAAATTTTGTGCTTGGCTTCCTAATATGCTCATAACAGTTAAACAAAAACGTTCAAAATTAAATTTCGATTGTTTGGTGAAGTTTCTGTTCGTTTTACTTGGTAACAATAACTTTTAGACTATGGTTTTCCTTGTATAATTCGTAATATTATGACAATCTACAGTCGATGACAGTTATGAATCTTGATAATAAGTATTTAATTATATACGGTAGAAATTTTACAATTTTGACTAAGACGGAAGTCAACTAAAGGAAATAATCGAAATCTCACGGGCGTAAGAAAATTTTAAATAACCTTGCAACATAACAGACGTAATATACAGGGACCGGTGAAGGAAAACAGCGACTAAGAGACGTGGCGATTACAAGAACATTAGGAAACTTTGGAAGTGCCACTGCTTAAATCAGTTCTATCTATTTGCGGTAGGGCACACACCACAGGTGGTTGTAGCACATGAAAGAGCTAGCTGGAAAGTACCACAAACTCTCATAAGGCTTCTGCATTTCGTCTTCTAAAACACCACTTATGAGCAACTTCTCTTCAACTTGTACTCAGGTGACAACGTATCTTAAACTTGGTTCCTAATTAAGGTATTGGTCCTGATGAGCCGAAGTGACCACTCATAATGAGAAGACTGTATGCTCGATTGTCACCTTTACTTAAAAAAAAATGTCCTGCACTAGACTATTTACAGTCTAACTATGATCATATCGGTAATATTTCAAAATATGCAACAGGTCATAGAACATGATGAAAGGCAAAACAAACTTACACACAATATTGAGGCCGTTATTTCTATTCAGAAGTTATTGCAATTTGTATCTTTATTTAATATTCCAAATGTAAAAAGAAAACAAATGTAGTAAGGTTATTAAAAGCCAAATGGTCGCTCCAATTTATATTTCAATAACACAGTATGCATCAATTCAAATATTTGGATTTGGATCAAGACACGCATGACCGTCAAAACAGAAATTCAGATGTATAGAGAAGTGAGCAAAGTATTAAAAGACTTATTTTACGCCATGGCAAAAGTACGAGTATATTTATGAAACATGATTTTTTTGTATCAATACTTTAAACGACTACTTCGCTTTCAGAAAGGAAGTCAAAAAAGTTAAAGAATTCTAACATTTTTAAAGTGAACATTTTTCATGGCGCGATGAGAGTAAAATTTCATGGTCGACTTTGAGTGTAACGTTTCTGACGAAAAAAGAACGAAAAATAGGTACTTGGTCAGAAAGAGAAAGAGAGAGAACTATGCGTTGCATGACTCGTTTATTTTCTTAATTAATATATGTATATTGATTATTTAATAATTGTTTATATTCTGAAAAGTTATTTTACACTAAGTAAAATTTTTGTTGATTCATGTTTATTTAGTTTTATTTTAATAATTTTCTGATAAATGTATCAAATTTTACGTCTGGCACGTGTACTGCTGACATAGTCTATCTTATGATAAGAAATCACATTTGCCCACAGAACAGAAAATCTGTTCTGTGCATTTGCCCATAAACAGATGCATAAACGACTAAGAATCACGATTAACTTTAATGTCACCCCTGAGGTCTGAAATGATCGGGCACGATCTCCTCACTTGTCATTCGAAACTAATTGAATATGTGCTGCAGTGTTTTTCTTAATCCTATTTTCTGGTAGTAGATGTACGAGTATAAAGGTTTCCCCCATTTACTAACAAGATAACAAATAAATCACTATTGCCCAAAACTAACGTATGTTTATGTTAAGAAGAAAAAGATATGAAGTTTTAGCACAACAAAGACTTGTAGGCGATAACAAGGTATCTCATACGATGCAGTACATTTAATTTAATTAAACCACGCAAGAACGTAGCTTAGAACGTAGCAAAATGCGCTCCGTTCTACGTAGCTTACTACGTAGATCATTACTTGTGAGTCAACAGTTAATGTAAATATTGGTTACATCTATTCTGTTGAATGAATATAATATTTTTTACTACGTGATGGTAAAAATAAATTAATGTAAAGTCATAGGTTTACATTTTTTCCCTGTGGCGTGATTTCATTGTCACACTATTAACAGGATCTTGGGATATTTCATTAGTACTAAATGTGCACAAAGTCTTAAATCAAAATGTTTGCTATGACCGAGATCGCGCTTTCTATAGTCTATTCATTTCTGCTTGAGGCAAAGTAAATAAAGAAAACAATGTTTGTTAAACTATAACATAAAATAACAAAAACGAACAATAAACAGATAACCAAAAATGTAACACAACAAGAAACTTAATAAAAACAAGAAAAGTGCAATAGTGTAATAATAATCAAACAAAATTAACTGAAAACAATATACTCATATCGGGGGGGTATAATCAGACTCATAGATAATAGGACCTGACTGATGGCGTCACATTTCAATGGAAAATGTTCGCACTGAATGCTGATTGTTTACCTTTTGTCTCACGGCTTCCTGAATCGACTATAGATGTTTCGACTAAGGAATCAAGTTACTGATTGTGTGGTCTCTCATCTTACTGTGCAAGTACGGCGGAATCAGAGACAAGGATGCAGAATTTTGTGGCGCAAATTTTATGAAGCACCTCTTCCGATTAAGTTAAGTGTAATTACAAATTTTAAGCTGAATACAAGAAGACGAGAAAAAAGTCAATAAAATTCTTTACAACAAATAAGACAGTAACATAAGTAAACGAAGTTGAGTTACTCTTCCTTTTTCTCTTCTAATATCGAATTTCATACCGTTTATAGCATTGAACGAGATGTGGGTATATTATGTGTACATTATTTTACTTACGATATCAATTGATCATTTAAAAAAACCATAAAATATTCGAAACATTTGGCTTTGTGCTTGGCAATTAAGAAATTACGATTTTGACGACCGCATGGCCTAGTTGTCAGAGTGCCTGACTTCTACGCTGCGGGTTCTGGGTTTGAATCCCAGCTGGAGTCAACAATTGACCAAATACGCAAATTGTTAGTTTTCGGGTTTGGTTGTGTCTGTAAAACGCACCCACGATATAGGAGAAATCCTAGAGAGTGTTATTGTTTAAAAATATATATTTGAAACTTAAAGCTTAAAGGTTTTCAATTGATAGGCTTTTGTTCAATGAGTCGAAAGTTTGATTCCATGATTTCCATTCATGGGAAAAATATCCGTTTGGCCTATAGATAGTTATTCCATACCTGGAATAACTATACCTGGAAATACCTGGAGTAGTTATTACAGGTATGCATGTAAAATGCATTATGGTTTAGGGGAAATCCTAATTTTGGGCATTGTTTTTTTTAATAACAAAAGACAGCGACATGAATGTGACTATTTACATCCACAGTTTTATTATAAACTACGCACGCGATTACGTCCGCATGGATTTAGGCTTTTTAAAAACATCGCAAAAACTCTTTGATTTTTCCGGAATAAAAAGTATCCTATAGGATTAAGGATAGAAATAGAGATAGCGTGCATCTCTGTGCCGAATTTCGTAACAAACAGAAAGATAGAGTTACTTCCGTATTTATAATACGAGTATTAAGTGTGGATATAAAAATATTTTTCAAAGAGCATACCTTTTCGACCGATATCAACCAGTCTCTATTGCTAACAACACTGCAGGTTAACCTAAGACCTAAGACCTGCCCGTATGGGCGAAAAGACTAGACATCCGACGCTGTAGAACTAAAATCTACAGAGGCCAGTGGAGGATGGCCACACGGATCGTACGAGGATACCGCACGGTATCATTCGAGGCGGCGACTGTCCTGGCTCGCTTTCCGCCACTGGACATACTGGCAGACGTGGATGCGAGGGTGTACCACCGGATCTGCACCCTCCGCCAGAGCGGTAGAAGCGAGCCAGACGAGGCGCTCGAGTCCATCAAACGGCAGGAACGACAGAACGCATTGGCGACGTGGCGTGCTCGGCTATATACATAGCGAAGCGTTAGAGGGGCTACGGTTGCGTTCCGAACGGAGATCCCGTGACCCCTCTTAACCGTGGGGTTTTAGTCGGTAAGAGTCCGACATAACCCGGCTCCCCCCCCCCCCTGTCCAGTCGGATATCCATGCAGGATTTCCCCACGTACAAAAAAAACGACCTTCAAGATTTATATTGTTGAATACTTTCCAATTACAGACCCACCCACTTAAGATGAACATGGACAAGACGAAAATCATGTCTAATGTCCACACCTATACCGGTAGTTGTTGGTAACACTGCGCTCAAAGTTGACTACGAATATGGACAGGTTATTCGACTAAGTAGGTGCAATTTCGTCCAAGAGGTTAAACGACGGATCCAACTCGGCTGGACAACGTTCGACGAACTGCGAAGTTTCCTCAATGTCTCAAAGCCAAATCTTCAACCTGTGCATATTGCCAGTGATGACTTACGGAACCGACACGTGTTCCTACACTGCAGGCCACATGAGAAAACGTAAAATTATTCAGCTAGCTATGGAAAGAACAACGCTCGGTGTTTACTCTGCGATATAAAATCAGTAAAGATGATCCGCCGCAGATCTAGAGTAACTGACATAGCTGGAGTAAGCTTAAGTGCCCCCCCCCCCCCAATGGGTTCTCGCCTTGTCGTGGCAGGGGGGGCTTAGTAACCGTGGCTTGGTCACCCACGGTAAAGCTAAGAGGAGCCAGAGGAGCCCACATGGTCGGCCTGTGGTGTCAGGCTGGCCCGAGGAGGTCGCTTCGAGTGGTCTACGCAAGCCCACTCCGGATGTGAATAGGTGGACTGCTGGGGGGAGCAGTACGCTGCCCTCCGCAACCGAGGTGGAGTCGCGGAGGAAGAGGAGTGTAAGTGTTCGTCGCCTCTCTCCCTACCCTCCGCGACTCTCGCGGGGCCGTACCGTCGATGCGGTGATGGTGGACTGCTGGGGGGAAGAGTGAGTCGATACTGCTCACCCTGCCCTTCGCAGCCGAGGTGGAGTCGCGGGGGAAGAGGATACACTCCTCTTCCCCCGGTGTTGCGTTGCCTATCTCCCTGTCCCCCGCGACTTCGGCGGGGCTGCACCGTAGATGCCGGTGGTGGGGCCGCGGAGGGAGAGGAGTATTGGTGTGACGTTGCCTCTCTCCCTATCCTCCGCAGCCGAAATGTGGTTGGCGGCGCCGCCACAGACCAGATCCGCTGCCGGGGCCGGGAAGACTGGTGCTTTCGAGTGCAAGTCGCCTGGCCCCGTGGCCTCTGCGTGGCCAGGTGCATAAGTGATAATGGGCTGGCCATACAGCTCTTAGAACCGACAACCGTTGGGGAAGAAAGGTTCTCGAGTGGCAACCACGTACCGGCAAACGCAGTATAGCGCGAACCCTTGGGAGATGGAGTGGCAACCTACACGGTTTTGCGAGAAGTCGATGGATACAGACTGGCTGAGGACCGTGTTTTGTAGTACTCTATGAGTGATGCGTTTGTTCAGCAGTGAACTGGCGATCTTGCGATATCGTCTTTTCCGCGAATTGGATGACTATGTAAGAGAAACGGATCAAGAAAATTTTATAGAGCTCTATCTATCCTTTTCTCTTCGTTCATTAAAGATCTAATCTGCATATTTTGTTTTTACATGACAATAACATAATATAAGCTTATACAATTTTAAAGTTAGTTTTCACCACAATAAGTCTCATAATTAATGGTCCTTTTTGCCCAAACATTTTTTTTACTACAAGAAATTATCGCTTATTTGTAGAAAAATTATTTTTGGTATAAAAAAGTTTATTTGTACCCTATAAAGCATTTTTTCTCCATAGTTCTTATTATACAATTTAAGTGGGATGTAACAGTGTAGGGATTAAAAGTTACTCATGATAACGTTATTCTAGGTATTCTCATAATAGTACAAATAATTCATACTTTAAATAAATTAATCTGTATTAAAGTATATTAATTATACAGATGTGGGGCTCACCTGGAGTAATTGAAAGCGTAAATAATTAATAAACACTAATAAATTAACAATTAAGTGTGATAATTTAAAGTGATGGGTGAAAGACAAAGGCATGAATGTCAAAAATGACCGATGTAATACAGAAAATTCGCATTACATCGTATTATATTAAATATTTAGTCATTATTTAGGTGTTTAAGAAAACGAAATGATAAGGTTATTTATTAGTAATTACTTTTTAACTAATAATCTTACCGAATAGAGTAGACATACAAATTTTGTTACAAAACACATAATTTTATTAGGAAGTTTAGTTAGTTTATAAGCATTACTGACGATAATATTTTGATAGTGACTAAACGAGCAAAGCGTCCGCCTGATGGTAAATGCATCGTCTTAATTGATATGTTTGGGTTCCCTTTGTAAAGCACATATTCCGAATCTAGCTACAATACTCATGTATCTTGTACGGATATAATACATTACGAGATTATGAACAATAAGATTCATCATCATCATTTCAGATTATCACTAGTCCACTGCTGAACATAGGCCTCCTCCATAGATTGCCACAAAGTTTGTAGCTCAAATTTTGGGGGGAATTTGCGATAGTTGCCACGCTTGGCAAGCGGGTTAGCAATCGCAGTTTATTTGTTCAGATGTTCCAGCAAGATTCTGCCATCTCCTGGTTTTAATTTTCCCTCAGTCGACTTTCACGACACATGAGATGGTGTGGTGATGGTAGCGGAATTTATTAGTGACGATTTATTTTATGTTTCTGACTTTAGTTCCTTTACATATAAATGACCATTTGCACAAAACTTATTGCAACTGTAAAATAAAACGAAAATAAAGTGGAAATTGATACCGAAACATTTTCAGCAGCTCAGCTAGTACTTTTCGTTCCAATGAATCCAATCACGATTTGCATATCGCCCGCCAAGCACTTTTTTTACTATCCTTACGAATTCATCGAAGTAATAATAAACATTTAAAAAAATATTTTTTTAAATGTTTATTATTCGCTTAGGTTTAGGTTCGCTTACCGCAAAAATATTTATTGATGATTGTTCCGGGTATGTGCAATTTATGTCTGTAAAAGCATCCATGATGACATGAGAAATCTGAGAGGGGACTTTTTTTAAATAAAATTTGCAACCGAGTCCAATAACTTCAGTGGTTAGTATTGCTTAGTGGTAGTGTTGATCTGGTGGCGGCTTCCGGTGGCGGTGTTAGTTTGCTTGTGCACGCTATTGACAGAGGGCGGGCTGTGCTCTTCATAAACTAGGCAATTCACACCATTTATGTAAATTTTACATGCGGATTTATTAAATTAACTGTCTTTCGTTTTTTCTCATAAGTAACCGTGAAGAAGTATTCGTTCTACACTATTATATTCAATAAGGTCATATAAAGTATTTTGATTTTTGATAAATAAAAATAAAAGTTCTGAAAAGCATACTAATTATGGCTTTTTGTGATGTTAAGTTATAATTATAATTATATCATCGCTATAATCATAATGTATCGCTATAATTATTATCATTTGGACGTACGACAACCTGATCAATTCATAAAATTGGACTTTACAATACTGACTAGATTGATAAATAGATTAAGTTTAACAGAATATAATAAAAATTAAAAGCTTTTTCTTTAAAAAATATATTCGGGATTGCCTTGAGCAGAAGTAGCTCAGCTACTCTGAGTTATCTACTGAAAACTCAACCAGCAATTTTTGTTCAAGCTCCGAACAAATTTTTGTTTTTTTATTTCTTTCTAATACGGCAAACAGTGAAGGGCCATATCTCAATTAAGTAAATCATCATTGTCAACAGATGTTAATTAAATATCTTTATATTTTGATTTACACTGGGCGTGTCACATTTTAATCAAAACAGCCAAGGGATGAAATACAAAACAAAAATTTAACTCAGTACGTTCACGAAAATGTTTGAGTAAAATACTCACGTGTTGTTGTTATCTTCGTAATGAAAAATACGCCCATTCCTCCATTTTGTGGAGTTTGGCGTGGTACTTATGTAATTTATAACAGTCAGGAATTAATTTTGATAAATAAATATTTAAACTATTTAAATTTAGTATATCGAAATTGTAATCTTCTGTTAAAATCTTACCAATAAAAACTAGTAAAACTATTAATGAAAATATTTTGAATTTTTACTTTACATTTTATAGCTGAAGCTATGCTAGAGCTGAGTTCTTCAAACATTTTATAATAATAATGCCGACTTAATTACTAAAAAATAGTGCCTGTAACGTACGCGTCTTACTCAATATATAACTAAACAATTTTGTCTTAGAAACCGTAAAACCTTAAGTCTCCCATAATGATTTCTTATATTTACGCGAATATTATACATTTAATAAAACGAATTTTAGTACTTTAATCGCGTTTAATTTTCAACTATTTATAACCCGACGTGCTTTACAGTACCCAGTGTCACGGGGAGGACTGCGGTGACAGATGTCCTGATGTCATAGTTAATGTTTAAGTTTTTATCCATGGCAAGGGTTAAGAAACGAATAATTGTGAGCTGCAACGTGCGTTATATTTAAAACTTTATGTAACATTGCTATGCACTAACTGGGTTATATCGGTGCGGCCTAAAAAAAATAGTGGGCACATTTTGCAGTCGTAATTTGCCCACGTCGCAAAATTCCAGATCTGGAACAACTGTCTGTCGGCCATACCAAAGAAATCGAACCAGCGACTCACCTCGCAGAAGCCAATCGCTTAGCCCCTGCGCCAACCAAGCGTGAAGACTAGTTTCAGTTTTATTACAAAGTTACAAGCAATTCATATTATGGTCATAGTGTATATCCTTGTACATCAATACGAATAGTATTTGTGTAGGTTATAATTTTACTATTAACAAGCTTTGGTTGCCCGCGAAATATTATGTGCTTTTATTAAATAAGCCTATTTAATGAAAGCCCAGTAATATTTCATTATAATAGGATTAAAAAACAGGCGCGGTTGATGTAAATTTTCGCCACTAAAACGTTATCAAAAGTTATTGCTAGAAGGTAGACCCTAATTTATTATCGACTTCGTTAATTAAAGTAATTGAGAAATTGTAACACTAAATACGAAAAACTTAGAAATAATAATTAGTAACTTATACTAACATACAGTCACGTCTATTTCTCGTTAGGGTAGACAGAGACCACAACTTTCTACTTGCTACGATGCTGACACAAATCTTTGACTTCTTCTATTTTCATTAGCTTTTTCGTACTAGCTCTTCGGCCATACTTTTGACCCGGTTTTACCTTAAAACGTCGGAACCTACACAGCTTAATTTTCGTTATTAAAAAATGAATAAATAAGGACACAGCCAAAGAGATTTTAAAACAATCAATCTATGAAAGCGTCATCTGTATTTAGTTCAATTTTTTTTTAATTAAAAACATCAAACGATATAGACTGTTTACAAGATTGTCTGTGTGTAATTTTATTGCAGACTGCTTCAGCTCAAATTAATTTTATTTAAAGACGCGCTTTACAATTGCTCTTGATTTTAACGAGTTCCGTTGGAGGATACTCTAAAAACAATTTAATTACCAGTTCAAAAAGCGAATGAACAATTTGTTCTAAGTAACAGTTTTATTGTTTATTGTAATAAAATGTGTAGACTACAGTAAACAGAAGATGTGTAGAATAAATTTTGACAATTACTTATAATAATTCTATAATTTAGCTACATGTATTTTTAGTTCGGTTAAACAATCGTCATGTAGTAAAATTATTACGGATTATCCGCACCGTATCATCCGTAATAATTTCACTTGATGACGATTGCTTAACCAAACATCGACGGAGTATGGGAGTATTAATTTTAGTATAACCAAATATTGGCATTGTTCAAACAACCGATTTCTGCATTTTGTAATTCGACGATTCGATTTTAATTGCGATAGATCCCGTATATTTGACACTGCACAGGATACTCCCGTTTGGCGACCCAGTTGCGCTCACTTATGGCATTGTGCAATTACTCCGTCATAAATTGCGGATGTTTTCTTGTATATTTTGCTTGAATAACGTACATCTTACATAAGGGGGATACTTATTAATAAACGTCATTTCTTGAGAATATTGTAAAAGCCGACTAAGAGGATGAAAAATCGCGCACCCGTCGGCAGATGTCGAAATAGATAACTCAGATGTGCTAAACCAAGGGATTAAGACAAATGAAAGCCATAGAAATCTTTATGTAAGAAATCTATAAATTTTATATGTTATATATAGTATTTCTTGTTCAAACTTTATGTTCATTGTATAACGATTAAAAATAACTATAAAAGACATGACCCATATATGGTTATAAAGAAAATACTGCTAAAACCACGAGTATGTTAGAGTAACGCCAATAGTTTAAAATGTCTTTATCTCGTTTTACTATTAACTGTAATGAATAATCGCCATCTTTAAATTCACCCCTTTTGTGGCAATGGTCAAAAACTGTCACAGGAACTAAAACGAATTTTGCAAAGGTAAATAAAATAAAATCTAGACTCCTCAATTACGTACTCTGTAAAAAAGAAACAATAACAAGACCAGCGCACAATTAATGCAATAGTGCCGTGAATAATATATGTGTATATAAAAATTATAGTATACCGCATTATTTCCTCTATAACATATCTAATGAAATAGTATAATTATATAACATAACGATGGCGTTACATGTATAGTATGGCAAGCTTGAAAATTAAAAATGTAAACATAATCGCTTTTTAGAAAGCACTTCAAGAAGTTGCTAAACCTTCTCGAAGTGTCATTTCTAGTAAAAGTGTTAGGAGTATTTTCGTTTATAGTGAGCCCATTACAAACAAAAAACTATCTTCCTCTAAAGAAATTATCTTAAAAATTTGCTTGAATTTTTATAATTTTAGTCATTTGCACTATTATCGCTAATTCGTCTACAGTTAACCTATTGAATTGAATGCTCGTTACTTCACTTTACCAAATAAAAAACTTGTAGTCTAGTTTCTTTGTTTCTTTCTTTTTTTTCTAGTATAGTCGCATAATTTTTTTTTATTGCAAAGTTTAAGAGCAAAACGTTCACCTGATGGTAAGTGCAACGTCTGCCCAAAACAAATGCTGTGTAACCCAGAACATTTCTGTGTGTCAACAAACTGCGCCCGTCACTATTTGACATCAGTTCTTAAGTCTCATATGTCCAGTGATTACGCTAGCTCTCAGTGCCCGTCAAAACTAAAAACAGTAATTTTTGCACATTACTGCTTCACGGCAGAATAACTGGCCCTGGGGTGGTACCTACCTCCTGATTCCTTCCGACGGATTCCTGGATTGGAATCCTACCACCAGTGACTAAATAACTATTTTAGAAATCAGGCCACCATTATAACAAATACGACAAATATCAATCCAAACAATAAAAATGCAATGACTTTTCATTTTCAAAATGGAATTCGAACTTACGAGTTCAATATAGACTTTATTTAATGTAAAATTCATTAAATTACAGTACGTAGTACATAGTAGTTACACATTTTCGTTCCATTTTGTAATTAAAATTTTATTAACCGTTGACTACGTAGATAAATTCAACATCCTGGTAATTAAATATTGTTCAAATTAGCTTTCCTGTTAAACCACGGGCGCTATTACTCAAATATTCCTTTATAACGCTACAGTAACTTCAATTGAATATCATGCGAAGGCCGTGCAAAGTAATTTAATTTAATATCTATAGTCTATATATTATATAAACAAAAATGTAAATACCGATTAGGTTGATATTTTTGTAGTGTTCGTAATTTATTGAATAATCCGCCAGAAAAGTCGGAAACTTATTTTTATATTAATAAAAAATAAAATCTCAATAAAAAAGTGACGTTCAGGTTGACAGTTCTACTGTCACTTGTTTTCAGTACTTAATAATTTTTTTGCTAAGCGCACTTCTCATTTGTGCGAAGCCGGGTGGGTCGTTAGTTAATAATAATATAACGGCATCTCGGAATAAACAGACCAATGACGCTTAGCAGCGTGGACGGTTTTTTTTTTTATAGGAGAAGAGGCAAACGAGCAGGAGGCTCACCTGATGGTAAGTAATCACCGCCGCCCATGAATATCCGCAATACCAGGGGAATTCCGAATGCGTTGCTGGCCTTTGAGGAAGGAGTAGGCTCTTTTCTTGAAGGTCCCCAAGTCGTATCGGTCCGGAAAAACTGTTGGCGGCAGCCTATTCTTTCTTTTGCAACTGAATTTTAAACCAGTATACTTGACCAATTGAGCTGAAATTTGTCATACCTAAGTAGCTTCGGTGACAATGCAATAATATGGTACCATGGAGCTAGTCTGACAATGTAGCCGGAAGTTGGCCATAGGAACTCCTCAACTAAGCAATATAGCACCGTCATGTTTCGGCTCGTTGGATTTGTTTTGACAAGCACTAGCAACATTTGAAGTCCAGTGTTGGACATAGGCCTAACAAATGAAATCTTATTATACAAAAATTTGATTTTTGTTTCGAACTTGTAACAAATTATAATAAAGGAAAGAAAGTTAAATTCACTTGATCGCTCGCTTGATAAACGTTATCAATCGAGCGGCTGTCTGTTGTCGTAGAGTCAATATCTCTTCATAATGCCTTGGTTTGGGGCGAAACACGTGTCGTATCTCGACTTCAGTGGTGTGTATTACCAAGTGTTAGTGTTGTAGTGGTAGAAGGAATCTGGTGGCGGTGCCCGATGGCGTCAGTTTGATATCAGTTTCCTTGTGCACACTATTGTAGGTTGGCGGGCGATGCTCTTCAAAAACTAGACAATACAAGCATTCACAATTTTTGTTTGTGGATCTTAGTAAATTGACTTCTTTTAGATTTCCGCAAAGTAACGCCTGATTCTATAAAGTAACTTCCTTTCCTTCATTATACCTTAAATATATGCATAATTATTCTGCTGTAATGAGGTTTTCCTTGCATTTCTCATAATCCTTACGACTAGGATGAAAAGGAGTGGCCGATTCTCTCATACCACCACCACACGGAATATATATCCATGGTTCTGGTACAACTACTCAAATTCATCATACGATGATGGTGTCGACCACGGCGACCACTTTCGAATATTGTCGGGAGTTATCAACTGCGCAGGAGATATGATGCCACAAGTGTAGTCGTAAACCAAGGGACACTCACTCGTCCCTACCTACCCGCGCCAGATGTAACGCTATTGTAATAAGATCGGAGGTAGGCTAGGCTAGGATGCAGTGTCAGAAACACGGGAACGATCACAACATATCCAGTCCTGAAACTGACTAGTATTCGAATCCAGGACCATCGGCGTAGAAGTCAGTTACTCTGAGCAGTAGGATACGCGGTCGTTATTCATCACATACTGATATATTCATCATATAGTTATAATGGTTCATTCATCATATTAACGATCGATGATAAATCTTATGGAATCTTACTTTTTACTTCTTCGAGTAAAACACTATAGTTCCCTCTGAGAAATGCAAAGCTTGTTTCAAAAACAATTTTTTAAATTGACGCGAAACGTAATCGACAACAACAACGGCAAATTTACCTAAGTAAACGTTCTGCTAGTGACATCTTTACCTGGATTTCTTTTTTTAAATGAGAATTAATATAATTGAAAGAATTCGTTCTTTATTATTTGTATATTGAAATATGATGACTGCACTGACCTATTGGATAGAGTAGTTAAGACATGGCTTATGGGCTTCTAAAAAGCTTGGCGTGCTCAGTAGAGCGGGACAGTGCTTCATGCCGGTCCACCGCTTGCAACTTTACAAGGCGCAGGTTCGGCCTCACATGGAGTACTGTTCTCAGTTTTGGGCGGGGGCACCCCAGTGCCAGCTCCTTCATTTTTACCGTACTCAACGAAGCTCGAATCGTCGACGACCAGGTTCTTTCCGATCGGCTTGATACACTGGCCTTGCGAAGAGATGTTGCATCTCGTTGCATTTTTTACAGGATTTACAACGGGGAGTGTTCCGAGGAATTGTTCGGAATAATTCCAGCAGCTGGTTTTCACCATCGCACTTTGCGGCAGAACACAAAATTCCATCGTCACCACCTGGATGGTTGGCATTCCACCACAGTGCGTTTTTCGCGGAATTTTCAGCCACGCATGACCACTTTATGGAATCAGCTGCCGCCGGCGGTTTTTCCGGAACAATACGACTTAGGGACCATCAAGAAAAGAGCCTATTCCTTCCTCAAAGGCCGGCAACGCACCCGCGATTCCTCTGGTATTGCGGTTGTTCATTGGGCGGTGATCACTTACCATCAGGTGAGCCATTTGCTCGTTTGCCCCCTCTCCTATAAAAAAAACCTTTGTCGATATTTTCGCCGAATCGAGTAAGTGCCGTTGTATTTGCGCGTACATTTTTGTCACTGTAATATCTCCTGCGTTGAGTTTCCGACAGTATTCGGAAGTTGTCGCCGAAAATCGGCTAGGAGTAATTTTCCAAAGAGTAAATTCAATTTTGCACGTTAAAAGATGTTGCTGAAATCTAGTGACAAAAACAAGAGACAACCGATCCAAAAACCAATAATTTGCGTGTTGCCAATCTGTATCTTCGACAGAAACCATGTGTGTTGTCTTCAGCTAAAATACAAACAAATGATGCTGTGATCAAAATTCCACATATTCTTCACCACTATATTTTCACATTTTAGTTATTGTGATTGAAAGTTTATAGTTTTTCTTTTTTAATATTCTCGTGTTATTTTTCTTGTCCGTAACGTCAAATTAACTTGAAATTCATTTTAAGTTTTCTTGAGAAATGCACTTGACTATAACGCATTTTGCTTTAAGACTTCTTAAGAGCTTTTTAAAAGTTTAGCGAGATTTGAAATATGACTGCAATTTTTATTAGATTTTTCAATGAAAGGATTTCTATGCAGATTTATAACTAGTTAGGTATCATCGCAGTGATAGTCATTTTACCGTCAAGCAGTACTGTGCAAACTTTTCTGTTTCGGTTTGAGGTAAGTTAGGGTAGGTACTTATAGCTAGTGTAATTACTGGGCATATGAGAATTGACTTAACTTAATAGAATAGACTTAAATAGAATTTACTGTGCAACATATTCACACATACTTTACTGTACAACATATTCTAGTATATGAGGCATGCCTGCTGCGGCATGCACGTCAATGGTTACACTAAAATATTGAATTTCATATTCAATATGATATTTCTTTACAAATATCCTTTATGTACATTATACGGCAGAGATACATGCGTATTTTTTTAAATGTAATGACACGCGCAACCACCGCAGAAATGTTCTGGGTGGCAGCATATGTTATGGGTAGACGTTGCAATCAATCAGGTGAACAATTTGCTCTTCTCATCACATTCTACCTTTTTTTTTAAATTAATACGTAAGGGTGGCAAATGAATACACACATACAAATACACTTAGTAGTAAATAACTCAATGGCTTCTTGATCAACTTTCGATGAAATAACAAAGTCAAGTAGACAAGTAGCCATTGTTAAAAATATAGATTTTCAGTACTTGCTTGAACTAAAATAAATATTAAGGATATTTATTTTAGTTCTCGCGTATTTAAAAAAATAGGGTATATAATAACAATGCATTTCGATAGATGTTAGTTCTTTCAATATCTTTCGTATTCTTTTCATATATTTAAATGTTTCAACGCTTTTACGCTGAGCGCCATCGTTACGTTGGGATTGTGTTTTAACTAAAAGATAGAACCAAAACCAATCCCAAAGTGACATTTTTAGAGGGGGTCGTGAATACGATTTCCCATTATATAATAAAACACAGAGGAAAGTAAATATCAGCGGATACGAGAATAGAAAGTTTTTGCTTATATTGGAAGTTTCTTCCTTCCAATTATAATTTATTTACCGTGCGGAAGCTTTTCTGCCACCGCGGTGACGTCAAAACGCTAGCAGAAAAGCCACTTTGGACATTCCCTTAGGTTCCGATCAGGAATGTAGTACCTACTCTAATGTAGGGGTTAAGAGGACACACCTATTTTTAATGTAGTCTCTAACGAATATTAACATATTTTTGTTATAGTATTCGGAAGTTGTCGCCGAAAATCGGCCAGGAGGGCGTCATCGTGATATTAAAACACGGTGAAATCAACATCGATACAAATAAAATAAAGAACCAAAACAAAGAATAGTGATATATTTTCAAAATTTAATTCCGAAATTATTTAAAGCACTATTTCGTGAAGTCAGAATTAGAGTTTAGAATTAGACTAATACTATTTTTAAAACTGAATACAATAAAACTTTTAGTTATTTCCTACTTCCTTTTTCTACGACGTTAACCACAAAAGAACAATGCGAGGAAACATGAAATATTTTGCACAGCGGGAATGCGCCACTACTTTGACGTTACTACTGCTACTACTATTTTAAAACTAAATAATAATTTTAACTTCTAAAAGTTCGAATTATTTGAGGGCTTGTGCAAAGACACTTCCCTTCTGTGATAACGAAGTGGTGGTTTTAAAATTTCGCCTGAAAGCGGCGCAAAGACTGTGTGGGGGCGCTGCTGAAGCTAAAGAAATACAAAAGACCGACTTAGATTAAAAATAGTGAGTGCATCTGTTGGCTAAACCGCAACGGTCTTCCTCTATTCGTCATTTGTCGGGACTATAGGAATTCTAGCGCACACTGCCGTGGCCTCTACGGCGATATCCCTGACCGATTCCTCCTCGTTGAATAGGTAGAGTGGCAGTTCTTCACCCTTTCTATACGTTTATTTCTGCTGGCTTGTTCACAAGTGTTATATATCTAAACTACTGTGTTGGCTCATTCAAAAATATCAGTGATGGTCACATAATTTATAGTAGTAGTCACATAATGTATATACAGAAAAAAGATAGTTGCTGCCAAAACTAACTCCCGAGGAACTTACTCAGAGAGTCAAAAATCCATCTACACTATTCAGGAGATACTCCGTAAGAAGAAAGCTAAGTAATAAGACTGGCATGACTCTCAAAAGCCTTCGAAATTTTGAGTTGTCAACGACTGAGTCAGTTATCATTGTTTATGCTATTGGGTCTATATGTTATTTACTTACTTTTGGTTTGACTTTGAAAAATATAAGTACACATTCAGTGTCAACACACATGATAATATGTATGTATGTACTGCTCGTGGGAACGCAATGGGGAGTAAGAATTTTTTGACTCGTACCAAAATGGCGGCGATGTGGTTCGCCCCCGTCACATCTCGTTTTCCGCGAGGGCGAAAAGTGGACTACGGGTATGGTCAACGCTATCTCTTATATCGTAAAATAAAGCATCTTTAAATATTCAAAAGTAACAAGGAGCTGTAATATTTTCAAAAATTGGTTATTTTAAATTGTTAAAAGCCTCAAAGGAATATGCTAATAAGCAGCAAATTCAATGATAGGCTCGACGCGGCTTTGTTAAAGAGCGCTAATAAGTAGGTCAGAGCTAACAATATTATAAAAATAAAATCATTTCGACACCTGAAAATTTAAGGAATTTGGTCCTTTTCGGCATCCGAAAAAATTACGTCGAAATGAGCGTTTGCCACTTTTGTTATATACAATAAGACATGCACGTCTTATTTCATATAACACAAATAAAAAATCATTCCTTTGTGTTCTTAAAGATCTTTAAACAAAGTTAATTAACCCCGGCTAAGTTATACGCCGTATAGTAGTAACTTCCTTTGAATCCAACTCAGAAGACGTCTGTAAAACTGTGTTATCTGTTTGAACTACTACTAATCACTCCCAACTATCAAAACCAATGAAATACTACCAGAGAAACCCAAAACTCAAAAAAGTAGAGCATGCTAATATCAATGTCAGGCAGCTTGGTCATTAGCCCCGAAATTCTGTCCACGCTCGTGTTCTACCTTTTATAGTTATCTTTTAAAGTTTTGACAGTTAAAAACTATTTTTAATAATATACCTGTGTTTCCTTACATTCCTTCTTTTCAAACATTTGTGTCCAAATATGCTTTTTTGAAAAGTAATATATCAAACTAGACCATATTCTCGCACAATATTAAAAAAGCTAGCTTGTTAATCAGATACCGTATTTAGAAATATACCATATCAAGGCTTTTTGAAAGTATTAATTTTTTAACAAGTGTTTTATACATTTTTGTGCTTTAAAACTTATTGGAATTAATTTATATTGATATATAAGAAAAGTAATATATACATAGTAGCATACGTCAATATTTCTGTCCGTCACGTACAGTGACCGCGACGTTATTAGCGTGTTTTTTAGAAATTATATAGATTCAGAGTTGTAATGATAGTTCAGTAGTTTTAGTGTAGCACACTTTTATATCACAATTCGCAAGTCCTAAAGGCAAACAATGAGAAAAAATGTGTTATAATAAAATATAGAAGACAAGTAAAGTCAGCCATTTGAGCAGCCAAAAACCATCTCTAAAATGAGTTAAGTTGTATACAAACAGACAATCGGACGGAGAAAACAGACATATTACATTGATCGTATTAAGTACTTTTCTTTTATTTATTACCAGAATGTGATGAAACGGGCAAAACGTTCACCTTATAGTAAGTGCAACGTCTGCCTATAATAAATGCTGTGGCACCACGCAGTGACCGTCACCCTGAGACATTAGTTCTTAAATCTCATATGCCCAGTAACTACACTACCACTCAGTTCCCTTCAGACAGAAACACAGTAATGTTTCCACCACATCACCTTCACGGCAGAATAACTATCACTGCTGTGGTACCTGCCTACCTATACAGCTTCCAAAATATTAGTTATTAAGTACGCTGCAAAATTATTGTTATTAATTATGCCTCCTAATAATTATAATCACGTTTGGAAATGAATTATTAAAACTTGTGTCCAATCATGCACATAGAAGGAGACTTATAGAAATATTTAGTTTTCATTAATATGCACCATAGTAAATTAATTTAAGCTTTAATTATGTTGCAAAACAGGACTATAAGTTACAAAGATATTTTACGTAGTAGACATTTTCCACTAAGCTTAGTGTGTCGTTTCTACGCTGTACGAAATAAAAATATTTGTTTTAAGAATTTACAAGGCTTAATACACTTTCTTTCTAAATCCATGACACAAACAAGATAATGGTGTATTTATGAGTATTCGAATGCAATATAAGTTAATTCCAAAAGATTCTTAGAACACTAACCAGAGATTCGCCCCATTAAATCCGAAAATACCAGTTATTTACAAAATTCACCAAGAGCTGTAAAATAAGGCTATAAAAATAAATTCCCGATCTCTGAGTAATAAATTGAGAAATTATGTCTAGAGTACAAAAACAGGGAGAGTCTTCTTTTAGAAGCTTGAGTTATTGTGTTTCCATATTTATTTTTGTTTTCTTCTGGAACACAGACCAAGAGCGAATTAAAAATGCCTGCCCCATAGTACAAATTTTCTGGACAGGTCGTTGTAAGTACAAGTTGTACGCTTGTGGAATATCCTTCTATCAGTGAGACGTGCTTAGTCCTTGCCAGTGTTATGAAGCTTTTTTTTTGTTCATTTTCTCTTTCATTCGATTTAAGCCTTCATCAGTTTAAATGTATATAAATACACAATAAAAAATCATACATACATACATAAGACCACGACTGTATCTCATAAGGGGTAGTCAGAGACACTCACTGCAAAAACAGATGACTGCCACAATCCACGTTTCACCAAAACAATATAATGCACTTGGTGTGATAGGTGGTGAGCACATCGCCACCATGCGCTGTTGGGTGCACAGTGCAGTTTAATTCCTTACTCGCCTTTTACGAGATCCATTGGATGAGATGAAGTGGTAGTATTCTTTTAAAGAGCCGTCACCACACGGCTAAAAAATCATATATACATTTTAATGTATTTATGATTTTTTTTATTCTTTATATATGTTTTCATTAACTTTTAATATAGTTTAGTTTTTAGTTTAGTAGTAGTTTAGTTATTAGTAGTAGTAGTAGTAGTTTTTTTTGCCCTTTCAGTGATTTATTTACTTGCATCGTAGTTTTTTTGGCTTAATATTGTATGTTATAATACGAGTACATATCGCGATTGCGTTTAAGCATTAGCAATCCAACCCACACACGATTGTTCACAGTTACAATCCTCTCCATCCAAAAGTTGTCTGGAAGAAATACCTATTGGTGATAAAACTGCCATCGCTAGATGGGCAGCAGCATCTTCCTGGAACATCTGAATAAATAAACTGCGGTTGCCAACCCGCCTGCCAAGCGTGGCAGCTATGGCAAAATTCCCTTCAAAATGAGAGCTACACACTTTTGTAGTAATCTATGGGGGAGGCCTATGTTTAGCAGTGGACTAGTGATAGGTTGAAATGATGATGATAATGATAAAACCGCCCTTTGTATTGCCCTAAATCTAAAATTCTAAAGTATATATTTGTATTTTATTATTTATTGTTTTGGTGAGCAATAAAGTGTATCTATATATCTAGAGTCGCTCGGCAAGATATCTAGCGGGCCAAGTACTCCAAATATCACTGAAAGAGTATAAAAATTTAAAACGAGCAAGTACACAAAGGATGTCAATCGATGGTTCCAATTCGGCTGAGCAGCGTTAGGAAAACTGCGTCACATCTTCTTGTCCAGTATACCTATATGTCTCAAAACTAAAATATTCAATCAGTGTGTGCTGCGTGTGATAACACACGGAACCGAGTCTTTCACTACGAGCCGCATGAGAAAGCTGAGAGTCGCTCAGCAAGTACGAGTATGAGAGCTATGCTCGGTGTTTCTATGCGCGATAGAATCTATAACTATATCCGCAGCAGAACTGGAGTAATTTGACATAGAACAAAAGGCCGGCCATATAGCTCGCAGAATCGATAATCGTTGGAGAAGAAAGATTCTAGAGTAGCATCTTTGTACCGGTAAACGTAGTGTAGACCTCACCATGATGAAGCGACGATCTTTATGGTTGTATAGGAATTCGATGGATGCAGGTGGCTCAGGACCGTATTTTTTGGCAATCTATTGAGGAGGCCTATGTTAAACAGTGGACTTGTGACGGACTGTAATGACAGTGTAGCACACAGTAGAACCACAGTCTAAAGACTACTGTAGTTAATGGACCATTTACGTAGCTATTGGAGATCTGTAATTGTTGGATTGGAAATTTTCCTGCATAGTGATTGATTCATACAGAGCGTCATAAAGTAAAATTCCTGTACTTAAAGCGGTAACATGTTCAAGCATATCAGAAGCAGATGCTAGCGGGTTGCTCAGAAGCCTGTACTTCAGCTGTCTATTGTGGTTGCGGACCGGTAATGGGCTGCGATAATAACGATATAACGATGACAATTTTACAAATTGCTTTATTCATTGTATGCTCAGAGTCGGTCGATGTCTTTAAGATTCATAGTACCCGAATTACCTTAGCTCGATCTACGGTGCCGGCACCTCTAAAATTGTTCTGTAATTTTAAGTGCTGATTTACCACGTACTCAGCGGTGAAGGAAAACATCGTGAGGAAACCTGCATGTCTGAGGAATAAAAATATTTGGAGGACACGTGAACTCCGCCGACCTGCATTAGAGCACCATGGCGATCTCTTCCCGACTCCAAAACTCTCTTAGAAATGAGAAGAGGCCTGTGCTCAGCAGTGGAACATATATGGGCTGTCACTGTACAATGTAACCCTCTGACAGGGTGGAATCCATGTTGGGCTAAAATAGTTCAGAGCACGAGGCAAGTCATTAAAAGTGTTTATCACATGTTTCTGAAGAAATAACAAACATTAAAAATGATATCCTACTGACAGACCACGGCAACAACTTCCAAATATTGTCAGAAGCTATCAACTGGGCAGGAGATATTATCGTGCCACAAGTACAATAAACACTCAGGCACTGACTTGTTCTAACCTACCAGTGCCTTATGTAACGCTCATATGATAAGATCGGAAGTAGGCTAGGTAGTGAGTAGAGTAGGGGCATTGTCAGAGAATTCGAACCCAGAACCTCGCGGCGTAGAAGTCAGGAACACTGACCTGGCAACGCGGTCGTCCAAAAGAAAAAAAGAAAATTAAAATAAGTTTTATTATAATCAGATGCCGCAGATGGCAAATTTCCCCATTAACATAGATGGTAAAGTTGGAAGTTATTTATATATACGATGAAGCTGTAAAAGCCAAAATTGCTAACAGCAAAAACATCACAGAAAATTTCTCGATCTATCCGCTTACCTAGTCCCGCACATGCTGCAAACAAATAAATAAATAAATCTAATCCAATAAAAGACATCCAAAAGGCTAATCAGTGAAAACAGTAGTATATAAACACTTCCAATATGCCGTTTATATATCCGTCAGTGTATTTTAAACTTTAATTTTCATAAAAGTAACGAGATACTAATAAAATAGTCCATTTAGTTTCAAGTTGTTTGGTGTGGTCTAGTCCTTCAACCGCTTTTCACGTTTCCAGTAACAATTTTACGAGTAAATGGAAGAGCATGTTCAATTTTCGATAAGGACTGTCTACTCTGCTGGTTTTCTAGTGACTTCAAATCAGTCGACGTTTAGCGAGTGCAAATATTTTTACGTTTTTTTTCTTATATTCAGTCAGCAATAAAATAAATAAAATAAAATAAAACTTTTTTATTTTCTCCCACATACATTACATTAATAGGTAGTTTAGTTAACAAATTATAGTGAAAGAACAAAAGTTTCTTATTTTATAATGTGGGAGACAGGAGCCCAAACTAGGTAACCCTGTGCTATGGGTCTCCTGGCTCCCCCTCTTGGAAGTTAATGCTTTTTTGTTGACAAGTATGATTGATTTTTAACTATTTTACATGTGAATAAAAGTAAGTTACTTTGCTAAGATCCGCATGCAAAATATAAAAATGGTGTATATTACCTAGTTTTTTGAAGTGCACCACCCGCCCTCCCTCAGTAGCGTGCACAAGCAAACTAACACCGCCACCAGGAACCGCCACCAGGTACCCTCCACCAACCACTACAATACCACCACTAGATAATATACACCACTGAAGTCGAGATCACGTGTCGTGTTCTCGACTTCAGTGGTGTACATAATACTAATACTAACATAATACATAATACTAATATAAAACTAGGTAATATACACCATTTTTATATTTTGCATGCGGATCTTAGCAAAGTAACTTACTTTTATTCATTATAATGGATTTCCGCAAAGTAACGCCTGATTCTATTAACTATTTTACATGTATTAAGTAATATGAAATTAAATCTAAATAAAGGATGTTTAGTGTGGGTGAGTGTTATGTGTGTACGAATGTATTCATGAAAAATGTGCTGTTTTTTATGTTAGTATTCCATCACCTATGATTTAGTTTTTGATGTTATTATTATTGTTTTTGTTTGCCAATCGTTATCTTGTACCTTGCAATAGTTTCTCAGTCTCCTCATAGTCTAATCCCAAAAGCCAGTCTGTTATAATTTTTTTACATGCGGTTTTTGATAATTGGTATATAGAGTGTTTTTTGTTTATTATATTGTACAGTTTACCACTTCTGAGGTCATAAAACTTTTGTGCGAACATGCTTTTTACTGGTACAATTTTACATACATTGTAGTTCCTTCTATTTTTATCATGCTCGGCATTGGGTAAGTATACCATATTGGAATGTCTTTTTAAGATAATATTTAGTATATAGAGTTTTCTGACCGTTAAAACATTTGCTTCTTTATAAAGTTTTGTGGTGGGGAACATTCTAGGTTTATGTAGGGCTACTTTTAATTTAATTCTTTGAGCTCTTTCGATCTCTAGCATGAGTGCTTTATTTGAACCTCCCCAAACGGATATGCAGTATGTGAAAAGAGATTGACATAAGGATATATAAATATTTTTTAGCAAATGCCAATTTGAGATTTATCGCAGATTTTTGAATATATAGATTAATTTTCTCAGTTTTTGTGTTAAAGTTTTAATATACTCTTTGAAATTTAAATTTTTATCTATTATTATGCCCAAGTATCTGATTTCATGTGCATTGCTTATACTTGGACAGGAACAATGTGTATTAGATGTTAGATGACATACATGAACTTTTATATTATATTTGTTATTATTAAAGTTTGAATTCCGAATAGAAAAGGTTATATCTTTTGTTTTCTCCGTGTTCAGTGTTAGGGTATTAAAAGCTAACCATTTGCAAACTGCATTGAAGCCGATTTGTGCAGTATTAAAGACTTCTTCCCATGTGTCACCGTGAAAGGTAAGTGTGGTATCGTCAGCATATGTAATTATTTTGCAATTATGAATATTTAAGTTGCAGAGTTCGTTAATATAGCAAAGAAATAGTATTGGACCTAAAATGCTGCCTTGTGGCACACCATAGCTAAAAGAGCAATCTTCACTGACAATATCTCCGATTTTCACTCGTTGAGAGCGATTTTGCAGGTAATTTTGTAGGAGTAGTAATTGTATGTTTCTTATGCCCATATTTTCAAGTTTAGCTAATACCTTGGGAAACAGAATCAAATGCCTTTTGCAGATCAAGGAAGATAGTTAAAACTTTCTTTTTGTTATCCAAATTTTGTACAATATAATTGGTTAGAGAATGAACAACGTCAGAAGTGGAGATGCCTTTTCTAAATCCATACTGAGCATTTGAGAGAATCTTTTTGTCTGAAGAATTGTTAAATATCTAGATATTTAACAATTCTAACATTTATGATCTTTTCTAGAATCTTAGATAGGGATGGCAGAATGGAAATAGGGCGATAGTTTGAAAAATTGTCTCTTTCACCACTTTTGTAGATAGGGATTATAATTGATTTTTTAAGAGAAGTAGGGAAAATACCTTCAGTTAAGCATCTATTAAATATATGAGTTAGCGGTGGAACGATAAGATTTTTTAAACACTTTAAAAGTTTTGAAGAAATATGATCCCAACCTGTACAACTTTCTTGGTTAAGGTTTAAAATAAGTCTTTCCACTTCCTCTTCGTTTGTAGCTAGGAGCACAAAAGAGGTACAAGTAGCTGATGTTTTATTGATATTAGGAGGAAGAGGAGGTACATATGATGTGAATTTGTTAGCTAAATTCGCACCCACGTTAAAAAAATAGTAGTTAACTGCATTTACTGATTTTATAGGAGTATTTCTTACATTAAGGAGCTCCGAAGGCAAATCTTTAGGTTTATTGAGGTTATTTATATTTTTAATAGCTGTCCAAATTTTTTTATTGTCATTTCCTGCAATTTTTAATTCGTTGCTTTCATAATTTCTTTTATATTTTTTTAGAATATCATTACAGTAATTCCTGTATCTTTTATAAGTAATTATAAGTGTTTCATTATTTGGCTCTTTTTTACTTTGTAGTGCATTCTATCCCTCGTTCGTATACACTTAAGTAAACCCATTGTTACCCAGGGTTTTTTTGTAGTTTTATTTCTAGGTATTTTAATATTTATGGAGTTGTTTTTTAGTAAATTCTGAATATTTTCTATTAAGTAGTTAATAGCTTGATTTGGATTATACTCATTATTATATATTAGGCTAAAATCATTTTTTTTTAATTCTTCATAAAGTGTCTCAAAATTAATTTTATTAGTGTATTTTACTATATTTTGAGTAGACCGTTTTCTGTTGTTGAGACAGAAAGGGATCGGCTCGTGATCTGTTATGGCAGTTTGTAGAATAAAAGTGTTAGAAGGATGTTTAGTTTTTAGAATGACATGATCCAGACAACTGCTTCGTCTGGTCGGTGTATAGTAGGCAGGAAACATTCCAAAGTAAGACAACAGTTCAAGGTAATTGGATGTTGTTGGGTTCAAGTCAGCAATGTTTATATTTATGTCCCCCATAATAAAGATGTTTTTGTATGAAGATAGTGTAAATAAAAGCTGTTCTAAGGATTGTAAAAAAATGTCGGGATTAAGAAAACTAGGCGGTCTGTAAATAGCAATTACAATGATATCCTTATTGATTTTTATCATTAAACAGTTAGCCTCTGATATATTAGGTTCTTTAATTTTAATATTTAATTTCTTATTTATAAATATGACAACAGCATCATTTTGATTAAAGTTTATCATAGTTCTAAATGTAGAATAACCTGGCATTGATGGTAGGTTATTTACGTGGGAGAGCTAACATTCCGAAAGAATTATTATGTCACACGTTATATCAAGTCTTGATAATAATACATAAAAACTAGTGAGATTTTTATTGATACTCCTTATGTTATGTTGTATAATAGTTAGGTAAGACGAGGGATTGCCTAGTTACGGTTTTGCAGCACTCTGGTTCGCAGATTTGTAACTTAGTTAATTCAAATTTATCCAACGAATTTATATTGTTTACGTCAGCGAATATTGAAAACTGTTAAATGATGGTTACTTTTTAAGAGTTTTTCGAATAGTTTGTTTAAATAAATTAAGTTAGGATAAATTAAAATTATGTTTATTTTATACGATCTTTGGCTGCAAAGTAAAAAAGAGAACTTTATAAAAATTTGTTTGTGTTTGAGTAGTACTGTAGCGTATACAGGTATATATATATATATAGATAAATCATCAATAAATATTATGTTATTGTAACATGTAATATCTGTGAGTAGGATAGACAGCTGTGATTTGTGTAGACAGAGAATAAAGAGGTATGCAAGGAAGGTAGAATTGCTTTTGTGCGTTTGTGAAGTGTAATTAGGTTTATAAAATATAAAATGAGTAGTGGGTACAATTCTTCAATAGTTATAGTGGCGCGAGCGCTCAAATTTTTTATATGTTAAAGGCTGGTGTGCTGTATTTATTTTTACATTCTGAAAGCTAAAGCAGGCAGAAAATAGGCAACATAAATTTATATATAGTTCAAAAATTACTAAAAATAATTGCCAATCAGAACACTTTATCACGAAATTGTCAATCGCTTTAGGTCTTGTTCGTTTTTTAAACGTATAACAGCTTCACCTTCTTTCTTTCGAAGAAAAATCTTACAGGCCTAAAGGCCCAACAGAATTTGATTTTGTTATTCGCAGCGAAGTCTCGTGCAAGAAAATGCAACCGTTTCATGTTGGGTGTTAAAAAATGCGACATAAAAATCGGTGATGGGGGTCCCTCTATGTTCAGGTGCTTAGTGTTTAGGCGAATTCCACTGTTCTCTTTAGTAAACGTTTTTGCTCTGTTTAAAAATTTATCCTTAATTATAACCGACGAAAAATCCACAATAATTGTTTTTTTGGGGTCACTTTTAGTGTAGATGCGATGAATGTTTCGTATGTCAGTAGTTTCCACTTTTATTTTTAAGACTTCGCCAATCGACTTCACTAAATTTTGGAGGTCTTCTATTTTTTCATTTTTCGAACCCGGGACATTTCGTATTTCCATGCAAGAGGCACGGGCATTTCGCTCCAGGATGTCTATTTTCACCTCTAGGTTTTGAATGTAATGTTTGTCCTCCTTTTTTTCTTGTCTTCGTGTCTTGTGCTGATGTCCAAGCAGAAAACATATTTTCAAATTTTTGCATCAAAAATTCAAAATCATCTCTCTGCTTACGCTTTTGTGGTCTAATTGATATGTGTCGTTCTTCTGAAAAATCTGGCGACGATTGAGAGCATTGTAGTTGAGATTACTGTGTTTTAGACGGTGAGCGTTCAATCGGCATTGTAATAATATTATAATAATTAACAATTAATATAATAATTAATAATTAAACGGCGCGTTGCAGTTGTAGCCCTATTTGAGAGCAGATAAGCAATAGCACAATAAATGAGATGGTTATATTTTTCTGTTTGCGTTTAGGGGCGTATTTGTGTTATTAATAGAATAAAATGACACAAGGTGTGATTTATCTATCTTTCATTGGTCTTGCAATTGTTTAGCTCACCAAATCATATATCCGCCTCGCTCCACCTTGAATAGTAATACGCTCTCCAGTTTGCGCTCGTAGTAGTTCACTTCAAAATTGATCGATTTATTTTATGATTTTATTAAATAAACACTTTAGAAACTGACTTAACACGTCCGCCGGCATGAAATCCAAGAGGGAAAGGGGAAATAGTTGCCACGTTTGGCAGGCGGGCTGGCAACCGCAGTTTATTTATTCAGATGTTCCAGGAAGATGCTGCTGCCCAACTCTTGGTTTTCATTTTCCCGTTGTCGACTTTTTTTATTGGATAAAGTGACGAGACGAGCAAAGCGTTCACCTGGTAATGGTAAGAGCAACAGTCTGTCCATAACAAATGCTGTGTCACCCAGAAAATTTCTGTGTGACACTACACAGTATCCATCATCCTGAGACATAGGTTCTTAAGTCTCATATGCCCAGTGATTACGCTAGCTCACAGTGCCCTTCAAACCGAAACACAGTAATGTGCACACTACCCAGACGGATTCCTGCATAGGAATCCTACCACTAGTGCTTTGCTTTGAGACAGCAGGGATCGAGGTGGAGGCAGAAGCTTTGGCAGCCTTCGCGACAGCAGCGGATACCGGAGAAGCGGCCTTTGTCCGCTTGTTTTTTGACTTCTCCACTAGGGTGACGCCGGTGTCGGGAGAGATTCGCACTCGGAGTTTGAGGATGACGTATCTGTTTCATACGATCCTGATGATGCCGATGACTCCCTTGAGTGGGACTAGATAACTGTCGGGCGACATCGAGGAAAGCTTCTGGGTCTGCAGCCAGTGCGCTGAATACTTCCAGTGCGAATGCCCGTATATTGCAGAGCGCGTCCATAAGCGCTTGCGTTTCCGTGTACATTTTTCTTATCTTATTTGGCTATCTACTTACGAATCGCAGAAGTCGCCACCGGTAGGATGTCGGGGTGTGTGACCTAACTTCCGTCCCTGCCGGGTATAGACAGGGAGGATGAATGCCTAAGGTATTAAGGTATTATAAGGTATCCCTAGTGCGTCCAAGTGCGGATCTAATTTTGCACATTTTTGGGTGTGTGCTTAGAATAATTAAACTGCGCGGGGACTTAGTCCGATCGAGTTAGTCTACATTGACTAGGGCTCTACCTAAGGCCAACTTATGTAAACCACTTTCGTAATTCGTTTCCCAAAAGTGGGAGCCCTGCGCTAGTTTCTTTAACAGCGTTAGGTATCCACTAAACCCAACCACCCGAGAGATGATTTACAATATGACGCCTTCAGTAATGCTTTTCTAAGAACAGTATACCAAAGCAATCAAAATAGGTTTGTTTATTAATTCCCGAAAAGTGTCGCAGCAGGTAGCTGCACGGCACTACCGGACTACCTGATCGGGTCGAAGCGGGGCGCTGGCGACCGTCAGGCTCGGAGTGTCGAGTGCAACTGGACGATGAGAAAAAAGTGATTATATTTATATATATAGACAGCCTAAATAATAAACCCTCCTTTCAATAAAAAAATATTTTTATATCTTTTGCTCACCGCCGAAATGTGAATATACTGTTTTTTTTTATAAAGAAAGTATTTCACTTAAAAAAAATATCATCAACAGCAACCTTTTATCGAAAAACATTCATTCCATGTCTTAAATAACATCATACAATCGGGACTTTTTCCTATATAAGGGGTATGTAGACGCCACACAAGAAGCTCACTCTTCGCCCTCGCTGGAAACGAGTCGTGATGGGTGGCGAACCACATCGTCGCCATTTTAGTACTAGTCAAAAAATCTTATTCTCCATTGCATTCCCACGAGCAGTATATTGACAGCATTGCATATTATGGTGTTATTCTGCACGAATAAAGACTGCACCTCGGTAGAAAAGAGGTAGGCGCTATTCTACTCTGCCGGACACCTATCGGCTTTATAGAAATATTTTTAAATACCTGATAACCTTTTGCTTCAACTTTTATAAGAATATACGAGGCTGGTTTTAACAGAAAGTGACCAGGTTAACTCCAAAATCTTATTGAGAAAGCCAGTTATATGAAGTTAAAGCATTGAGCGAAATTTTAAGCAGATTAACATGATGAACTTCTGATTGCAGAACATTTAAACAATTTATTTTGGAGTATTTGCTTATGAATGCAACTGCCTGATTGTATTTGGACCTAAAAGTATATGATGGTTGAATTTTATGACAAATAATAAACAGTGAAAACGTAATAACGTTGATTCTTATGTTTCTCTTTAGTCTACAAAATGTTATTAGTTATTAAATGTTATTATATGTTAGTCTATTTTGCAAATTTAAATTTAAATTTAAATTTGCAAAATAGACTACAAAAATTACTATTCGGCTACTAAGCTGTGTATTTTTTCTTGCTTATTTATAAATATTTTTAAAGCACATCTGAAATTCACGAAAATAAAAATAACTAACTAGCAAAATCAAAAGCATTTTCGTTAATAAATGTCTATACATACAAAAAACAAAGTCGGGTTAGTTACACCGTTTATAACTCAAGAACGGCTGCACTGAGTTTTAGGATGTTGGGTTTGTTAGATTTGTCTCCGTCCCGAATATCATAATAACTATTAGAACATCGAAAAAATAATCTCGGGAAAAAATTATGAATTAAATTCATTTTCTAATTCATTCACGGGAGAACTTATGTGATAGATATCCTGATGTCATAGTTAACCCGGAATAACTTCAGCTTTTAATTATTTTTGGTCCGACCTACTTAGAAAGAGCTAACTGTGTTTTGAAGTCTTGCAGTGGTTTGCTAAGTTTTTGTTAATTATGGGATCCCAAGCTGGTGGTAGTACCCAACCATCTTCTCTATTGAAATTAGAATGTTTTTTTAATTTTAATAGCCTCGCGAATCATCCTTGATAGGTATAGGTACGAATCGGTGTTCTTTTGCGAGGATTTGTGGTTTATCAAATCTGATGTAATCGTTGCGATGACCAGAACATGGTCACAGATTGCAGACTTTCTGGAGCGAAGATGCTTCACATCAGCTGTATGTTTTTTATGCGGGTTTTTACTGATCTTTTTGTTAGGCCTTTGTCAGAAAGACCACATTCACAACTTCGGGTTATGAATAGTTTAAATGCGATATATGGCCTATGTTCAGCAGTGGACTAGTAATTGGCTGAAATAATGATGATGAAACGCGAAAAATCCGTAAAATTAGTTCTATTTAAATGTGTAGTATTCGCGTAAATATAAGAAATCATTATGATTACAAATACATTTACATATATGTATAATTAACGGTGAAGATAGCAATTTAGCCTTAAGCTTCAACATAAGACGTTAATGCAATTAGCATTGTAATCCGATTTTAATGCAAAATTAATTTCCTTAATTGTACTACAAGATATGGTAGAGCTTAGTGCAGATTATGCTCACCTTTGTGTCTATTCGAGAGTATGTCGGAAAACCTTTAAGTATTTATGAATTATTTACATGAAACGTCACTCCCGCACATTAAAGACAACATGCCATTAAAGAATATATATATAAAGAAACTTTGTGTAACTACTTTTCAAGTTTTGTGCCTCTGTAATTGGTAGTGGCTCTGTAAAAAAGTGTAGAAATCTATTCGGCGACACAGCGCAGAAGCACGTTCTTGAACCATTGCGCCAACACTACCTGTAAAGGCATTATATTGCTACTTTACGCCACTACGCCAGTATTCTGTGAGAGCGTTGAACCAACAAATACATTTTTCTACTACAGCCAATATCTCTGCAGCTTGGCACTACAAGTAAAAATGTCTGTGTTTCTGAAAGTGTGCGTCAAACTTTCTTCCGATTATATGGAGCTGTCCAATATTGGCCGTAGATCTCCAATTATAAATATGCTGGCAATTTAAATATCTTCCACGACCCCTTTTCAACTTAAAAAAAATATTTAGTCTTCATAATTAGTTTTACTTATTTCATTATTAGTATATTTTTTCCAGTTTTATAGTTTATTTGTAACATAGTAAGTAAGTTATGTTTTCTATGCCTTTATTGATGCAAATTTAATTTATTTTTAATTAAAGTTAAACTTCATTTCAGGTATATTTGATTAGGTTGTGTACCATGGTTACATGACATTTAAATAACAGTAAGGCTTAAGTAAACTAAAGTAACAGCCTACGAGTGTTCCACTGCTGACCACACGCTGCTCCATCCAATGCGGGTTGGCGGACTTCACATGTCCTCGAAATAATTTTATTACTCAGACATGTAGGTTTCTTCACGACTGAGCACGTTAATCAGCATTTAAATTGCAGTACAATTTTAGGGGTGCCGGCATCGGGAATCGAACTCATGCACCAAAACAAGGTTTTACGATACTGAGTGCTTATGCACATTGATGTGTCTTATATCTAACAGTAACTTTTTGAGAATGGTATCTTTTGTAGAAGTTTATCATATACAAGTAATAATAATTATGTTGTTTATTGATTAGTCGACAAACTTAGACGAATACCTGATAACGATGCTTGGGTCTTTGGTTCGAATCTCATCTGGAGCCAACATTTGTATATTGTACACACATTTGTACATTGTTTACGGGTCTGGTTGTGTTGTGATTTTCTGGATGAGTTAGAATGAGTCAGTTCTTCTTGTTATTGATGTTGGCAAGTATACTTGTAGCACTATAACATCTTCTGCACAGTTGATAGCCTCCGACAGTATTTGGAAGTTGTCGCTGTCGCCTATTATGCTTTCCCTGTACTGTACTATATTCGACTAAATTATAATAATACTAGGTGATGCCCGCGACTTCGTCCGTGTGGATAGAGATTTTTTAAATATCCTGTAGTAGTTATTTGATTTTCCGGGATATAAAGTATCCTATGTCCGTCTCCAACGGGTGAAAAGGTACCAATCAGACGGAGGGACAGAGAGAGATACTATCGCATTTATAATATTAGTATTGATATCGCACTGCTATTACAAAACCGTTGAAGTTAACAAAAAGTTATTTTATCCAGATCTGATTCTGGAAAGTTCATAAATTAATGAAAATAAAACTAGAAATGATTTTATTAACAATTTCATTTTTTTTGGATAAAGTGACGAAACGATCAAAACGTTCTCCTGAAGGTAAATGCAACATCAGCCCATAACAAATGCTGTGTCACCCAGCGCTCGTCACCCTCAGACATAAGTTCTTAAGTCCCATGTGCCCAGTGATTATGTTAGCTGTCAGTACCCTTCAAACCGAAACACGGTTTATAGTATATAGCAGTATTTTCTGTAGTAATAACTAGTATTGTAGACGTTGTTTTTCTATGCAGTATTTCATTACTCTTATAATATAAGTTTCAGGCTATTACATAGAACATTTCTGTATGACACTACACTTTGCTTATCCTCCTGTGACATCAGTTCAAGGTCCTTGAACCCGAAACACAATAATGTCTGCACATAATTGTTGACAGTACCTACCTGGACAGATTTTTTCTGCATAGGAATCCTACCACCGGTAAAGTATTATCTAAGCATTAGACATTATCTTCTTCAAGTGATCTAACAATGACTTTATGCAACATTAAAACGTATAGTGCATCAATTTTTTAAATTGTAGTTTAGCAAAAAAAACTTTGTGAAATTCTATTTTAATTATTGTTTACGAATTGTGGCGCCGTTAAAAAAATTGCCAACCAAACTCATCCAGTCGGTGTCGACTGATCGAAATGCCTGTCTATGTCCGGCTTTGGACTATGATCGGATATGACAAGAAGAATAATTATTGAAACTTTTCTTCAACTTTGTCTATAAATTTCCTAAGGTTGGGACACGTGAAACGTTGATTATCGTTGTGAAAAGTTGATCATCTTTATTACTGAATTTTCGCAAATAGCTGAATTGTGAACTACAAAAGCATACATAACTTGAAAAATCGACAACAGATCCAATTTTGTCAGAGAAGTAGTAGCTATATTGAAATTTAATTACAGTCTTTAAAGTTTACGCCAACTCTAACATTATTACACTGCAAGAAATTATATCCAATGAATTTCAGAGCAAGTTAAGACAGAGAGACAAAGACAGTTACTTTCGCATTTTTAATATTAATTATGGATTTTAAGTACGTTTACGTAATTACGTAGTTACGTAATTGTATGTACACAAACACATAGTCCCGGAATAACTATCAGTATTCGTGACAGATTGAAACCCGATGATGTACACCATAGAAGACACTCGTTTAACCATTGCGCCAACCGAGTTCAATTTTATATAAATTGATCTGCATAAAACTCAACTTACTTTAACGTTTTTATTTACAACAACTACATTAAAAATATCTCAGTGTTATTTATATACTTTTATCTGGTTTAAGTACTTGCTTCGGCAGTACATATACTAAAATTGGAACGATACAGAGAAGATTAGCATGGCCCCTGCGCAAGGATGACACGCAAAATCGTGAAGCGTTCCACATTTTTGCTTTTGCACATATAATTGACATAATACTACAACCACCGTGTGGTGGCGGCTCGTTAAAAGAATACTACCACTCCATCTCATCCAATGGATCTCGTAAAAGGCGAGTAAGGAATTAAACTGCACTGTGCACCCAACAGCGCATGGTGGCGATGGGCTCACCACCTATCACACATGCATTATATTGTTTTGGTGAAACGTGGATTGTGGCAGTCATCTCTTTTGCAGTGAGTGCCCAGTCTCTGACTACCCCGTACGGGATACAGTCGTGATCTTATGTATGTATGTATGTTATCTGGTTTAAGTGCGATGGGAAGAGAGTAGCCCGTCAAATCTTGTGTGTTTTGGGAAGAACGTCTCCTTCCTGTAATCATTAGAAATTGTATATATATACAGTGAGCATCTAAGAAACTTTAAGAAGCGATACCAAACGTATGAGTTACATATTTTTTAAGTTTCTGATGTGGTGACATACTCGTGTATGACGGCAAACACTGCTTTCCTCACTGTTTTCTCTTTAGTAATATGTAAATCTACGTAAATGTTCATCTTAATAAAAATTGCAAGTTTAAGAAAAATACGCTTAAAATATCCATTGTTCTGTTTACATACATTGCACTGCATTCGTTTTATCTGCTGGTCTTACTTTATTTACTAAAAGTATTCCACAAAGAACATACTTTAAGAGCGTGAAATGTTAAGCACCGGGAATTCTCCCGGTTTATTATTCAATTTTTCGAGCGTGTAAATTTGCATTTATAATGGCTAGTTTCGAATCCTTTGTCTTTTTTAAATAATTAATACGAATAAAGTCTGTTATTCTAAATAAATATCATTTAATTATATTTTGCTATAACAAAATATTTCTAGTCTTTTTTACTGAAGATGTTAAAGTAAACAGGTGCAGCAATTTTTAATTGGGTCCTTTAGCTTTACATCTGGTGATAATAACCATACCAACAATCAACAATATATTGACGTCTAAACATCCTTGCTTACAGTAGGGATATAGTTTGAGTCACCGTATGCTTTTTAAATTAGTAAGTAGACGAGTATAACACTCATCCTCTATTACAGTCTGGGATGTTGTTTCTTTCGATATTGCCTTCACCGCATTGGACCCGCATTGGAGCAGCGTGGCTTACTCTTCCCGGCTCCTAAACCCTGGGACATTTATAGACGTTACTATTGTCGAGAGTCCCAACACTGAGAATTATGTATATAATTGTATTATAGACATTCACTAAACTTATCTACGTTTTTACCTGTCTCGTAAAAAGTTTAATTATAATGGACAGTATAAAATAATGTAAATATTGAGCATTAGAAATTTTGTAACCGTTAATATTTCAGTTTAAGTGAAAAGGGAATATAATTACTAATTTCAGTCTTTTTTGTTTTTTAAATACCTATAAATGGATGAACGATTGCATTAATGTAATTACTTTGTAACGTTGAAAACGTTTACATCTTAGTTATTATAACTTAAATAAAAAGTTCATTTAATGAATACGTCTAATTAAAATATTTAACTAATATAATACAAACACATTTTACAATTAAAACTATTTATTAAGCTAAGCTTAGAACAGTATACCCTCGTTCTATTTATATTCAATTCTTACCTACATCTATGCCACTGATTGCGACGGGACAGGTTTCTTTTGTCTGACGTCAATCGTTCATTCTAGAACCGCGCGAATTATTTCCTACGGACATTTCACCAGACCTACCATTCTGCGCACCGGTCAGGTTGGGTACAAACACTTCTGGAACTGATCGACGAACCGACGATCCCTCGTGCCACGCAGAACCACAGGGGAGTACCGGACTACGTCAGCAGGAATTAGGGTGGCCACTACACCCACGACCTACGATTTTTCTTAATAAACATATTATTGTGTTGTCAAGCGTAGTTTTTTTATTATTTCCACGAACACTCCACATGTCGCAACTTCCTTTTTACTTTCTTAGTGATACTTTATATATTTATATATTAAATACGGCGTCATAGAATTTGCCACCCATTACATCCCGTGGGTGTCGTAACAGTCCACTAAGGAAAAACTAGAAAAATCTCATGGTCTCCGATTGATTGCGGTATAACCATTACCCTAGTCCTAAATCCAGACTGGTGATAGCGAAGCGTCTGAAGTGCGAAGTGCCTGGTAATGTGATTGCTAATTCGAGTGCCAATCGTGGCGATTACAGAAAACCTCCTTGGGCAAATTTGGGCAAGGTCTATGCACATTAGATTTTTTACATACAGGGAAGATAGTGATACTACGATGTACTACAGACATGTCTCGTAGTTATTTTTAATCCGATGGTATTAAAAAGAATAATTGCCCGGTACCGCTTTAAGCCGTGTGGTAGCGGCTTAAGAGAATCTACTAACACATCTCATCCTGTGGGTGTCGTAAAATTCAACAGAGGGAAAATAAAAAACCAGGAGATGGGCGACAGCATCTTCCTGGAACATCTGAATAAATAAACAGCTGTTGCCAACCCGCCTGCAAGCGTGGCAAATATGCCAAACTCCTCCTCAACTTGAGAACTACAAATTTTTGTGGCAATTTATGGGGGAGCCCTATGTTCAGCAGTGGACTAGTGATAGGCTGAAATGATGATGATGATGAGATGATGACCGCTTCATGTCATCGTCAGGGTGTTGCGGCATCACTCTGATGATTAGTAATGTGAATCCAGTCTGTTTTTTTAATAAATACTCGGTAAAATAAATACAATTGTAGATTGTAGATTGTAGATTGCAACGGGCCGGTCTCCGCAACTCCACGTCTAGCGCGTATTTTGCGTGTAGGCAGGAACGTTGTGCTACTCGAGCCATCCGAGCTCCTCCAGAAATCGCAGCAGGCCCGTGATGTTCCCCGCGACCTCAGGGAGCGGTCTCGGCGAGCCGAGATGCTTGACCCGGTATATGGCGACCGCAGGGCAGTCCAATAGGACATGGGCCGCCGTTTCGTCCGTCTCCATACAGGCTCTGCACAGAGGGCTGTCTGTAACACCTAAATTAAACAGATGTTTGTTAAATGATCCATGTCCAGTTATAGCACTACTGATCGTTCTGATTTGGGGTTTATTCAGACGAAGTAGCGCCTTGGCGATGCGACTGTTGATAACGGGCAAAGCTGTCTTTGCTTGTCTACACTCTGGGTGATTCGCCCAAATTTGTGCATGTTGGTTCCTAGTGCGCTTGCAGACTAGCGAGCGAACATACCTGAGGGGAAGTGGCAGTATAGGTTCTGGACCCACAGCACACTGGTTGGAGCCTCCTCGAGCAAGTTCGTCGGCCGCGTCGTTGCCCCTAGCTCCGCTGTGTCCCTTAATCCATTGTAGGGTTATTTCATTGAATTGACATACCTCATTTAATTTCTGGTAGCATTCGTAGATGAGCCCTGAATTCATAACATTGCTATTGAGGGCCAGTAGTACCGCCATGCTGTCGGAGAGTATTCGGATGGAATAGTCTTTTACCTTCCTTTCAGCTATAGCCGATGCTGCGTGAATAATGCCCATACACTCTGCCTGAAACACTGTATTGTGGGCACCGAGTGGTGTGCTTATTTGTATATTTAGGTCCTCTGAAAAAGTTCCAGAGCCTGTACCTGACCCGGTTTTGGAACCATCTGTGAAGATTCTGAGTTCCCTAGGGTTTAGTCCTTCAGAACGTTGGTCTTCGTGTAATTGTATTTTGTACTTCTTATCGAATACAAATTGCTTTGGGATCCTATCATACACAGCCTGTAGAACGGGCATTTCTGCAAACCGTTCTGTAGGTATATTGGTATGTGGGATCTTGTTATTACTCCAGAGATTCAGTGTTTTGAGCCTTATGGCTGCCAAAGCTGCTTCCTGTTGGATGTGTAGGTGCAGCGGTGGCAGGTCTAGCATGGCTTCTAAGGCCACTGTGGGAGTAGTCCTCATGCATCCTGTCGTGGCCAGACATGCTAGCCTCTGACATCTTTGGAGTTTGTTGATAGCAGTAGTTAATCTTGTTCTTGGCCACCAAACTACTGCACCGTATGTAATCATTGGGCGGATAATCATCTTGTATAGCCACATGATGATTTTCGGTGACAGGCCCCAGCGATTGCCAATCATCCTTTTGCATTGCCAAAAGGTGATAGTCGCTTTTTTGATTTGGTTTTCAATGTGATTGTTCCAGTTTAGTTTGCTGTCCAGTATGATGCCTAGGTATTTTACCTCTGATGACAGCCGTAGTTCGGCACCGAATAAACTGGGAAGATGATATTTATTCAGTACCCGTTTGTGGGTGAACATTATCAGTTCAGTTTTGTTTGGGTTGACTGTTAGGTCGTATTCCTTGCACCAGCGTTCTACTATAAGTAGCGCCGCCTGTGCAAGGTCGCAGACTATACTAGCTTGCTTTCCTGAGAGTAGTATTGCTAGATCGTCCGCGTACCCTATTGTGTAGAAATGGTTTACATTTAGTTTTGTGATGAGGTCGTTGATGACTAGGTTCCACAGGAGCGGTGACAGCACACCACCCTGTGGACAACCTTTCGCTATCTTAACTATTTGACTCTCACCTGCGATGCGCACTATACGTTTGCTTAGTGCGTTTATAATCCAGTTCGTTAAGGTTGGCTCCACATCATGTTTGACGAGGGCATTACCTATGCTGGTGAAGTTGGTTTTGTCAAAGGCTCCTTCTATATCGATGAAGGTTCCTAGACAGATGTTTTTCTGGTTAAGGGCTAACTCGATCTGGGTGACTACCCGGTGGAGTGCCGATTCTGTTGATTTACCTGAGCTATAAGCATGCTGATTGCTATGCAAAGGTTTGTATAATAGTGCCTTTCCCCTCAGCTCCCTTTCACATACCTTTTCCAAGGCTTTCAGCATAAAGGATGTGAGGCTGATAGGTCTGAAGGATTTGGCATTAGTATAGTCACTTTTGCCCGGTTTGGGGATGAAGATTACTTTCACTTCCCTCCAGATTTTTGGGACGTATCTATGCGCTAGGCATGCTGTCATAATTACGGCAAGTACCTTTATAATCAGTGTCCCCCCCCCCCACTGAAGAAGAGCAGGGAAGATACCATCAGGTCCTGCCGCTTTGTAAGGTTGGAAACTGCTTACGGCCCATTGTAGTTTTTCAACTGTAACCACATGTTGGGCGTATTTCCAGTCTTGGTCACTTGGAATTATGTTTTCCCCTTGCCAGTCTACTTCCTGAACCAATCTGCATCCTGGAAAGTGTGTCTCCAGCAGGATGCGTTGGGCTTCAGCTGGTGAGGAGGTGTATGTGTTGTCGGGTTTGCGAAGAGTGTCAGGCCCTGAGATTGTTTGTTGGGCCAGAACTTTCCTTACCCGATTTGCTTGTTCACAGGATTCTATGTTACTGCAGAATTTGCGCCATCCCACAGTTCGTCGATACCTGATGCATTTTTTGTACTCATACTTGGCCTCTTTGTAGGAGTCCCAGTCTTCGTCAGTCGATGTGTTCATTGCCCTATTTAGGGTTTTCCTGACTTTTTTCCGTTTACGTTCTAGCTCAATCCCCCACCAGGATTGCTTGCTACAATTATAATTCGATATTTTTTTAAAGCTGTGTTTAGAGATCATACTACGTTGAAAGGCTGATAGGCAAGCAAGTAAGCCGAGGAGACCAATAAGCTATAACTAAACGTTAGAGGCCAACTTTTATCTCGTTTTAAAGTTATCGTGCTCTTATATTTTTTATAAAACACTATCAGAACACTATAAATACTTCCTTTTTTTTAAGAAACGACGCCCACATTAGGATTTCTCCTGTATCGTGGGAGCGGTTTACAGATATAAATTTCACATGCACAACACAACCAGACCCGAAAGACAAACAATTTGTGTTTCTCCACAAGTGTTGGCTCCGGCATGGATTCGAAGCCAGGACCCGCGGGGCAGAAGTCCGGTACGCTAACCACTAGGCCACGCGGTCGTCGAACTGACAGGTACACTGACAGGATGTAACACTAAAATTAAATATAATGATTTTGTTAATATTGTATAGCTTACTGGCCTTTTTTATATGAGAAAGCGACAAGACGACCATTTACCTGCTGGTAAGTGCAATGTCTGCCCATAACAAATGCTGTGCCACCCATATTACACACTTAAATGCAGCCAATCGCTTTGCGCATAAGGTCGCTTCATATCCCCAGTAGGCTAGCAACTACACTACGTTAGTCTAAACGCGGTTTCTACTTTTAGACTCATCTATCACAGATCAGTTTAACAGATTTTTTTATTAGCGAAAGGGACAAAACGTGCATGACATTCAACTGATGGTAAGCCCATAAAAAGTGCGTCCGTCACCTTGAGTTATTAAGTCTAATTTGCCCATTAATTACACTAGCTCTCAGTGTCCTTCAAAAAACCTAGCCTTGCGTTCCTGTGTAGGAATACTAGTTACCACCAATAATAATTGTCATTGGCATTACGTAACATAAGTATAATTTATTCGTCCAGTGCCGTCCCCAGGTGTCGTAAGAATCATAATAATATGTCTATCTCAATAATAAATATAATTATTGAGAAAGACATTATTTTATGTTTGTTACATGTAGCAATCAATAAATTACTGGCTTACTAAATGGAGTTTTTTTAAGTTATAAACCATTTATACGTACATTATCCTGTACAGAAAACCTTTTAATGTGAAAAAGGTTTTCTGTTCAGAGACAGATTACAGATTTATTTATAATGTATCTCTAAATAAATTATATTGGCCTCCTCCGCTGACCTAATGGTATCGGGACCCGAAAGAATAAATTAATTTTTTATAATTATGCAATTTGTGGCTTCGAATACGTCGAAAACCTCAGCAACATACATACATACATAAGATCACGACTGTATCCCATAAGATGTAGTCAGAGACTGGGCACTCACTGCAAAAAGCAGATGACTGCCACAATCTACGTTTCACCAAAACAATATAATGCACTTGGTGTGATAGGTGGTGAGCCCATCGCCACCATGCTCCATTGGGTGCACAGTGCAGTTTTATTCCTCACTCGCCTTTTACGAGATTCATTGGATGAGATGGAGTGGTAGTATTCTTTTAACGAGCCACCACCACACGGCTTTCGGCTTCAGCAACATATGTTTCTAAAATGAGCTAAACAATATTGCAGTGTAAATCCGGAGACAGTGAGAGATCGTCTCCTGTCAATCGCGTATCGTATTCTACTTGTATTTACATTTGCGTTAGTCGGTTTCGATGTGAGACAGTTAGGAATAACATGACATAGCCATTACTAATACAAGAATTAATACAGTCGGAAACAGGGGTTTATAGAGAGGATTTCAATGTTCAAGCTCTGAGATTAAGTTTGAAATATTTTGTCGTGTAATTATTGTTAGGTATGTTTTTAATTTCCATGTAATATAAATATACTAAAAATATATACACATTAAATAGTGCTGATCCCAAAATTTCACATATTAGCGATGAGAAACAGTATCGTCAGTATGTATCGGCGCGGCGGTCACCAAGTCACCTAGCCTAGCGAAATTAAGTACAGGCAACTTTTCTAGAAATAGTGTGATTTGTTGAAAGAGAAAAATTGCTTGTCAATAGAATTACTAGAATTGCGGTGGCGATCTGAACCTACCTAGGCGGATTCCTGAATAGGAATTCTACCGCCAATGAACTACTACTAAATTACTTGTCGATAAATCTGTCCCATAATGTATACCAATGACCTTACTTTGAAAATGGAGAAATCAAAGCTAATAATCAAAATGTTCATTATCATTAACAGGAGAATTTCTATTATCTATCAAAGCAGCAGTAAAGTCACGATGCAGATCTAATGATACACGTACCGAAATTGGAACATTAGCATCATAATACATCTATATTTCGTACGGTAAGTGATAAGAACCTGAGTCCCAATTTGTTTTATAGTATATATATATATATATATTGTAGTAAGAGGTGACAACGCACCTTCACCGAGGTTCTCCATCGAGCGTGGATATAAATGTCTATAGGAACCTGGTACACATAATAACATAAAGACATTTATTCCGACACGTTACATCTACACACATAATACATGATACAGGTATATACAACACAAAAAGTAATGTGGTGACGAAAAAAAATGTTTTTGTGTGCAACGTGATCAAGCGGCGGATGTGACCGTCTTAACATAAGCCGCGGGATCGCAGCAGTCGGCTCCGAACTTCAGTAAGGACGGCAAGCGAGTAATTGTTTGTTTGTTAGTCATATATGTATAACTAATTGAAGCGGCATGGTAGTAGGATTCCTATCCACGAATTCATCAAGCGATAATACCAGTTATTCTGCCGTCAAGCAGTCGTCGTCGTTTCAGCCTATCAATAGTCCACTGCTGAACATAGGCCTCCCCCATAGATTGCCACAAAATTTAGTAGCTCTCGTTTTGTTATTTATTTTATTACAATTGATGAAACATTCGCCTAAAAGTAAAAGTAAAGTAAAAGTTTCAGCCTATTAATGTCCCACTGCTGAGCACAGGCCTCTTCTCATTTTCGAGAGGGTTTTGGAGCTGGGAAGAATCCGCCACGCTGCTCCAATGACCAGCATTGCGGATTTCACATATCTTCTAAATATTTTATATTTCTCAGACATAGTTTTGCTTCACCGCCGAGCACGTGGTAAATCAGCACTTAAAATTAACAATTTTAGTGGTGCCGGAGCCGGGAATTGCCCCTAAGGTACCAAGGAGGCTCTAGCACTGAAACAACTCGCCACACGACCACAACTCGCCAAAGGTAAATTAAATGTAAACTAGGGGTACACTAAAGGTTTTGGACTATTGGCATTGAGGAACTGTTTGAATTTCGAATAATATATATGTTTAAAGATAAATTCTTAGTAGTTTAAAAAAAGATTGGCGGAATAATCAGTTGTCATTTATTTTCTATCGCATATCGAAGTTTGCCATTCGTAGTGAAAATGGAGTCAACGCGAAATAATTTCAGTGCGATGATTTTTTATAAATTTAAAAGTTTCTCCAAACGATAGTGCTACTCGATCGCAAAATGGTTTAGCATTTTTTGGTGGTTTTACAGGTTTACAGGTTTAACATTTAGTAACAGGTGTCACTTTAACGAACGCAGAAGATCTAGTGATGGCTGTCAATCAGCACGTGGAAATCAGATCAGTGGTCCTCTTAGTTTTCAGAAATGGTTCGATCGAATGAAAATTTTTAAAATGCAAAGGAGAATACTTTGAAAAACAATGAAAATAATATTTAACTTACAACTGGTTTTAATAATGTGATACGCAAAGCCTTGCGTATACTGCATTATATCGTAAATTGCGTGACGTTGAGAAATCGTCTCCTATAAATTTTGTTTCACATTCTTAGTTTGTCGTCGCGAGGCGTTTAGGAGTAAAACACGCGATAGCAATTATTAATACTAATTACACGACTAAAAGATAATGACCATACTCTGGAAATATCAAATGTGTATTTCAAACGAGACACACTAAAATAAAATATTTACGCATAATATTCCATGAAGAATTTGATAATTAAATTGCTTCATACGGTAGGTAGACGACGGCATATATACCGTCAATACTCTTCTAATTGTTTACTGGTGGTAGAATTCCCATACAATAATCCCTCTAGGTAGGTATCACCCCAGGGCCAGTCATTCTGCCGTGAATCACTGGACATATGAGACTTAAGAAATCTCAGAAGAAAGAAGTGCCAGGGTGACGGGCGCAGTGTGGTGTCACACAAAAATGTGCTAGAATTTTTTTGTACCTCCTTTAGACTGCAATAATATTGTTATACATTATTTTAAATTATTTTTACCTATCGCTAACTATTTACGAAGCACTCCCGAAAATGCCTCACCGACGAACGGCTTCTTTTGCAGATTTTGTGTATTTCAAAATATCCATAAATCTACTCCAAAAATGTCCATAAATTATATATATAAACCTTTGTGTTAAAAACTCTGTTCATTATTTAAAACCCGGATAAAATCCGTCCATTAGTTGCTGAACTGAAGCAGAAGATATGGGATGTACAAGCGGGATTCAGGAGAGGAAGGGATGCATGGATCTTTCATATTCGATTAGATTCATTGGTCTTTTCCTTATGAAGCATAGCTGAAAAATTCTTGGCTCAAAGTCAAAAGGTCTATTGCGCATTCGTGGACTTGGAAAAGGCTTATGACAGGGTAGTGAGGACTGAATTGTGGTCGACATTGCATATGTATGGGGTGAACGGCTTCATACGAGCACTGAAAACACGTATCCGGGTAAACGGGGCTTACATAGACTGGTTTAACATCGAAAAAGGTGTTACACAGGGATGTGTGGCTTCGCCGTGGCTGCTTAACCTATTCATAGACAATTGCTTAAAAGATTTGAAAAAGAGTGTGTTTGGATTGAGAATGAATGATCTGACCGTCAAATGCCTCCTATACGATGATCAGGTGATATTAGCATCATCGGAGGAGGAGTTGCAGGCGATGGTTAATATTATGCATGATGATGATAAAAAGCAAAGGATTGAAAATTAATGTAGATAAGACGAAAGTAATGGTTTTTGAAGAAGAAGAAAGTATGTCGGATTGCAAAGTTCTGATTGAAGGAGAAAGAGTGGGACAATGAAAGAGTTTGTGTACCTGGGTTCTAAGTTTACGAGAGACGGAAAGTATGACTGTGATATTGAGAGAAGAGTATTGGCAGGAAATCAAGTTAATGGGACTCTGCATAACTTTATGAGTAGCCAGAACGTATCTAAAAAGGCACGACTGGCTGAACATAGGGGGCTCTTAGTCCCAACACTTGTGTATGGTAGTGAATGCTGGGTCTGGCAGAAAAAGCATGAAAGTAAGATTAACGCTGTGGAAATGAGAAGTTTGAGAAGTATAGCTGGAGTAACTCTGATTGACAAAGTGAGAAACAGAGTGATAAGGGAACGTTGCGGTGTGGTTGAAGATGTCGTGAAAAAGACAGAGAAAGGGATGCTTAGATGGCTTGGACACGTAGAGAGGATGAATGAAAGGAGATTGACGAAGCAGATTTATGAGACAAGTGTGAATGGGAAAGCCGGTAAGGGTCGACCTAGGCGTACGTATTACAATCAGATCGGTGAACTTTTGAGGAAAGGTCACGTTAAAAGTACCCGCAACCGACGAGCGTGTGTGAAAACGCTAATGAAAGTAGAATAAGCTAAAGATGTGTGTCAGGATCGTAGCAAGTGGAAAGATGTGGTCTCTACCTACCCCAATGGGAAAGAGGCGTGACTGTATGTATGTATTTATGTATTAGTTACGTAGAAAATCGTGCACAGATGTTATGACGTATTTTAGTTTATGGTAAAGAAATTAGGTTATTTTGTAGAAACCTTTTTAAATTTGGGGTCTAAATTATAATTATTTGTTTTTTTTTTAAATACTTCGCCATTACTATTATTTGTACGTTGTGTATCATAAAAGACTTAGCAATTTTGGTACTAATGATTTTTTAATATTGTTATGTGAGATTGCGATGGATTGACGCTGGGTCTAATTTTTTAACGATAAGCCAGCTTCAAGATTAATTATAGTCTTCAAATGTTTGTACAGTGTCTAAGCTAGAATAACGTTTGGGGTGCAATTTACAATTTAATTTTCAGGCCGACCGCAGGCGACTGTGGTGACGCTAATCTACGCATCGCTGGCTTTTATATGGCCAATAACTTTTAATCAAGTTTATTCGAACACTCGACCGATGAAAAGCATAATGATAAAATGCAAAATAAAATAAATATATAGTTTGTAAATAAATTTTTAGTAAATTATACTTTCTAAATACTTATACTCGTATAGCCCTTTCTATTTTAAATCTATTTTAAAGCCCAAATTAAAACACTTGCTTCGCTTCTGGATTCGACCTCGACTTGAAGTGTCCTGAAATTTGAAAAGAAGTTGGCCATATAAACGACTTTTAAAAGAACATAAAATAATTGTTTTGTATATTATTTAAACACCTGTTGACGAGAAATCTTTTTATATTGTAATTCCAGCTATTACACACAAAAAATACAAACAAAAAATCTTAAATCGTAAAACTGTGAATTACCAAGCGAAATTGCGAATAAGCGAATTGGCGTTGCGAAAGAGTAGCGGTGATTACTAACCATCCGGCGTTCGGCTCTTTACTCGTTTCTTCCTCTATTTTTTATAACATTAGCCTATTAATAGCAAACTAATACACAATAAAGAATATAGCCTGTCATAATGATTGTCAGGTTGATTGGCGATCGCTATATCCGTCGCCTTGCACTGTAAATACTACTTCCCGTCATCGGTCATTATATTTTTCGATCTGATATTTTCGCGATGACGATTTCCCTACTTATGGAAACATGAGATTTCTTTTCTTAGTCAACACATACGAAATGACGCGATAAGATAGAATGTCAGATTTTCTTGCGCCGCCGTTCACATATTGACGACAACTTTGGTATATCGTGATCAGAGATATAATGTTTTTATTATACCTTGATCATAATTCCGATAGTATATATATGTATTGGACATATAACGTAACATGGAGAGATCTTATGTAATAAAAATAGAAAATAGACATCGTTTTACTGTATCTACGACTAAAATAATCGTAACAAATAAGGGTCCAAATCCAATTTCGTTTTAAGATTTTCAGTCAGAATTTAAGGAGGATCTAACCGGTTTAGCTATCGTAACTTTATATTCGGTGGGGCAAATAGGCGAGGTCACGCGAGAATTACGACATATCGCACACGTGATATCAATAATTATCACATACTGAAGTTATATTTGGTGGAATACTAAAATATTTGTCTCATATTCTAGTAATTTGCAAAAAAAAAAAACGCATCAGTTTTCTGGTGAAATGTTTGGTGGTTGAGTGCCTTTTGTTCTGCTCAATTGGGTTCCTATATAGTCTCTAATAAAACTCGTATTTATATATAAAGAGAGGTTAAAGGTGTCTAGAAAACGTAAACTTCATTCCTGCCGGTGAAGAATATATTCTGTTATTATAATATAAGAGCATAAAACAAAATGAAAAATATTAATATATTACATTTTTTAGTAATGTATCGTGTTGTTAGTTTAACTGAATGACATAAAAGGTTAAATCACGTTTCACTTTTTATTATCTTTGTGTGTTTGTTCAACAGAAGCCACATAAAGCAGTCGGTCATTCCGTGACTTCATAAAACCGGGAGCCGATTTAAATGCTAGCTCGATCAGACTCTAATCTAGGCTGTAATTTCTCCTATGTTAAGGGACTATGGTGGCTGTAGCTACGAGTATACTTAATTCTTTAGTTAAAAGCTTGGGATATAGTTATTGTAACTACATTAATGTTTTGAAGATGAAATCAATGCAAATAGCATTATATGGTTGCACGTTATTTTAACATGTATTTTAACCGATTTAAACAAGGGGGTAATTCTCAATTAATAAATAAATATTTTTTATGTATAACGTTACAGCCTATAAATATCCCACTGCTGAGCACAGGCCTTCTCCTTTTTATTCCTGATACATGCAGGTTTCCTCAAGATATTTACCTTCACCACTGAGCACGGGGTGAATCAGCACTTAAAATAACAATTTTGGAGGTGCCGGCATCGGGGATCGAACCCAGGTCACTCCCGTACTATTAAATTTAGAGTGAGCGCTTAGACCCTAAGCTTTGTTTATAAAGCGATTTTAATGATTCTATTTTACTTGATTCTATTTTAATTATTTTATTCTACCGTATGGGTGGTCCCATGTAAATTTGGTCCAGTTCTGATGATGTGATCCATGAGAAAATAATGAAAACTCTTAAATTAGCATAAGTATGTTTGGAGCTGCTGCTCGGCTATTGTTTTTAATTAAAAAAAACATTTTCTATTTAATTAATATTTTTCAGTGTGGCGCCCCACTGCGCCACCGTCCTCCTGAGACATCAGTCATATGGGCAGTAATTACACTACTGCTTATAACAGTCTCAACAGCATAAGAAATCTGAAAGAAATATTTCCAAAAAAATGCTTAATAAATTTTAATATTCCTGGCTGGCTTTAAAATAAAAGTAATGTCAAAATTTTATAAAAAAAATTGACGCAACTTAGTACTAATGTAACTTAATAAACAATTTAAAATTGTAATACTACAAACTTTTCATACCGACGACAAAAATAGACAGTTTCAAGTCTCCTAATTAAAAAAACATGCAGAAAAGGTTAGTGTGAAATGTGTGCTTCTTCTTTAAATGTAAAAAGTAACACATGTCGAGACACGTTTTATCATCCCACGGGACTCTATCCGAATGAAAACGAATTTACTTGTTTTATCTGAGCACAGAGTAAAAACCCTGAATTTTTGAAAAAGAGATAAACTAGATGAAGATTACATGTAAATAAAAAGTATTTTATGTTTTAAATACGGTGTCGTGGCCGTGTGTTGGCGTTTTACGAGAATCTACCACACCATCTCGTCCGATGGGTGTCGTAAAAGTCGACAGAGGGAAAATAAAAGCCAGGAGATGGACAGCAGCACCTTCCTGGAACATCTGAATAAATAAACTGCGGTTGCCAACCCGCCTGCCAATCGTGGCAACTATGGCAAAATCGCCTCAAAATGAGAGCTACAAACTTTTGAGGCAATCTATGTTGGAGACCTATGTTTAGCAGTAGACTAGTGATAGGTTAAAATGATGATAATGATGATGTTTTAAATATACATATGCAATTTATAAATGTGGTATTACCAACTACAATATGTATGTCAAAAGCAATATTTGACATTTTTGTTTTAAAATTATTAATTTAATTTTTAGACCTCTACAGCAGTCTACTGCATTTGTAGGAATGCACCTGTTTTGGGAAAAAACTAAATCATTTAATTTAATAATCATATAAATAAATAATAAAGTTAAAATCTGTAAAAATGTAAAATAGGAAAATTTAAGTTTATTAAGATATTTTACAAAATGTACTCTAATTTTAAGTTTACATCGCTAACAAAATCGCAAATATTATGAGAAAGTCAAGAATCATCTAAAATCAATGTTTTGTAAATTAAATAGCATCATTTATATTTCTTTTAATGCAAACAAACAAAACAAATGCGTGTGGTGGTGGCTCTTTAAAAGAATACTACCACTCCATCTCATGCAATGGATCTCGTAAAAGGCGAGTTAAGAGTTAAATTGCACTGTGCACCCAATAGCGCATGGTGGCGATGGGCTCACCACCTATCACACCAAGTGCATTATATTGTTTTGGTGAAACGTGGATTGAGGCAGTCATCCGTTTTTGCAGTGAGTGCCCAGTCTATGACTACCCCTTATGGGATACAGTCGTGATCTTATGTATGTATGTTAATGCAAACATAATAATTAGAACTTGAAAAAATTACAGTTTGACTTTTTTATTGAACACACGGGCCAGAATATACGAAAAACTCAGAATTCGTGCGATGGTATAAACACTAAATATTAATCAATATCCTTGCCCGTCACTGGGTGGAACGTCGACCTGCACGAATTTACGGGAAGTCGATGGAGGCAGTGCACGTGCACTTTGTGGTTTGGACCGTCTTTTGTGGTAATCTAAGGGGGAGGCCTATGTTCAGCAGGGGATTTGTGACGGGCTGAACTGAAGATGATGATCAATATCATTGTTGCGGTACAAAGACGTTTGGGTGCTATATTATATTAATTTTATACGTGTATTTTTATATGTGGTGGTAGGATTCCCATGCAGGAATCCGTCTAGGTAGGTACCACTTCAGGGCCAGTTATTCCGCCGTGAAGCAGTAGTGTATTACTGTGTTTCGGTTTGAAGGCCACTGAGAGCTAGCATAATCACTGGGCATATGAGACTTAAGAACTGATGTCTCAAGGTGACGGGCGCTGTGTGGTGCCACTCGTTTTTCTGGGTGACACAGCATATATTATGGGCAGACGTTGCACTTACCATCAGGTGAACGTTCTGCTCGCCTCGTCACTTTATCCAATAAAAAAAAATATGAAATAATTACTTTTTAGATTAGTTTATATATTTTGATATAAAAAGTAAATCCTTAAAAATTAAAGGTTTGTTATCGTATCAAATAAAAACACTAAATAAATTTTGAACGTCGTATAAATATATTTCCATTTTGTATAAATTTTATAACAAATGTTAAAATGTTAAATTCATGTGTACTAAGTTAAATAAGTATCGCAAACTTTAGTTACAACATCGCTAAGAGCGCTTAAACATTTAATCGGCACCAAAGTACTAACTTTACCATTACGATGTAATAGAGAATTGCGCAGAATTTCACTGGAATCGCAACGTAATGTTATGCTATACTGGAAATGGAATATTTTAATAGTTCAGATATGAACTTCAAATTGTGTACTTTACAACTATATAATACTTCCATATACTATTGCTTGTAATATTGTTATTGCTTAAGTTAAGTTATTTCTCGTTAAATAAAAAGAATGAGTATTAATTCTATTGACAAATGTTTCAAACTGAAGTAAATTCAATTGAAGTGTCGTAAGTTTTGTACGGACGGTAAGGTATTGTACAGTCAGCCTCTAGTCGTACAGAATAACACCATAATATGCAATGCTGTCACTATCTGCTCGTGGGAATTATTTGACTCGTCATAAAACGTGGTCCGCCACCCGTCACGTCTCGTTTCCGACAGGGGCGCAAGGTGGGCTACATGTGGGGTCTCGGGGTAGACACCCCGTATATGGGAAAAAGGCGTGACTGTTAGTGTATGTTACGATCAGTAAATTTCATTCGTTTGGCATTAAAAGATGTTTCATAAAATTTATCCATCAACATCATCATTGCAGCCCAACAAGCCCATTAAGTCCACTGCTGAACATAGGCCTCCCCCATAGACCCAAGAGCTGATTTCGCCACAGTTGCCACGCTTGGCAGGCGCTTTTAAACCGGAGTTCATTTATTTTGATGTTACAGACCGCACAATACAGAAGTATTTTAAAAAAAAACTAAAATAGTTATGAAGCTAAGCGAAAAAACTGATGAACAAAGCGTATTCATATAATGAAAGAAATCTTATATTTACAACTCTCCCTAGGCTTTGCTCTAGCTGGATAAAAATGTATACATCACTAACGTTAAAGAATTTGAAGAGAATTGAAAGAATTAAATGTACGGTGTTGATTAAAAAATAAACACTGGAGTTACCTAACTTATAACTAATTCATAAAATGGTTTAGTCGTTAGCAAAAGTTCCCAGTCTCTTAAGTTAGTTAAGTGTAGTTAAACTTTCTAATACTAACCTTAAATTGAAATTATAAACTATTTAAATGAAACTATCATTTTGTTAGTGTTGCAAAGCTAAATTTAGAAAGATTTACTCAGTCCTACATAAGTCATTGATACAAGTGTAGCTTGTTCGTTATGAGATTAAATTTATTTATAGACAGAGATGCGGCTAATTGTGTTTTTCTACACTAATTAAAAATATTCACATGTACTTGTGACTATCGCCGGGCTAGTATACCTACTTGCTAAATCGTGTGTCGTGGGTTGTAAGTCCATATTTTTGCAGCACATAATTTGTTTCTTGCATTTTGTGACTGTAAGCGTTTCTGAAAGTGCATCGAAATCTTCCTCCGTGTTAATTAGGCCTAGGATAGACGAAGACAATATCAACAAATGAAGATGAGATATGTACATACATACAGTCACGGCGCTTTCCTATTGGTAAAGAGGCGTGAGGCAAAGATCACATCCGTTGCTCACTTTTTGCCCCACGGAAAACGAAATCTTTTGTATATTTATGCAGACATTATTAGTGGTGCTGGCACCGGGAGTAACTAATAATTTAAGGCCTCTGATATACATAAAAATATATCATAATTTTCATTTGTACCGTAGAAGTGGAAGTGGAACAATGAAAAAAATTAATAAAAATAAAAAGATGTACAACAGGCAACTGGTGGTTGTAAAGATTCCTATTAAGTAACTAACTACCTAACTATTAAGTAGTTAATAATAATATTCTAGAAAGTGTTTAATTAGCACAGAAATTATGTGAAATTTATGATATGGCATGCGTATTGAAAACGTAAAATTTCATATTTATCATATTTTTTATTCGATAGATACATGAATTAATTCTTCTATGGCTTAAGACCGTGTTTTGTGGCAATCCATGGGGAGGCCTATCTTCAACAGTGGACTAAGATAGGCTGAAATGATGATGATGATGATGATGAAGCTAAAACATTTATTTTATAGGATAGGGGGCAAACGAGCATGCGGCTGACCAGATGTTAAGTGATCACCGCGCATAAAAATGCGTTGCCGGCCTTTGAGAAAGAACCTCCTTTGTTGCTTAGTCGTATCGGTCCGGAACGCCGGTGACTGGAGAGTCAACACAGTGGTTAAGCGTGGAATTATAATTCCGATTTCTGGCAAAGCGTACAGTGGTGGAATGCCTGTCATCCAGGTGGCTGATAAATATTTGTGCTGTGCCGCGGAATGGAATTGTGACTTGATGAATGGAAAACGGAGTTGAATTTAGAAACGTCGCAACGTCTCTTCTGAATGCCTGTGGATCGAGCTTATCGGAAAGAACTCGGTCGTTGATGATTCGAGCCGCTCTTCGCTGTATTCGGTCAAATGGAAGGAGCTGGAACTGACCCCGCCCAGAGATAAGAAAAGTATTCCATGTGATTCGGAACTTGCGCCTTATAAAGTTGCAAGCTATGTGGCGGCGTGAAACTGTCCCACTTTGCTGTGCTCGCCAAACTTTTTGGACGCCAATTTCGCCTTCTATTTCAGGCGACCGCCGAACTGAACGTCACTCAATATACGTAAACGTAAGGATTCCGATACTAGCCGAGGCGGAAAGGGGAGTATTATCAAAGCGAGGGGATACGATAAAGGGTTTATTTTACCAAACGCTAAAAGAAACCCTGCAATAGATGTTATCAAATGCACTCATACAAAATCATAAACATATGACATAAAAAGTTGACATTTGTACCGCGATTTAATATTATATCAAAATGTATATACTCGTAGAACTCGTTTGCTTTATTCGATATTGACAAACTTAATGAATTCATTCAACCACTGTGAAGGAAGCAGTAATTAGCGTGTAAAGCATCAGTGTACTCTCCGAAGTACTTAGAAGCAACCATGAAACATTATTTATCCCCCATGTTAATTTTTCAAGCCAAGGCTGTGGTTAATTTTTGAACAAGATTACGTGATAGTCTATGTGAAATCAAGAAATTCTTCCGTAGTCAAAGGAAACTCTTGGGAACGAATCACAGTTTTAATTGAAATTAATTCTTTTTCATTTGTTTTGCTAGGGTAAAATATGGCATTGTTTTATTTTATTAACACGGAAAGTGCATACTTTGTATTAAGACAAATACGAAGACTAAAGCGGTGTGAATTAATGTCTAACTACGCCGCTATTGTGTCTGTTAGTCAGTATTTATAACGCTCTCCTCTCCAGGTGTTCCTTCCCGGACGACTGGAAGGAAGCTGATGTTATAGGCATTCCGAAGCCTAACAAGCCCAGGAACATTCCATCTAATTATCGCCCAATAAGTCTCCTCAACTCGATGGCGAAGATTTATGAGCGAATTATACTCAGTCGATTTAAAGACTATGTCCTTACAAATAATATTCTTCCAGACAAGCAGTTCGGCTTTCGCCCCGAACACTCGTGTACTCACATCAAGTGCACCGCCTAACGGAGCACATATTAGAGAACTTTCACGATCGCACTAAGCCAATAGGCACAGGGGCTTTATTTTTCGATGTAGCAAAGTCATTTGACAAAGTCTGGCACGACAGCTTGTATTACAAGTTGTATCACTCTAAAGTGCCGGACACGGACAAAACAACCGTGTTCCAGGACAGTTCTGACCGCCCAGAGTTACCGACATACAAGTTGACAGTCCGAACGGAAGGCCCGCAGCTTCCCTCGGACGGTCATTAGATGACTTAAAATTATTTTTGCATATGTTCACAGTAGCGCAAGCACGCAGCGAACGCGACAGTCCGAATTTCGAAGTTTTGTAGGAGTAGTATTTATGTATTTATGTCTGGGTCAAACAAAACCTGGCACGCGGGCCCCTGGCCCGTGAACACAGTATCCGATGAAGCTGTAAAAGCCAAAAAGGCTAACAGCAATTACATCACCGAAATTATGTTATATATATGAATTAAATATTTTTCTAATAATTAATACGATTTGTATAGTTTGTAGGACATTCGACATGGTAATAAGAAAATACATACATTTACTTTTTTGTAATAAGAAAACCATAATTGACTACGGTTCAAACTTACTCTGTTTCTGATATCAAAATTATCACATAATATCGCAGTCGAGAGCAAAAAGCAGGCACATCAGGAGATGGAATTTCGGAGTTACTCACAGAAGTTAAATAAGTATGTTCTGATAAGTATTCTAGTTCTATAAGGTTATTTTTAATTATAACAAAATTTCAAACAAAATGGTGCTAAAAGAAATACTGGTTATTAAATAAGAAATAAACTTAATTTATAACCTAATTGTTGAATTGGCGATTCGATGATAATAAAATTACAGACTTGGAGACGGTATAACGGTTGGGACGCGATGCTTGGCATATATTTTTTACATTTTAATGTTTTCGATGGGATTTTATTATTTATTAGATAATATATTGGAATATAAATAATTAATAGCCAACTGCGTGGCGACCTCATGAAATGAAAAATCATGTTATTATGATGCCTGAACACGATAATTCCAAAAATTGCGTAAACAAACTGAAATGTAATTACTAAGAGGGACGATAAAGGGAGGCCATTTTTAGCTGACTAACCGACTGGGGAGAGAAGAGGGGATTGAGTGGAAAAATAATACCTACAACGCGACACAGATGAAGTGATAAATGTTATGTCACCACCATTGTGAATTGTCTGTTAGTTTTCATCCCACCAATGTATATTTCTGTTCAATAACCTGCTGGAAACATTTTATTGTTAGCTACACATTATACTATGTATTTTTTATCAGTTACAACTGAAAATCAATTCAACTTCACAAAGTGAACTCGTACAGTCGTGATTAATTAATGCAAATTTGTCTTTTGTTCCTAACTAGCTCACAGTTTCAGCTATATTTGTTTCACTATTTGAAGTTAGATCAATGAAATTTCGATAACTAATTATTTTGATATCAATGTGATATATTTGGTTAAGTAGTATTTGACCGTGTGGTGGCGGCTCGTTAAAAGAATACTACCACTCCATCTCATCCAATGGATCTCGTAAAAGGCGAGTAATGGAAGTGTACTGTGCACCCAACAGCGCATGGTGGCGATGAGCTCACCACCTATCACACCGAGTGCATTATAATGTTTTGGTGAAACGTGGATTGTGGCAATCATCTGTGTTTGCAGTGAGTGCCCAGTCTCTCACTACCCCTATATGGCCCTATATGGGATAAAGTCGTGATCTTATGTATGTATGTATTTGAAAAAATTACAACCATGTATGAATGTCAGTGGATTATGTGAATGCTTTCTTATTTATACATAGCTTAATGCAGAAAAATGTTACATGCATTTACTATTGGGATACATTCTCATGCAAAACAATTAAACTGAGCAATTAGTCTACCTGATCTTTTTTAACATGATGATGATGTAACGTATAATAAAGGCTGGTAAAGGAGAGGACACTCTTCACCCTTAGCCTCCTAGCAAGACACGTCAGAACACGAGATGCGCTATCCTATACGACCTCCATCTGCACGTGTATCCATCGGTGCAGTGAGCCCCTCGAATGCCGGTCACAGGGGCTAAGACAGCGAGTGCTCGGTAGCACCACCCTTCGCGGCTCCCAGCGGTAGATCTGGTCATGCCACACTTCAGCTGAGGAGGGTAGGGAGAACGACGCAACGTAATACCGCGTAACGTAGTACCGGTCTCACCACAGCCGCCTCAACTTTAGTTTAGGGGAGTACCGCATCGCCACTTTCCCCCCGCGACTCCACCGCAGCTCCGGCGGGCGGCAGCCCTGTGTCGTGTAGTAAAGTTTAAGGTACGAGGTGTCTGATAGCACGATTGCCAATTTACTTGCCAAACGTCGCGATTTCATTCGGCCTAGTGATGGTGGTACTGTTGCACATAGATTTCATTAGTAAAGTTAAGTAATAAAACGAATGATTAGTTTTAATTTATGTGTGTTCAAGTTCAAGTTGCATTAACTGAGTAAGGCAATAGCTGAGTAAATTAAAGTTGAGATCAACTCCAAGCACAAAGTCATTAATCTTTTGTAAGCAATCTTAGTAGACTGCGTTTCTAAAGGTTTTGTCCAGTTCATAACAACTAGCCTATTTTACATCAAACTTTTAACTACCTATATTTTAGAAATATGACAAATACATAAGTATTAACGCAAACAAAATATTTGTTTTGTGAATACAACACACAAAAAGTTGCCAGGTTTAATTTAATAGTAAAATTATTATAATAGTGGTCGCCCACTGGTCGAAATTTGGCCGTAATCCATAATATTATTATAACTATGCTAAATCTCACACTCTTCCGTGCGCGCAAAATTCTTAAAAAAGGTTACAAAGTTTTCTCTTTAGCTTTTACACATTAATATATGCAACTTGTATACTACAGTTAAGTATGACAGCTAGTAGTAAGTTCTATTTAATAGAATCCATTCATCTAATCCCTTGGGTTTCGTAAAAGTCAACAAAGGAAAAATTAAAACAAGAAGATGGGCAGCAGTATCTTTCTGGAACATCTGAATGAATAAACTGCGGTTGCCAACCCGCCCGCCAAGCGTGGCAAACTGTGGCAAAATCCTCCCAAAATGAAAGACACAAACTTTTATGACAATTTCACTGATATTATACATCACCGTATATTTCGGCGGATATTTCTTGAGCTTCTCATGTGGAGACATAGATGTCGCTATATCAATCCCCCGCTGAGACTGGAGGTCGTAGTTAGCGTGGAGAACTTGAGACGTGAGGCGATGAGGTGCAGTTTGACGTTGCGGTGAACCTGTGTACAGGTCTTCAGTGTGTCGAAGAAGTATGGAGACAGTGTTGATGCCGCAGGAGCAGCCTGAGGCGTAGGGGCCGCCGTTGATGATCCTCAGTGGCTGAGAGAATAGGGAGCATGCGTTGTGCCGACAGTAGTCTGGTGCTGTGACTGCGATGGCGATGACGTTGTTGCTGTGGTTCGGAGAAGCTGGTAGCGATGTTTATCACGTCGGGGTCACCATTTTGGCGGATGATATTTCCAAGGAAAAGGGTAGCTACCCGGCCAGATAGGGAGGTCTGATCTGGGGAGGACGTCTCCTCCAACTAGCAATATTTAGATGTTGTATATATAGTTCGCATCTCAGAAAACTTTCATACCGCGGTTATGGATGTGTGGGAATACTTCTTAAGCTTCTCATGTGGCGACATAGATGTCGCTACATGAGATTAGATGTTTGCAATAATTCCTCAGTAAGCACAGTACATGTAATTACTACCCAGAATTTTATAGATATCTATTGCAAGAAAGGTAAAACAATAATTTGTTGTCATCTTGATTGATTTTCGGTCACGGCAACAACATAATTGAGTAACAATAATACAGTAAATAACTAAAGAATGGCCTTAATTATCAAGAAATTTATTATTAAAATGCCTATCGTCATATAATTCTCTTATGAGATTAATGTTGCAGTTGCAATATAATTACATTATAATTGTTACATTTTAGTTAATATTGTAGAAATGAAGCAGTCCTTGAATTATAAAACGCACATAACGAAAATATCTATTAAAAGTTTCGATTGCCTTGTAGAGCAAGTTAAAGTTGAGATTAGTTCCAAGCTCTAAATCATTAATCTTTCGTAAGCAGTCTTAGTCGACTGCGGTTCTAAGGGCTTAGTTCTGGTTCAAAGTTAAGTTCATGTGATAGTACCTGGATCACTATAAAACTATTGACTCAATTTTATTTAAAATGAACTTTCATATAACACGGATAATAAACATTTCTTTAAATTTATTTTTTTAATTTAAACAGAATGATTTTTTTACAAGAATTATACTCAATTGTAAACAAGCTATCATCATGATTTTGTTCGCGTAGTCTTTGGAACTATTTTGACCTGGGAATCCTACCATAAAACAGACTCAGTACTTAAATCTACAACCGCGTGGCCTGAGTACCGGATTTCGACGCCACGGGTTCTGGTACGAATTCCAACACATCGGTCGGCGCAATAAACCTCATTTCAACAGAACTCCAAAAGTCGATTGATTGTCAATTAAAGTGTTAATTCGTACAGCGGTCGTAGTCTTCCGCTGAAAGGGACGTCATTTGCACAATGCCATCTATTGGTAATGATAATTAACTATAGGTGTACTTGAGCCACAGAACAGAAACTTGGTCGGCGGAAAATGCGTAAACATTGACCGCGACGCGATGTTTAAGAAATAATTTTCGTTATCAAAATTTAAACTTAATAAAATACATTTATAACAAAGTAGCAACTAATTAGCTCATTATAAATAATTGGTCCAATCAATGTAATAAGACGAAATGTGCACTTAGTTTACATTTCAATCAATCAAATCAGAATTCGACCACAAAAATCGTAGGATCCAACGCGTGCAAATTTTTGATAGATTTTTTTTTATTTATTTCAATATTTTCTCAACACGTCATTCAACGGCTGAGAATGCTATTCCATTTCCACAGTCAACCCAAACAAAACTGAACTGATAATGTTCACCCACAAACGGATACTGAATAAATATCATGTTCCCAATTTATTCGGTACCGAACTACGGCTGTCATCAGAGGTAAAATACCTAGGCATCATACTGGACAGCAAACTAAACTGGAACAATCACATTGAAAACAAAATCAAAAAGCGACTATCACCTTTTGGCAATGCAAAAGGATGATTGGCAATAGCTGGGGCTTGTCACCGAAAATCATCCTGTGGCTATACAAGATGATTATTCGCCCAATGATTACTTACGGTGTAGTAGTTTGGTGGCCAAGAACAAGATTAACTACTGCTATCAACAAACTCCAAAGATGTCAGAGGCTAGCATGCCTGGCCACGACAGGATCCATGAGGACTACTCCCACAGTGGCGCTAGAAGCCATGCTGGACCTGCCACCGCTGCACCTACACATCCAACAGGAAACAGCTTTGGCGGCCATAAGGCTCAAAACACTTATTCTCTGGAGTAATAACAAGATCCCACATACCAATATACTTACAGAACGGTTTGCAGAAATGCCCGTTCTACAGGCTGTGTATGATAGGATCCCAAAGTAATTTGTATTCGACAAGAAATACAAAATACAATTACACGAGGACCATCGTACTGAAGGACTAAACCCTATGGAGCTGGGAATCTTCACGGATGGTTCCAAGACCGGGTCAGGTACAGGTTCTGGAACTTTTTCAGAGGACCTAAATATACAAATAAGCACACCACTCGGTGCCCACAATACAGTGTTTCAGGCAGAGTGTATGGGCATTATTCACGCAGCATCGGCTATAGCTGAAAGGAAGGTAAAAGACTATTCCATCCGAATACTCTCCGACAGCATGGCGGTACTACTGGCCCTCAATAGCAATGTTATGAATTCAGGACTCATCTACGAATGCTACCAGAAATTAAATGAGGTATGTCAATTCAATGAAATAACCCTACAATGGATTAAGGGACACAGCGGATCTAGGGGCAACGACGCGGCCGACGAACTTGCTCGGGGAGGCTCTAACCAGTGTGCTGTGTGTCCAGAACCTATACTGCCACTTCTCCTCAGGTATGTTCGCTCGGTAGTCTGTAAGCGCACTAGGAACCAACATGTACAAATCTGGGCTAATCACCCAGAGTGCGGACAGGCAAAGACAGCTTTGCCCGTTATCAACAGTCGCATCTCCAAGGAGCTACTTCGTCTGAATAAACCCCAAATCAGAACGATGAGTAGTGCTATAACTGGACATGGATCATTTAACAAACATTGTTACAGACAGCCCTCTGTGCAGAGCCTGTATGGAGACGGACGAAACGGCGGCCCATGTCCAACTGGACTGCTCTGCGGTCGCCTTATACCGGGTCAAGCATCTCGGCTCGCCGAGACCGCTCCCTAAGGTCGCGGGGAACATTAAGGGCCTGCTGCGATTTCTGGAGGAGCTTGGTTGGCTCGAGTAGCACAACGTTCCTGCCTACACGCAAAATACGCGCTAGACGTGGAGTTGCGGAAACCGGCCCGTTGCAATCTACAATCTACAATGCTATTCTATTACTTTTAATACTGTTAACTACTGTACTTTGTATAAATTATATTCTTTGTAAGAAAATATAATATTATTTTTTCATTTGCTGTGTTTCAGATGCAAGTATTAGTTTAATACTACAGAACCTTATTTTACATCTTTTATTACCATTTCTTAGCTTAGATTAAAATATACAATAAATTGACTTATCACCATCATTGAACAAATTCGTAGACTTCAAATACTTTATTACTTTTTGTAGAATAAACCGATTTTAATAAAACAATGATTGTAGATTGTAGATTGCTTAGGGCGGCAACTCCATGTCTATGCGCGTATTTTGCGTTAAAAAAGATTAAATTATTAAAAACAAAGATTAAATGTTACTGGAAGAATCGCAATTCACAAACAAACAGACAGACATACAATTCCAAAAATTATAGAAATGTATTAAGTTAGTTATTTTTAGCCCCCCTCAATAATTTTTTTCGCAAAATTTTAAAGTGTGCAGTTTACTTTTTTATTATGCGTATAGATAAAACTCTGATCCCATCAAATCTTTCATATATAACGCATTATCCACTCTAAGAAATTGGTTTTAGCAGATATTTAGTATAGATAATGAGCCTATATATACTTTATCGGTGTTTACTGTGTAATTTGATAAAGCTAGGCATTTTTCGTTGTTAATCCTGAAAAAGGGCCGGCAAAACCGACGTGGACGTTAATGGCACAGAAAAGCTTTTGTAGACAAATAAAGCAGCTTTGTTTATTTATTTATCGTTGAAAATAAGTGATTTTTTATCACAGTAAACGAGACGTAAATCGATGGCTATAAGTATTACTAAACTGCTGGTTGAAACAAAAGTAGAACATCGCCATCTTTATTTTTATTTCAATTTTATTGTCAGGACCGTAAGTCTGCATGTCTGCAAGCATGACTATTAGCCTACATTATCTCCTTTGTCAGCTTCTGCCCTAATTATAGAGTATCAAACATAACATCTTAATGCTCTGTTCAACCGATGCCAATCCCGTAACAGAATCTGAACGTGTTCTTACGCGATTCGCTCACGTAGACTCATCTGAAACAAAGTTAACCGTATGAACCTCATTAGCACGAGTGCTTTCTTAATTAAAATAGCGTCTCAATGCTACAAATTAATAGTTAGTTGTAGATGTGTTCCAATAATTGTTCTTTTTCACGAAAATTTTACTTTTCCCACAGTCCCAATTTCTCGTCTTTATTGACGCTCTCGCGTGTGTCGTTGATTTTGCTATAGAGGCCATTCTAGCGGAGGCAAAGGCGCAAGCGGAGGTTTAACGGAGGCGGATTAAAGCAGTGGACTAATAATGATACGACGACAATTGTCATAGCACTGGCAGTCGCAGTTTATTTTATTTTTTTAATATTTCATATAAATACTGCTCTATCATACATACGTTGTATGATTTGAGTTGACGGACATCGGACAGGGGACCAAATTTTAATAGCCAGCTTGGTCGACTGGCTTTCCACGAGGCTGCTGACCCCATGGCTTACATTTTTCCCCCGCCGATTTGTATTGTCGGGATGAATTGGCGTTGTAGATTTTCTTATGCAAATACTACTCGGTCCTTATGCCGTGTATAATGTTCCTAAAATTTGTTGTTTTCTAGTATTTATCATAGTGTAGTTGGTTTTTGGGCCTGGTTGTGTTGTGATTGTCTCTGTGTTTCTGATATTGCATCCTAGATTACCTCTTTCTCTCTTTCGATACAGAAAGATTGATCTTACTCGTACGTCGCTATCATGTTGTACTAAGAAGAAAAGCATTTAAATACTAACAATATTATTCCACAAAATACACATATAGATTCCACAAAATTTATTTTAATAAAAACTTTAGATTTCCAATCGCAAAGAACTAATTATTAAAGTAAATGAATTAGTAACATACTTTTTGCTAGACAGCAGAGACATGAACGTCTCTTACTTATTAATTAATACATTAAGATTCGAAACTATGAAGCAAATATAGCATCAAAGGGTTATTTTAAATAACGACCGCCTGGTCTGCCGCGGGTCCTGGGTTTTAATCTCGGGACTGGTTTTGTTGTGATTACATGATTTAGGTATATTATATGAGTATTTAAAATGTAACCTTTTTTTCAAACAAAAAAATTGTGTAGGTGTACTCTGTAGATTGAATTCTTTTAGTTCCAAACAGTAGACTTGAGTATGTCATGCTCGCTTAAATGCTTCTGCTTGCGGCGGCGTCGTGTGGCTGGTCGTCTAAAAGTAGTAAAGTTTCAGCCTTTAAATGTCCCACTGCTGAGCACAGGCCTCCTCTCATTTCTGAGAGGGTTTTTGGAGCAAGGAAGAATCCGCCACGCTGCTCCAATGCAGGTTGGCGGACGACCATGTGCTTCGAAATATTTTTTATTTCTCAGACATGCAGGTTTCCTCACGATGTTTTCCTTCACCACCGAGCACGTGGTAAATCAGCACTTAAAATTGCAACTTAACAATTTTAGTGGTGCCGGCACCTGGAATCGAACCCAGGTCACTCGCGTACTATGAAATTTAAAGCGAGCGCCTAGTACCTGTGCTACCACGTCTACTCCTCTTGAATATGGTCGAGGAGGGCGATGGCTGCCACATGCGTCATACTTGTGAACAGGTGCTGTTGGTGGAGGCTGGTCTACTCGAGTTTGCAATGCATTTATTCATTTGCTATTAAATCTTGTTGAAATAACATTTTGTCATGGAGCCTGCTTTGGTTTTCTATGACTATATACATATATAGACTGTTCTTTGTAAATTTATTTATAATGTACTTTTGACAAAGATAAAAAAAAATAACAAAATAGAGGATACCTACGGAGTTTCTTTCGCCTGTTTCTTCTCCATCAGAGGAACCTCCTTACGAAACGGTGGTAGATTGTAAAAAAAATGACGTTTTACAAACGAAATTCATATTTCTTACGTAGAAGAATAAGTAATTTTCATTTCACTTTCATTTCATTTCATTATTCCCGTGGTCCTATAACAGTGCTTCCTAGCGTACCGTCTATCTTATTGCAATTCGGCGTTACACAGGGCGCGGGTAGCTTGGGATGAGTACGTGCCTTTGTGTTTGCGCTATGCGTTCTGACAATTTTGAGAAGTGTGTCGCTGTGATAGAAACTCGGCCAAATCACATTTTTGGAAGTGTGTCACTGTGATAGTCACTCGGTCAAAAGAAATTTTGGGAAGTGCGTCGCTGTTATAGAAAGTCAGGCCAAATGAAATTTTTAGAAGAGTGTCGCTGTGATAGAAACTCGGCCAAATGATATTTTGAGAAGTGTGTCGCTGTGATAGAAACTCGGTCAAATCACATTTTGGGAAGTGTGTCGCTGTGATAGAAACTCGGCCAAATCACATTTTAGGAAGTGTGTCGCTGTGATAGAAACTCGGCCAAATGACATTTTGGGAAGTGTGTCGGTATGATAGAAAATCGGCCAAATGACATTTTGTGATGTATGTCGCTGTGATAGAAACTCGGCCAAATGACATTTTGGGAATTGTGTCGCTGTGATAGAAACTCGGCCAAATGACATTTTGGGAAGTGTGTCGCTGTGATAGAAACTCGGCCAAATCACAGTTTGGGAAGTGTGTCGCTGTGATAGAAACTCGGTCAAATGACATTTTGGGAAGTGTGTCGCTGTGATAGAAACTCGGCCAAATGACATCATCATTTACACTTCAGCAGCAGTTTAAAGAAATATACATCGAAAGCAATGAAACAATTTTAAAAAACGCCGATTTAAACTCGAAATGCAGAATAATAGCAGACAATGGAATTTTGTAAGGATATTGCAAATACTTTATTTTTATGTTCACGATCATGATAATTATGACTTCATAGCCGAGTTTGGCCACTGCGACTTTTTTAATTATACTCAGAAACTGTCGTCTTCTGAAGAGCGTCTCAGAGTACAGCTGAAGAGAGTCTACCAACCCATTTCAACCCGTGGGGTGTCGTAAAAGTCGACAGAGGGAAAATTAAAACCAGGAGATGGGCAGCAGCATCTTCCTGGAACATCTGAATAAATAAACTGAGGTTACCAACCCGACTGCCAAGCGTGGCAACTATGGCAAAATCCCCCTAAATTGAGAGCTACAAGCTTTTGTTGCAATCTGTGTAACAATTATACAAACTAATAAAAAAGCAAATTTAATTGATGATGATAATGAATTAATAATGTGCTGCATTTTATTTCCAAATTACAATCCTTCATAACTCTTAATCGAATAATGGTTTTTTATTACCTATTTTAATTAAAAATAAACCTATCTTTTTGAGACAAAGCATTTAGAATACTATTAAAAGCTTTCGTGAGAAAATTCAATATTCCCGGATTAGAGCAATCTGTTAAGAAACGTTTATTCCGAGCAATCACAATAAAAATGGCTGTAAAATTGATGAAATTTAAATTTTGATTATTTCCGATTATGCTTTATGTTCTTTGTATTTGTTCAGGAACGGGCTATAACGTTCCTGGGGTTTATCTCGTTTTCAAAAGTCTACTGAAGCCGTGGATTGTTCGCCACACTGCTGTAGGTCGAGTCGGCGGATATCACACGCTCGCCTTCAATTTCATATAACGATGGTACCCTTGTCCCGACATCCCGGCACCGACACCACTAGAATCATTCGTTTTATTTTTAAGTACTGATTTACAATATGCTCGGTAGTGAAAGAAACAATTGTGAAGAAATCTCAATGTATTTGCTTGCGTTAGTATGTCGGGAGAAAGCCAAAATTAAAAATTGCAATCTGTTTTAGCCCCAGCATATTACCGAAATAATATTTATTACTCGTATTGCTCAGTTATGTTGTTGAACATGGGCTTTCTCTCACTTTGGGGGTTTTGGAATCCGCAATGATGATTTAATGCGGGTGACTTTCTCTGTGTATATATCTGATAGTCCATGGAACGACTGCAGTAATTGTTAAAAAGCTCACCTACTGACGGTAGGATTCCTATGCAGGAATTCGTCTAGGTAGGTCTAGGCTAACCACCCCAGACCAGTTATTCTACTGTAAATCAGTAGTGTGCATTCTTTACTGTGTTTCAGTCCGAGGGGAGTCCAGTCACTAAGAGCTGATTACTGGACAAGACTTAAGAACTGGTGTCTTTGGGTGACGGGCGCAGTGTTGTGCGACACAGAAATATTTGCTGTAATTACTACGCTTGGCAGGTAAATTGGAGATAACAGAACCGGCAACTCGACACTTTAAACGTTGCTGCTGGTCGCTAATCTATTATATTCGCTCTATCGATTGATAATAAATAAATTTTAACATAGGAGTATTTGTTAATTAGTTGAAATTGTAAATAAAGAAAAGACATTTTTAATATAGAGACTGTTTTATTTATTTACATGATAGCTTAAACGTAAACAAGGAAACTTCCATCCAATTCATAAACCCAAGATGTAAGTACATAATATTTTTCACACATAAATTGCATCTTCTTTTAAATCCAAACGCTGTTAAATATACAATAATACATTGCATTAAAGTACTTTTTCTGTTTTATTGTAATACCTTTTTTTCATTACGTTACGTTTGTTTGAGGATCCGTGACTTGGTCTACTACTAACGGAATTAGCTAAGCCAAATGGGTTGACCATTTTCAATTATATAAATTTGAATAAGGAGTTGAATAGACGAAGAGAGGCTAACCTTACCTACTTTGTTTCAAATTGGTCATCTCAGGCAAACCGCATTAGTTATCGAAACGTTTAAAACTTATATTAGCGTTTAACTTCTTAAGAGTCATGGTAGGCCAGGGGGCGGTCGCTGAAGCCTCGAGGACCGCATGGCCTAGTGGTCAAAATACCTGACTACTGCGCCACTGGCCTTGGGTTCGAACACCAGTAGGAGCCAGCATTTGTGCAATAACACAAATTGTTGGTTTTCAGGTCTGGTTCTGTTGTGATTGTGGTCGCCGTGTCACTGACACTGCATCCTAGCCAATCTTATCGCATGAGCGTTGCATTGCTCAGGTCGGTTAGGACGAGTGAGTGCTTCAGTGCTTACACTTACACTTGTGGCACTATTATATTGGACAGCCGACTCTTCGGAAGTTCACAGTAATTACTGCAGTCCAAAATCGGCTAGGCATCATTATCATACATTTCACGCATAGCTCGCGAGCAACTCGACTAAGAATATGAGGTTGACGTCAATGAATTTTTTGTTAGCAATTTTAAGTGCTGGTCACCGTGGTGGTGATTTAGTCGATGGTTAAAAAATACATTTACTGGTGGTCGGATTTCTATGCAGGAATCCGTCCAGGTAGCTACAACCGCTGGGCCAGTTATTCTGTCGTGAAGTAGTGAGCAAACATTACTGTGTTTCGGCCTGAAGGGCACCGTGAGCTAGTGTAATCATTGGGCATATGAGACTGTCGTCTAAGAGCGACGGGCGCAGTGTGGTGCTACTCAGAAATATTCTGGGTGATACAGAATTACTATGGGCAAAGGTTTCACTTACTATCAGGTAAACATTTTGCTCTTCTCATCCATTTAAAAAAATCGTGAGAAAAAGTTTTTAAAATTTGTAAGAAATATGTATAGTCCTTGGTATTACTGGTAGTGCCAGTTAAGTAGCAGTGGGGAAACATTTCTATATTTGGGTGTGATGGACACTGTGCACATGAGAATTAAAAACTGATGTCTCAGGGCGAAGGGCGCAGTGTGGTGCCCAAAGAAATGTTCTGGGTGACACAGCATATGTCATAGGCGGACGTTGCACTAACCATCAGGTGAACGCTTTGCTCGTCTTGTCACCTTTCTTCCATAAAAAAAGACCACCAAACAGCACAAGCACTTTTTGTTTTAGAAACCTAACAACGAAATCATAATAGAATCGGGAGTTACTTTGCGGAAGTCCACTCTCATGAAGGAAATGAAGTTCATTTGCTAAGATCCGCATGCAAAATATAATATGATGTTTGCTTGCGCACGCTACTAAGGGAGGGCGGGCGGTGCTCTCCAAAAACTAGGTAATATACACCATTTTATATTTTGCACCTTAGCAAAATAACTTATTTTCCTTCAACGAACTTATTTACTATCTACCGCGGTAATGTATGGACCGATATTATTTTGGTAGAATTCCTTTAATTTCAGAAGTAATGTATTTTATTCTGATTCAATTTTATTTATAACTGCATCATAAAATAAAATGACATTTCATTGAACGTTAGGCGCAAAGCGTAAAAAGAAATTACACTATAAACCGATGTTTATTCATTTGGGACCCTGGGATCGTAAAAATAAAATGCTTTTAATGTCGCCAGTTTACAGTAACATTTTCAAGAGATGAAGTGGTTGAACTCTATGAAGGAAATCCTCCGTGAATTTATTATTACCCAACGAATTATTATATAACGAATTCAGTTGTGTTGAAATTGATTATATCAGAATATTACATTAAATTGTATTATTTGCGTCATTGTTAAATATATAAGTAGTAGAAAAATAAATAAGTAAATATTGTACTAACTTTACTAATATTCCTGTTAACCACTCCAATTAAGCTTAAAAGCTTGTGCTAGGAGATCGTTCATGACAATAGTCGAATGGCGGGCTCAATCCTGCGACATCATGTTTCGCAGTCCGTACCCTAAACCATTAGGCTATTGCCAAATAAATATATTTTGGTTATTTAGTATAATTATATATTGGTCTTAGAGTGACTTATTACTTACAACGCGGGTAATTGTATTTTGTTGTTATTTACACAAATATATCAAAATATTGTTCTCTTGTTTCTAGTGAATATACTTTTTTTTACAGTTGTATTTTCACTGGCGACACTTATCTATTACATTTATGGAAGAAAGTGAAGAGACTAGCTAAAATTTATAGGTTTTATCTAGCTGCTTAAAATATAGTACACTACAAACTGCTTACATTTAAAAAATACATTTTAAATTCTGTTAACGTTCAAAACACAATAAATTTCAAAAAGAAATCTCAAGTGTGTGTCTACTTTCGACCACATATAATAAACCAAAACTTTGATTATTTCCCTAAGCAGAGCAATACTGGATCCGTACCAGGAAGCAAAGTTTATGCAAAAGGGCAACGTCTGCCCCATAACAAATGCTGTGTCACCTAGAACATTTCTATGTAGGCACCACACTGAGCTTGTCACCCTGCGATATCAGTTCTTGTAGCAATAAGGGTTAAATGCCCACAGGCAGTCCAATCGTTAAGAATATGGAGAGCTTGTGTAATAGTATAGTATTGTATAATAGTTATCAGAATATAGCCATAACTAGTCCACTGCTGAATATAAGCTTCGCCTATCAATAAGATGCGAAGCAACTTGTACTATTTTTTGTCACCGTATTCCTGGCATTTCGCTTAACACGTTCACTGCGGATCACACAAAATCGGCCCTATACGGTGCTTACCGCTCGTGTTCACGGTGAAAACTTCATCTTTCTCGCTGGTGCGGAATGATTATCTTCGGTATTTGTAGGAATTCGACACAGACAAATATTGATTTCGGCTCGATTCGTTAAGTTATAGCGCTTTAGTCTATCCTAGTGGCGTCAGGTCAATAAGGACTGATACGCACTGGCGAAAAGGTGCATTTCGACTGCCACCGCACCAGATGATTTTTTTGCCGCAGCTAACGTGTTAATTGACGTTTACTTCTCTCACGTTTACTCTCACATTACGTTGCCACCACATGGCAAAAGTAGACTATATTCTGATAATAATCAAACGAAGTAGGTAATTGTACGGGATGCCCTGTTATGGCGTTGTACACGGCTATTTGTAAGTTCGATGTAATGCCCAATAAAAAAACTATTCCGTTCTTGATGGTAAGTCGAGAGCGGGAGACCGAAAGCGGAGGAGGTTTTTTCACCTATCACTTTTGCCCTATCACTATTTGCTGTTTTCTGGTTTCTTGTTGTAGAGCCGGATCCAAACTGATTTCAATAAATAATTTCGGTGATGTAATTGCTGTTAGCCTTTTTGGCTTTTACACCTTCATCGGATACTGTGCTCACGGGCCAGGATCCCGTGTGCCAGGGGCCCGCGTGCCAGGTTGAGTTTGACCCAAACACAAATATATAAATAAACTCCTACAATAAACTCTGACTGTGTGGCGTTCGATTGAACATTGAACCGCGGCTTTTTCGAAAAACCGCCGTGGTAATGCTCTGAAGTGTACATAGCGCATACATAGGCCATGTCTATACTGTATATCTATACTGTAAAGTGTGCGCATATTGTATAACTCTGTTTCTTAACGTCTACACTGTATAGTTGTATGCGCACAATATCTACGATTGTAATATCGAATACATAGGCATCTTATGTGTATAATCTTACGCTCTATACATAGGCATCGTACATGTCTTAATATCTATGAGGATTTCATAACTATGTTTTATTTATTTAATTGTCCTATTCTACCTAAATCAGCATTTGTTGCGGTTGTCCCGAACAGTAAATTATCTAAAAATGCTCAGCACTCGTAATTAAATGAACAAGTAATGAGGTGGAAGAAAAAACATTCTTCCTGCACGTATGGTAAAAGGTATTCGAGGTCATATATGATATGAAAAAACACAGTTCATTTACTACTCTATAACCCTTACTTCCATTCACCTCTGCTATGACTGCAGTAAGTAGCAAACGTAAGTAAGTAGGTACAATGTTAATAATAAGCTTTTAATGTACTGTTATTATGTATTTACCTATAAGTTCAAAAATCATATTTAGCGATTCAGAAGCGGACACGGGAGCCGAGGTAACTCAGGGGCCGGGCGCTCGTCTTAAATTTAATAGTAGAGGGTCCTGAGTTCGATCTCCGGTGTAGAACCTCTGAAATTATTCTGAAATCTTAAGTTCTGATGTCATTAATCCCATCATCAGAACTCGATCACATTTACATATGAACAACGGTACCCCATTTCTAAGAATCATTAAAATCGGTTCATAAACAAAGAAGTTATGGCCGGAAATTCAAAAGCCAGCCAAATGTAGCATAGGGGCCGGGCTCTCGTTTTAAATTTAAGAGTAGTTTAAGTGCTGATTGACCACGTGCTTAGCGGTGAAGGAAAACATCGTGAGGAAACGTGCATGTTCGAGAAATAGAAATATTTGTAGAACATGTGAAGTCAGCCAACCCGCATTGGAGTAGCTTGGCGGACTATACTCAGCTCCAAAACCCTCTCAGAAATGAGAGGAGGTCTGTGCTCAGCAGTGGGACATTTATTGGCTGAAACTTTACTTTTTTTTTCAAACATATTAATGTTTTCATCATTTATGTTCTTACAGTGATAGCGTATCTCTGTACGAGTACCTCATCAATGTACTCCTTGTAATACCACGGCGTATCTTTTTGTAAACTTGTTTACTTTAATACGGACATGAGTTTCCTTTTACGACAAGTGTAAGAAAAAGCAAAAATGTCACATTACGGAACAAACCCATCGCGGTTAATATTGCTAAACTTGCATTCCAAAAAAAAAAATTTAGAAAGTTTTTCTTTTCTTATTCTATTTGTTTTTTGAAAGCATTTATAAGTAACACCTAGGACACTTATTGGGTGGGGTCATAGCTGAATGATATCTTATTCTTAATAAAAAAAAATAAGTTCCTTCTTTTTTTTTGTCAATATAGATTGTTAATTGCAGGTCTATTCTAAGATGTCATTTCGAATATAATGTGACATTGCTTACTTAGCCGTGTGAAGGCGGCTTAAGAGAATCTACCACCCCATCTCACCCTGTGGGTGTCGTAAAAGTCGACAGAGGGAAAGTTAAAACCGGGAGAGGGGCAGCAGCATCTTCCTGGAACATCTGAATAAATAAACTGCGGCTAAAAAAATCTTAAAAAAATAAAACGCACAAAAGGAAATAAGTTCGAAATTTATAACTCAGACAGTCTTCTTGACGTTTTAATTAGTTGTAGTAAACTTTAAGACGAACTTTCGCGACGAGTTACCTATTTAAATATGCAAACTAGTTAAAATATTGAGTCTACCGTAGCTCTCTCTCTCTGTCCCTCTTCGTCCCTGTCTTTGAATAAAGGACATGCGTAATGGTTATTTGACTGTCATTTTGGTGACTCAACACTAAAAAAATGAACAAAAATTCAAATTTGTCTATGAAGATTGAAGTGGTCACAATTTAAAAAATAAAACTGTAGATCATGGATTCCTAACGGGAGCGAAACCGGCCCCCCAGTGGGCGCTGGCCGTGGCGGTAGCGGATCTAAAGACAAATGCGTTGAATGCGTTGAATGCGTAGAAGCAGTCAAGAAGCGTGACCGTAGGATATCTACCCTCTAAGCATCACAATATTTCAAAACATTTATCGCTAATATTAAAAAAAAAAACATTATAAAATATAGTTTACAAATTGTTTATGCAAATTATCTGATTATTTTCATTTTTATTTATCATTTTTAATTTGGAATCAGGAATACGTATCTATTTTTTTTTTAGTTTAGAATAGATTGACTGTGACTTGTTCTTGCAAGTTGGAAGCCAAACACGCGGTCTATGCCATTAAAAGTACTTCGACAAAAATGTCGGAGTTCGAAATGATTTGTTTACAAAGATTTGTACATGGCGCCGGCATCTCAATATACAAGTTAATATGTGCGCAAAATCACAAATCTATAAAAGAGATCTCGCTCTAGAAGTGTTTTATTATTTTATTTGCAATATCGTGATTAATAGTAGCAGTATTAAGTAAATATATATCTATATATATATATATATATATATCGCGAATAATAGTAACAGTTATTGTTTCATTATTTTTATAACTACCTATAAATCTTATGAAAAGTTTAATTTGAAATTTAAAATGCTTAAATTCACATTTAAAAACAGTAAAAAGTAAAGTTTCAGCCTATAAATGTCCCACTACTGAGCACAGGCCTCCTCTCATTTCTGAGAGGGTTTTGAAGCTAGGAAGAATCCGCCACGCTGCTCCAATGCGGGTTGGCGGACTTCACATGTCTTCGAAATATTCTTAATTTCTCAGACATGCAGGTTTCCTCACGATGTTTTCCTTCACCGCCGAGCACGTGGTAAGTCAGCACTTAAAATTGCAATTAACAATTTTAGTGGTGCCGGCACCGGGAATCGAACCCAGGTCACTCGAAAAACAGTACAGTATTAAATATTTGCTATATGGACCCTCTTACAAACCAATTATTGTCTTTAATTTGCCGAAAAGTTTTTTTTTTTAAATGAACCTTTGACCATCTAGCCTACAAGAATATTTAAATACTATAGATGCTAATAAGAAAAAGAAAGATTTATCATATTTTCTGTGACTGTATAAGCAATATTTACATACATACATACATACAGTCACGCCTCTTTCCCATTGGGGTAGGCAGAGACCAAATCTTTCCACTTGCTACGATCCCGACACACATCTTCTACTTTCATTAGCGTTTTCACACACGCTCGTCAGTTGCGGGTAACTTTAACGTGACCTTTCCTCAAAAGTTCACCGATCTGATTGTGATACGTACGGCCTTTCCTTCCAGATGACCACGGAACTGAACGTCACTCGATATGTCAACGCCAAGGATTCCGATACTAGTTAAGGCAACAAGTGGAGTGCTCTCAAAATGAGGAGACACGACGAAGGGTTTATTTTTAGCGGTAAACGCGCAAACTTGTTTCTTCTTGCGCCCGTCACTCTAAAACATCAATTCTTAAGTCTCATATGCCCAGTTATTACGCTAGCTCTCAATGCCCTTCCAACGGAAACACAGCATTGTTATACAATCCCTTTCTTACATTATCATTGGTCTCTGCAAAACAGGAAGATTTACTTACTCACTGCCAACACTTGGCCGTTCTTCATGTTGGTTTTACGGAGATTCCCGAAGATATTTTAAACATGAATATACCCAGTTGCGCTTTAGATTCCTTCAGAAATGCAGATGCTGAAGAATCATCTAACTTGGAAGAGAAACTCATAGAACTGTTTTAGTAGTAAAATATATACATGGATACCAAAAGTTTTGGCTTCAAAAATCAATACCTTCCAAATAAGGTTATTTTGTAACTTAGTAACTTTTGAAGGGATTGTGGGCAAAAGTACAGAAGTTTTTAATCGCATTTTGCTTTGTCCTGTGTGGCCGAGCGTGGATTCAGTGCAGTAGGCAATTTTCTATCGAAAAAGAGGAATATACCATATATCACTAAACCTGGTGATTTGCGATTGATGTCAATGAAATTTTAACCCAATATTAACAAATTGTTAAAACTCCATCAAGCCACAACCATATCATTAATTTTTTTTATTAATTTCATGGTACATTTGGTCGCTTTATTAATATTCTACTTTATGATTTTTATAGATAAATAAACAGATAAATTAGGTATATGCAACAATGTTTGAATATTTAATAAAAAATCTGTTATAGACTAGGACGTTGGAGTTTGTTTTCTGCTAAAGGTGGCCAAGAAAAGGTTTGGAACCTAAAAAGTAGATGTATCAGATGAAGGAACTACAGAGAGCAGAAGTGTTTAACAATATGCTTGAAGCAAACTTTAGTATTTACGTAGATTCACACAGTGTCCAATTCAATTTCTGAGCGAAACAATCTTAGATTTCAAGTACGGTATTGTACGTCCTTTAAAAATAATTAAAAGTTTAAGTACATCGAGCACATTGTATCGGAAGTCACAAAGATTGATCTGAAGTAGGATCTAGATAAAGAACGGAAGTGCTGGTAGTAAGGGATCAATAAGATACGATAGCAGTTTTTCAAAGTGTTCTACCAATCATTTTAGACGACTACTGTTGGCTGTTGCTGCAGAACAATCAGAACTTTTACAGCGCACTTTACATCTAGTATGACTACATAACTACTATTGCGGTTTTCTAAAATGGTCTTACATACTAGATGGCTAGATAAATATTCCTTAATAATATGTAAGAGAATTTAGCGTCCTTAGAAGGCAGTGTGGGGTTTAGCCATAAGAATATCGATAAAGGGATTAGTACTAAATCCTATTATACGACGTTGGATAAACGCGTTGGTGGAGTAATTTAAGGCGTGTAAGACTTAATTCGTTTATGTAATAGTTTAACTTTTTTTTTATTTCATAAAAGTGACGGAACGAGCAAAACGTTCACCTGATGGTAAGTGTAACGTCTGCCCATAACAAATGCTGTGTCACCCAGAAAATTACTGTCTGACACCACACTGCGCCCGTCGCCCTGAGACATCAGTTCTTAAGCCTCATATGCCCAGTAATTTCGCTAGCTCTCAGTGCCCTTCAAACCGAAACGCAGTAATGTTTGCACACTACTGCTTCACGGCAGAACAACTGGCCCTGGGGTGGTACCTACCTAGACGGATAATTGTTTACGATGAAGTAGGTATAAATCCAAGTGAAATTAAGTATACGAAAGTTTCATATGTACAATATGGAAATCTTAAAGTCAAAATAACATGATTACAATTACATCATAAAACGCCTTCGTACACTGAAAATTTAACAGCTTAACATACAATTTAAAGCACACGTGCCTCAGTGAATAAATGCTAACTGACTGCGCAAAATGTAACTTAACGCTAAACAGTCTAAAATTAGCAGTTATACGAGTATGATTTGAGTACATTTGAAGATGGACTGTTACGTCAGGTTATACACTACTACGTACATACGTAATTTAATAGCGGTTCTAATCTTTATAAATTTTTTGTAACAAATGTAAACTTTCACTAACTTTTAACCTTTTATAAAATATTAGACCTATGAACACAAAAAAAAAACTTCAGTATGTCAATAACAACGAGGAATTATATAATCAATAAAAATGTATACACACAAAATGAAGCAATTATGCATGAAATGCGTTTAGATGCGTATATATTGTATACTTCAAAGTTCAACTGTTTCATTTCTTACGCCAGAGGCTGTAAACTGAGCGCATAAAAGCGTTTTACTTCCTTCATCTTAGAAGAGCCGTAAAAGAGTAAGCAGTGTTTTATTGCATAATCCTATATTGTTTAAGTTATTCTATATTTTTTGCAAAAAACTTCTATTGTGTGAACTCAAGCAAATCTCATGAACTAAAGACAATCAGCACTGGTTGAGCCTAGTAAGGTGGTTCCAGTACTTACAATCTTCGGCGCTCAGTACATATTTCATAGTACGCAAGTGTCTTGGGTTCGATCCCCAGTGCCGAAACAACTAAAATTATTACACTTGCCATTTTAAATGATGGTTTTCCACGTGGTCGGCGATGAAGGAAAACATCGTGAAGATGCCTGAGATGCATTGATGCATGTCTATGTGAATAATCACCAACTTGCACTGTAACAGACTTTCCGACTCCATTGTGCCTATCAATCGATAGACTGTTGCGTTTCTTATAAGTTTTTACTACAGCTTCTATAAAAGCGAACAAATTCTACTTGATGTGCTTCATGTGGTAAAAGGTGTGACTGTATTTCACACCTTTTTCTATATAACGGTAGATACAGTAAACTTTATCAACATCGTTAAACTGACCTCTGCTAAATATGGGCTTCTTCCGAGTTGGGCGAATTTACCATAATCGCCGTGCTTTGCTAGTAGACTGATACAGATTAGACATTTCATATCCAGGTCCGGTTGACATTTGAACCCAGTACCTGCGGCGTAGAAGTCAGGTATCTTGACCACAGAGCCACGCGGGGTCCCCAAAGTCGGGGAAAATTTTGGTTACGCATATTTGAGATAGCGTTTCCGCTATTCGTCATAGTCCTAGAGGATTTCCTGGTATTTCCTTTTAGTAATGTAACGAATATTGAGTGTGATTGTATGTGATTGCCCCATATACTTCAAACATTCTTTTGCGTATAAAGATTGTGAAAATAATATAAATAACCCAAAAAACATTAGTATTATAATAAACTTTTATTATAAAAGATTGTTGTTTGCATAAAATATCCTCTTCTTTTATAAAAATAGCTCACGTATATCCTTCTAAGTAACTTGAATGAAAATTTACAGTGATGGTCATATATTTATGAACGATTTGTAGCTCCACAAATTGTTGATAAAAATCAAACTGAATTAGGAATAGCGATATAAAATCACTAAGTATTTTTACAAATATCATTTATATTCAATAGTAACAAATTAGAATACAAATGAAGCTGAACAAATAATTAAGACCGCTTAATAAATTGTTCGAGAATTGTTTCAAATGAAACGTAGGGTAAATAAATTGCATTTATGTAAGAGAATGCAAAGGAAAAAAGGCAAATGAATACATTTTCAATAATTACACCGGCAAGACATTGACTCTATCAATTTTTAACACTTAGTCACTGTTATACAGTTCTATCCTAAGAAAACGCATAACTTATAGAGCCACATTATCGATTCGATACCCTTTTATTGACTTCGCATCAAAAAATTTAATTGTTTCTAGTTCTGGCCAGTCTAAAGCAGAAAGTAATTGTGAAACGAGGAATTATTTCACCATGCTTTGAGATCATACTACATGCAGAATAGAATAGGGTAACATAATTTGTATTTATATATAGGAACTGATCCATGTCTCCTTCTATCAGGTCAACCGTAATAGGTCCAACTCCATAACACAGGAAAGCAACATTTTTTCGTTTTGCCCTCTGTGCTTACATGTCCTTGGAGGCGAACGCTTTATTCGGACACTTAAGTGTCGTTTCCATCAGAACACACTTGTTTATTTTAATCTCTCTAGAAAAATAACATTTTTCCACTGTCTGTCTGTCAGTTTTCTGTTACTTTGTTGCCACTGTGAGACGGGCATGCCTATGGCATCGTTTCAACTTGGGTACCTTGCTATACTTCCGTGCAACTTCTCTTTCACCAAACGCCTTCGAATAGTGCGTACCAAGATTGCTGAAGGTTTGCTTTCCCCAAAATATTATTTTCTTATTTCGTTAGACCCTTTACCAAACGAACGATATTTCGATCATCTCGACGAGACGTCTTTTTCTGTTTTAGAACGGGCGGAATATTTGAAGTCGTTTGATACGTGTTAAATAAAAACCATCTTTTCTAACATTGCATATGATAAACAATCATCTTATACGAAAAATTATTCTTGCGATGTAAATTGTGTCATAAATCCGTCACAAGTTTCCCCATTGTTGTTCTAATGAAGTAATCACACTTAAGATTTGTAAATGGCGCCAAAATTAAACGAAAAGTGACCTAGCCACAGAATGTTCTCTAGTAACATTTGAATCAAAAATAAACTATTTAACGTTCTTAATAATGTGACCAGAAGCAGTAAGTAGTAATACTAGGTTCTGATGTTAGGTTTATCTAATGTATAAAATTTATCGGTTTATTGTTTAATTAATCATGTGTATAAATATGGCAACTAATATGCCTAGGACTGACAATGTCAATGACAATTATTCGCATTCGCTTTCGCGATTACTTAATACATTCTTCTCTCTCGTTACATCACTAATTCCTTTCACCAACTTCACGATACTTACAGTACTAGTAGGGATTTCTAATTACGATTAAATTATTTCTCTATAACTGAAACCTAACAATATTTCGTGTCCAACAATGGAAACTTAGTGACATTAAATATTGCAAGAAAAGCTATTTAGAGATCTGTGATAGGAAGAACCAAATGTTCTTTTAAAATACGGTGGAATATCACCGCTTCTGGGTGACACGAAGTTAATTAAAATGGATATGAACAGGACTTATTTACTTTTGTCGTAATTTTTTACACTCGCAAACAATGATCCCGGGACGGCAGAAGATTAATTATTGTCTCTCATGTGTGTAATGGTAGCCGTACTGTCAGAATATATTTTTATGTAGCCGCTTTTTCTTTATTTTACGAAAATATTAGTTTATTGTGTATACACCTGTAATAACAGACCTGTAAAAAGCACAATAATGTTATTATTAATTGTAAATAGATATTATTTAGAGAGAGGATATCTCTATTATAATTAGCGCCTCAGAATCATCGATATTTCAATTAAAATAACATTTTCTTTGACTTTATTGTCACGTGAGCTAAACATGTGTATAACACATAAACACAAAGGGTGGTGCTTATTTCAAAATTCATGTGTACTCGAAATCGAAAATGTATAAGTTTGACATTGTAGAATACGTAGTAATTTTTTTATATTTCATAATTTTGTTTATTTCTCGATAAAGCTGAAAGGGTCTTATTTCATCGTCGTATTTCATTCTCCACATAACAAAATGTAAAACGCTAAATTGCGGCTAAACATTCCAACTACGTTAATTCCATTATTGAGACTCATACTTCCATTACGTAATAACTTTTCTTTATTGATATTGTAGTCATAAAATTATTTTACGCAAAGCATTTTGTCTTTCGTCTATTTTTTCACTGTTTAGAGTTACGAGGAATCTCAGTAAGAAATTGTGGTAGACTATACAAAACCGGAGCGTCTTTTTTAATTCTTATTTTTTTTTAATAAAATGACCAAATGCGTATCAGCCTAAATGGCCGCTGGTTCCGCATTATTACAATTATGAAAATTAAAATACCAAGTATCCGGAGTACCAAAACATCTCTAGAGTTGTCGAGGTCAGATGTACTACTACCACTTAGATTTAAATAAAGGTAAAACTTTATTATAAGACCAAAAATCGCATGAGATGCTTCTAAAATTCTTTTTTTAAAATAGTTAAATAATAAAAGTATATGTATAGGAGAGAATCAAACTTAATATAAATTATATACAAAATTTAATAAAACAAATTCAACGGAAAATTAGTTTTATTAAATGTATAATATTCGCTTAAATCTAAGAAATCATTATATAGACACAATTAGTCGTACTTTAAAGAACAGTCCCCATATAATTGCAATTTCCTCACATCCTATAATTGTGTATGTCCGAACAGATTTTTAGTGCCTATAAATAAATGAAATGAAGTTATTACTAACCTTTTTTCATTGCTCTATTTAATTTTATATGAATGAACAATCAGCCCTTGATTTTTGGTTTCCAGTTTTGCCATGGTTTTTTTATTTTTACGTATCAATTCAGTCTTAATATTTTTGGTTTTCTTGTCCGATTTATTACTTTCACGTATATTGTGGGACTAACGACTAATCACAAGTCCATCATTTCTACCTCGAATAAAAATGAACCTATATAAGTTGACAAAAGCTAAGATTTTGATCCCCAAGCTGAGATATGAAAGCATGAACAACCTAAAAGTCAAATTATTCTTAGGGCTGTTGAGACACCAAAAACATCCATTTACTCAGAATACATAAGCAGACTTTATAACGCCGCATTGATTACCAACCTATTGGTTTACTACTCTTACCATTAATTAGTACCAGATTCCTATCAGTGATCGTTGGCATAAAGTTTGTATGCAGAGGAAGCAAGATCTCTACAATTAAAATTATAATATTTGTTACAAATACATTAAATTTAATAAAATAAAAAATTAATATTTACGTTCATACTGACAATGTCTATCACGTAATAGTGTTTGGTCAAACAATCGCAAAGAGAATTGACGATTGACGAATTAAGTTGACAACAAATAATTACTCAAACCTCGATAACCAACAAACTTAAAAAATAAGTGAATTACGAATTTCGACCACAGGGTGACTACTAGTATCTATAATTGTATCTACTAGTATGAAATTGGTTAATAACAATTAAAACTGAATTGACATTGTACTCTAACATTCAAACGAGATAAGGGTGGCTAACATTAACGTTTTAATAGTAGTTATTGGTCTCTCTAGTGTTCTTATTTGCATAATAGCTTTTCAACGTAGTTATCTTAGCTTTTGTAAAAATTTCAATGCTATTATTATATTATATAAAAGCGTTTCCGTGGTTATTATTATCGTCATCGTATATTTTTATATTTGTTTAATATAAAAATTTATGGTTTACAGTTACATCAACAATTAAAAAAATATAGCTTTACAATTACATCACATCACACAACAGAAAAAATAATGAATGTTCCCTCACAATGTTTACAAGAGACAGATGAGATACACACCCGGAATACTTGCTTTGATGTGGTACAAAATGATCGCGTTAGTACAAAGCTGCCATCGTTTTAATTTTTTAAATTTTATAAAGTAACGAAACGGGCAAAACTTTAACCTATTCATAACAACTACTTTGTCACCCAGAAAATTTCGTCGCGTTCGTCACCCTGAGACATCAGGGTCTCAATCAATCAATCATCAAGTCTCATATGCCTAGTGATTACTCTAGTTCCCAGTGCCCTTCAAACAAAAACACAGTAATGCTTGCACACTATTGCTTCACGGCAGAATAATTGGCCCTATGGTGGCGCCTACCCTAGACTCTCAAAGATACGAAAGACTAGAGTAAATTCTTGTATAGTTTTCGTTTTCGTTAAATTCTAGCACATCTTTTGTTATATCATGCTTTGGATTGGATTTAGAATCTTTAGGCAAAACGGTGCATTATCTTGTAATGCGAGTGGTATTTTTATGATCGAGGACTATATAAAGAGGATTATATAAAATCATGCTAAAGTGCCGTTGCATACTTTTTTTTTCAATTGTATGAATTTAGCACTTACGCAAATATAATTTAACATCACCATCATCACTTCAGCCCATCACCAGTCCACCGCTGAACACAGGCCTCCCCCACAGAGTGGCACAAATGCTTGGTGCTCCCCTTTTGGGGGGATTCTGCCATAGTTACCACGCTTGGCAACCGCAGTTTATTTATTCAGATGTTCCAGGGAGATGCTGCTGCCCATCTTCTGGTTTTAATTTTTCCCTGTGTCGACTTTTACGACACCCACGGCTGTGGCAATATAACAGTGTTATCTTAAATATACATTTAATAACTTCATCATCATCATTTCAGCCTATCATAGCCCACTGCTGAACATAGGACTATGGGCGCATAGATTGCCACAAAAAACGGTCCTGAACCACCTGCACTATCGACTCCCTGCAAAACAGTACAGGGCGTCGCTCCCCAATCGATAACTTTTCTTCCTCTACTTAAGAAAATTAAAAAATAAACAGTTGCACTTTATTTTGTAAAATTCCATGGAGGGACTTTATTGGTGTTCTCCAGAAAATAATAGCAGTTTATTCAACACGGAAATAGGTGTCTACGAACAGATCCATTTTTGTAAAAATAAGTAGCGCTTTAATATAGTTAATAGAATTGATAATGCCTCGTTTTGGGGCGAAACACGTGTCGTGTTCTCGGCTTCGGTGGTGTATATTATCTAGTGGTGGTATTGTAGTGGTTGGTGGCGGTTCCTGGTGGCGGTGTTAGTTTGCTTGTGCACGCTACTGAGGGAGGGCGGGTGGTGCACTTCAAAAAACTAGGTAATATACACCATTTTTATATTTTGCATGCGGATCTTAGCAAAGTAACTTACTTTTCTTCATTAAGTAGCGCGTTGTTCGTGTTCATGAGTTCGTATAATTCGAAGGAACAGATTAGAAATTTCTACTAAAACTTTTACTACTGACTATCATAAATAGATTTTTTTTAATGGAGGGGGGGGGGGGCAAACGAGCAAGTGGCTCACCTGATGGTAAGTGATCACCACCGCCCATGAACAACCGCAATACCAGAGGAATCGCGGGTGCGTTGTCGGCCTTTGAGGACGGAATAGGCTCTTTTCTTGAAGGTCACTAAGTCGTATCGGTCCGGAAAAACCGCCGGCGGCAGCCGATTCCATAAAGTGGTAGTGCGTGGCAGAAAATTCCGCGAAAAACCCACTGTGGTGGAATGCCAACCATCAAGGTGATGACGATGGAATTTTGTGTTCTGCCGCAAAGTGCGATGCTGAAAACCAGCGGCTGGAATTATTCCGAACAATTCCTCGGAACACTCCCCGTTGTAAATCCTGTAAAAAATGCAAAGAGATGCAACATCTCTTCGCAAGGCCAGTGTATCAAGCCGATCGGAAAGAACCTGGTCGTCGACGATTCGAGCCGCTCTTCGTTGAATACGGTGAAAAGGAAGGAGCTGGCACTGGGGTGCCCCCGCCCAAAGATGAGAAGTACTGTCCCGCTCTACTGAGCACGCTAAGCTTTTTAGAAGCCAATTTGGCATTCCCTTCCAAGTGACCGCGAAACTGAACGTCATTCGATATATAGTTAATAGAATCAGGCGTTACTTTGCGGAAATCCATTATAATGAAGGAAAGTAAGTTACTTTGCTAAGATCCGCATGCAAAATATAAAAATGGTGTATATTACCTAGTTTTTTTGAAGAGCACCGCCCGCCCTCCCTCAGTAGCGTGCACAAGCAAACTAACACCGCCACCAGGAACCGCCACCATGTACCCTCCACCAACCACTACAATACCACCACTAGATAATATACACCACTGAAGTCGAGAACACGACACGTGTTTCGCCCCAAAACGAGGCATTATCAAGCGTCATAGACTCTACGACCGTCTGTGATAATGCCTCGTTTTGGGGCGAAACACGTGTCGTGTTCTCCTTCGTCATTCGATATGTCTACGCCAAGGATTCCGATACTGGCTGAGGCAACGAGGAGAGTGCTTCCAAAACGAGGTGCTACGACGAAGGGTTTCTTTTTAGCGGTAAACGCGCAAACCTGTGTCTTATTTGCGTTAAACTGGACTCAGTTTAGTCGGCCTCAGTCTGAGATTTTGTCTAACAAAATCTCGACTTCAAACACAAGTTTGTTCCGGCACTCGTCGATGTGTTCCCCAGAAATATTAGCACGGCCGGTGTACAAGGCATCACCAGTACTGTCGTCTGCATAGCAATGAATGTTACTAATTTTTAACATATCATTGATATGCAGAAGAAACCGGGTTTGCGATAGCACGCAGCCTTGTGGAACACCAGCACCCACAGACTGGGAGTCCGAGCATGCACCGTCTACTAAGACCTTGATGCTCCGGTCTGCGAGGAAACTGGTGACACGATTGCATAATTTCTCGGGAAGCCCATAGGAAGGAAATTTCGAGAGAAGCGCTTTGTGCCAAACCCGATCAAAGGCCTTCGCTATGTCCAAACTAACTGCCAGGGCCTCCCCCTTGCTCTCGACTGCCTCCGCCCATCGATGCGTAAGGTAGACTAGAAGATCACCAGCTGAGCGACCCTGACGGAAACCGTACTGGAGGTCACTAATCAGCTGGTGCTACTCTAGGTACCTCAAGAGCTGGCAGTTTATAATGGACTCCATTATTTTGGAGAACAAGGAGGTGATGGCGATCGGTCTGTAGTTGGACGGATCTGAGCGGTCGCCTTTCTTAGGGATCGGGTGCACCAAAGCTGTCTTCCATGTGTTCGGGACGACGCCTACAGAGTAGGAGTACCGGAAAAGACGCGTTAAGACCGGTGCCAACTCCGGAGCACACATCCTCAGCACAATAGGGGAGATGCCATCAGGCCCACTCGACTTATGGATGTCCAGGGAGAATAGTGCTTTGCGCACAGAACTCTGCAGGAACTTGATTTCCGGCATAGAGCACTCACACCGCGGGATGATCGGCGGCGTGTTCCCCCTGTCATCGAGAGACGAGTTGGCCGCAAAAAGGGAGCCTAAAAGATCGGCTTTCTCCTTTGCGGCATGGGCCAGCGAGTCATCCTCCCTGTGCAGAGATGAAAGGGATGGCTGACAGAAATTCCCAAGGACAGCCTTGGCGAGACATCAGGATGCACGAGTTCCCGAAGGGAGGCGAACTAATTTCTCACCAATTCTGCCAATGTGCTCTGACTTTGACTTGGAAATAGCTCTTTTAAAGGACCTAGAGGCAGAGTTGTACTTCTTTTTCAGTTCGCTAGTTTTTACATCTCGAGACGCCGATGCTTTAGCCCAGGTCCGGTAACACTCCTGCTTTTGGCGTGATGCCATTTTGCAGGTGCGACCAAACCAAGGCTGGGATCTGCCACCGATGGGCACGACAGAGGATGGAATAAAGAGTTCCATACCCTGAAGTATAACATCAGTGACAGATTCAGCAACGGCGTTCGTATCATCTAGCGAGAAGCAAACCCGCCTCCAAGGGTAGGAAAGACAAGATGATGATCATGTATAACGTTGATGTTACACTTATGCTGGTTACTTTTGGGAACACTCTGATCGAAGTTATCGTCGAATATGTACGAGTATATAAACTAGAGATTCTGAAGAACATATTTGTTAATATTGATTGACTAGTAAGTACAACTTCGACCAAGAGGTAAATCGACGAAACCAACTCGGCTGGATAGCATGCGGGGAACTGCGTCACATCTTCTCATCGAGTAAACCTCGAAGTCTTAAACAAAGCTCTTCAAATAATTAAATTTCCCATAAACATGGAAGTTCAAAGTCGCTCGGTGAACTATGAAGAGGTCCTTTCCGATAGATGTTTGCGCGATAGAATCCGTAACTATAATTTCTGTTGCGTAACTGGAGTAACTGACATAGACGTAGGGGCGGTACCTACCTAGACGGATCCTGCATAGGAATCCTACCATCAGTATATTAATATCATAAATAGAATAACAATACATTTAACAGTGGTAGAGCCACGCAACAGCTTATGCTGCTGCATGAATGGGCCGGCTCGACCGGGGAAGTACCACGACCACACAGAATACCGGCGTGAAGTAGAAGTAATATACTTCCGCGTTTCGTCTGGTGAGTGTTGGTAACCGGAGGCCCAACCACCCCCCCTTCCCTAAACAGCATGGTAGCGGATATTAATGATGTACCCCAGGGGGGTACCAGTACTGACGGTTCTGGAGAATCCCTCACTGGGCATCCACGCTCAAGCTTGCCTTCGTTATCTGAGCGTACCCCTTACCACGCTCGCCGTGGACTTCTGCAATATCAGGGGACTTCACTCCAATCTTAGCGCCGTCCACTACCATCCAGAGACGGCGAAGCCGGTCTTGCTTTTCCTAATACAGACACAGATATCTTCTCCGGCGGATACCGCTTATCTCTCCTACCCGGGGTACAAATTGGAACACTCCTTTGTGCCACGGGCCGGGGTTTGTGTATACGTCAGAGAGGATATGTGTTCTCGACGCCTCGGCAGTCTTGAAGGTACGGACCTGTCCATCCTTTGGCTGCGCATAGATTTTTTTTTTTTTTTATGTTAGAGGAGGCAAACGAGCAAGCGGCTCACCTGATGGTAAGTGATCACCGCCGCCCATGAACATCTACAATACCACAGGAATAGCAGATGCGTTGCCGGCCTTTGAGGAAGGAATAGGCTCTTTTCTTGAAGGTCCCTAAGTCGTATCGGTCCGGAAAAACCGCCGGCGGCAGCCGATTCCATATGGTGCTTGTGCGGGGCAGAAAATGCGCGAAAAACGCACTGTGCTGGAATGCCAACCATCAAGGTGGTGACGATGGAATTTCGCACTGTGCCGCAATGTGCGATGGTGAAAATCAGCGGCTGCAATTAATCCGAACAATTCTTCGACGAAACGCAGAAGTATATTTTACTTCTACTTCACGCCGGTATTCTGTGTGGTCGTGGTACTTCCCCGGTCGAGCCGGCCCATTCATGCAGCAGCATAAGCTGTTGCGTGGCTCTACCACTGTTAAATGTATTGTTATTCTATTTATGATATTAATATACTGATGGTAGGATTCCTATGCAGGATCCGTCTAGGTAGGTACCGCCCCTACGTCTATGTCAGTTACTCCAGTTACGCAACAGAAATTATAGTTACGGATTCTATCGCGCAAACATCTATCGGAAAGGGCCTCTTCATAGTTCACCGAGCGACTTTGAACTTCCATGTTTATGGGAAATTTAATTATTTGAAGAGCTTTGTTTAAGACTTCGAGGTATACTCGATGAGAAGATGTGACGCAGTTCCCCGCATGCTATCCAGCCGAGTTGGTTTCGTCGATTTACCTCTTGGTCGAAGTTGTACTTACTAGTCAATCAATATTAACAAATATGTTCTTCAGAATCTCTAGTTTATATACTCGTACATATTCGACGATAACTTCGATCAGAGTGTTCCCAAAAGTAACCAGCATAAGTGTAACATCAACGTTATACATGATCATCATCTTGTCTATGTTCATCTTCAGATCCACTCATAGCGGTCACTAAGCATAATGCTAAGCACATGTATGTTAGCCATTGCGATTAATACCGTATCCTTTCCACTACAGTAGCTTTCTGAAGACATCCTCCAATTCAGCGGTGAAGAGCTTCAAGGATATAACGTCGCCCTGTCTTATATCTATCTGAAATTTGATCGCTTTCGTACTGTGATTCTTTACTCGGATAGCGATCGTAGCTCTACTGAACAAACGGCGCCCGTAAAACTAAAATTGGGAGTTGCAATTTTGAACAATGATAACAGGTGGTGATCGTGAAGAAATTGCAATGGAGCAGCGTGGCGGACTCTTTCCTCCTCCATTCTAACAATCCTCTCAGTGTCCTTGTAAATTCATAGCGGTATTTCTCTCACCAGAATATCTTTATTATACACATTTTCTGTCACTGCCGTTGCCGGTTTACATTGTCAAGATGGGTTTTATAATTACGAGTACTATGTACTATGTGTATGTGTATGTATTATGTATGGAACTAATACAGATAAGTTAATATAACTTTTTGGAGAATTCTTAAATAATTACTCGCTGAATATTATTAATTCACTCTCTATTCTTTTTTTAAATTCCATTTAAATGGCCAGTTGTATTATACATCCCTGTATACTCACCTACCGTTAATGAAATAGTGAAAGAAACGCTCATAAATATTTTATGAAGTTTCTCAAAAGACTTAAAATTTCAGGAGGTTTTACCCCGGAGTTAAGATAAGCTGCATCAGAACTGTAATCCTTCAAAGTTGTTCTACAATTTTGTTGTTAAGTTTGCGGAAGTGTAGGTGTATGAAAAAGCCATACATATACCAACTACTAGTAAGACTAAATAATTACTTCTTACTTACGTAATAATCTTTTTAAGAAACTAAATTTTAAATTAGGGGATAGTTAGTTACTCGTTAAAAGGGTACTAAATCCAAAAATATTGGCACTGTGACTTAGCCAATACTTACAGAAACCAGTCTATGAGAACTTGGTTATTACATTACATCTTATATTTTACAACACAGCTTCGAGTGCAGGTATTTTGACACAAGAATAAAAAGTAACAAAAGTTGCCTCAACTAACTAAATCGGTCGCCGATCTTGTATTGAGGAGTTTCAGTCCATATCTCTTTTAAGTGTATTTGCTAAAATACAAATTGGAAGATGAAAAAAACCAACGAACCTATTTATTATGTTTGGTAATTTTTCGTTGCTGTGAGCATTATTATAAATATATACATAAACATATGTACATACATACACAATAATCTCAGGTTCCTGCATCTGATTATTAAACTTTTGTATTACTTTATTTAGCTGATAACTTTTAGTGTTTCCTTTCCTTATCAAATTTTCTTCAATATTAATCTCCTCAAATAGGTCGAAATATTGGTTATTTATCAAAATAGCATTTTTTAAGTCCCCGGTGGTATTAATTTTTGGAAATATTTAAATTGTTCTTGTAATTTTATTTCATAGATTATAACAAGCATGTGTACTTTAAAATTATTGCTATTTATTAATTTAATTACTATTTTTTTTATTGTTTAAAGTGACGAAACGAGCAAAACGTTCAACTGATGGTAAGTGCAACGTCCGCCCACAACAAATGCTGTGTCACCCAGAATATTTCTGTGTGACACCACACTGCGCCCGTCACCCTGAGACATCAGTTTTTAAGTCTCAAATGCCCAGTGATTACGCTAGCTGACAGTGCCTTTCAAACCGAAAAACAGTAATGCTTGCACACTACTGCTTCACGGCAGAATAACTGGCCTAACTGGGGTGGTACCTACCTAGACGGATTCGTGCATAGGAATCCTACCACCAGTACTAGGAAATAACATACAGTTTTGTATATAAAGGCACGTCGTAAATCGTACTGATAGTGAAAACGTCATGCACAGGTATTCAAATTTATGGAAATGTCTTTTGATTTACAACGGTCAAATATAACTTACGGGAGTCTGGGATTTGTGGAGACAGTCTTTAATTATCTCCTGTCACTTTCCGCTTTCCTTACTTAATTTTTAAAAAAGCTTACTGTAATATTTTGTAGGCTAGTTTAGTAAAGGATAATAGTTTTCCTACGTAAACATTATAATTTATAGCATACGAACATTTAGTTTTTAATATAAGTAAAAAATCATTTAACGAAATATCTTTGTGTCCTTTGAATTTGTTGAGACAGATTATTAAAACTAATGTTAGTAATAAGTATAAACTCATATAATAAATATAGGAGAATCAATGAAAATTGTGCTCTGTAAAATCTTATTTAAAATGAAAATAAAATACACCATCAAAGTCAGACAGTCAATTAACTGTAGTCTTTTCCAATATACTTAATAGATAGCCTTTGACAAAGTTTTCTACAGTCAAGGGTTCTGCTGGCATGTCATATATGATGTGCTGTGGAACATCACCCAAGAAATGTTCCGGAATCGGTGAAATCGACACGATAAAACATGGTCTAACTACATAGGTCCCACAGTTATTATCTATAACTATAATGTCGACAGCTTTCGTAGAGGTTGAAATAGGTACTTCTATTTTATAAATACGTATGATTAGTTGTAACGTCTATTGCAAATAGACTCAGAACTTTTCCACCGCCCATGTATGTATTATTATTTATTTAAAATTGCAATAGAATTTTAATTTTTTTAAACAGAATTCATTGTCTTTATTCATATCCATTATAAAAATATCTAAAATGTATTGTATAATAAATAGTATACGTGTCTAAGCCCTCTGCAATGTAGATATAACCCATACAATAATAAGGAACTTCTTTTTCTTCTTTTTTGTCCTTAGCTACTAAATCGTGCCATTTTTGCCGATATAATATAATAATTCTATTATAACAAGGATATCGTTTCGATCGACAGTATAACGATAGTTGACTTTTACTAAAGATTTTTTGGACTTATGGATAATTGGATTAATGGTGATGGAGATGAAGATTTGCTGGAGTGATGGAGACAAAACGAAAAGTACAATTTTGGCGTTGAATGGAATTTTCCAATTACTGTACTGAAATTAAAAAATTCAATAAAAACACTACCGCTACTTTTTCTGTTGGCGCCAATACTTATTCAACCTGTTATATAATAACCTTTAAGATTTATTTTTAAGAAAAACCCACTGATGAAAAAATACGGTAAATATATTTTTATACTAGCTACAGCTGATGCTACGTCTCCCAGAAGCAATACGTTTAATTGACTGATAAGTTGAGATAATCAGTGTCAAATTTGAACAAGTTGTAACTTGTCTATCGGCTTCGAGAACAGGAATGGCTCTAACATTAAAAATTGCAAAAAAGTGCCGAAGAAGCTCATGAAATGTTAAAATGTGGATGGCCATAATGTGGTGACTCTGAAGACTGTTTATAAGTAATATGAGTTATTCAAAAGGGGAATTGAGTCGATTGAAGACGAGCAACGGCAAAGTTTGTACGAGGAGGGATCAAAAAATAGTGAGAATGAGATAGAATATAATGACTATTAATAACTTAATAATTTATTTTTCTACATAGTCTTCGAGTCTCTCTACACACCGAGTCCAGCGCTTTTCCAAGGCTTCAATCCCTTTCAAAAAAAAAGTTTTGTCTTGGTCCTGCAAAAAGCTCTCGACGGCATCCATCACCTCGTTATCGTCTTCGTACCTGTTTCCCCTTAAGTATTCTTTCAATTTGGGGAACAGATAAAAATCGCTAAGCGCCCGATCTGGTGAATAAGGGTCAACCAATTCGAAGCCAGCTTGCTGAATGGCAGCCATCGCGTCTGCCGACCTGTGCGGGCGTGCGTTGTCGTGATGAAACAGCACGCCCCTTCGAAGTTTCCCTCTCCATTTCTCTTTGATGGCATTCCTCAACTTGGGAATTAATGCTGCATAATATTGGCCTGTCCAATCAACAATGTCCCTTCTGAGTCCCAAAATTTTGAGGCCACAACCTTGTCAGCCGATGCCACGGCACGAAACATCTTCGGGGTCGGTGATAATGGCGCTTCCATTGCGAAGATTGCTGTTTTGTCTCGGGATCAAAATGATGGACCCAGGTTTTGTACATTGTTACGAAACGAGACAAAACGTTTTCAGAATCGTCTTGAAACTTGTCCAACAATATCTTCGAAATGTCAAGTCGATTTTGTTTCTGACTGTCGGCACCCATCTTGCGGAGACTTTTCTCATATTTTAAGAAATTAAATGCCCGTTTCTTGAATTAAGTAAGTAAGTGAATTAAAAAGTGAATTAAGTATCGGATGGTAACTCTTCGATCGCTCAATACAATTTTCTCGACTTTCGCAACATTTTCTTGGGTGACTGACGTCGATGGCCGTCCATCGACGTCAGTCAGCAACGATGTTCGTCTTCCGTGCTCGTTCTCCTTACTCGAACTTGAGAAGCCTACCTTGCGACAGTGGAATACGGCGGAGCAGACTCTCCTAAAGTTGCCTCCAAATCGCAATGAATCTCTTGCGTCGTTAACTTTTTTAAACAGAGGTATTTAATAACGGCTCGCACTTCGTTTTTCTCCATTTTTGAGAACACGTTCCGACACGAAGCAAACAAATGACTACATTCAGAAAAAAACAAAAGAGAATCGAAGATTTTTTTCTTTTTCAATATTACAAATATGTATCTGAGCTATGCCTGCCAGTATTTATTTTTTTTCTTACCAAGGAGAATGTCGTTCTTACTACTTTTTGATCCCTCCTCGTATTATCGAATTAAAGTTCCGATTCAATTTCTCGGAGTGTTTCTTAATAATATCGCTAGTCGTTTTAAGCGACATTTTGACCTCTTCATACATATTTTCGACCGACAAAAGCTTATGTATTTTAAAATTGTAATCCGACGTATCCATGATTACCTCAGCTTTACCTTTATCTGCGCAGACAATCGTGAGTTCAGGTCTGTTCTATAGGTTTTTCAACGCTTTTAATTGGTCTTTAGGAGGATTTGCTTTCGGCACTGAACTTCAACGTAACAAAGACAAAATGACTTGACGTATGGCCTCCAAATCTTCTTTACCGATATTTTTTTTAAACAGACAATCTTCGACACTACAGACAATTTCTTCATACGGGATTCTTCGCTTTGTTATTGCAAAATTCATTCCTTTCGATTATACTTTTAATGTTGATTCATCTAGTGTTTATTTTGACAGATTATAGACCGCGCATATTGCATTTTTAAACCACCTTAATACATAAACTCTAAAATTTAATTGACAATGAAGTTAGAGGCAAATAACTCTATAGCTTTATATGATGTTTTAGTAATTCGGAATCCTAATAACACCTTGAGTCATACTGTGTATCTAAAATAGTCTAAAATACCCATACTAACAGAAACTTAAATGCTGAATCTCACCACAATCCATCACAGTTAGCTACCGTGGCAAAATCTTTGTTCAGAGAGCACAAGAGATCTGCGACAAGAAACACGTGGGCACCGAGCTATACAGGAGTATAGAAGCTAGATTGTGAATGTGGTCTCCCTTACATAAGACAAACAAAAAGATCGATAAAAACCGCCGTTAGAGAACACATAGCTGATGTGAAGAACCGTCGCTCTAAAAAGGTTTTTTTTTATTGCCTAAATTGATGAAACTGGCAAAACGTTCACTTGAAGGTAGGTGCAACGTCTACTCATAACAAATGCTGTGTCACCAAGAAAATTTCTCTGTGACACCACACTGTGTCCATCACCCTGAGACATAAATTTTTAAGTCTGATATGCGAAGTGATTACGCTAGCTCCCAGTGCCCTTCAAACCGAAACACAGTAATGTTTGCACACTACTGCTTCACGGCAGAATAACTAGCCCTGGGGTGGTACCTACCTGGACGGATTCCTGCATAGGAATCCTACCACCAGTAAAGTCTGCAGTATGTGACCATGTTCTGGATCACCTCAACCATTACATCAGATTTGAAAGACCACAAATCCTTGCAAAACAACACCGATTCCTACCAAGGATAATTCGCGAACTATTGAAATTAAAAAACATCCTAATTGCAATAGAGAAGATGGTTGGGTACTCCCACCATTCTTCCAAATTATAATTAATAAAATAAAATCAAAAACGAAGCATACCACTGGAAAACTTCAAGACACTGTAAGCTGTTTTTGACCAAAATTATAATTAAAAGCTGAAGGTACCCGGATTAATTATGACTTCGGGACATCTGTCACCTCAGTCCTCCCGTGACCATGGGTGCTGCAAAGCACTCGAAACGACGTGTTATAAATAGTTCAAAAATTAAATTCGTTTTATTAAAAGACCAATAAAATGGGCCAGTGGCTTTCTGCTTCATTACAATAATGCGCCACGTCACACTTCGCTTTTCATTCGTGAGTTTTGGGCACTAAAAAACCTTGCTGTCTGTCCACATCCACCTTACTCTCCGGAGCACCATGCGATTTCTGGCTCTTCCCAAAAATAAAAACCATTTCACCATTTCCGAGATTGAAAGAGCCACGAAAGAGCAGCTGAGGGCCTATCCGAAAGAAGTCTTCCATAAATGCTTCCAATCATAGAATCAACGGTGATATAAGTGTATCGCTAGCGAAGGAAAGTATTTTGTAGGTTACTATATATACATAATAAAAAAATCGCTATATTTTTTGATCAGACCTCGTAAGTTATTATATACTCCAGTTGAATAATCATGTTCGGTAAAGGTTTACATGACGTAATTAGAAGACATTTTTATAACGGTCTTAGCCACTACATCTACACAAAAATTTTATGTAACTGTCTGTCGCATAAACGTAAACAATACGATTTAATAAATTGTCATGCCATTTTTTTTAATATAATTATATAATTTTATGAAGGACTAAGTTCTAGGTTTATTTAAGACAATAACGTACTATAAATATTTTGTCGACAACTTTCTTCAATCCAGCACAACCATAATATAATTGTTAACAAACTCATAATTAGTAGTCATAATCTTTGTCAATTTATATTTTTTCCGCTAAGGTCTCATGTGTTCATTTTTCTCAATTTAAAAACATCTAATGTCCTTCGTGCTGATTTTTTTCGATGTTGTATTTTGTATACACTATGTTTTTTTTTAATTTCATTGTAAATTTCAAGATGAATTCAGAAATCTTGAATTTCACTTTCTGCTTATATCCGACTTTCTTATTATTAAGTAAATTTTCCATCAAAACATAAAAAATAAGCAAAATATTTGTTACTAGCTGTGCACCGCAGTTTCACACGCGTAAAATAGGCCGATAATGTGACAGCGCCGTACGGCATGGTACCTTGCTGACCTAAGCATTCACAGTTCAGTCCTAGTCAAAACTAGGCACACCGCTTCAAATTTTCTATGTGACAAAGTTTACACTAAGAGATCTTTTTACAAAGTAAGTAGATAAAAATGTCAAAAAAGTCCAGTATCACCAAAGAAGCTACTTGTATAGTAAGAACTTTAACTACGTTTTTATCTTCAATTCTGGCTGATTATAGTTAATATACGAGTATCTTGGACAACGTATCCGAATCGTTCTATGATTTTATAGCATTAGTAGACTTTAGATACAGGGAATCAGTTTGATTTGAGTACCTTTAAATTCATTCTCTAATAAATGTAACCTTAGTAAACAGACGACAACTTTGGTAGAATCTTTAGTCATCATAGTCGAAGTAAACCAGAATACTACCAGAATCAATCATCGCTAGTTGGGACCGTTCTCTTTTAAATAATTATTCTTCAATAGAACATATTAAAAGGGGAAGTCTGTTTTTTTTGAAGGTATTAATACTCATGTTGATTTATTTCATACTTTTAAACAATTATATCGATTCGTTTAAATATTCATTCATCATCATCTTATCAGTCTATCACTAGTCCACTGCTGAACATAGGGCTCCCTATAGATTGCCACAAATGTTGTAGCTGTCATCTAGGGGGATTTTGCCACAGTTGCCACGCTTGGCATCGCCCATCTTCTGGTTTTAATTTTCCTTCTGTCGACTTTTACGACACCCACGGGATGAGATGGGGTGGTAGATTCTTTTAAGATTTCCTTTCTCTTTAGCAGTTAATGTTTTTCTGCGTCAATAAATCAACCGATCGATATAAACGAATTGTATAAAGGATGTTTAAACACATATATTTTTTTTAAATAACTAATATGAACATGTAACGCTATCTCAAGACAAGTGGAAGAACAATTCACGAAGTAATAATTAAAGATCATAATAGTTACGATTAAAGCTTGATCGCCCGGTTACTTCCATAATATTATACAATAAAACAACTGCAATAATAAAACAAAGTAACTTTGCAAATAACTATGGACTTTAGTCGAAAAAAATAATAAAACCCTCTTAATGATGATTAAGTAATCCCACGTCAGTGTGTAATTACGTTTATCTTAAGTCAAGCAACGACCGTTACAATGATACGTGATACCGGATTTTATCACCTTTCTGGAGTTTCAACTTTCATCTCGGTTACTATTTATTAAGCAAATGTAAAAGTATAAGACGCAACCGTTTGATAATTAGCGAAATAACTAACAATATGTTAGACATTAGCTTAAAGGGATGTAGAAAGGAACAATTTAAGGGTAGTCTCATTTTTTATTTAATTTTCTTAATATACTCATTATTTGTGTTAAGCGAGAAATTGTATCAATTGAAATCATCCAACATATTGGAAATATTGTTGTTTTATTTGCAGTTACGCTTTTGATCTAATTTATGAAGATATTGAGAATCAATGAAAAAGCCGTGTGGTGGCGGCTCGTAAAAAAAGAATACTACCACTCCATCTCATCCAATGGATCTCGTAAAAGGCGAGTAAGGAACTAAACAGCACTGTGCACCCAACAGCGCATGCATTTTATTGTTTTGGTGAAACGTGGATTGTGGCAGTCATCTGTTTTCGCAGTGAGTGACCAGTCTCTGACTACCCCTTATGGGATACAGTCGTGATCTTATGTGTGTATGAAAAAAGAAACTTACCCTGACATTAAAATTTAACCGTATATACAATAAGCTTTAGCTTCAACGGTAAATGTAAGCTTCTATTTTTATGTAAATTGGTAATTGTATATCGTTAAACGCCTCAAGGGAATATGCTAATAAGACGTAAATTGAACCGCAAGCTCAACATGGGGCTTTGTTAACAGGAGCTAAAAAGTCAGACCTAATAATAGAATTAAAAAAAAATCTTCTTGGCTATTGAAATTGGTCAGAAAGAAATCACTTTTTTGGATTACTAAGCCGACTTTCAATTAATTTGTGTGTGTGTGTATACTCGTATGTATCATCGTCATTTCAGCTTATCATACTCCACTATTGAACATAGGCTAATTTTTGTCTTGGAGCAAATGTTTTTTAAGTAAACTCTCTTTGTAAGAAACCGACCAATATCATAAAAGTATCTTTTTGTCTATCTGTCCACGCGAACAATCTCGAGGGTACAAGGATTAAACATACCTACAAACAGTCACGCCTCTTTCCCATTAGGTTAGGCAGAAACCACTTTTCGGCCCCTCGGCAAACAGGACGTGGTGCGGGGCAAGCCACGTCGCCGCCATTTTGATACGAGCTAAAATTTTGACTGCACATTGCGTTCCCCGAAGTAGCTAGGGAAGAAGTTGTCCACCCAAATAGAGCTCCGCATGCTTGGGTAAGGCTAGCCTTAATCTGGAGTCGTCCGATCCCAGAGCAGAAGGGCACGCTAACGACTAAGCTCGCCTCTAGCCTACCATCGGCACGGCAACCACAACTGTACTGAGTTGCACGCGCTCCTTTTTTAATAACCGTTTTCTAAACAAATATAAAAGTACACGCGAAGAAGTCGCGCTAGTCATTGAATATAAAACAACTACGTTAAACTAAACAACTGCAACTATAAAATTAATTCCTACTTCATTATTCCTGCTGTCAAGGGAAGTATAATGCTCCAACTTCTTCCTGTTAGGGACGCTAGCTGTTCAGCTAAATTATAACATGAGTGCTCACACTACGCAGAGCTTTTTCATTATTTATCTGTGAAAACTTCTTAGTTCCTTGATACATCTATCTTTTTCTTATTGTTTTACTTTGTGATAGCGTTTCAGAAAGTTTTGTTATTTTTACTACCTCTATGACTAAGATTTTGTTAGGGTATTTTAAGATTAAAGCATTAAGATTAGTTGGATAGCAAATCTAGCAAATCTTTATTTTGCGAGAAGAAAACTGATAATTACAACATTTATACAGGTATATATATACATACATATATATACATTTCTATGCTTATAAATGTGAATATCATCACCGCTGAAACGAAGATTTTTATTGAGAGATGAATATGTCGTTAGTAAGCACACGCAAATACAGCTGCCCAAGAGCTAAGATCATCTGATACTATTCCAGAAATATTCAAACGAATGTCTAAGCGAGATGAAAGTGAACTGGTGCAAAGATAATGACATGGACCTTAATTTAAAAAAATGTGTTTATATAAAATTTACTCGCAAAATTAATTCATTTCCATCTAGCTACAACGTTGATAAGAATCCCTTGCAAGAGGTCAGTTGTATCAGAGATCTTGGCGTGATACTGGACAACAGACTCACGTTTTCGCCTCACCTGGAAAAAATAACTAAAAGAGCCTCAAAGATGTTAGGCTTCGTCATAAGAAATTGCAAAGTTTTCAGAGACTAGAAAATTAAGATACTTCTTTTTAATAGCGTAATGCGAAGTATTCTTGAGTACTGTACTACGGTATGGCGGCCACACTTCGCGGCTCACTCTCTGATGCTCGAAAGAGTACAAAAAAGGTTCCTCTGGCACTTGGCCTACTCTGTTGGTATAGCAAAAAAGATTCCTTCATATCCTGCAAGGCTAGTCTATTTTAACATGCTCACTTTAAATAAGCGTAGGGACCTTTTAGATCTGACTTTTTTGTTTAAATTACTCAGAAACCAAATTGATTGCCCGCAATTACTTGGCAGGTTTCGCATTAGAGCTCCAGCTAGATACCCTCGAAATAGATTAGCAACTTTTTCCCCTCCCCTTCGCAGAACTTGTTCTCGGCTCAATGTCTCCTGTAACGCGTTTGAGCCGGCTATATAATAGCTGCAGTGCTTCCGCTGGCATAGACATACTCGTATATTTTGACTCACTGGCTAAGTTTAAAAAACAAATTGTAAATTTTATATTAAGTAACTACTAAATATTAATTTATGATTACTTCTTTTAGTTGTAATAGAATTTTGTTTCTGGTTTTAATGTGCATGTGGTGTTTACCTACAATTGGTTGTGCTCTTACTTATATTTGTTTACAACAATGTTTATGTAAATTGTATCAGTGTAACAACTGTTGGTGAACCTTAGATAAATAAATAAATAAATAAATATGGTTGTTGCTCAAAAATTAAATGTAAAAGTAATAAGAATCAATATTTAAACTAATAAAATAAGTCTCATACGTTAAAAAAATATTTAATTCAATAAATTATCCAAAAATTATAAAGCAATTAATGCTAATACAAAGGAAATTTGCCTTGATATAAATATTCCAATCTATGTTTTGTTAACAAAGACAAGCCCGGACTCTACGTCAGCGATTACGTAATCCACTGAAATTCAAATTAGACCATTAGCACCGGTACAATTGCCTGGGCTTAGGCAGAAGCACATAGAGTTATATTTGGTTGTTAATGAAATAAGTATTAATATCATAGCTAGTGTCGTGTGAGATAAAAAATTTAATGTGAATAATTTTATTGAGATTTCTAATCGCGATTTCTAATTACTCCACATATCTGTACAACTAAATAACACTATATCTACATTTACCTTTATTAAATTATCTATGTTCATTTTATAACATGTCTCTATCTCAAGGACTGTCATACAGAACGTCTCTTTTTTTTAATACAACCATCCAAAATTCTGACATTTCGGTAAATTTTTCAAAAAATTATTTCATACAAATCTTGTCCTGACAATTACAAACACAAATTTACCAAGTCAGACGAGTCGTTGTCAATGATTTTTATTTATATATAGATATATATAAGAAGATAGATAGATGTGCTTTTGCCGCATAGTAACCGAACTAAGAGGTTCTTCTACAACTTAAGCCGTGCAACGTAACAAATCAACGTAATGAGCTTTAATAAAATTTCTAAAGGCTTGTGGCGTTACACAAAGGTCCCTCCGCTAAGATGCAAAATAAAGCACAAACAAAATTAACAATTCGAGAGTATGAATTAATTAAACATTATATTTTAGGCAAATGCTGGACGAAAATATGTGACTTCATTTTTGAAATTCTGCCCAACCGAGAATAATAGGAATATTGAACCTATAAACTCGAAATATGACATAGTCGAACCGGATTTGTCCTAAGTTGTACATGCGCAGTAAATTTACAGTAAAAAAGCAGAATACAATTCTGTATTCTGCTTTTTTACTATAGACTTCTACTAGTATAAATTACGATAACTTTTGCATGAAAATAAAACGAAAAGTTTGCGCCATTTAGCGAGATGAAGCTCTTGTCTTTTATAGACTTTGTGATTGACCAAAGTTTAAATTCAGTGTAACAAAATACTAAACATGCCGTCGAAGCAGAAAAACAGTAGGGAAGAATGTCTATGCTTCGGCTAACGCAGCCAGCGTTAAAAGAGTTCAGAAAAGGAGCAGCAGAGCTTAATAAGCTGCCTTCACTGATTTAGTTGTTTTACTATTTTAAAAACAAACTTTAAAATAACTGCTTATAAATATACGATAACTGTGTATAAATATACAATTATTTTAAAGTTTATACAGAGTTATTTATTATAATAAATATATTAAATAGGAGTGAGGAGGATTTCAACGTTATATTGAACCGATAAGTTTGCCGCATTTAATATTATCTGTAGTTTAACTTTAGTTTTGTGAAGATTTTCGCAAATCAACCTCGGTGTCATGTGAGGTGTATTTAGAAGCCTGTAACTTTTGTTAGGGACTTCAAATTTTTCTTGGTTTTGTAGACATTTCAAATTCGTTGCTCTAACTTCCGAGAGAAAATGATTCTACTCGTATTTTCCCAATTCATGTATGAAACTGGTAATAAAGAATTACATTCTGTAGAAAAGACCCTCTATTTAATATTTTTAATTTACTGTCAATATGGTGTTTTTTTTTTTAAGAAATATTAATTGAATAAAATAAATCATTCATTATTTACGTTCATATTGACAATGTCAAACACGACAGAGATTTCGCCATAGTATTTTAAAATGTTGCCAAAAATAATTACTCAAACCTTAATAACGTACAAACTTAAAAAAATATTAATAACAGTCGAATCCAGTAGAGACCACTGACGGAAATCTAGTGTTTATAAAAATGCGTCTTCTCATTGGCTAATGTGTAAGACCTGCGTACTGACAGACATAGGAATCTGAGAATTTATATAAAGGCAGCTTTTGTAACATAGGCGTCCACTATATTCTGTACTACGTGCCATTTACACAGAGCAAGGTAAAAAAAGGTGAAGTTTGTGATTATTATAAAAAAAATCAAGCACGAAAACATCGAGATTCAGCATATTTTTAAGGTAAAGAGATATGGACGTTGTGTACACGTTTGGGAACAAGAAACTACACCATTATTTTAATGGTGTGTGTATAGTATTGACCTCGAAAGATCTATACAGATAAATAAAAATGAAGTGTCTGTTTGCAATAACAAAACAACAGCTTTTTACTCAATGCCTGTGAAAATATACTAAGGTACTCATAGGAAAAACACAGTTTTTAAAATCTGTCTGTGTGTCTCTATGTCTGTGTGTTCCGGCTAATCTCCGAAACGGCTGAGCCGATTTTGACGGGACTTACAATGACAGATTATAGCGGTTACTTTAATTTTAGAAAAATAATTAGTCCCAAAATCTTATACAAATAGGGAAGTATATCTCATCGAGCAGGGACGGCTTTTTTACAAAACACACACTTCAAACACAACTTTGTTCCGGCACTCGTCAACGTGTTCTCGAGAAATATTAGCACAGCCTATGTACAAAACATCACCAGTGCTGGCATATGCATATCAATGAGTGTTACTAATTTGCAACATATCATTGATATTCAGATGAAACAGAGTTGGCGATAGCACGCAGCCTTATGGAACACCAGCATTTCCAGACTTGGGTCCGATCATGCAACGTCAACTGTGTACGAGCTTAATACTCCGGTCTGTGAGATAACTGGTGACCCAATTGCATAATTTCTCGGGAAGCCCATAGGAATCAAGCTTCGAGGGAAGCGCTTTGTGCCAGGTCTGATCAAAGCCTTCGCTATATCAGTGAGGTAGACTAGAAGATAACCGGCTGAGCGAGCCCGACAGAAACCGTACTGGCGGTCACTAATCTAATGGTGCTCCTTTAGGTACCAGGAGCTAGCAGTTTATAACAGACTACTAGATGAATTTGAGCGGTCGCCCTTCTTAGGGATCTATGTCTTATATGATTCTATGACTTCGCGACGACACGTAGAGAGTAGCAATACGGAAAAAGATCCGGTAGGACCGGTGCCAACCCATCGGCTCCAGGAATAAAAATGCAATGCACACAGAGTTCTGAAAAAACCGGACGTCCGGCATAGAGCAATCACTGCGCGGGATGGTCAGCGGTGAGTTTCCTCTGTCATCGAGAGTCGAGTTGGACGCAAACAGAGAACCTAGAACCTAGAACCGGCTTAATAAGTCAGAAACAGAATTACTTAAAAATTCCATGCTATTAAAAGATTTTTACTCCAGTCAATTTTGTTAAAATTGTTGGCCTGCAATTTTGTTTGTATATTCTTTATACGGGAACTACATAACCTTTGACCATGACATCTTTAATAGTATAAGAAGAATATAAAATCTTAAGGCATCTTCAGCCTCATCTCCAGGATTTGAATGGGTAACTTTTTTACTAAGCAATAATTTATTAATATATTTATTATGGAGTAATTTCCCATGCGTAGCGAACCCTAGAGGCTATGACTCTGTTAATTAATTATTTAATATTGCTGCAACAGGCTGATAACCTGGTTCTTAATATTCTTCTGAATGCTTTCTCGATTTATTCTCACTAATAACAACTTGTCCTTATCTTTGGCTAAAAGTTTTGGAGAATTATTTTGGGAGCTATAGAATAATCTCCATAATAGGTAGTAACTCACTGAGGGATAAATTTAAAGATTATTTCAGTTATCTTCAGAGCATCCTTTATCCAAAGTATAGTCATTATATAAAATTTATAAGGCTTAAAACTATTGTGTTAAAAATAATAGTCGTTACAGTTATTTACACTTAATGGTCACAAAATATTTACAAATGTATTTATTACACAATTTATTACAATACATTACACGCTATTAAATCCAAAAAATTGGTAACAAATTTAAAGTTTACTGTTATTCTTTAAATATTAAAAGCTCTGTTTTGTCACGGCTTGGTAATAAAAATTGCTGGGTTATCTAGCCACAGCGGCATGTGCGATGTTGAAACTGATATGTTTAAAAAAATTTTTTGGTAAGTTCAAGCTGTTAGCTCTGAGACCTTAACGCATTTCGCAGCCGACTCAGATGACCTTCTTTTTTGACAAAAAATGTTTTTTTGTCAATGCTAATGCAATTGCCATTTTTTTATTTTAAAGCGCTACTACAGTTACAATACACTATATGCATAATTACAATATTCATTAGTACCTATTTAGAAAAAGACTTTCTGTCGATATTGTAGTATTATGCATTTTCTTATTAATTTTAAAGATGCCCGAGAAAAATCAACCAGATTCATTACTTTTACTTGTGAGAGACATTCCTTTGAACCATATTTTTCAGTCTAGGTTTTTTTTTATTATTATTATTTAAAAAAACTAAGCGAGCAAAACGTTCACCTGATGGTAAGTGCAACGTCTGCCCATAACAAATGCTGTGTCACCCAGAAAATTTCTGTGTGACACCACACGTCACCGTGAAACATCAGTTCTTAAGTCTCATATGCCCAATGATTACGCTGGCTCTCAGTGCCCTTCCATCCGAAATACAGTAATTTTTGCACACTACGGCTTCATGGCAGAATAACTCAAAGAATATCAAAAATTGTGTTTATAGGGCCGAAAATGTTCTCAATGTACATTCAAATGCAAGTTTAAATTTTTACAAGACAATCTGGTTTAGCCCACTTTAGTCGAGAAAAAGTGCCTTAACTGAAAGATAGACCGTTAACTGAAAATAGGTACCTATGTTTTTTATTTGGATATACGGCACCCTAAAAAATCTAAACTTGTCTCATTTAAAAATAAAGTTTTTTACTAATATTTAATTTATGACCGTAAATAGGCACAAACACATCATTTCACATTAAATTCACAATTCTTCGTAGCATGGGTAACGACTTTAGAATACGAATAGCAACATTTTAAGTTAATAAAAATAATGCTAAATCTTATTTTAAATAAAGGTACGATAGGACGTTCTAATACCAGCTACGATTCATTTTTCCTCGATGAATAGGGCTCGTAAAATATATTCAGTTTTGTTTAATAATTTAATTTTTTTATTAGTTATGAAAACTGTCGGCTAACACAGTGCTTTCATTCTAGAAATAGTATAGATTTAATAGAATTACACTTATTATTCCTTTAACTTAGCTACGACTGATGCTACGGTCATATGTTATGAGGTCAATTTATTTGAAATACGAGTATAACAGATAAAATTTAGTATTTTCCTGTTACCTATTTCGCACTAAAACTGGTAAACAAATATCTTTAAGCAAATGAATATGCTTTGTCGGTTTCGCAGATATTCAATTTCCGCTTGCTACCATAAGCTGCCATCATCGTAGTTGGTAAATATTATCTAATTTAAGTATTCGCCCAAAAAAAAATTCATATTTAATAGAACAATAGGATCAGAAGACAGAGGCGGATTGTCAAAAACAAATCAAATTTGTAACACATGCATATCACGTGTATAAATAAGCAGGAACACCGATCGCTAGAACACGCCAATGTCAATTCTTTATAAAAATAATGTAAAAAGTTCCTTAATTCTTTTAAAACTGACTCTGCTAAATATAATTAGCATATGCAGGAATCCGTCTAGGTAGGTACCACCTCAGGGCCAGTTATTCTGCCGTGAAGCAGTAGTGTGCAAACATTACTGTTATTCGGTTTGAAGGGCACTGAGAGCTAGCGTAATCACTGGGCATACTCGTATGAACTTAAGAACTGATGTCTCGGGGTGACGGGCGCAGTGTGGTGCAACACAGAAATTCTCTGCGTGACACAGCATTTATTATGGCCAGACGTTGCACTTACCATCGGGTGAACGTTTTGCTCGTTCCGTCACTTTTATGAATTAAAAAAAAGCAGAATTCGTTTATTTGTGCATTTGCTTGAAGGAATGCTATAAAATGTGTGTTTTTAACTTAAGAATAATATTTTCTTCAATTGTCATGATTTCGTGAATCCCACGGATTGCCAAGTTAATTAACAGATATATTGATAAATCTGCCTTTATTATGCATTTGGTAACAATAGAATTTAATATTGTAATAAAGGAAAAAAAACTTTATTCTTTAGGACTGTGCAAATGGTTCCTTGTTTTTGTTATTTTACACTTGAATAATTAACATTTCTTTTGAATAAACAATTTTTGATAGCTACCAAAGCATTTGCCTAAAGACCAGCGAGGGTTTACGGAGAGGGCTATTCTTGGCATCATCCCGAGAAACGGAATATCAAAAAAATTTCCGATATGAAATCATGGCAGTCGACATTGAAAGTCAAATCAAGTTAATAAAGTTGTAGTGGCAAGGGATTGGTCGTATTTGTCTCAGGAGCGATAACCGATAGAGTTCAGTGGATCCAGGAGGAGAGACACACGCATGAATTAAAAAAACAATACATGTAACACGGAGAGAGAGAAAGAGCAAACACACACGCACAGAATAAATAGCAGTGGCAGCAAAATTATACTGCTTTTATATAATAGTAAGTGAGTAACTGGTGATCGTGTTATTTATTTATTTAAACTTTATTTGCACAAAAGTGTACAAAAAGGCGGACTTAATGACTAAAGGCATTCTCTACCAGTCTACCTTTGGGTTGAGTAGAAAAAATATTAAGGGTGATTAGTGCTAAGGTTTAAAATAATTTTAGAAAAAAAGAACAAATAAGTGAAAGGAAACAAGACAACAATCCGATTCCAAATTGCACAGTAACTAAAAACATACATATCTTACACATAAATTTACATATGTATAAATATATATAATAATGTATTATATATATACATACATACACACATAAATATTGACAGGTTCTGAACTGAAACTATGTATAAGGATCATAAATAAAAGAAGTAATATAAAATTAAATAGGAAGAGGTAGTACGCAAAAATATTAGAAATTACTAATTAATTGTTAAGTAATGCTCCCAGAGAGAGGCGTTTGAAACAAGCCTTGGATTGAGCTAACCGTATGTTGGTGGGTAACTGCTTCCACAGTCTTACAGTGCGTGAAACAAAGAATTATAAATAAATCTGGCACGGCAGAAAGGGACGGGAAGGAGTGGAATTATCCGCAGAACAGAGACAGCGGTCATGAGAGTCACCCTGATACTGGCAATTCTGCATCCCATATTACCTTGATTTCAGATAGGCTAGAGTGATCTCCTCTTAACATATAATCGACTGTGCCGGTTGTGTGCCTAACGTCAACATTTAATTTAATTATAAGTTTGCAATGACATTAGAGCTTTAAGACAAGAAATAAATAATTATGTCATAATTTTTTTATAGGATAAAGTGACGAGGAAACACTCTCACCTTATGGTAAGTGCAACGTTTGCCCATAACAATCGCTGTGTCATCCATAACATTTATGTGTGGCATCACGATGCGCGTTTGCCTCAAAGAGTATATAAGTACATGCTCTTAATTTTCATATGCCCAGTATTTACAATAGCGCTCAGTGCCCTTCAGACCGGTATACAGTAATGTTCGCACATTACTGCTTCACTTCACATTAACTGGCCCTGGGGTAGTACCTAGGATATACCTCTGTAAAGGAATTCTACCGCCAGTACCTACAAACAGTATTTATGCATCTGATGAGATAGTTTATGGCGAAATTTTTACTAAAATCTCAGTACCTAGCGTAACTGTACTATTGAGACCCGTGGCAGATTCTTCGGATGAAGCTCCCTCTTAACGTAAGCACAACCAACGTTATTTGTGTATTTTCTAAACACGGATCTCATAAGACTAAAACGTTGATATCGAAAAGAAATCTATAACACAGCGTTCCTATCACTTGAGCCTTCGCCGCTAAAGAAGTCATGCAGCGAAAATATAAACTAACAAAAACCGTAGACAAAACATTTCTTTCTTAATTGACAGTGTTGCTACCATGAAGGTTTAGATAAAAAATGCAACAGCGCCGTGTCATTTTTTTTCTTTTTGGTATTAGTACTACGCTGATAGCCCGGAGGCATTCACAGCTCCGTCGGAAAAGATTAGTAGAGGACCCGCGGGTTAGGAGAACTGGGCGTTCGTGCCGACGTGGCCGCTGCTGCACTCCGGTCCCGCGACTTTCCGACCGAGGGCCTTTCGCATTTTGTCCTGCCACCCTTATATTACGCCACTGCAAAACCCTTCGCTCTTCGTTAAGGCAGTAGCGCACAGTTATCAATACTCCACCCACCATATGGTAGGTTTTTCTATATGTATTTAATATAATTTTACTGATGCGAAATATCTCAAATATCATCATGTATTAAAAAAAAATACAAATCCTTTACTAAACATGAATCAAAATTTTATTTCTGTGGGTCTCAAATGCACTTCACTATGAAGTGCATTTGAGACCTGTCACAGATCGTCCCGTTTTTAATTACTGTGCTAACGAGATTCAGAATCGGAACGTCAAACCTAAGTAAGCAAAAGTCGACTAAAGTGAATTCCGTTAAATTATCGTGGAGTCCGACAGATGGTGGAATAGCAATTTAAGATAATATGCCAGATTGATGACGATTAGCAGCGCCTAAAGTGCGAGAGGTTTGGTAAGGCGATCACCAATCCACCTGCCATTCGTGTCGTTTATGGAAAAATCCTCCCGAATCAAGAGGCTTATGGTGTTTACATAATATAATACACATTAATTTTTTTTTGGTGTCAAAATTATTTTTTCAGAATTTTCAGCGAAATGATCCTTATGAAAAAATTAGTAATACCAACAAAAAATATGGCCGGTAGTGATCACTTACCATCAGGTGAACCACTAGCTTGTTTGCCCCCTTTTCTATAAAAAGTAAATAAATTAATGCGCCACGTCTTTCTAGATTGTATGTTAAAGCTGAATAAATTGTGGACTCCGAATTCTCACACAGAAATATACATCCTTACTTCCATACTAGTGAAAGGCTTAAATGATGATGATGATAAACTAATTAAGGAATTATTAAGAAATAAATATTTTTTAATGTTAATGTGGTTGTGTGATCAAAAGAAGAATTTTGCTGGAAAAAATAAACTATTTTTGTAAAAACCACAACATGTTCATAAAAAATAAACAATTTATATAACTATTTTATAGCTTTTAAAAGTTTTATATTTGCTATTATGATTTAACTTTGGCTCTAAAAACACGCGCCTCTTATCTGGTCGCAATTCTTAGCTAATTCTTGATGAATTTCTGATTCTCTTCCTTTCAGAATAACAAGAACCCTATTGATTTTTATGAAGATTATTAACGTACCACGTATGATAAATGGATTGATAGAGAGATTATTATATGAAGTATTTCAAAGAATGTTTTAAAATGTTTAGAATATGTAGTGTAAAATAAATACTTAAATGTTGTAATAAAATACCAATGGTATTGTACTTCCTATTTTTTTTAGTTTATTAAATATTTGGGACTAACTGTGCACTTTCTGGAGTAAGACAATAAAAATATTTACTTATTAACTTGCCCTTGGTAAATATTTTCGAAGTTCTTCGTTTGTTATGCTGGCGATGTGTGTTTATTGATTGTTTTACGTTATCTTGTTGGTCATAACATTGTTCCTGAGTTTGTCGGCTAACCGAGTGTCTTATCTCCCGGTTGCGTAGTGGTAGACGTGCGTAACGGTTGGGTGCCACGCCCCCCGCGTCTTGTGGCGGTCGCCTGTTATAAGATGCGCGCGCATTCCAACCCCTGTAAGGGTTAGATCACACTGATTGATCCATTCCATTGCTTACACCGCAAACAATTTTAATTTTACGTTTTAATATTTATTAATGCTACTTAGGAAATTTGTTATTGTTTATTTGAATACTTCTGTGTGCTAATGATTTTACACGATTAATAATATTGTGTAAAACAGTATTAGTAAATTACAGAACCTTATTATAAAGAAATTATAATAAAATTTACTTTTTCTAACAACAAAGCGAACATTATTTTGCAGTTACTGATACGCTTTTTTTTAAGTATGGGTTAGGGTATTATTATGGGCCTGAAGGGGGTGAGATTTTCTTCGCATTGTCTTACTCGATTTTTACGTCACCCATAATTTGATTAAAGTGTAGTGAAATCTTTTATACCGCTACTCCACCACAAACATATTTGACGTGTGGTGGTAATTAGCTATGTGCCTATACATGATAACCACTTCAGCTTAAAATAATCTTCTAATATAAAAATAATCTTTAAAAACGTTTCATTCTCTTTTGAAGCGCCTAAAGTTACATAATTTTTGAAAGGTTTTAGATAAAAATAAAATAGTAGTACGTAGTGTTATCTGATGTAAACTTCAATTCCCTAAATTAAGCTAATATTTTGTGTGTGAAAATAGCATGTAAACGTTCCTTAAAGTTATGTGTCGTTGGTGTGATGCGTCGGGAAAAATCTCTAGCTAGAATCGGCAGCGCAGCGCCTCGGTTCAGTCGCCGAAACTAAACGACGTCACGCGTGCAACGCTACCGCCATCTAGTCTCGTCGATAGAACAACTCTCGCCTCACACCTGCCTGCCGTGCCGCTCGCCCGACATTCGCCGTCGCGCTCGTACCACATGTCACGTAAAACTAACCTAAAACGTTTGTGATTAAACCAATTACCTAAATATAGCTTTTGTTTTCTTACAAGGGTGTTACCAATAAATAAGTGAAATAACAGTGTTATTGGCGAGATTAAACTAAGAGTCACTGCAGGATTAAATAAAAGTGTTACAACATTTCTGATTTTGGCGATATCAAAAGTTTCCAAAGGACAAATGTTCGTTTTGGTGGGCTGTCAGCGGGCAGCCCCCAAATATTTCTGCAATATGTGGTTGTATATTATATTAAGTGTTTTATTCATTAACATTTTTACAGTGGCGGGTTCCAATAACACTGGAGTTGTTTCTAATAGTAAGTATTATTTTTATTTTCTAATTTATTATGTAATTTCTTGTATATGTGTATATAACAATTGTTACTTAAATTTTATTTTGTTTCATTTGGATAAACAAATTGCTATCGCGTTTGGCGATATATGTTAGTTATCATGATACACGATAAAATAATAAATAAATGATTATAAATATTATTATCTATTTTGTAGTATCAAGAATCTTATCCATTTTCACTTCCTCGTTATTTATTTAGAACATAGGTCTTACGTATGCACGTGACCGTAACTTGTTTATAGAATGCGTGTCTTGTTTACAATTTTGATCGCACAATCATTTTAAAGTTAAATAGTGGTGTTCTTTATCAGATAAACAAGATACAGATTTATCGCGCCATCTAGTCAATGATAATGTCATGGATTTCGTTCTTTTAAAAAAAGTAACCCAAAAAAATTATCATCGAATATATATGATGAAAGTTTATTTACTTACTTTAAAAAAAAAGGTAAACTGTAATAAATGCAGCATCAACTAAAAATCTGATTTGAAGGTTATTTCTCAAAATTGAGCATAATTAAACCTTCGGTTTTATTGCAGTCCTGTTTATTACTTGTTTGTTTGTTCAAGCAGCCGAAAATCAGTATTTATTATTTTTTCATAACAGGAAGGAATTCCATTTTAAGTTGTTTATAGACGATTTAGTTGGAAATAAACGCTTATATAGATGCGCCGCAATTCATACAACAACATTACTGATATGCATAAACACTATCGTGTCCTGTGCCAAAACACTGAAATAGACTCACAAACAACTGTGACTTAAGACTTTTAATTTTCCCGGAATAGTACAAAGTTCAATAATTATGGCAAGAAGCCAGTAAAAGGAATTTATATGAATTTTAAACGTCTTGTTAAAACTTTGTGAAAGTGCATTTTAGGAGGCTTAAAACGTCTATAAATGAGCATACTTGAACTTTTTCATTAGTCACGCAATAGAATAGAAGTATCTTTTTTGTCTGTTTGTCTGTTTTGACGAACCGAATTACTAAAGCTATTGACATTAAATGCACACAAGTTGAAGTTGAAGTAGACAATAACTCCGGGACCACCTCAGACTTTGTTTGGCGTGTTTATTTGAATGGTTCTAAATTAATAATATTCCACAGAACGCCTTCTATGGTAGGTATATTAGTAGAACCCTTGGCTTTTGAAAACTGTCATAGGTTGCCTTATATATTTGATCTATGATGTACATCGGAAAAGACTGCCATTAATTGACTATCGGACTTAGATCATCCACGTAACGTTGTTTTTAAATAAGATTATATACATCACCCTTGTCGTTGATTCTCTAATAATTAATTTTTTATACTTCAATTAGATTTTTTTTAATAAACTCTCTAAACAAACTCAAAAGTCCACGCGAACGTAACCGCGGGTACAGCACATGTAAATAACACCCTGTTGATAATTTTTTATAATGGTCATATACTAGGTACAGAGAAACCTCGTTGAGCCGGACCTCAGTTATGCGGATTCGCGATTATCCGAACTACCAACTGCGCTCAGCAAATCCCCACATGGCCCCGACCGATCCGAGGACGTCTCGTTATTTTAACATACTACTATAAGTATTGGTTATTGTTTTAAAGAAACATTGTAAGATCTGGAAGAGTGGCTCAACAGTGACTGTGGTGATCAGGGAATTTCGAATAGCCGAATGATCTATGGCAATAATTAGTCCGGTTAATAACCACTGTACCTAATAAGATAAAACAAAATGGTTAGGAATGTTTGTTCTTTTTATTAACGAAGGGTGTGTTTTACAGATAAAACAAATCGCCTAAATTTCTTATTGTCTACGGAGTTTACGACGTTTAAGTGTTGGATAGTGAGTTAGCAAGAGACCATAAACGCGACTATCTCAATTTTGGCATTACCGCAGCTGACGCGACGCTCATAAAAGTATCTTTGATGAAAAGAGCACAATCGCATTGTGAGACCATAAAACGAGCTTTTGTTCGTCAAAAGATGTCATTATGTGAAAAATGAAAAACGAATTACACTTGGTCATATCGAGTTGTATTTTATCAATCTGTCCTTCGTAATATTCAATTTGTTTCGTCGACCCGTCTAGTTTGATAACATCTGGTCGTAAATTTCATAATAAAACGACCTCGCGGTTCGTTCGAGCTTACCGGAATGCTTAGTTTTTGAGTTCAAATCCCAGTCCTAAGCTAAAACTAATATTTGTTGTGTTTAATAAGAACGCTTGGCAGGCGGGCTGGCGATCGCAGTGCCAGACCCCTAGCACCTTACACGTTGCTGCCCGTCACCAGTCTTTCTGCGAAAAATGCCAAACCGAAAATCTGAATTTTTCGAAATGGTTATTCCACCATCTTTCGGAAGCCATGAGATTTTCCACGCATTTCCCTAAGTCGAATCTTACGACACCCACGACATGGGGCAGACTAGCAGATTTTCTTGTTGAAAAAAGTAGCTGTGATCCTCGGTTTCATCCGCGTAAAATAACCCATATGACTGCGCCGTACGGCATGGTACCTCGCTTACCTGAGCATTTACAGTTCGATCCTTCTCCGTATATACATTTTCGGTGATGTAAATGCTGTTAGCCTTCTCGGATTTTACAGCTTCATCAGATACTTTCTTCTCCGTAATGTTCGGTTCTCAGCGTGCGGCTCCTAAAAGCTACAGAATGAAGTATTATAGCCTAGAAACTTCCTCAATAACCGAGCTATCTCCTGCAAATATATGTTTCAAATCTGATTCCAATTTTTTGAGGTTAGCACGTTCAAACATACAAGCTCTCCGGCTATATTATAGTAGTAAAATATAGTAAAAGCAACAACAGTAACATGTCTGTTAGAGGAGCTATCCATTATGCCCATTTAGGATATAGAAAGCGGAAGATCGGAGAGAAACAGAAGTATAGGAAAGGGCTACTCGTGACACCGACGAAACGGGTAGAGCAATTGTCGTTTATTCTATTACAGAGGGGTACATTTAGCTTATCTACTTAATTTGGCTATAGAATACAGAAAAATACTACTTTGACATAAAACATTAATTACGTATTGGTGCATCCACAGCGTATACTGTGGCAAAAAAAATAGTCAGAACGGAGAAAGATCAAGCTTTTACAGCATTCCAGTTTAAAGACTTGTTGAGGTGGTAGGATTCCTATGGGAAAACCTGTCTTGTTGGAGCAACGGTAGCACCAGTAATTCTGCCGTCAAGGATTAGTTGGCAAACATTATTGTTTCGGTTTGAAAGTGCACTGTTACCTAGTGTGATCACTGGGCATATGAGACTTAGGGACTGATGTCTCAGGGTGAGGCGCGCCTATTGCTCAAAAGCCTGAATATTTGATCCAGTCTGAGCCAACATTTGTGCAAAAACACTTATTGTTTATTTTCGGGTCTGGTTGAGTTGTGATTGTTCCCGTGACTCTGACCCTGCATCCTAGCCTATTCCGGACGAGGGGCAGTCAAGATGGGTGAGTGCCTCTAGTTTGCGCGTACACTTGTGGTCGTATAATATCTCCTGCGCAGTTGTTTGTTTTTGATAATATTCGGATGTAGTCGCCGTAAGCAAAAATCGGCCAGAAGGACTTTATCAACACACTACTTTACAATGTCCTTCACCCCGAAACACTAATGTTTGCACACTACTGTTTTACGCAGAATAACTGGCCTGGGGTGGTATCCACCTTGACGGATTCACCGGTGAAAACATCTGTAATCTATATCTGTATAACGCACCCGCGATACAGGAGAAATCGTAATGTGGCATCGTTTATAAAAAAAAAATCAACTTAATTTCGAAAATGGTGAACCGAGAGATCAGCTGTAAAACCTTTGGCGACAGAACTTTAGGATAGTTTAGTGCCTCCAACTTTTCGTTTTCGACGTGTAATAGTAGCGTATAAAACTGATTTATGACTTAAATAGCACGTTTGTGTCTCGTAAACTACGTAATATGCTTTTTATGAACGTACATTTTTATTTACCACATGTCCTTTGTATACTATCGTAAAATAATATAGATAAATAAGTCGACAGTTACGTATATATTTTTTTTATTAAAATCATGAATGACTGGTTATAAAGAATGGGCGTGTCTGGGCGAAAAAAAATCTTAGTTGCTAAGTAAGACACTACCTAAAAAAATTAAGGTTTAAGTAACTGTGTAGTAGTGTGCTTGTCAACCAAAACACGGCTTGGTGACTAAGTAGCTACTATATTTGTTTGTTTACGTCAGTCACTTGAAAGTTTAAAGTTGTAAATTGAAAGTTGAAGATAAAAAATATGCAAAAATAATTTTATTACTATTTTGATCTAACGAAATCATTTAAATTTTTATGTAACGAATTACAAAATATAGTTTGAGTCAGTTTTATAGTTGTTTTCATGGTTATGATAGCACGAATGATACTAAGCAAAATGGCGCTACTGTCTAATATTATATATATAATAAAATTAAATATATAATACTCAGAATGTTGTTCGCCCAGACACGCTCAATGCAAATGCACGCACGTAACGTCATTACGCACACACATAACATTATCATACACACAGCGGAGATGTTGATGTTGCTCATTTTCTATGGACACAGTTTTGGATCTTGTGTGTCTGTATTATGTTTGTATATAATATGTAAAATTAACAATATTAAGTACAGACTTTTTCATAGAAGAAAGTGACGAGACGAGCAAATGGTTCGCCTGATGGCAAGTGCAACGTCTGGCCATAACAAGTGGTGTGTCTCCTATTACCATACTGCGTGGCACCACACTGCGCTCGTCACTCTAAGATTAATTCTCAATTATCATAAGCCCAGTTACTCAGTCAATTACTCAGTGCCCTTCAGACCGAACTACAGTAATGATTGCACACTACTACTTTTCTGGAGAATAACTGGCCGTGGTTAGGGACGGATTACTGCATAGCACATCTCATCATAGCTGGGAAGTAGCTCCTAATTCGTCCATGGATATGTCAGATATGTCTGACCCATACGAGGAACCTGAAATGTGGGAACAGCTGCTGATAGTTAGAATTTTGTAATAGAGGGGATTCTATAAAGTTGTTAGCATCTGTAGGAGTCTTGAATTCCATTTAATTTTTCGTATCTTGTTTTGTGCCAATCCAAGCTGAAGGTTGAATTATGTGGTTAACTTTTTAACTACTACTAAATACGATTATAAAAAATCCTAATACTTATCAATGAATACTAACTATCAACAAATAGCACATGACTTCAGCGTGCTGTTGGCATTTAGTATTCACAGTTTGCAAATAATATGATAATCTTAATTCAAAATAATTGGTCTGAAAATTTATTTACCAGAAACGTCACGTGTCGTATGTCGGTTGGGTGTTGCTTAATAGGAGTTTGATCGGCTATAGGCGAAGCCTAATAATAAAAATATAATTGATTATGAAGTAATAATTTTAATCTGATATTGAATCATATTCTTTTATAACACAAATTCATTTATTTATTATTTACTTAACTGTCACCTTATAACTTAATCTGTCGCAAGTCCCTGCGGTAGATTAAATAAAATAGCATATATGCCTTCTTAGATTTAGGTTCAGAATTCAAATATCAGCCGGAGCGAATATTTGTCCAACACACGAATTAATTCTCGGGATTTGGTTTTTATAACTGTCACCATGTCTCAGACATTATGCGATAAATTTTCTTGAAGTTCGATCTTATCTCGTAGATGTATTATCTCCATCATGTTTGTAGCTTACTTAGATTCCCAATTGCGTTCACCACATAGATAATCTTAGTGTCTGTCTGTCACTGGTCTGGTTGAGTGAAGTCAGTACTAAAATGTAACATGTCTTTCGCTTAAATCTGCTAACAGGGACAAGTTCTCTATAATTTAATAAAGCCTTAATATCGCAATGAATAGCAAGTTTTAGGTAGTTAGAAACTTCCGCGTTCAGCGAGTTTACAGATAAATTGCTTTTATAGTGAATGTGTTTTGTTTTAATGTGTGTTTTGATTTTTTTGTTTTGTTTGTAATTGTCAGGGCAAGGTTTTAATGGTATTTTCGTATTAAAATCTCAATAAGAGAAAGTGACGTTCCGTTTGACAGTGCTGCTGTCACATGTTCACATTCATAGCAACAACAAATTCTGCATTGAATATAAAGCGATATATCTGTGAGTTATCGGTGGTGATCATATTTATCTTTGGTGCATTCAAAAGACTGATTGACTGACATACAACGGACTGCCCAAGCCCCAGGAGATAAAGATATAACATACTTAATATTTTTTGCTAAGCGCACTTCTTATTTTCTTCGTTAGTAAACTGCAACCGTGCGGAGATATAAAACACCCATTGCACTATTTGTAAAACGCTTACTAGAAATTTGTCCATAACAGGCGGGTTTTGTAAACAAATCTCCATTACAAATATTTCTAAGAAATGTGTTATCTCTCTTTGGTTTCGGTTATTCGACGATTTTATAATATAGTCGATACGTCAGCAGATGCGACGAACCTGCTGACCTATAGTCGGCGTAGCTGTCTACTGAGCAGCGGGTTTGACTTTAAAATCCAGCCTATACCTATATCGTTGCAATACATAAATATTTGTTTTTAAAACGTATCCCGACATTAGGAGTCCCCTGTGTCGTGAGTGCGTTTGACATACATAAATTGCACATGCACAAACACCCAGACTCTGAACAACTTTCTGTAGATCATACAAATATTTGCTCTCTGTGGGAATCTAACCGGCGACCCGTGGCGCAAAAGCCAAGGGCTTAGCCACTGCGTCAATCTTTGTTTGTCATGACATACCCAGACTGTGCGGTGTCTGACACTGCCTATTTTAATGTTAACGCAAGGCCGTCTGTTGACACAGAAAGCCTTTGATTGTGTGGTGTGGTGCACTATTATACAATACAAATCGGCCAGAATAACGTCATTGTTATGTCATCATTCAATATGAAAAAGGAACAATGATCATTTTCTAACAAATTACATACATGCGTACAGTCACGCGTTTTTTATATAAGGGGTAGGCATAGGGCCACTCACGTAGCCCCGTTTTTGGAATCGCGGGAAACGAGACGTGACGGGTGGCGACGAGTCAAAAAATTCTTACTCCCCATTCCGTTGCCACGAGCAGTACAGTGACATCATTGCATACAATGCTGTTATTGTGAAGGAATGAAGACTGTCCGTACAATACCTTAGTCGCCTCTTACGACATTTTAGTAGGAAAGTGGTATTCTCCTCTGCCGGATACCTATCTAAATTAACTTTGTTTTTTTTTAATATTGTTCCATTTATTTTTAACTCCAACATTATCATCCAATACCAACTGGGATCCTAATATTAATCGATGATTTCTATCTTATATTAGTCCGTTATCATAGTTTGGATAATATGGACAGACGGTCGTTCAATAAACGAGGGTTAAATCAGAAGCGCTGGCAATCGTATTTCGGTCTCGCATTCAATTTTAGACTCTTAGTAGATCATACTAAGTTAAATTTTCCCGCACAAGTAGTCTCTGCATCAGCTGTTTTTCGTAGGAACGGTCGATTCCTTTCAAGCGTGTATTAATTGTGAGCAGTCCGAGTATTGGTGTTCGTTCAGTATCGAACTTAGTTTATTTTTGATAAATTCGTATTATTTTACGTTTTGCGTTATTTGTTCTCTTCAGCGTATTATAAATTGTGGAACAGCCAATCCATTTTTACAGTCTTTTTTTAGTAACTTAGACATGTTCTTCTGTTTTCTTTTAATTTAGGGCTGCTTACTTTTAATATGACCCGTTGAAATAAAAAAGGTCACGATAGACGTCTGAAGATTACGAAATACTCCTGTACTTTGCTTTTATGCCTCAAGGGTTCGTTTCCTTGAGCTAGCATATACGTGAATATTTTATTATTTTGTTACTGATTTCGTTATTATTTACTTTTTTTAAACCACTAGCTGATACCCGCGGCTTCGCCCGCGCGACAAAGTAAGTACGCAGTCCCTCCTTCATTCCTTCCTTCCAGGAACCATCCATTTTTGGGATAAAGAGTGAGTTCTAAATAGTCTGCATGCCAAAATGACCTGATTTTTGGCATGCAGACATCGGTCACTCCGTAGAAGCGTGAAAGATGGACAAACAAACACTTACTTTCGGATTTATAATATGTGTAGGATTATAAATATTTTGAGGTGTAGCATGTTAGCTGATGAGCCGGGTGCTCGTCTATTCGATCTGTGTTCTCCGGTGTCGGTAAAACTAGTGGCAATTTTTAGTGCTGATTTCCCACGTGCACGACAGTAAAGGAAAACATGTCTGAGAAATATGAAATATTTCGATGATATGTGAAGTTCGCCAACCGGACTAACGGACTATTGCTGTTAAAAATTTGTCTCAAAAAAAGAGATGGATTGTGCTCAGCAGTTACGAAATTTATGGGCTTTTATTTACTTTTATATCAGATAAAGTGACGAAAGAAGCAAATCGTTCACTAGATGGTGAGTTTAAATACCCAAAACAAATGCTGTGTCACCCAGAACATATCTGTGTGACATCACACTGCGCCCGTCTCTCTGAGACATCAGTTCTCAAGTCTCATATGCCCAGTGATACGCTAGCTCTCAGTGCCCTTCAAACCGAAACACAGTAAAGTTTGCACACTACTGCTTCGTAAACAATAACTGGCCTTAGGGTGGTACCTACCCAGACGTCTTATTAACATTATTTATATTCATATAATCTTTTAAAATAATAATGTTTTTGTATTGCATTTATATCATGTTATCACAAGCATTGTTTCCATGTCATTATAAAGCAGGTATGAATTTAGGTAATGAATTTCAGTTGAACAACATAGTTTATATTTGTCTTAGTAGCAACATTTAATGATTGTTTTTATTTACGCGAAACTAAACAATGAGTGTAACAAAATTTCAAATTTATTACGTCAATTTAATTAACATTGAACACTTAACGGATATTCAGAACAAGTTATCAAGTTTTTGTTTTAAAAAGTCGTGCCCCACAGTGGGATTTCTCCGACACCAGACCCGACAACCAACAATTTGTGTATTGCTCAATTATGCCTCCGGCTGGGATTAGAACCCCGGAATGGGATTAGCAGTCAGGTACGCTAACCACTAGGCCAGGATGTCGTCAATTCTGATTAAAGTAATAGACAGCAAATTCTCGTTTGTAAAAGCTATCTAAATTACATTTTGATCAAGGACATAGAATATCAAACTTAGGGAATTTATCGCAAACCACAATCATATCATTGTTGTTAAGAATGTTTTATTTTTAATTGTTATTCTACGTTTTTTCTATTTCTAAGTTATACTCGTAGTTTCCTTGACAAATAGGTACTAATAATTTCTTTCGGAGTTTTGTCAAGTCCATTCTCATTTGTTTAGCGTGGTATATACTGTTTGGATAGAAAGAGAGGGTGGTATTTTTTGCTGGCCTCTTATTAAATCGAGAGCACGATTCTTGTTACGGCGTGTCGGCTAAACTGACGCAAAAAGTTTGTACATTACTACTAGTATGAAGCAGATGGGAAAAAAGATAAATTATTCCTTTGCAAACGTTTCGCCTGTGTATTAGATCTTTCTATTCAGTAATTGAAGTTCTTTAATCATACATATATATAAAATAGCCTGTCTGTGCGAATTTATTTAACTGGACAACTCTTTACTGGTAGTACGATTTCTATGTAGGAATCCGTCTAGGTAGGTACCACTCCAGTAGCAGTTATTCTGCCGCGAAGTGGTAGTGCGCAGAAATTACTGTGTTTCAGTCTGAAGGAAACTGAAAGCTAGTGTAATCACGGACCATATGAAACTTAAGAACTGATGAAATGATGGTGATGATGACGGGCGCAGTGTGGTGTCACGCAGAATTTTTCTGGGTAGCACAGCATTTGTTATGGAAAAACGTTGCACTTACCATCAGGTGAAAGTTTTGCTCGTTAAACATAACACACGTTAGAACAAGTTCAAGAGTCCAAGCAAACAAAGTCCCCGCGACTTACAGCGAATCTTATGTAAATTGATTTCCTCCTGGTCGATTTCAACCATCTTTACCGTCAATTGCTATCAAAAATTGTTACCTCGACAGGATATACAGTCTTTAGAGTCCGCCATAGAGGCAAAGAGTGAACGTGTAATTATTCATCCAGGGTATAAATCCAAATTTTATTATCTGTGAAACCTACGAGTATATATAAACCTCGACGACCCTAAGTTTCGTCATAAAATTGCGGCAGTCGTAAAATGGCAGACAATAAGAATTTTTAATTACGTGATCTAATTAATTTAATAACCTGGTGTTCCTGTGTTATATTATATTTATGCTTAAAACCACGTTACTTATAAATCATACTGTTCCGTGGATTCTGAATTTGAATACATTATTTCTGCAACACACAGTTATTGGTTTTCGAGTGTGGAATTAATTTTGTCCTTCGCAATACATTCAGTCCGTATTAAATTGTTTGAGTGCATCTGTGCTGCTCCGCAGTTAACAACTCTTGACGGTAACCAGAATAGGATGCTTTGTCGAATCAGTCGGGAGAAACTTGAATATTTTTTTTATATTTTGCGTTTTGTACCTTCATTTTTTAAAATAGATCTACATGTTTAAAATATCCGCAAATTTGTTATTATATTTGTATCGATATTATATTGACCTTCTATGACGCAAATATTATTGACTCACAAATTTAACAAGCGGCTTGTAAAGTTTTATTAGTCATTGTACTGCCCACCTACTAAAAACAAAATGTCATCCTCATGTATTCCGTTCTAGGTAAAATAAAATATCTTAACCCGCTATTGGATGTTTGAGTCACCAGCTTATGAATTTTTTTATTTAAACATTTTGTTGTGCACTATAAAATACTTACAAATATTGTAATATTATAATACTTACTAACATGTATATTTGAAGCGTAATTATTTTATATTCATGAGATCGATAAATCGTTTTGGGAAGTCGGTAAAGTGACAGAGTTCTATCTCTTTTTTAATATCTACGAGTATATTATATATAATAAAATAGTACGGAAGACAAAAGTACTCTTTTTTAAAATTTCTGTCTGTCTGTGTCCCTGTGCATGGACTGAACTGATTTTTATGCAATTTGGTATAGTTATAGCATGAACCCCGGAGCAACATTTACGGTTGTTTTTACTTTCATTCATCGTGCGTTTTCTAAGAGATTCATAATAAACTGTGTATTTTGCAAGACAATTAATATGTGATTTGCATTGATATATAGTCGACAGACAGGAGCCTAAAGTACGGCTTATTTATTTTAAAAATTAATAAAATTTTGTGATTTCTCCTATAATCAAAGTAAGTGTCCGAATTTCACTCTAGATATGACTCTGATAATAATCAAGCCTGGATCAATCACGAGCTCAGGACATTTAACCCTTTCGTTACCATGGGTGCTGCAAGGCGTTCGTCACGTAGGGAATTCTAAGTCAAATAAAACTCGGCAAAATCTATAAATATTAAATATCCCGGGTCGGATTTCACAATTTTCTTTTTTTTCATAAAACCAACATATGCATTATATGTTTTATATTGCGGATATGAGTTATATTAGTGTAAAAATATAGTTATATATATAAAATATAGACATTGATAATATATAAACTAATAATAACTTGACTATAGCACTGCCTATCGGATCCTAGCATAACAATGAATCATCGTCTTGACAAAATAAATATATTTTGTGAATACCATCTCAATCGTTCAAGTCGTTCAGAATTTACACGATCACAGACAGACGCATTAACGATTATACCTGATAAGTTATTATTCCAAGAATTTAGCTTGTTCTCAGTAACTTCCCGTTTTATTTTAAGTGCGTTCAGTTTCCGGTCAGGATCTGATTTGTTATGATAATAAAGCTCAGGGGTCTGCACCGCACACAGAACACGCCATCAGCTCACTCATTTCACTCAGCATTTTCCCGCATGAGTTATGCATACTGTTTGCAAATGTTTAAGGAAATACAACCTTCAAACTGTATTAAATATAATTACATACATATTAAAACTCAAATTCCACGCGAACGAAGTCACGGGCACAGCTCAGCGACAATTTTTGATCGCTTCATTGTTTAAATTATGTATCGTTGTTGTTACAAAAAGTTATTTAAATTAAATATTATTCAATCAAAAAACCGACTTCAAAGGAGCATCTTCTGAAATGCCTAATGCGAATTAAATAATTACATAATTTTCTCATGGATCACATCATTAGAACTTGACCAAAAATTGTATGGGACCAATCTCGAGTATAACCAATTCAACTAAAAACAGAAACATGGAAATCGGATTACCATTGGCGACGATATCGCGTAACAAAAAAAAATCTATTGAGAACCTCCTCCGTCCGAAGTCCGGAGTCGGTAAAAAATATTTTATCTTTATTATACAAAATGATGCATTAACATCTCTTGTGGTATTGTTTTATACATATTTATACATTGACCTCAGTGTCCTAAGTATTACCTAATGAAAAGATAAATATGTAATTACATACTTTGTAGCTAATATCTATTTGTGTACACATTTCAGACATTTTTAAATACTATCAATTTTCATCATGGAATACGTTTACGGAGCCATTGGCGCTTAGCATATCAATTCAATTCGAAACGATACTGTATCGAAGTTTTCCTGAAAAAACAAACGGAATGCAGACTTTCCGAAAATGAGCAACTAACGAGGATAGTTAAACGGACTTGTAATTTGCATACAAATTGGCTTTCGGGAGGATAAACGCTCCATTTGTATTCAACCACAGGATTCCGGCTCAGTGCCTTAAGAGTATTTATCCAGTTTCGGATTTGAATTAGCCGCGGTGCCTTCTGATAATCGATACTGCTTGTTCTAGTTCTTCAGTGCGAAAGATCTTTGTCATTATGAATACATTACACAATGACAATAAAAGTAAGTTCACAGTTTTAAAAAATATATTCTGTTAAATGCTACAATAACTATTACTGTGTTCGAAATTCGACCCTTATTATTTCATTAAAAGAATACTACCACTCCATCTCAACCAATGGATCTCGTAAAAGGCGAGCAAGGAAATTAAACTGCACTGTGCACCCAGCAGCGCATTGTGGCGATGGGCTTACCACCTATCACACCAAATGCATTATATTGTTTTTGTGTAACGTGGATTGTGGCAATCTGTTTTTGCAGCGAGTGCCCAATCTCTGACTACCCCATGTGGGATACAGCCGTGATCTTATGTATGTATGGTTTATTTCATCATCTTTTTTTCATTATCATCATTTTAGCCTATCACAAGTCCACTGCTGAACATAGGCCTCCCCCATAGATTGCCACAAAAGTTTGTAGCTCGCATTGGGGGAGGATTTTGCCATAGTTGCCACGCTTGGCGGGCGTGTTGTCAACCGCAGTTTATTTATTCAGATAGTCCAGGAAGATGCTGCTACCCATCTCCTGATTTTTATTTTCCCACTGTCGGCTTTTGCGACACCCACGGGATGGGATGGGGTGGTAGATTCTCTTAAGGCGCTACCACACGGCGCCTTAATTATTTATTTAAGTTTTAATGTTACTGACGTTTATGTATTTATTTATTAAAAAAAAATCTTCTCCATACAAACTTTAACTATGCTAAAATCTTACACTCCGTGCGCGCAATATACTTGGAAGGGGTACAAAATTTTCTCCCCACGTATTAATATATACGAGTAAAATATGTTTTCAAAAACGTTACAAACGTACAAAAACACATAAACAAAATAAATATTTGTAGATGATATAAATAATTGTTCCGTGCCCATAGCGCAGAAGTATGTCGCTTAGTCACTTCGTCAATCAAGCCAACAAGCCTTTTTTTGCCATAAATATTGTAGAGAAGGCAATGACAAGTGTACGTATAGATGACATTTTGTAAATGTAGTGCCTTAATTAAATGAGTGGCAGTAAAGACCGCGATCCCTTGTGGTCAAGGTGACTTCTACGCCGATGGTTTTGGGTTCGAGTCCTAGCCAGAACCAACATGTTTGCAAAAACAAAACTAGTTGGTTTTCGGGTCTGGTTGTGTTGTGCATGAAAAATATGTCTGTAAAACACGTCTACGATACATTAAAAATCCTGCTATGGGTAATAGAAAATGAGCCACGATTAAAAAAAGGCTTTTTCCACTGAATCTAAGAACCGGAAATTTACATCAGAATTTACAGTTAAAAAAAAGAATGACGTACCGATCGTGTATCTTTACGTTGCTTGTTATAACCTTTTTTCGGTCGGAACTGATAATCATTCAGTTCCTGTTATCTGACTGTTTAAGATGCGGCTTTTAAGGGGAATAATATATAATGTTTTTTAACAACTCTAAAATATTTTGAAATGGTTTTGTACGTTCCTTTCTCGAATTTGAATATATTCAAAATTAGACCGTGTCACAACTTCTTTTTATAACAAGGCTAAAACTCATTAAAATATATATGATTTGACTAAAATAGGAATGAGGCGACCTTAAGATTGTATGTTAAAGTTATTTGGAACAATATTTATTACAAACTGACCACTTGGGTTGCTTGTTTGATTAATTAAAAATAAGTATAGAAGCATATTGTAGAAGTATGAATTTTCTTGTTCCTAGGGAACCTGTAAATAAAAGGTATCTCATAGTTTTACCAATTAATTGATATGCTTACTGTGTTAGTCGGTTTTATGCAATTGATACTATATAGTTTGTATAAGATAGTGGGTATATGATAGTGAGTATAAGACTTTGCAACCAGTAAACTACAGTTTCCTTCTTTTAATTCGTAACTAAGGTTTCAAATCCGTATCGTTCAGGTTTTCTATCATCTATATATCAGGATTTCTATTTTTTGTATTTTCTTTCAGTTACAAAATAGCTGTAAGCATTCTGATATAACGTAAAAAAAGTTTTTATCATTTTCTGTATCTTCCTTCTTTTAATTCGTAACTATGGTAAGAAAATTCAGATGAGTTTAAAAAGTTCATGCATTTTTTTAAACTCCCCTGAGTAACCCCGAAAAAGATTGATTCTACCGTAGTCCTAATATCTTATAGAGATTATTTTCAAATTCATACCGTTCCGATTTTCCATTTCTTTTTCTTTTATTTTTAAAATAGCTGTTAGCTTACTGATAATAAAAAAAATGTTTACATCATTTTCTGTATAACGTCAATAGATACTCTTCTGTTTATTTAAGTTTTTACTGTCACTCATAGAAACCACTGTTTTTCAAATAAAAAAAAAACAATACGTAATTCTAGTTTAAAATAAGTTTAATTAATCACGAGCATTGCGGAGCTATTCAACTAAATACTTGTAACGTATATGTATATTAAATTCAATGGATCGACTCTATGAACAAGTGATTTCCTCTCAATGAGATACAGGAGGGTACTTCTACGGATTGGATGTCAGCTGCCTCGCATAGCCCATCAGCGGACGTCACTCGTCCCATGGGTAAGTGCTCTCTACCCTAATGTAATGAAATTTAATTAGTGTCACTTTCAGTCGAGGCACTTTACTTATCAATGCTTAATTCATTTAACGAAACTACCTCCAACGATACGACCTAAGATACATCCTAAACTGGAGTCGAGCACTTAATATGGTAATTTTTTTATCAAATAATTGTAACATAACAGTCGAAAGGTGTTCGGCGGGGTAGAATAGAGGTGCTATTCTAGGCCTCTTACCTACCGAGGTGTCTTAAGGTATTGTATTTATTTTAATTCGTACCAAAATGGCGGCAACGTAGGTCGCCACCCGTCACGTCCTATTTCCCGCAGGAGCGAAAAGGGGGCTACGTGTGTGGCTTTTTTTATTTCTTCAGTGACGAAACGAGAAAAAAGGTTCACCTGATGGTAAGTGCAACGTCTACCCATAACAAATGCTATATCACCCAGAACATTTATATGTGACACCACACTGCGCCCGTCACCCTGAGACATCAGTTCTTAAGTCTCATGTGCCCAGTGATTACGCTAGCTCTCAGTGCCCTTCAAACCGAAACACAGTATTGTTTGCACACTACTGCTTCACGGCACGGCAATAACTGGCCCTGGTGTGGTACCTATCTAGACGAATCTGCCTCTTATATGTGAAAAGGCGTGACTATGTATGAATGTTAATTTATAGCGATATGTATATTAATTTATACGATTGGTAAGGTTATTGATAATTTACATAAGAATTTATTAAAACTAAATTTAAATTTATTTAGGACAAGGACGAATATGTTTTATTAAAATTTGTTTCCCTGTTAAGGAAATAAAAATATCGTCTGATATAAAAGCAACTTGCAATAAAACTTCTTTTATTATCTTGTAAATAAATAGCTATTATATTAGTAGGTAATCAAAGTATAAAAATAAGGATGCAAGATATCTCTTTAGATTTAATCTCGTCTATGCATATATATTATATAGCAATCGGTGAACAAAATAAATAACAAATTTTTTGTCTGGCATAATATTAACAGTCTGTAATTTTCCCGTAGCTGAGCACGCGCCACATTTTATTCAGATGATTTAGGGACACCAGGTTATTCGAGTACTATGAAATATGAGGCCGGACTTTGGGCTGCTTCGGTTAATTTGATGCTCATTTTATTAGCAGTCCTTATCTAAATATAAGTGTTTGAAAAAAATTGTGGATAAGAAGCAAGATTGTGTATCGATAGTACTCAATTAGTTGTAAATCATTGCAATGGTCCAAGTTACTTTTACTATGAACTCGGATCGGGCTCTCCAAATATTACCGCATAAATCAAGCCACGAAAAATAGCCCGGGCGTTGTATTGCCGGTTCTGCCTCTTTGTGTCCATTACGTAATGGACTTATAAAGGGCTGTTTAGGATCATGACAATATACGTCGAATTGTATTCTTCACGTATTATAGGCGAAGTTAATATATGAGCCAAGTTTTGTTAGACCATTTTCGTTATTACTCTGAATGTATTGAAATACTACAAGGTTTTTGTTTTGTTTCTTTTCTATATGAATAGAAATATAGGCAGACTTTAGAAAAAAAAACATTTGTATCGAATTTAAGTGAGATATTTGATTTTTATGAGGATTCTGTCTGGTACATTTCATTTGCCAGAAGTTTTCGAGTTTTGATTTTATCCAAAACTCTTGAAGAACGAGCAACCGGCCTCTGCTATCCATATTTAAGGTTTTATTATTTAATATAATTATATATAATTTATAATAAATTTCAAAGTCAACTTTAATGCATAATAAGAAATACACTGATAATTAGTAGAAATTGTAAAATTTTTACCTTACAGCCATCATACGACGGTAAAAATTCGTGAAGTATTTTGAATTAAGAATACCAGCTAAAGTAATTCAAACAATGCAAATAATAAAACTTGTTTTTCTTTTAATGCGTAAAGTGATGAAACGAGCAAAACGTTCACCTGATGGTAAGTGCAACGTCTGCCCATAATGCTGTGCCACCCAGAAAATTTCTGTGTGATACTACACTGTGCCCATCACCCTGAGACATAGGTTCTTAAGTCTCATATGCCCAGTGATTACGCTAGCTCACAGTGCCCTTCAAACCGAAATACAGTAATGTTTGCATACTACTGATTCACGGTAGAATAACTGGCCCTGGGGTGGTACCTACCTAGACGGACTCCTGCATTGCTCCTCCTATTAGGTCCATTTATCAATTAAAATACATTATGCTTTACGTATATTATAAATGTAAAGACATCCATACTAATATTATAAATGCGAAATTAACTCTCTCTGTCCCTCTGTCTGTTTGTTACCTTTCACGGCTGAATCGCTGAACCTGAAAAAGAATTTCGATGAAATTTTACACAGAGATAGCTTGCATCCTGGTGACGGACATAGAATACTTTTCATCCCGGAAAATCAAATAGTTCCCACGGCATATTTAAAAAACCTACGTCAACAACAAACAAACAACCGCGTGGACGAAGTCGCGGGCATCAGCTAGTGTCTAATAAAAGTCCGTCCGAATAATTCTATCGATTAGTCGTCTCCCATATGATACAAGTTGAGGACGGATAGATGTCTCTGCGTACGTACTTTTGTAATCACATAGAAACATATCACAGCCGTAGCAGCTCAGGGGTCGGGCCGCTTGTTTTGATTTTTATAATAATGACCTTGGTTCGTTTTCCAGTGTCGGAACTACTATTGTTATATGCAATTTTACTGATTACCTTATTTATATTTCGTATTTTGCTGATTAACTTGACATCAAGTGCTCGGCGTTGAAAAAAAAAACGTGTAAAAACTGCGTGAAAAAAATATGAAAAGTCTCTGTCAATCCGCGATTAAGCGAGGCGGACTCTTCCCGACTCCAAAGCTCTCTCAAAAATAAGACGAGGATTGTGCTCAGTTCGAACTTTACTTGTTTTTGACCAGTGGGATATACGAATCCTATCCGGGAATCCGTCTACGTAGTTGTTCTGCCGCGAAGTTGTAGTGTGCAAACATTACTGTATTTCGGTCTGAAGGGCAGTGGGAGCTAGTGTAATTACTGGGAATATATGATTTAAGGACTGTTTTCTCAGGGGGATGAGCGCAGTTTCACTAAGTCATGTTCTGGGTGACACAGCATTTGTAATGGACCCACGTTTCGCTTACCATCAGGTAAATGTTTTGCTCGTCTCTTCTTATATAAAAATACAGTTTTTTGTTGTCTTGATATACTGCGACGACCGTTGGGTTTAGTGGTTAGAGTACTTAACTTCTACGCCACAGGTCCTGGGTTCGAATTCCAGCCGAAGCCAACATTTATGCAAAAACTAACTGTTGGTTTTCGTATCTGTTGTGGAGCTTTACCAGGCGCGGGTAGGTAGAGATGAGTGAATGCTTCTGTGTTTGCGAGTACACTGTAATATATCCTGCGCAGTAGATAGCTTCCGACAGTATTCGGAAGTTCTCGCCGTAGTCGAAAATCTATACTAATATTATAAAGTTCAAGAGTTTGTTTGGTTGAACGCATTAATCTCAGGAAGTAAAGAAAGAAAGAAAGAAAGAAAATTTTTTATTCAATACTACAACACAACATACAAAAAATAAGTAAACAAAAAATACGACGTATTACATTGTCAGACGTACGTTGGGTTGTAGCAACGAAAAGGCTGTCGACTCAGCATAATGCTATGGCAGAGTTGCCACAGCGCTGTTATTCTGTCGATGCCTCAGGTTTAACGAGCAGCTTCCGGACATATTGTTAATTGACTTAGTTTAATTTAAAAGAAATAAATATGCGCACATGTACACGGATACACACACACACACACACACATATATATACATACATACATATACATACACACATATACATATATATATATATATACATACATATACATACATGCACACACATATACACATACATGCGCATGCATTATATAAAATAGAAAAAAAAAAAATAGAATAAAATAAAATAAAATAAAGTAGTGGTTTAAATTAAAAATTATTTTAGTGTTTCATAGACCATTTATCGAGAAAGGCTGTAGGTTATATAACATCACGCTTTGAACCTTAGGACGATTTCTTTTAAATTGTATATGATGTGTATCGTTTGTGCTTCTTTTTCTCCTTAAACGGACTATGAGAAGTTCACTACTGGACCTAGGCATTTACCAAGTTCGGAGGAGCCTTAAACGCCACGCTTGGTAGGCGGGTTGGCTATCGAAGTACTGGACTGTGCATGCCCATAGACGGTGCTGCCCGTTACCGATCTGGATAATTGTAGTCTGATGTTATTGAGATATTTATTACAGCGACAATCGGAAGATTTTTCATCACCCTTAGTCAACTTTTACCACACCCACGGTATTAAATGAAGTGGCAAATCTAACGCCGCCACGACCTACACAGTAGCGTGCAAACATTACTGTGTTACAGGCTGAAGAGGTAGGCTGCAATTCGGTACCACACAGAAATGTAGGTACTGGGGACAGCATTTGTTATAGACGGACGTTGCAATCGTCTTCAGGTCAACGTTTTGCTCGTCTCGTCTCATTGTAATAAAAAAACCGTTAAGCGTTTTTGACTTTAGCAGATAGATTTATAATAAAATTTTAGGATATTAGAGGGCCATATTATAGGACGTATATTAGAGCGTCCATATCAAATTCTTTTTGAATAGTCCCTCATTATTAATTAATGTCAACTCACATAAATACATCACACGAACAACGGCCTGATGTTAACAAGGAGATTACTTCGAGCACTGAATGCAGGCTAGTGTTCGCGTGAAAGAGATCCCTCTCGCATAACATTCATATTATACGAATCATCTTTCATACGAACAAAGCGCTTCTTTATCTTAATTTTTTTTACTGTACCAATATTTTAATCATAATTTACCAAAGCTAAAAAAGGGGAATTTAGTATATACTAAAAATGCATTACTTAATTAAACGAAAATACCGTTTTTTAATTATGGACGTGCTTCATCATCATCATCATTTCAGCCTATCACTATACTAAACACAAAAGTTTGCAGCTCTCACTTTGGGGGGTTTTGCCATAGTTGCCACGCTTGGGAGGAGCCTTGGCAACCGCAGTTTATTTATTCAGATGTTCGAGGAAGATGCTGCTGCCCATCTTCATTTTTTTATTTTCCCTTTTTTTATTGGATAAAGAGATGAAACGGGCAGAACGTTCACCTGATGGTAAGTGCAACGTCTGCCCAGAACAAATGCTGTCACCCAGAAAATTTCTGTGTGACACCTCACTGTGCCCATCACCTTGAGACATAAGTTCTTAAGTCTCATATGCCCAGTGATTACGCTAGCTCATAGTGCCCTTCAAACCGAAACACAGTAATGTTTGCACACTACTGCTTCACGACAGAATAACTAGCCCTGGGGTGGTACCTACGTAGATGAATCCCTGCATCCTACCACCAGTAAAATCCCTCTGTCGAATTTTACGACACCCACGTGTTGAGATGGGGTGGTAGATTCTCTTAAGCCGCTACGACACGGTTTGGACGTGCTTGTTCTCTACAAACAATTTAGTTTATAAATTTACGCGTTAGTGCAGATTCGATTTTCGCACGTAACAATTAATTGTATGGCCAACAAACAGTTGTTCCAATTCGTCTATAAAATATCCAGTGTGAGACATATTTTTAAATGTTCTTACGTACGTCTACGTAGGTACGTCTAGATTTCTCTTTAGAATATTGAGTCTGACAACTAGGTCGTTACTCGTCTACGGTGCCAGCAGGGGTTATAATATTCACATCTTTGTTTGTATAGGCGTCGTTTTGTTCCCTCACAAACTGCTAGACCATTTTCACAAAAGACAGTTTGACAATTATTGCGTGTCAAATTTTCTTTTTCTATTTTTTCTATTTTAAACATAAAAAACGATTTAAGTGAAATATTATTACTATCTGTAAGTACTTTGAAAGTTTCTGTTCTTAAATAATTTTTGTATGTGAGATAAAACATAATTAGTGTTACTATCTAGTTTACTGAATCCGTCACATGTCTGTGTTTCGGTCTGAAGGGCACTGAGACTGTAATTACTGGGCATGTGTGACTTAAAACGGGCAGTGCGGTGCCACACAGAAATGTTCTGGGTGGCTTAACATCAGGTGAACGTTCTGCTCGTCCCATCATTTACTATAATAAAAATACTACCGAAAAATAAGCCGAAGTAAAAAGTGGTGGCAAAATTACTTACATTAGGAACCTGAGTTCTATCAGCGGTGTCGCACCACTAAAATCGTAAATTGTAATTAAAGTACTGATTTACAATAAAGGAAAACAACGTGAAGAGTCCTGCATGTCTGAGAAATAATACTTCGACTGTATGTGAATTCCACTAACCCGCACTGAAGCAGAAAATATTTCCCGATTTCGAAAAGTCTCTGGTCTGTTTTAGGAGAGATTCACTTATAATCTGTCACTTTACTTTTAATTGGAATTTATGAATAAAATGTTTGAACGCGGTGGAGCCATCTGCAGTATTTAGACTGGCTGTCATCATCGTAAATGACATTTTGGGGATATTGCCATAGTTGCCAGGCATGGCAGGCGGGTTGGCAACTGCAGTTTATTTATTCAGATGTTCCAGGAAGATGCTGCTGCCCTTCTTCTGGTTTTAATTTTCCGTCTGTCGACTTTTACGACACTTTTAGTCACATAAAAGTCCCCAAGTTTATATTTCTAACTAGTATAGTTAAGTCACAATTAACCCTTTTTGTTGTTCAAATTTGTTAATCAAAACACGGGTACAATCTAAAGATTCTACTAAACTAAACTATTACTACTACTACTAAACATTTCATAGTCAAGGTTGATTATGTACATGTAAATTCCTCATTAAATTATTCGAATCGTACCTATCGTTTAGAAGTTACGACGGGTAAAAAAATGCTCAAAGTAAGGAAAATGCCGCGGTGTTAGCTTACAGCCCTACGCCCGCCGGCGCGTCGCGCGAATGGACTAAGATCTAATATTTCCCATATTATTTCTATATTTCTTTAAACTAGAAACAATTGAATAGTGGTTTGTTTTGTGTTTGTTGTTATATATATTTTTTAATTTAAAACTTTGAAACGCTCTATAAAAAATACAACGGCCGCGGTGTCTCTCGAACGCCGCGCCTGCTGCCCGGCCTCATGCGACTTGGGCATTTGTAGTTTTATTTTGCTACAACGACATCAAATATTGTTTCCAAGGATGTTCTGAGCCACTAAACTTTCAAAGTTTTTTATAGTGATGTGAACCAGAGACTGACTGAAGAAGATGATCACATCGTAACGTTTAGGGGAGGCAACGCACGTTCAACCTTTTTGGTTTTTCATCAAGGTTTAATGTCTTTTTCCATACTAATAAACATCATATGAACTGTGTGCTCGTTCGTCACGTTACAAACTGATGTTTTTTGTTTGTTTTTTAATTTATTGATTATAGTTATCACTGTTTTTTTTTGTTTTAGACGTTTGTTCACTGAAGCAGTTCCAGTGTGCAAATGGTAAATGCATACCATTATCGTGGGTGTGTGAAGGTGACAACGACTGCGGCGACAACTCTGACGAAAATATCGAGGAATGTAAAAAAGGTAACCTTTATTTAGTTACCTTATAAAACAAGCTTTTTAACTCGTTAAAAAGAAACGAAACCTGAAAACTAACTCGCCTTATGTTCCATTTTTAAATTAAAGTTCTCAATAAAAATGTAACATAACTGGCCAGTCTTTTATATTATTATTAATATAAAAGACTGGCCAGTTATGTTGTAATTATTATTAAATTTCATTCATACATTTGTTATGAAATTTAATGTTTTTTTTATTTTGTGTTCCGCTAATTGTGCCGGTGTTTGTAGAATGCTAGAAGTTAAGTCTTTTAAATAATTTATCTATTTTAGGAAGACACTTAATTATTTGTTTCATATTAATGTGTAATGCGTATACAAAAGTATTTTAAATAGTAGGTTAGGGCGGGGCGAAAAGATCCAATTTGGTAATATTGCCTCCTAACTATATTTATACCAATGTGTAGCGTAATCCCTTATTTAAATAGAATTACGAATTACTATTGACAATTAATGCTCTATCTATTCGCCAAACATTGAAGATTTAGAAAGTAAAATCGAGTGGTCCTTTTAGCCCCGTTCTAGGGGCAAATAGGCCAATGATGGGGTCAAAAGGACCAGTATGAATAAACTAATGAATTTATTTAATTACAGCAAATAAATAAAGCGAGATGCAAGTTTAATCAACAGTTCTTTATATTTATTACAAACGATCAACTGTTCTTCATATCTATTAAGAAAAAATAACAGATATAGACTATTAATCGCATTTGTTAAGAATCTTAAAACAATGCCACAGCATTTCAGTCTTAATAATAATTATTTAGTTTGATTTAAGGTCTAAGACCCTACACTATCCACATGAAATTGACTTAGATGCAACATATTTTTAGTTTTACAACATAGACTTTAAAAAATTCAAGAAAATATAGTAATTTACTCTTCTACAGAATCACAATTATTACAGATATATGTGAAAGACAACGAAGACCAGTTAACTCACTTTTCATGGGCCCAACTTTTACAAATAAAGCATTGCACCCAGCCTTCCCAGGGGACGCTGTCTAAATATGACTCACGGCAAATCAAACAAAAGCATTCCTCTTCACAACTAGAACATGTCTTACTTTATCTGAAATAGAAGAAGTTTTTTCTATACTTTTTCTCTTTTTGGGTAATAGCTTTTTCTGTGAAACCACATTATGTTGTTTCTAGTTTTGTAGTTGTAACGACAATGTTGACAAAGTCCGAGTTATTTATGTTTAATCCTGGTTGAATGGGAAAACTGGTTTTTAGGAACCCATTTGATTTTTTGTTGTGAGTTTGCGCCAGTGGTAAAGCCGTTCCAACTATTCTTGGGATATCATAAATTGTCATGGTTTTGCCAGGATTATTACGCATCCATGCATTTTGTGCTGACGATAAATGTTTTTTAAATGGCACAAACACTGACACATCTAGGGCCTCTATCTTGTAAGAACAATGACGGGGATATGAAAGCATTACTACTTTACTATTCTTCGCTTATTCCAATACCGGCAACGAGAAATAGGAACTATGATTGTCCAACATAAGCTAAACAGCCCATTCTTTAGTTGGTTTAACATGGTAGATGAAATATTCCATAAAACGCAAGAATTGTTTGTAAAGGGTCGGAAGGTCCATACGTGGACCTTTTAACCGCAGCGAGTCACGAATTGGGTTTAAGGTTATGCACAAACATCTAAAAACAATTGCTCTACGTAAAACATTCTTCTATAAGCTATATAAATAGAAAAAAAAACTAGCTTTGTAATGTTACAAACGTAACTCACAGACTAAAAATAAAATATTTGAAAATTTTACTTACGTGACTTTTTTTACTCTTAATAAATGAAAAAGGGCATTCCAGAGATCGCTAGGCGCCATTTAGTACGTTTCAGTTCCCTAACCCAGGGAAGAAGTTAGGGAACTAAACCAGGCTGGAACAACAGTACTCTAAATCTTTGTCGGAGCTTTATTTTCCGAAATAGCATTAGTGGACCCTTTTACCCGCGGACCTTTTAGCCCCGCCCTACCCTAAGTAGTAATAGTTATGTTTAATACATTCATACCCATAAAAAGTGATTCACATTCAAGTAAATATTTAAAAACAAAAAATTCTACATAAAAAAGCATACGACAAATACAAAAAAAAAATAATAATCCATGTACATACACAAAATAAATAGAAATCCGTAAAAATATTGTTAGCAGACAGTGCTAAGCCTGTTATTAAAGTAGGAAGGAAGTAATTAATTTCATTTCATCTAAAAAACCCGTACTTTATTGCGGCGCGGTATTAAGTATTGAGACTGAATACTGCCCAAATACTTTCAAGTATTTTAAAACCTGCACTCGTTCTTGGAAGCCCTTGTATTGCATTTTGCAAGTATATCTCATCCCTGGTCACAGCTCCCTTAACTATGTTATTAAGTTAATTAGTAGTAAGTAGGTAAGCAGGAACACAATATACGTCGACATTTGTTCAGAAAATTCTCGTATACTCGTATTTTCCCCCCATACCTGCCAGTGTAAGGAAATTAAATTCAAAACTAATGTCCATTAAAACTGACAAATAACTGTTCGTCTGTGAACGTTTAAGTATCTATCGTATCTCTTTGAGGGACCGCGAACAAAGGCGTCTCGTATTGGTCCACCCATTAATATTTATTGGAGAAAGAGGAAATAGCTTTCGCTACTCGACAGGCGTCCTCCTAATTTAACATAAATTTTACTTCCGAGCTTGATGAATTCAGTTTGTTGTAATGCCAAATAGACATATATAATTTATTTAAACTCTATTGAACCATTTACTCACTTTGATTATTTCGGGTCATTGTCTCTTAAAAAATATTTGATAGCTTTATAATTTTTATTAAACAAAAACCAAATCTGTTAAGAGCTTAGTCCTATTTTGATGTGACGTAAGCTCTACAGTTAACACAAAGTTAGTCACGATCCCGTACTAAAACGACTAATCAACGATCCTAGTCTTGAAAACTAATAATTTATGTTTTACACAAACACTCGTATTAAGTTTAGGCTTCAACTAAACTTCGTGACTTGGTTCTATTTTAATTATTTCGTTTTTATTCTGTTTTGTTATTATAGAAAACAACCCATACCTATAAATTACTTACAATGTAACTACTGTTCAATACATGGACCTTAAACATAGCTATTATCTTCTTGATGTATAGATTTAATTATTATGATATTTTTTTCTGATTTGTTACGTTTATGGGAATCGAGAAAATAAATAAATACGGTTTAATAAATAAGTTGCTTCACGAATAATTATAAACGGTCAGCACTAGTTACAATACATAATTAAGAAAAATACAATATCTAAATATTGATTAAATATTTATGTGAAATAAGTTATATTAAGACAATTTGTAACTGTTAACATTTGAGTCCCTGCAACGATCTAAACAATTTTATATAGAAGCTGATTGTATGTTCGGTCTTGATTGGTATTTGGCTTCTTTATTGATGTGAGATGACTGGACCCGACACGGTGGCGCCCGTCTGTGTCATATGGCGCATGCGTTGAATGCATTGTCGTAAAGGATTATGACATATGACTCCGTAATAAAACGCTTCGTTGCGAATAGCGATTAAAAACTTGATCTGATGTAAATTATGTGTTGTTCGTAATTATGTGCAAATGTGTAAGATTACAAATCCTCGAGTGTCGACGACATAGTCAGAATCGCTGAAGGCTAATCCAAATCGGTTTTACTGGTGGTAGGATTCAAATGCAGGAATACATCTAGGTAGGTACCAGTGCAGTTTCAGTTATTCTGCCGTCAAGCAATAGTCCGCCACTGTGTTGTCGTACGAAGGGAACTGATAGCTAGTGTAATTACTGGGCATGACTTAAAAGCAAGCGCAGTAGTGCTGTCAAATGGAATTTTCTGGGTGATACAGTTTCTGGGTGAGGCACTAGTTGTGGGCAGACTTAACATCGGGTGAAAGATTTGCTCGTCACTTTCGTAAAAAAAAAACATTTTAATGTCATTTCAAGACAATTGTTCGTATTAATTCCAGCCGCTGAATTTCACCATCGCACCGTAAGGCATAACCTCAAACTCCATCGTCACCACCTTGATGGATGGCATTCCACCACAGTGCGTTTTTCGCGGAATTTTCTGCCACGCACTTGCACTTTATGGAATGTGCTGCCGTCAGCGGATTTTCGGGACCGTTACGACTTAGGGACCTTCAAGAAAATAGCCTATTCCTTTCTTAAAGGCCGGCATTCGTCTGCTATTCCTCTGGTATTGTAGGTGTTCATGGGCGGCGGTGATCACTTACCATCACGTGAGCCACCAGCTCGTTTGCCCCCATATTCTATAAAAAAAAACGAAAAAAACTTAAGATTGACTATAGCTGTTACATTACTAGAACTGCTTCATCCAAATTATTTCCAAAAATGGGTTTTATACATGGGTTTTGCACATCGGATTGTTCATGTAATCCATTTCAAGGATTCTCTAAGTAATATCTAAACTTGCCTAACAACCGGCTAACAAAGTGGTTATACTGCTTAAATTATAAAAGTACTTAGGGCCCGCTCTTTCTGTAAATTAGCCTCCTCGCAATGGCTTTACAAGCGCTGTTTTCTGATTTATTTTGTTTGAAAAAGTCATAACTTTCGTTTTCCTTTGTTTCTTTTATCTGGCGGATTTTGTAATTTTATTTTATCATATCAAGGCAAAACAAAGACGTAGAAACAATTACATTTCCAATTTTAGTCCTACGAGTATATTATTCAATGCGAAGTAATTTACAAAAGAAGTACTTCTAATATTGTAAAGTTTACACAGAAAACAACATCCTACAAAATCATAACCTACTAGATAAAGTCTTGCTCTTATTGGTGCTTATTTAAGAAGAGAAAGATCATTTAAATTAATATTAGTGAAATTGCATATCTTTGTGAATCTTTTAGAAACAGATATAAATTCCCGGGGGATCGTGATTTAGGCGGCGTAATGAAACTTTTCCCTTTCTGATGGAGGCTGTTTCGTTTATCTTGATTACGTATAACGCCAGTCCAACTGTCTAATATCTGAGGCCGTTGGGGCCCCGAAATGGATTGGGAATACATAAAACGTAACGAAAATTTGATGATTATATTACGTTATAAATTAGAATATTTTCATTACTTTTTAGTGCGTGTGATTTTCACCGAGTGACTAAACTCCTTTCTTATTAATAAAGCAAAAACTTTCTATATTTAAAATTGGTGGTTAATAGAAATGAGGCAACATCGGTTAATTTAAATCAACAGTAGCGTTAACTAAGTAAAATAATTGTTGATGACTTGTCTGGAGTAACATTGTTTCATTACTCTTTGAATTATATATTATGTTTAATAACAAGACGTGCTCGATATTTTCTTTAGGTGTGTAGTATATTGTCGGTAGATTGATATTTTGTATGAATATTGTACCTTCTATATTTTACAATAACAACGTCAGTGTTGTACCAGCAAGCGTTTTTTACTACAAGGTGGACGTTACAATTCATTTAAACAATGATCTTAAATTATTTTAGGGTCCTACTAAGAAACAAAGACAATGTTTCAAAATGTTTTGATTCTTCAGTTAAACATATTAAAAAGTTTAGTTTTTTTTTTAATTTAGAAATCGTTTAGAATCCGCCCCAGGGTCAGTTATTCTGCCGTGAAGCAGTAGTGTGCAAATATTACTGAGTTCGATTTGAAGGCCACTGAGAGCTAGCGTAATCACTGGACATTTGAGACTTAAGAACTGATGAACACTCTTAGGGTGACGAACGCATTGTGGTTTTAAACAGAAATATTCTGGGTGACACAGCTATGAGCAGACGTTGTACTCATCATCAGGTGAAAGTATTGTTCGTTTCGTCACTTTATTCAATAACACAAAAGTTTCTTTCGCCTGTTTCTCCAAACGAAAATCCTTTTTGACGTACGAAATTTATATTATTAAGTTGAAGAATAAATAATTTTCAGTTCCTATTATTTCAAACAGTTAAGCATAAATAATGTAGCAGTTTGGACAGATAGACACAAGGTATTTTTCTCTCATTGTTAATATTAATAAAACGCAAAATATTTAATTGTTTTAAAACTGAATGTGCTGCGAGGCCGCCGTCCATAGTTTCCGTAGAAGAGTTTACAGAAATTATTATAATATAAATACTGTAAACTCTTGTTATCATTATGCCGTATCAATAGCGCTCGCAGCTTTTATATTACTAAAACTACTCTAAACTCTACATTATTCAGAATAGTAAAGTTATACTCATCGTTAAACCTACAGTCGTCGAAGAATAGTTTTTATTTGTGGCTACATCTTTGATCAATCAATGAAATATTTTTTTATATATATTTTTTTGGATAAAGTGACGAGAAATGTTCTACATTTCTCGTCACTTCACCTGATGGTAAGTGCAACGTCTCGTCGTTCGTCGTTTCAGCCTATCAAAATTCCACTGCTGAATATAGGCCTCCCCCGTAGATTTCCACTAAAGTTTGTAACTTTCATTTTAGGGGAATTTTGCCATAGTTGTCACGCTTGGCAGGCGGGTTGGCAACCGCAGTTTATTATATTCGGATGTTCCAGGAAGATGCTGCTGCCCATCTTCTGGTTTTTATTTTCCCTCTGTCGACTTTTACGACACCCACGGGATGAGATAGGGTGGTAGATTCTCTAAAGTCGCTACCACACGGCCGCAACGTATGCCCATTACAAATACTGTGCCCACACTGTGTCCGTCATCTTGAGACATCAGTTCTTAAGTCTCATATGCCCAGTGAATACTATAACTCAGTGCCCATTCAGACCGAAGCACACTAATGTTTGCACATTACTGCTTCGTGGCAGAAAAACTTGCCATGGGGTGGTACCTTCCTAAACGGATTCCTGAAAGGAATCCTACCACCACTAAAATACTTTGGGTACTCTAATTATCTGTACTGTATACGAGGTTACCAGTGATTTCCTATCAAATCATTGATATAATCCATAAACGAAAGGTGCGGTCAACCTATCAACTATTCACAATCAGTCAACATAATAGTTGTGAAAAGAATTCCGATGAAAACATCTAATTATTTACTAATATTGATCCGCCATAAACTAATATTTTTATTTCATCATTCAATAGCCTAAGTGTGGACGTGATTATATGTTTATATAGCCCTCCGTTGACTTATGTACCTGTACATAGAAAAAAGATTTCCGTAGGCGAACTGGCAATCGGGTCACGTAGGCGGCCTCTGACGGAAAACTGTGTATATCTAGGTGAGTTCATGAATAATGGCAGAGTGTAATATCAGACTGTCTACTCCTGTCGACGAACGTCGTAAATTTCCCACAGGTTTTCTAATCTTAAACATTTTTTTCCTTACTCACACCGGCTGCCAGGAATCTTCCAATTATTCTTGTGAACCCACGACTAAAGCTCATTAATTTCATTTATGTTTTAAAGCTCAGAGCGAATTGCTTTTTTGAAGTATTACGTGTTGTTTGTTATAAAATGTAATTCTACCAACGTTGTTTAATTTTTCAGGTAAAATTACCTATTCAGTTTAGGCTTTTGAAAACACAATATTTAATGTTCAATGATTAAAGTGAAGGAAAGTAAGTTAATTTGCTAAGATCCGCATGCAAAATACAAACATTGCCTAGTTTTTTTAAAAGAGCACCGCCCGCCCTCCCTCAGTAGCGTGCACAAGCAAACTAGCACCGCCACCAGGAAACGCCACCAGATACCCTCCACCAACCACTACAATACTACCATTAGGTAATATACAGCACTGAAGTAGAGAACACGACACGTGTTTTATTTTTAATCATTAGTGAATTGTGAAGTGCATGGTAGTACACTTCAATGTACTTTGCCTAACCTTTCATCGAATTTTATGACCTATTAAATGTCGCTTGCGACAACGTCAGCTTTACCAACCACAACCCTGACAACCCTTTTATTAACAACACTTCAGTTGGTGAAGAATTTTGCTCTTATAGATTGGGTAGTAGACTTTTTTTTTCAAATATTAATTTGATTGACCATATTGACTAATTAAGCAGGCACGTAATGTTACTAACATTTGATCTATATATTTATAATTTTGAATTCTTATCTTACGAGGATATTTCAATAAGACAAATTATTATTAGTGGACTTTTTTGCTTGGTAGATATAATCATTCCAACCTTTGATATGTAAAATACGATTTATAACATAATATTGTATTCGCCATACGTTCTATGTTATCTGCTACGTCACGAGGAATTTAACAAATCGAAGGAGGTTAGCGACGATATAAATCAGTTAACCGTGAAGGCTCTAAGAAGAACGTGTATATCCAAACACATTAAATAAATTACCCTATTTTGTCTTCGTGGTACCCGAGTCACAATTAAAATAATAAATAAAAAAGAATAGAATCCAGTGCTTCAAAATAAAAAAAAAATATTTTTCAAATTAATTAAGTTAAAAGTATGTAACATAATTTTTCAACGCCATTCAAGTACTAACGCAGTTTGTAGGCTTTTATAGAGTAGGGTTAGGGTTAGGGGTTAAGGTTTTTATAGATTTTCTGTTTCATCATAATTGTAATTTAATAAAAAAATACTGTATAGTTGTTTCCAAAATATATTACTTATCTTTCTATTTTGTTAATGTCTCCGAATAAATACATATAGCATAATTTCGATACCTCCGGCCCGGCGGACGTTGACCTGCCCTTCTGGTATGTGACGCGATGAATTTGATTTCTGAATTAAATTTAAGTATTCAGCCACGCGATCACAGCGCCACCTACCGTGTCGGGTTTTGTATTTTTTTTGATTTTCCTCTTCAATTTTAGAATTATATTAACGATGTGCTAGCGGTTAACAATTCATTACAGTTATTTCAACGACGATATTTTGGATAACCGTCGTTAAGAGCGATAGTCTCCGAAGTTAAATTTCATGGATAACCCATGGATGACTTGCCGTCGACCATGCACAGTGATAACGGTAAAACTATCACAACGAAAGTGAAAAGAAACGATTTTGTCATTAAAAACACTTGGGTTGTTCATTATTCGCCTCTAATTTCCAAAACATTAAAGGCCCATTGAAACGTGGAGTATAGTAATTTTCAACTGCAGTGGATTGATTCTCAATATTGCGAAGTCTAATTGCATTACAGCTTCTATGTGAAAGATTAGATCTTTTGGCTCGCGGCATTGTAAATAACTCTGGAAAATTGGTCACACAATTCAAAATGACATAATGAAGCAATTATCAATTACAAATTTATATATAACCTCACAGAATGAACATCTTCGATGGTTATTTACCGTTGGAATCACAAATGCAATAACGGTCGAAAAGTGAATTAAAATTGGTGAATGGTCGAAAAAAGTTAATAAATAAAACTAATTTATTAAAAATAACAAACTATTATTTTTAATAAAAACTATAAACTAAACTATTAATTAATTAATAAATAATGACTTCATATTTATTTTATTCTCGTTTTTCAATGTCTTAATAGTTATTCTGCAATTCGGGGCGGATCCAACAAATCCAACATCATAAAAATCGGTCAAGCCGTTCCTGCGTAAATGGTGTTTTATAATTCAGTATGAGAATTATTTATATATATATATATATAGAAAAAAAATATGTAGTCTGATTTAATGATTGACGTATTATCTTTTATTTAGATATGTATTGAACGTGATGGAAGCGGATTTAATTATTTAAGAAGGAAAAGCAATGAATATAATTATTCAAAGAGTACCACTCCAATAACTGGAATTGCCAAAGTCGTATAAAAGAGAAAACCAATCTCTAATATTTTGAAGATGAAGGGTTGTCGTAATTGCTGCCATAAACTGTGGTGTCCTCTGAACTTCGAGCGTCCGATATTAAATTTTAGCGCTATCCAAAGTTTTCGGTCTCAAATACGAATAGATGTCCTTGTACCAGTTTATTTTTAAATTTAATTCTACTAAGTGCTTCCAGCGATAAAAACGATTTACTTCGGTGCCTTCGGATTGTGTTGTTATTGAACTAGTAATACAGGTACTTGAAAGAGCTTAGGCATCGTGTTCGCGAATTAAAAATATGTTATACATTTATTTTAATCCAGCTGTGCCGCGACTTGTACTTGTGATATTTTAAATTTATCTAATTTTAGAAGTATTTGGGATATTATTGTTTAACAAAGACTTTGTTGATCACAGATGTACTCGTAATAGATTCAGACGTTTTTAAATTAAAATATTAAGCGTTTCTTTACAGAGTCCGTCTAGGTTGATACCGCCACAGTACTAGATATTTAGCTGTGCAGCAGTGGTGTGCGAAAATTACTGTGCTTTAAAAGGCGCTTTAAAAGGCACTGTAGTTAGTGAAATTATTAATCATATGGGAGTTGTGACGTCTCATGGTTACGAGTGCAGTGTAGAACTATGAAAAACAATAGTGTTTAAGGTGCGAGGCGTCTAGCTAAGTAAGATAGCAAACTCGCTCTCTCTCTAAGCACTCTCTCGCTAAGATATTTGTAACAGCAGTGGACAGTTGAAGACTAATTGAATTGTGGTGATAATTATTATGATTCTAATATCGTAATCCATACTAATATTATAAATGCGAAAGTTACTCTCTGTGTCCCTCTCTATCCTTTTCACGGTCCAACCGCTTAACCGATCTAGATGAAATTTGGTACAGAGATAGCATGCTTCTTGGAGACGGACATAGGATACTTTTTATCCCGGAAAATTAAATAGTTCCCACGGAATATTTAAAAACCTTTATCCATTCGAACTATATTGCGGGAATCAGCTAAAATTAATAATTAAAATAATCTTCAGCTACATTTGTCCTGTCCGCAGTGTAAATATTGCTCTTAATCAATGTTCAATACAATACACAGTGTGAGCGTAATTTACCGTGAAAAACTTATACCAAAGTGGAATTCCAAACTTTATATGCAATTATAGCTGTCTTAGTTTTAAATCCAATATAAAACAGAAGTGTTGAAGATAACATTTAGTTTCTAATTACTCGGGAGTCATTTTAAAGTCAAATAAGCGAAACGATCTCTTTCGAGCCGGTTTCAAAGCGAGGTTTAAGCATAAAAAGCACCTGGCTATGTCAGTGCGATTTCAATTTAGATTTCTAAATTGAAAAAAAAAACTTTATTTCAGTTTTCATCTCAATAAATACGGTTATACGTTTATGTTGGTGATTAAATTTTATGTCGTTAATTAATATGATTTAATAAATTCTTTTCATAAAAATGTTACTTTTCATTGGTTAACTATATACATACCACACCAATAGACATATAGACTATGGCTGTGGATGTACGTAGATAAAGAATATTTTTATGACTATTACTGGTTGTCCATGACTCCGACAAATAATGTAAATAATCTTACTTCTAATAATTGTTTGAACACGCATCTTGCTATCTGTGCAATTTCAAATTATACCTATGTATTGAGTGAGGAACGTACGATTGTTGATTGTCTTACTGTTTTCTTAGCTTCCTTTTAGCATTTTTAGTTTTTTTCTGTTTTAGGTTTTTTTTTTAAATAACTTAAATGATGGCGGCTCGGTAAATGAATACTGCCACTCCATCTCATCCAGTGGATCTCGTAAAAGGCGAGTAAGGTAATTAAACTGCACTGTGTACCCAACGGCGCATGGTGGTGATGGGCTCACCACCTATCACACCGAGTGCATTTTATTATTTTGGTGAAACGTGGATTATGGCAATCATCTGTTTTTGCAGTGAGTGCCCAGTCTCTGACTACACGTTATGGGATAAAGTCGTGACCATATGTATGTATGTATGTATATATGAATTTTATATCAGAATCGACTGATTCGATCTAGTCCCGAAAATTTTCCTGGTGGTAGGATTCAATCTAGATAGGTACTACCACAAGGACAGTTATTCGGTCGATAAGAACTGATGTATCAGGGTAACAGGCGCAGAGTGTTACCACGCAGGAATGTTTGCACGAAATTTGTTATGGGCAGACGTTGCGCTAAGGGCGGATTTCACCGCTGAAAATAAACGCGATTAGTTCACGCTGAACGAAGTTTAAGCGTTACTGCTACTGTTTGCATTTCACCAACATCAACTGAACGCGATTAAAGCTAAACGCGGTTCTGAACGCGCAATTTTCGACGTTCAGCTCTTTAAACGTGTTTAGAGAGCTGTCATTGTCAATTTCACAACTATGTAAACACAATAAATATTTTTAATACGTTTTGTTTTTTGTTTGCATACCTATGTGTCTTATGCATAAAACAGGCTGTTTAATGTCCCAAAATAATAAATACATCGACTTTTTGTTTTAGATTGTGACTATATTTCACGTAAACTTCGTTTTTCTGAACGCGATCAAAATGGACCCGGTGAAATCGGTTAGATGAAAACCGAGTTCAAATGATACATTTGAACTAAGTTCAGTAAAACGTGGTTTTATTAAACTTGGTTTCTAAAGCGATCGGTGAAAACGGGTCTTACCGTCAGGTGAACGTTTGGCTCGTCTCGTCACCTTATCCTATTAAAACGTAAACGTACCTGGGACCCGTAGCGCAGAAGCCAAGCGCCCAGCCATGTGCCAACCGAGCCGACTATATTAAATTTAGAACCTTCACCTTTTTTGGATTCGTTTGAAATAATGGCCACGGCTACGTTACTTAATTAAAGTCAGAACTCGATAAATTAAAATAAATTTTAAAATATTTCATCACTACCTTAAATTTGAAATTTGTGGTAGTTACATAACAATAAATACAGAGCATCCTCTTATCATTATTGATTAAATTTCTTGAGACGTTCCATTATCTTTCCGCTACCTGAGTTCACTATTCGGGTCGCTTTTCGGTTGTGATTGTAAATCCTGTGGGAGCTAACGGATACCAAAAAGGTACAAATCAATATACTGATAACTTATCACTATATTTACCGATGTTTTGCTTTTGGCCGTTTGCGTAAAAAGGAAAGCATTCTGCCGTTTACTGATGCGAAAAAAAAAAACAGGGATCATATACAGAAGTGAATTTGCTTGGCCAGTGTTCTGGAAAAGTTTACGATAACCGTTCTCGCAGTGGAATTAACTTCACTACGACCGAAACACAAATTCAACACTAAACAAAAAATTCAACGCTTTTTATTTGCTCTAATTCTCTAATGGACGTTTGCAAAAATTTCCCCATACCAAAACGAACCATACTTTGACTCTGCATCGTGCGTATTACTTATTTACTATTTTCCATTCAAAATATGACTGCTGAACTGCCCCTATTTTGCACGGACGTTATTGTTATTTTAAAGTTCTTATTAAATGTTATAGTTATGTTATGTTTTCTAATCTATTGTTTATATTGTAAACTAACTCTTATCATCAGATAAGAGTACTCGAAGACTCAATCAATACTGTATTTTTATAATGTAATTTGTGTGCTTCTCATTAAATGAATACTTTTGACAAATAAAGTTTCTTTAAAGTTATGTTAGTCTGTATAGAGAAAAACAGCACTAGAATATTTACCCATTGAGGAGTAAATGTTAGTAAAATCCGTTCTTACCGGGTGTTTATGCCGGTAAAGGAATACGTATGCAAATTTTAAGTCAATAGGTCTCATAGTTTCGGAGATATCGTGATGAGTCATCAGTCAGTTAATCGCTTTTTATATTCAACTACGAGTAGCTGGCCCGGGCGGACGTTGTGTGTTTGATTTCTGAATTACATTTAAGTATGAAACTTTACAGCCACACGATCACAGCTTCGCCTACCGAGTCGGATTAAGTAAATTTCTTTTTTGGAACACTTGCCGTCGACCATACAAAGTGGTAACAGTAGAACTATCACAACGAAAGTGAAAGAAAACGATTTTGTGGTCGACAATACTTGGATTGTTCCGTATTCGTCACTTCTATCCAAAACATTCAAGTCGCATTGCAACGTGAAGTATTGTGATTTTTTTTCTGCAGTGTTTTGATTCTCAACATTGCGTAGTCTAATAGTAGCATTACGGCTTCGATGTGAAAGGTTAGATATCCCGGCTTGCGGCATTGTTAATAACACTGGAAAATTGGTCACACAATTCAATTTTGATATTATTAATGAAGCAATTATCAATCACAAATTTTCAGGTCAATGTATGAGAAAATGAATTTACTTCATACTTTTATTTATTCGTGATATTTTCAATGTTTTAATAATCGGCTATTCGGGGCGGAGACAAATCAACAAATCCATCATCATTTACATCGGTCAAGCCGTTCTTGAGCTATAAATGGTGTAACTAACACGACTTTGTTTTGTATATATAGATATGTAAATAACTGCAAGTGGTGTCTGCGAAAAAAAAATCTGACTCGATCCAATATCATGTTGTAAGTATCGACTAAAGAAAAATCTCACGAGATTCATAAGATTTTAGAATTACCTTGTCGAAAATGCCAGACCGACAAAGCAGCCCGTTGACGGGCAGTCGCGTTTAAGGTGATTGGCGCCTGATACTGCAATCGCCAATTCCCCGACCAAACGTGGTGATTACGGCTAGTTGTACAGTAATGAGGAATGATTCGAAATATTGAAGTTCTTTCCTTGTTAATTAAAAAAAGTATGTGTGTATGAAGTAGATACAATATCAGTTTAATGCTGTTCTTCTAAGATGATTTTTGCTTACAAAATTCTTTATAGGGGTTAAAGTTCAAGCATAATTATTACGAAGAAAGAATTATTAATGCAAAGAAGTTGTTATTGAAGTAACTACTTCTCTAAATAGTTTTCTAATGTTTACGTAGTTATTTTATTCAGTTAATATTTATATTAATTAACACTGCAAACATTATTATAAAAGTAATTAAACAGTAACGTCCCTGAGTTTTCTATTATTTCGGCGAAAGAAAAGCAACTAAAGATGCAGAATTCTCCTGAATTAAGTGTACGGAGCGAAAACCTAATGTAAACAGTCTATATTAAGGCACTAAGATTATATTTTTAACAGCGTAAGAAGACACGAAAATGATAACACACGAACTTGTTAATCCAAGCATTGAGATGTTTATTTTTTTACTAAACTGTAGTATTTCTGTTCACTTACTAAATTATTCTTTTTTGCCTCACCTCGATGTGGTTTTAACGAACTGTGTCAGGAACAGCCGCGATGCTGGAATCAACTAAGAATTTCTTACGGTCGATATTCACACGAGATAGGCATACGAGACTTAAGAACTTATGTCTCAGGGCGACGGGCGCAGTACGGTGTCACACAAAACTATTGTGGGTTATACAGCATTTGTTATTGGCAGACGTACTTACTATCGGGTGTACATTTTGCTCGTCTCATTACTTTCTTCGATAAAGAAAATTCTTTTAGAAATCCTCCGCTGAACTTAGGCCTCACCAAATATTGGTCCTTTCTTTATCAAGTTAGAGGTCGTTTCCAACTCGAACACTTCTTCCCCTATGGTTATCATCAACTTCGTGGCCGATGTAATACCAATCTAGTTTATTGATCCTTGGGGCTTTCCCTACAACCCTGCTTAATCTACATACATCTCTATTTGTGATTCTATTCATTCATTCTTTTTGTGATTCTATTTTTCATTTCATTCCATTTGGAAAGTTACCAGTTAAAGACCCCGTCTCACTTTCGTAGATGATCACTAATAACATGCACATGTGAGCCATAGTTTCTAAAACGCTACCCAACTCAGTTAGATAACCTTTTAGTTGAAGTTGGGCTTACCTATTCGGACAATTGTCCTATGTATAGAGTTCCCCACTTCACTGCTTTATGCAATTGTGCTTTTACTTGGCGGCGCATACATTTTTTTATAAACATGTTTGTTTCAACATTGTATCAACTATTAGTGGTAATAACTACAACACTCACTAGTATTACAGTTCTTCTACGTTAAGGCAAACATCAATCTAGGTTTAATTAGAATGAACTTTTCCTTAAAAACATATCCTTCAATATATTCATATTCTATGCGCCAAAGTAATTAAAAATTGATACATATCAATTCTTAGCTGCGTCTTGTGTCTCGAAAAAATCTGCGCTAAAAACCGCTTGGCTACGATTAAATTTTCGGAAACATCATCCGCCGGGATTGTCTCCGAACGTTGACCGTATAAATTAAGTAACTCCTTGCTAGACGAGATAAAGTTTTATTAATGTCTATTTTTATGAAATCTGTTTTTAATATATACAATTAATAGTTGGTTATTAAGTGAGATTAACTCTCTTTTTCTCGGTCCAAAACCAAAACCGGGCAATGTAACCGATTAGCTACTTTTAAAGAATAAGTATCTTTTTATATTGTTTACGAGGCGGAATAATTGCGTAGGCGATTATCCTTTTAATAAATAGAAAATAAATAATTGTGTTTCCGATGATATCCCGGACGTCAGTCTGAGTGAGATTAGTATGGCTTTCAAACAGCTTAAGAATGGCAAAGCGCCGGGTGAGGATGAAATCACAGCGGAGCTTCTGAAGCTCTTTACTTCTGTCAGCTGGAGCGGCGCTCCGCCGGAAGCGTAGAATAGAAGTGCGTGGTTGTCCTGTTTTTCTCTTGAAGAACAATAGACCGATATTGCTTTTGAGCCGCGTCTACGTGCTGTTTTCGCTCGCAAGCAGACTTGACGACTTCCAGCCTTCCAAACAAGCCGGATTTCGAAAAGGCTTTAGTACCACAGACCACGTACATAATCTTCGCCAGATTGTAAAAAAGACCGAAAAGTACAATCTCCCACTATTTCTGGCGTATGTGGACTATGAGAAAACCTTCAATTCCGTCGAAATTTGGGCGGTTCTACGTTCACTTCAGCGGTGCCGAATTGACTGTCGGTATATCGATGTGTTACTGTACTTGTATACCAATGCTACGATGGCTTTCCCAGTACAGAACCAGTTTACGAAACCGATCCAATTGCAGAAAAGTGTAAGACAGGGCGATGTAATATCCCCGAAACTCTTCACCGCTGCATTGGAAGATGTCTTCAAGCTAATGGACTGGAAAGGATATGGTATCAACATCAATAGCGAATACATCAGTCACCTTCGATTTGCCGGCGACATAGTCATAATGGCAGAATCGCTAGACGACCTTAGCGCTATGCTCAATGACCTCAATAGTGTCTCCCAATGGGTAGGTCTTAACCTAGAGACACTATTGTATTCTAAAGAGATGAACATGGACAACACGAAGATCATGTCTAACGTCCATGTCACACCTATACCGGTTGTTGTTGGGAACACTACGATCGAAGTTGTCGATGAATATGTAGGACTACCTACCTAGGACAGGTATCTACCTAGGTAGGTCCACCTTCGAACAAGAGTTCAATAGACAGATCCAACTCGGATGGGCAGCGTTCGGGAAACTGCGCCAAATCTTCTCGTCGAGTATACCTAAATGCAATAAAATAAAAGTATACAACCAGTGCGTGTTGCCAATTATGATACGGAACCGAGACATGGTCCTTCACAGCAGGCCGTATGAGGAAGCTCGTCGCACAGCAAGCTATAGAAAGGGCTAATGATCGGAGTTTCTCTGCGAGATAAATTCCGTATTGATCCGTATTGATGTTATCCGCAGCAGAAATAGAGTAACATATCTCTAAGGATTAGCAAGCTGAAGTAGGCGATGGGCCGGCCATATAGATCGTATAACTGATAACCGTTGGGGAAGAAATGTTCTCGAGTGGCAACCTCGTACCGGCAAACGCAGTGTACGTGCCCCTCACTAGATGGAGCGACGACCTGCACGGTTTTGTGAGAAGTCGATGGATACAGGTGGCTCAGGATCGTGTTTTGTGTCAATCTATGGGGGAGGCCTATGTTCAACAGTGGACTGTGATAGGCTGAAATGATGATTATGATGATGATGATGATGAAACAATTGTATAATTACGAGCCGAGGCCCGGTTACATCAGAAAATAAGTCTGTTGCGTCTTGCTGAACAGTAATAATTTATACACGTACTGCAAAATATGTTAACAAATATTGCAAGTATTAACCAAATTTGTATTGCAACACGTTGGTTACGTGTTTAGGTTAAGGTTAGGTTAAAATAAAGTAGGTATGTTTGAACAGGTGACATAAATAAAGTTTTTATTCACAATAGTAAATTGCTGGTTTTTTATGTATACGAGAATAAGTGGATATATCTTTCAAGGATATAGTGAAGGACATGTTACTGCTATTATTATCTTAAGTGAATTTTTATTATTTCGGAGTACCTCCAAGATAAATTTAACCATTAGCTTACGTTTCGGTGAACAACAACTTATCATTTGCGCAGAATATATTTAAACTTTAAATATTGCCGTAGCGAATCCGGTAGTGTAGTATAGATCACCTTTTTCCTACCGAGGTGTCTTAAGAGGCGCCTAAGGTATTGTACGGACAGCCTTTATTCGTGCAGAATAATTCCATTATAAACAAGTCCAAGAAAATAACAGCTCGTGGTAACGCACTGAGGAGTATGATTTTTTAACTCCTACTAAAATGGCGGCGACGTGGTACGCCACCCGTCATGTCTCGTTTTCTTGCGGGGGGGTTGGAGCAGGTGTGGTCTCTGCCTACCCCATAAATAAGGAAAAGGCGTACCGTGTATGTATGTACGTATGTCAATATTGCCACTTAAATAGGAAAGCATGTAAAATGGTATTACATGAAAAGGGCCTATTCTGAAAATACCAGAGGATAAATGGTCGTGATATCCACCCTGGATGTCACGACCATTTATTTACGACTTAATAGATACTATTTATTGCTTCACGGCACTGTCCTGCGGTGGTACCTGCCAAATGGAATCCTGCATAGGAATCCCACCACCAAGCAGTCACACTAGTTTTAATCTAAAAAAAAAACTTTTATGTAAACGATGTCCTACACTAGGACTTCTCCTGTAAATAAGAACGGTAAAGAGATTCTGTTAATATTATAGTTAGTAGACTTTTTTCCTTGACGATGTACAGAGGAAAACTAACTATTCTGATAATTCAAGTAACTATTTATGGCGCTGATGAAAAAGTCCATCAATGGATCGGTCTCGAAAGATTTGAAGAAAAGAAGAGTACGAAAAGCCTATCCTGAAATAATTAAGCACTAAGTTCAATCATCTATAACGAATTTAAGCCTGACTACTGACTGAGTAATGATAAGTGCCCTGCGCTATTCCCAGCACCAAAACCCTATCAGAAATGAAAGGAGGACTTGTGCTCAGCAGTAGGACATTTATAGGCTGTACTTTACTTTTTTTTAGCAATCATGGTTTCTCTCACCATCGATCTGTCAGGCGTTAGCTTTATGTTAATAATAAATTATATTTTAATAAATGTAAATGTAAACTTGATATTTTGTCCCAAAACCTTTGTTCTACTATTATCTGACAGCTATCACGAAAAGTAAGCAGGGCTGACAATGTTTGCTCAGTAATAGCGGTTATTTTGTCACATTCGTGTCGCATAAACGCGACGCGGCGTACACAATAACGCGGGACCACGGCGGTAATGGCCGACGGCTCTGATTTATACTTATTTCTTTTATGTCCTACCGTAATGGCTTTCTTTATGAAATGTTTCTCTTTGGGACAGCGATCCAGTCACCGACACTAGTAGCTTTTATTTAGTGACTTACGAGGGTAACGAGCTTTTAGAATAAATTAGGCATTTCTTTGTCATAAAGACATTACTACGATGTCTATAGATTTCACAGGGATTAATGGGGTGGTACCATCTTACAATGCTTCTCCTTGTAGGTGTAGGTACCAGCGCCAGTTATTCTGCCGACAAGCATTGTTGTACAAACACTTGTTTTAGTTTGATAGGCACTGAAGCTATTGTAGTTACACTGCATACGAGACTTAATGCGATAAAGCGATGACGAGCATGGTGCAGAGCTACACAGAGCTTTCTTTATTGGATAAAGTGACGAGACGAGCAAAAAGTTCACCTATTGGTACGTGCAATGTCTGCTCATAACTAATGCTGTGTCACCCAGAATATTTCTGTATAGCACAACACTGCGCCTGACACCCTGAAACATGAGTTTTTAAGTCTCATATGGCCAGTGATTAAACTGGATACCGAAACAATGTAATGTTTGCACACTACTGTTTCTAGCAGAATAACTGGCCCCGGGGTGGTACCTACCTAGACGGATTCCTGGGGATACTGAAACTATTTGGGCGGGACTGAAATGGCTAGTCTCGTACCTAATTATCATTAAAAAAATAGTGCAGGTGACATGTGTCGCTAAAACCGTTGACAATACAAGTATCAATGAGAAGGATATGAGATAATAGAGCACCTTAATAAATTATCTTTTTTGAGGATTTTCGTCGCTTAAAAATGATCGTTTAAGCGCATATACCAGTCATGTTGTATTCTATCACCCTGACATCACAATCCAATAAATCACGTGTGAATATAGCAGATGTGCCATTGATAAGATACATGGAACAAAAGGGCTCCATAAATTGTTATTAACTTCGGCTTTCCAGTCCCTTGTTCGGGTCGAGAGCGCGGATACTTACCGATGTATAGTGCATTGCTGCTATTAAAACGGCAGGCGCTTTGACCCGTTTTCATGCGTAAATATTAGATGCTCACAGAATTGTTGTAATAAAATATGTTCGTTTCGTCCTTTTGAACTAACTATAGTAGTTCGTTTAATTATCTGTAATTTTACATCATCATCATTTTAGCCTATAACTAGTCCACTCCTGGACATAGCCCCCCCCCCCCCCCCCCAAAGATTGCCACAAAAGTTTGAAGGCATAATTTCGGGGGGATTTTGCCATAGTTGCCATGCTTTGGCATACGGGTTGGAAACCGCAGTTTATTTATTCAGATGTTCCAGGAAGATGCTGCTGCCCATCTCCTGGTTGCTATCCTGGTTTATATTATTATACTGTAGGTAACTTTACATGGTTCTAAGTAATTCGATATAAATTCTTCAAGTTCTCTTGGAAGTCCTGAAAACTTCATGTTGCTAAAAGTGTTAGAAATAATTGTGATTACTAAATCTATTTCAAATAAAGGCTTCAGTATCAGGAATGGTTCCTGATTAATTTAAGGTTTAATTTGAACTGTTCTATTTTTTATTCAATTATATTATACAGAGCCAAATCAGGGTGCTGTTTTAATTAGGGATTTTAAATACATAGTACAAAAAAGGTAGTTATTTTTTACATTTTAAATCTTTACAAATTATATTTAATCAAATCTGATAGGAAAAAAAGGTCCTGGTCTACTTGTTTCGAATGGCTGTAATTAATCTTTTTGGCCTACTCAGTATTATTTTGTAGTGAAGGAAGGCTTATTGAATTAGTAGATACTCTTATTTTATAATGTAATCCCGAATGTATATAGCGTGGGCTCCAGCTTCCGGTTGTTGGTTATTTCTTAATTTTTTTTGTAGATTTCTTAACTTTCACGATCCATTTTAATTTTTTCATGTCTTTGTTTTCTTAATATTTGTAAATAATTAAAATGTTCTTGTAATATCTTTATAAGTTATCAGCACATTTTTTGATAAATTTGGTGATATTGTGGCCTTATAAATCTGTTTTCCGTCTTAATGGTATGTTCTTGTCTCGTCCGTCATTTTCATTTTTAAGGTCGCGGTGGTGCGCGCGATTTTTTTTTATTAATAAACAATTTTAAAATCTGCAGGCCGCAGCGGTGCTCGTTGTTCCATGTTGATTATTGAATTAGTAGACGTGTTGTTCGTTCTATGTCGTACCTTTAATGAGACTCTTATTTTACAATGTGATCTCGTATATATATCGAGTGGGCTACACAACAATTTGTTTTTACGCAATATCTCAAAGAATTTACATTGAATTCTATTATATATAAACTTCCTGACATAGCTTGCCTTTCAATAAAATATTTGTTAAAATAAAATTTAAATAAGAAAAAGGCGAAGGGTTACTATACGAATATTGCCACACAGTAGCCACACGAAGAAACAGGCACGTGTATTTAACACGCAAAAAACTTGGCAAATTCGTAAATCTAAAATTAAATGTTAATAAATTTCATATAACCGATAATCTTTACGCGATATAAAGCTAAAGTTGTAGTTATTAATTTTTAAATACCTAAGCGTGTCATGAACAAAGTTCAAATAGTAGCAGATTTCTGTACGGTAATGGTTAGATATAATAATCTATTATATTTATGTGCTATTCAGGTAAAATTATCCTACTCGTATGTATTTAAAAGAACACTACTCTATCTACACTTTTTTTTCATGTTTGTGTCCGTCTATTATATTTCAGTCAAATTATTATTTTTTGTGAAAGTTACTTTCCCTAATACGGACGAATATGTACAGAGAAATGACTGAATTTAACTTGTCGCATGCCCACAGAAGTCTTATACATGCCTCGGTCTACTTTGCTCCGGTCCTACAATTCAGTGAGCTTTTGTTCTTGCTAAAGAGCCATACTAAGTAACTTACTAAGTAGGCTTTCGAAAGATGCTAGTGATTCCATAACAAATTTTATCTAAGCTTAATTTGAAATAACGAATATTCAAAAAAAAGTCCTATATAATTTAGATTTTTAGCGTACAAAGCACACACTTGTAAGCAGCTTGTAAGCAGTGATATGTAAATTTATATTTTTTTAAATAAAAAGGTGTAAATGCCACGCCTTATATTTATATGCAAACATTAACCTTGTAATGTAGCGACATTTTTCAAGAGTAAGTGATACATTACACAAGACGGAGAGGCCTCTGTTGAAGGTTATATAAATCAAAAGTAAACAACACTTGCTGGTAGGCGATACGAAATATGTATCAAATGATGATGATAATATTAAAAGTATCACTTTCTAAAGTTGATTTAAGAGCCTGTGATATTGTGTTTTAAGATACGAGTAGAAACGCGTGTCAGAGTATTTTTACACGCATAATTCATGTTGTATATACGAGTATTACGTGATTTCTACATATTGAATATAACGAAATTTACTGATGTTATCGCTTTGGTCAATACAGAATATCACATAATTTAGATATTTTTATAATTATTTCTTTATTTTTGTTTACTTTTAATTAGGTATAAGATATTTTACCTATGGCAACATAATGTCATTTATTGCTTATATAAAATATTATAAAGTTAATAGTTATATATTTCATATATTACATATATATTACAAAGTTAATAGTAATAGCTTTTTACTTAACATAATCTATATTAATGTGGTCCTTCGAGCAGGATATGAACAAGCGACCTATATGTAAGGTCTCCAATGGGCGTTTCACGCTTCAAATTACTTTATCTTCAAGATTCTTCTTCATTTCGAGTATCAATGGTTTGGTACAGAGGGGCGGAAGTGTAAAGCGTTATAATGACATAATTAAGCTACCTTCAGCTTTTAATTGTTAATTTTGGTTCGATCTACGCGAAGCGGACTTACAGTGTCTTGAAAATAAAGTAAAATTAACACGGTCGAATTTGTAAATCTAATTTTATTTAATAACTAGCTGATGCCCCCGACTTCGTCCGTGTGGATATAGATTTTTAAATATTCCGTGGGAATATTGGTTTTATTAGATAAAAAGTGCTATTTCCGTCTCCAGAATACAAGCTATCTCTGTGCCAAATTTCGTCAAGATAGGTTTACCGGTTGAACCGTGAAGAAGTAAACGAGCGGACAAGTGGGACAAAGGAGGTTACTTTCAAATTTAAAATATTAGTATGGCAGTATATGAGCTGCACTCCTTTGCTTTGTGGACAGTTTATATTTAATAAAAATACTTAATTTTTTTGGAAAGTCAAACTCGAACGACAATTTACTGTTCTAATATATAGTCTGTAGCTGTGTAGCGAACGAGTTCACTTGTAGTGCATGAACGTCAGTCGCATCGCGCGACTTCTATTCTCGATAATAATATTCAAAGGCAATTTGGCGAATTACGTCCTATCCCTGCCTAATGAAAGGAGCAGCGCGTTGCATAGGGTCATATATAGGGTATCATCAATGTAATTATGTTATTATCACATTCAGGCACTTTTCGAGTCGGTTGTTAAGTTAGTTTTGGCTGTTATGTAAAGTGGCCAAAGTCTGGAAATCCATCCAAAACTTTTGGTCCAAGAGCTATTTGACTCCATTCAATTAAAAAAATGTAATTGTAAATGAAGTGTGACCGGCAAAGCGGCACCTGGGGGCGCTTGGTTTTAAAATATACCTTCCTTTTCGATGGCTGTGAATTGTGTAATGTGATCGGAACCCGGAAAAACAAGGTTCAAGTGATTGCCCAAAGATCATTAGGCTCAGATTGTCAAATAAATTGCCGTAAACGGGAGGAGATGCGACTAACAGGCACCTGAAAGCGCCTGATTTAAAAGTAATATACATTATATACATTACGCGCGGTTGAAGTACCACCCCAGGGCCAGTTATTCTGCCGTGAAGCAAACATTACTGTGTTTTTGTTTGAAGGGCACTGTGAGCTAGCGGTAATCACTGGGCATATGAGACTTAAGAACTGATGTCTCAGGGTGACGGGCGCATTAGTGGTGTCACACTGTTCTGTGTGACACAGCATTTGTTATGGGCAGACGTTGCACTTACCATCAGGAGAACGTTTTGCTCATTCCGTCACTTTTATCAAATTAAAAAAAAACGTGACAGATATGACGATAAAACTAAAACTAAGCACGTGAGGTGTCGTGTTTCCAAAGAGCTTCTTACGTTATTAATTTTTAAAAAGGTTATCGGGAAAAACTAAATAACATGGCTAACAGCGGAAAGAAATCAGAGAATAAAGTTTAATTCTTTATATTTGAAAATTTAAACGACTGAAAACGAGGAGCGTTGCAACTTCCGTTCGTGACGTTTCACTTTTTCTAAGTTAGGTTAACGCTTCTTAACTCTTGGGATGGGGTCCCAACCGTTAAGAAGCTTCGCTTAAGTAAATAAGTTATGTTACATCGAGCATTGCAAATAAATATATTTAATTATTATTATTATTTAGATATGCATTAGATACAATAATAAATTGTTAAGAAGCGCCAGAATTTTTGGTATTGGTGAGTGATGTCATTTAATATGAGACTACGACATCTGTCTTGGTCTACGATTATTCGTTTGGTCTATAATTCGATACTTAAGTTGTTCTCACCTACCCTTTTTCGAAGGAACCTATATCATCAAAACATTCATATTATACTCTTATAATGTTTAGCTGAGGTTTAACTTCGAAAGCAAATCTTGCACAGTGCGGAGTTAACGTAAATATTTTTTATAAAAGCTGTCTCTTTTATTTTAAAGTTTTGATGTAGTTCCGGAAAAGAAAAGCGCCTTTGCATAACGAAGAAAATCACTTAAAGCCTACTTTTGCTCTTATTATTGTTATGACAGGATCCACTTTATTCAGTCGTTAAAAGCTTTTGGTTCGTAAGACTCGTTTTCTATACGCGTATGCTTACAGTCTTTATTAGCAATTATCTTCTATGATAGCAGGCTTATGTGCGGCAGACTGGGAATTTTGAGTCGACTTGCACAAGTTTCCATTGCGATTATTATTTAAATGCTCAATATCCCAATTACAAGTTTTTATTACGCTTAAAGATTTGAGTAAAATCAAGGAACAATTTAAAAGTATAGGTTTTTCGTTCGTTACTGAATCTCTTGCTTTTGGTTTCTGTATATTATACCATCGTTTTTTTTTTTATTTCATAAAAGTGACGGTACGAGCAAAACGTTCACCTGATGGTAAGTGCAACGTCTGCCCATAACAAATGCTGTGTCACCCAGAAAATTACTGTGTGACACCACACTGCGCCCGTCACCCTGAGACATCAGTTCTTAAGTCTGATATGCCCAGTGATTACGCTAGCTCACAGTGCCCTTCAAACCGAAACACAGTAACGTTTGCACACTTACTGCTTCACGGCAGAATAACTGGCCCTGGGGTGATACCTACCTAGATGGATTCCTGCATAGGAATCCTACCACCAGTAAAAGTAGTTTTCGGACATGATGTCGTAATAATTACTGTTCGCCGAAAAAAATATTTTGCGCTTGACTACGCAAATACACAAACATTTTTTTTGTGTTACTCGATAAACCCTTTAATTTCTGAAACAATACTATGAGTATTTTTTAATTGTTCCAATACTTGCTTTTTAGAACCAGCTTAAGTATTGTTACAATTTATAAATTTTTAGAGAACAGAAGAACAACGAATCCAGAAAAAGGCAACAAATTAACTTTCTTCCATGCAGATCGAGGTGTCAGCAATAATAATAGCTTATATTTTGCTACATATAAATTGAAAGAGGGTGATTTTCGTTCTTTACCTAATTTTACATGAAATTTCCTCCTAGGAGAGTATTTCCCGTTAAGAATGTTGAAGATCAGATAACATCTATTCATTGCTATACTTTCTGCTTTCAATGAAAGACGATCGACGTTATTCACTCAACTCGTTGCTATTCATCTTCGTAGAACTTCGCGTCGAGATTCCTCGAAGGTATTTCAAAAGCATGCTATTGAGATTATCCATTTCCCAGTAGAGTTTAAAGTGGGTGATTTCTTGCTATATTCAGTGAAGTTTTTTCATAGTTCATGTGAATAAATGATGTAATAATCAATTTATTTAATCCTGTCAGTAGTGATTACATTAAATATCAGTGAATGTTATTGAAAAAATATTTGATAAAAAGTAGTAACGTGTACACCTCTTATTCTTGTATTACGATCACGGTTTTCAAAATATTCTACCATTTTTTTGTCCGCATTAGATAAGATAAGAAAAAAATATTACGAATTTCTTAGTAAATGATAGATGTCATTTTGATGTCGTTTATTTCGAGTATAATATAAACAACATATTTTTTTGGGCTTACGAGTGGCCATCGAGTATGTGTAACTGTAACATATTGTCATGGATGTAATATGGTAAATCCTGTAACAAACAGGCAGTCTCTGTCTCAGAGAGACTTACTTGCGCATTTATAATATTATTATGGATTATAATATTATAATAGTATGGACTACGTATAAAAGCTAAAATTGAATAGAAGTTTCAACGATACTAATTTGTAAATAAAACGAATGCATATGTCGACCGTTATATTGGAACGAGTTGTTTATAGAAGCGAAACTAATTTAACTTGCTAGAACCTAGCAAATTAGCGTTTTTCCTTTTTTCATGCAAATTAAAATTAAAATATTGTATACCTATCTTTTTGAAGAGCAGGCAAAGCGTACAAACCAACCACGGCCTTCACTGGGAATCGCCTCCAAAATTTGCCTCACCCGAGCCTAACACCACTTTGATTTTACATATGGATGTTAACAAATAAACTTTGTTTCTCTCCCATCCGGAACGGATCCGTAACGGTTTCTGAAAAGTAATGATTATTAACAAATCTGTAAATCTATTATAATGATAATAACAGCATAATAAGGTACTCGTTAAACTATTTGCATATTTTTACAACATTTACAAACAGGGATAATAAAGTTACTTAATTTTTACTATCGTAAACTTAGTATCAATCAAGATTGTAACAATCCTGCGATTCCTGCACAGGATAGGTTATCACTAAAATTTCTCCATTGAGAGTATAACAATACGTACAGTCTTATGTTTATATTATATAAGAACAAAAACTAATTTAAATGAAACTAATTTTACGGATTTTATCGCGTTTATTTTTGTTATTTATAACCCGACGTTTCGAGTGCTTTACAGCACCCATGGTCACGGGGGGACTGAGGTGACAGATTTATTTATATAGTAGTTCGTATGTTTATAATTATTATAAGCGAAATTTTACATTAAACTTACACCATACATTAAACCATAGATGGCGTACTGTAGAATATTATATGTTCATAGCTTTGGAACCCACTTCCAGTCTTGTTTGGCCCCAGAGTTACTACCGTTCTACCACGTTATGGGTACGGGTGCAATTTACTAAAGAAGGAAATGAGAAGGGCAAGCAAATATGTTAAGAACTGAAAACATGTGACAGAAGAACTGCCAAACTGAATATCATATTTTTATTGAGATTTTTATACCAAAATAGCATCTACATTTCCAACTTATCCGGTGGATTTTTTAAAAATGAATTTTTTCATCCATTCCTTGTCCTGACAATTACAAACAGAACAAAAAAGGTCATCCAAATCGGTCGAGCTGTTCTCAAGTTATGATTATTCATATATGCAGGAATTGATTTTTAGTGATATGAAGACGGACAACAAGAATAAGAGAACCTGTGTAAAATTCATGCCAACAACTTTTGGTATTGCTCGAGTTAAATACTTTTGTAAAGACAGTCATACAAAAAAGCTATGACATCTGAGCCCTGCGACTTTAGGATTTGTATAGACGGGTTAATGAAAAAATCTAAGTTCTATAATTATTAGAGAACTTTACTAGTGTTAGGATTCCTATACAAGAATCTGTCTATCAGGCCAGTTATTCTGCCGTGAAGCAGCAGTGTGCCGACATTGGGTGCTGCGTTTTGTTCTGAAGGGCACCGAGAGCTAGTGTAATGAGCGTATGAGACTTAAGAACTGATGTCTCAGGGTGACGGGCGCACCGTGGTGCTACACAGAAATGTTCTGAATGACACATTATTCGTTATGGGCATACGTTGCACTTACCATCAGGTGAAGAGTTTGCTAGTCTCGACACTCACTTCAATAAAAATACACTAACTTTTCTTGCAAAGTTTTCACTAGTCAAGGATTCTGCTACTATACTACTTATATTTTATTTTATGTATGATTTATGTATCCTGTAATTTACTGCAAATCCCGTTGTTTTTTAACCAGTACATTATTCGGTGACATAATATTGGGCGGTGTTAAATTTCAATCTCGTAATCGTTGTATACCAAAAGGTCCTCGTCGGTATCATGTACACAGTATTCGCAGGTAAGCATTTGAATATTAAGTTACGTAAAACAGGATTAACATTATTACAACAACTTTTCGGGGTGCGAAAAAATTGTTGTTTACGTTTACGTCGTCTGAAATTCTTATCTTCATCTTCACTAATCTGATGATCACAGGTTTGTAGAACAGACTGTTTTTGGGGCTGGTTTTTGTGGATGTGTAATTCATGTCTGACCCGCCCATGACTCAGGTCTAATTCTATCTTTTGTATGGAAGAAATTGTCGAGACGAGCAAATCGGTAAGTGCACCGTCTGCCCATAACAAATGCTCTATTATCCAGAGCATTTCTCTGTGATACCACACGGCGCTGGTTACCCCAAGATAATTCTTAAGTTTGATTTGCCCAGTAATTACACTAGCTATCAGTGCCTTTCAAACTTGACGGCAGAATATCTGATACTGCGGTGGAACCAAGACGGATTTCTGCATACGGTTTAGTTTGTTTGAAACTGATTTTAATTATCTAGACTAAAGTTGGCAGGAGGACTGAGGAAAGAGACACAGGAAAAAGAATTGACCTCTAAAGAATGATGTCGTGAATCCTTTGCTTTATTTATACCCCAGGTTCTTCGTACTGCATCAACGCAATTCAAAAATGGCAAGACAATCACTAACAAATCAAATAGACATTTCATAAGTTTGAAAATTTATTAATTGAAATACAGCCGTTCCTACCGAGGTGTCGTAAGAGGCGACTATGGTTTTTATTGTAAGGACAGCTACTATTCGTGCACCATATTATGCGTTGTTGTCACTATACTGCTCGTGGGAACGCAATAGGGAGTAAGAATTATATTGATTCTTACCAAAATAGCGGCGAAGTGGTTCACAAGTGGCCTCTGATTACTCTCTAACTATTTAATAAATTAAATTTTTCTGCATAAGAGCATCGGAATTAGAATGTGTGATATAGCGTTAAAGATTCCGAGCTATAATTCCACTCAATTACGTACTTAAATACTTTACGACGCGGTTGTTTTTAAATCGGTCAATTGCTTGAAGCCATTCAGAAAAGCTTACCTTGAATGATGATCACATGAATAATGAATTTGTGTCTCATTAGCAATATCGATCACTTCAAGTTGACGTGTTAGAAAAGTGTGTGTCACCTATTTAAAGTGAAGTGGTTATATTAAGTAGTAGTTAGATTAGGTCTACTTATATCAACATCATCATCGTTTCCGCCTATCACCAGTCCACTGCTGAACATAGGCCTCCCCCATAGATTGCCACAAAACTTTGCAGCTCTCATTTTGGAGGAACTTTCTATAGTTGCCACGCTTGGCAGGCGGATTGGCAACCGCTAGTTTATTTATTCAGATTTTCCAAGAAGATGCTGCTGCCCATCTCTTGGTTTTCATTTTCCCTTTGTTGACTTTTACGACGATGGGGTGGTAGATTCCCTTAAGCCGCCACCACACGGCGATTACTAATAAGTCTATTTATAAGTGAATTGTAATATGTCTAATATTTCGTTCCTAAGATTACAGCTTTTGCTAAGGACTAATTCATTTGAGGTGAAAGTTAATGTAAAAATGATTGATTTATTGATTGATTTATTGATTGATTGACATTAGCCGGTTTTATGAATAAGGGTCAAGAAACAAACAAATTCTATTCGAAAGTTTATGATGACATAATATAATGGTTTACGTGCAAACACTGATGCATTTACTCATCTTTATTTTGACGTATTAGATAAAGCGCCTAGCAGTACAATTATAGAAAAATCTTTATGCGATATCTAGAACAGGTGCTATTCACAGTACGTACATCAAGACCTGAAATATTTTGTGAAAAGCATAAATGTTTCACTTTGTCCAGGATTCGTACCTACGAGGGGTGATCCAAAAGTAATGATAATCAGTTATTTCTAGTGCACACAAAAATACAAAAAAATTTCAGTCACTTACTCAGTTAACCACTAGTTCAGGGAAAAAAAATCATATAAATAGGCCACGATTCCCGGGAGCTACATTCATTTGAATACGGACTGTCAAGGAGTGAACATCAAAATGGAAAAACACGAAATCAGAGCTGTCATTAAATACCTCTGCTTGAAAAAAATGTCTACCAAAGACATACACAGCGACTTGGTGGAAACATTAGGGGACTCTTCTCCTCCATATTCCACAGTTGCACGCTGGGCTAAGGAGTTTAAGTTGGGAAGAACATCGACGGAAGACCGGACGAACACCGCGAAGGACGCCCATCGACGTCCCTCACTGAAGAAAATGTGAAAAAAGTTGAAGAAGTTGTATTGGAAGATCGAAGAGTGACTATCAGGCATGTAGCTGAGGTCACAGGGATCTCATATGGCAGCATTCAAAGAATCCTTGCGAACGAATTGCATATGAGAAAGGTCTCCGCGCGTTGGGTACCGAAAATGTTAAACGACGAGCAAAAGAAGAAACGAGTCGACATGTCAAGAGCAAATCTCGAAAAGTTCCAGGCAGACAAGGATAATTTTTTGTCACGTTTTGTGACCATGGACGAGACCTGGATCCACCATTTTGATCCTGAAACAAAACAACAATCGATGACATGGAAACGATCCGATGAACCGACGCCGAAGAAATTCAAAGTGTCAAGCTCAGCAGGGAAGGTTATGGCGTCTGTTTTTTGGGACGCTGAAGGAATAATCATGGTGGACTACTTGGAAAAGGGGGCCACTATTACAGGCTCCTACTATGCAGAACAAATAAGAAGATTGCGGGAGGCTATTAAGGAGAAAAGGCGAGGCAAACTGCGGGCTGGAGTGCTGTTCCATCAAGACAACGCACCGGTTCACAAAGCTGCAATTGCCATGGCTGCCATTCAGGAAGCGGGCTTTGAGCTGGTGGAACACCCCCCTATTCACCAGATCTAGCCCCCAGCGACTTCTATCTCTTTCCACGACTCAAGGAACACCTCCGAGGCAAGAAATTTGACGATGATAGCGACGTGATGGCCGCGGTTGAGGACTTTTTTGAGAGTCAAGATAAAGATTTTTTTTCTAAGGGAATTTTAGGATTAGAAAAGAGATGGACTAAATGTATAGACTTGCTAGGAGACTATGTTGAGAAATAAATTTATTTATTTATTTTATTCATTGTGTTTATTATTGATTATCATTACTTTTGGATCACCCCTCGTAGAATTCATGGCTCCCTAGGCAGTTATGATAACTGAAACTGAAAACAAACCAAAAAATCTTGGAGTGATCGTTTAATAAAGTTCTCGTGGCCGATTTTCTACCACGGCGACATTTATGAATACTGCCAGAAGCTATCAGCTGCGGGGGAGATTTCGCTACAAAGGTGAGATAATAGTCAGGGAGATAGTGCTACAAGTGTACGTAATAAACACATAGGCAGTCTCCAGTCCTATGATACCCTCTTCAGATGTAACACTCTTGCGATAATATTCTAGGTAGGTTAAAAAGCTGTGTCAGATACAGGGATAAACACAACGACCCCACAAATTAATATTACATGAAATTATGATAAAATCTTAGTAGGCTTGTAGAATTAATCTACGTGCCTATTCAAAGGTTTTCGTGAATATAATAAAACTAACGTATATAGTAATCGAAAAAAAAAAACAAAACGTATATAGTAATTAAAAGTTATAGAAAAAATAGTAATTTAAAGACATGTCTTTTCTCACTTGTATACCTAAATACATACCTCTACCTGTAACTATCTGTAGTTAAACTTAAGAAATAAGGACTACGGGGAATACAAATGTATACATATCATGATATTGTCTTTCAGCCTGATATCACATTTCAATATATCAGACATGAATCGCACGTGTAACTTAGATAAGAGACGCCGAATGAAAAGGGTTCAATAAATCTTTATCAACAAGTGCTTTGTTTCTCGATCGATTTTGGCAAACAGAATAATTAAATCGACTTTACATACCTATTGAAAAATGTTACGCATAGTTCTTTGTATTATGAATACTCGTATGTTGATTTTTTCACAATGCATCTTTACTATTAAGACATGTCTCTATCATTATTTTAGATGTCTACTTTTATATTGAGAATAATAAACTACCAAAAATTCAGCTCTTTATGGTTTTTCATTATATCAATCTAATCTATGTATTTTAGTATTGCTCGTCTATGTTTCTGAATAAAAAAAAGTTTTCAAAACGTATAAAATTTGTTTATTGTTTTTCACGTCATATATTCCGTGGCTCTCTACACTTCTTTGCATTCGTCGAAACCTGTGATAAGTTTGACCATTCTTCTTTGAAAGTCTCCGTTCCTCAGACATTTTAGAGAAATGACCTGGCCCTGCTTTTTGTTTGCCTGTCCTGCTTTCTTTCATAAAAAAAATCAAGTATATATCTAGCATGAACCTGGTGATAGGTCTGTTTGTAGGTATGGCTCACGCCTGGTTAGTCTGCACCTACAAAGAGCTACACATCATTGATGTCTACTTGAGCTGTGTAGCAGCAGGAAAATAACCTCCACGCAGCGCGCCAATGTTATTTAGTACGACGTTTAAACTCATTTCAACAACAGAACAACAGCCTTTAAATGGTCTAGTGCTGATGAATGGGATTCTATGCCGCGGGTCCTGGGTTCGAATGCCTGCAGGAGCCAACATTTGTGTTAAAACCCAAATCATTTGGTTTTCGGATCTTTTTCTGTTGTGCATGTGATATTCATATTTGTAAGACGCACCAACGGTACAGGAAAATAATCTCACTGTGGGGGCTTCTTTTTTCTTAAAGTAAGCGTCTTGCAAAAAGCGGCAAGTCTTGGAACCTTCCTACTATACTACCAGATATATGATTTCGCACTTTTTATTTTGTTTATTTTCGACCTTGCACTTGCCGGTATAGTTATTGCCACATGCTGTTTGGAAACCATGACGTTACCCAGACATTGGTCGATGTGAAGATGGGATCAGACTTTGTGGCAAATTTAGTCGCGCTGCCACCGCATGGCCAATTGATGAAACTCGATTAATCAATTCTAGATTGCCATGGCGCAAGACGGGACTTCATGAATGCGGTCGGTTGTCCGTCGTACATATTAAAACCGCAAAGAAAGTTTGAATAATATCCTCTCGGTAAAAATCTGGGCTAGGAATTCGTAAAAAATTATTTTGAGATTGCTAATAATTTCTTAATACTAAATTATTTGCGCATTGCTTTTTAAGGATATCACAAAATCAAATAAAAAAACTTTTTTTTTCTTTTTTTTTACTATATTAATACCGGCAAGCAGTTCTAATAATCATTAATATAATTGATCGGTAGGTACTGTAAGTTAATATCTCCTCTTTTATATATAGTCTGTGGCGTTTGCTATGTAGTGTTTTAATTAATAATGAGCTTATTTCGTGGGTTAGATTGGATTACGCTGCGTAATATTAAAATAATGAACATCTAGCAGCGAAAATATTTTTCTTATACTGTTGAAAAATATATGTATACTTATGTAATTTTTACAGAACCGTGGTAGCTCGGGGGCCAGGCTTTTTCCTTAAACATGGTACGCGTATGACCTAAGTTCGATCCCAGGTGCCCGACACCACTAAAATTGTTTCAAGGATATGTGAAGTCCGCTGATTGGAGTAGCGTGGCAGACTCTTCCTTGCTCCAAAGCCCTCTCAAAATAAGAGGAGGCCTGTGCTCAGCAGGCTGTTACTTTAGAGGACATTTATATGCTGATACTTTATTTATTTTTTATGTTATTTCCATATATTGTCTTTAGATAAACGTATGTTTATTATAATACGCTAGCTGGCAAAATTTGTAGCTCTAATTTTAGTGGAATTGTGCCATAGTTGCTACGCTTTGCAAGCGGGTTGGCCACGATCGTTGCGAAAAAGGATCTTTGCAAGTGGTAAGATGTGGTCTCTGCCTATTCCAATGGAAAAGAGGCGTGACTGTTTGTATGTTTGAATTTAAAAATGTTTTTGCTTAATATCTTTGATTTATTATCTTTTAAGAAAAAAGTGACGAGGCGTGCATATCATTTCTTCTAAATTTCCATTTAAATCGACATACCTTTTAGCGCTCTATCGTTACGCTCCTAGATCGTTAGTCACCTTATTCATAACTAGCTGTACCCCGCGATAAACATTTTAGGGTACCGCCCCTATACGTAAAGTAGGGAGGTTTTTTTTTCTTGTCTGTCTCAAGGTGTGGGATGTCGTTGGATAGGTCTTCCAAGAAATTGAGGTCGTGTGTAGACCATTTTTCGATTCAGAGATCCGTTTGCGAAATATTAAGTTTTAAAGTGCTATTTTTTTGCTTACTTGTCATGCCTACATAGGCATTACAAGTAAGCAAAAATAGTTAACGGGTAATAGTCGACCAACTTATGAAATGTACTTGGAGAGGTATAAATTTCCTTAAAAATTACTCAAATGAAGTTGCTAGTTTTGTAAAACAGCTAGTAAATATAAGTTTATGAACCATGTAAAAGATCATGCAAATGCCCCAACAGTGTCGCAGTAGTTTTTGTAAGTAATTTGTTATTGCATAACAGCACTTGCATAATCTTTGATACTGCAGTAATTAAAATTAATACGTGACGTTGGTTAGTATCAATCTTTATTATAACTATTATATACTGTAGAGTATTATATATACATAAGTATATATATACTATTATTTATATATATATATATATATATATATATATATATATATATATATATATATATATACTATTTGAGTACACCTCTACATGTGGTTCCCTTGTGAAGCTGGTTAAATTAACTACGAACTAAATCCATTTATAGTAATGAAAAGATAACTGTGAATTAACTTTGCTTACATTTTTAAATACAATACCATAATAATTATTTTATGCTTAAACTTAAAATAGTTAAAATACAAATAAAAGACTTAAAATACTTAATATGGCCTATGAGTTAAAAAAAACTACGTACAAATAATGTAACCTAACTGGTTAGTGCAAAATGATGTAGAATACACTAAAAACTTAACCTACATTCAAAGTAATTGTAATCTTATTGCTAAAACATTTATGTACATTCCTTTTGTAGTGATGTACGTTCTGAAGTAAACAAATAGGCACTTCAAAACGACATAAATTACACAAACCATTACCTTCCCCATTCAATAAATACGTTCGGTTGAGAAGGATTGTTTTATTGGCCCGTCTTTTAAAACTCACCGATATCGCTGTTTTTTGTTTAAGTTACATTATCAAAAGTCATAGCAGGAAATATATACAATGTAAGGTTTTTTCATATAGACTTTACGATTAATTTGCTATATAATTTAGTCAATTACATACAAACATACAGTCGCGCCCTTATATTATAGCCTATAGATATTAGATATATTAACACAAGTAATAGAGTGACAGTATTGCATATTATATTATTCTGCACGAATAAAGGCTATTTGTCGCCTATTAGGACACCTCGGTAGGAAAGAGGTGGGTGCTATTCTACTCTGCCGGATCCCAATCTATCGGCAACTCAATTTTAATTTAATTTTAATATATTGAAATATTTGGCAATCTACGGGGGAGGCCTATGTTCAACAGTGAAAGGAAATCAAATCTAAATTCTTTATTTTTCGACGTAAGAAATGTGAAATTCGTTTGTCAAACGTCATTTTTTACAACCTAGCGCCGTTTCGTAATGAGTTCCTCTGACGGAAAAGAAATAGGCGAAAGAAACTCCGTAGGTATCCTCTTTTATGTTAATCCTTTTTTATCTCAGTCAAAAATACATTATAATAAAATTTACAAAGAAGAGTCTCAAGGAAAACCTAAGCACGCTTCATGTTCAAATCTTAGACAAAATTAATTCAATCAATATATAAGTAAATTGTAAACTCGAGCAGACCAGCCTTCACCAACACAAGGTTGACTGGTTCAAAAGTATGACGCATCGTCCTCCACAACCATTTCAAAAGGAAGTGGACGACCCGCCACTCGACGCCGCCGCAACCAGAAACATTAAAACGAGCATGACATACTCAAATCTACCAAACAAGTTAACATTATTTAAATTATTGTCTTTTACTTTACAGAGCGCACTTATAGTGTTTCACAAAACAATTCACATTTTACAATTACAAAACCTAAAAATACATATTACGTAGCTGCCCACAAAATAACAATCACATTGTGTTATACATTACTTGAATGTCTCCCTGGTTGCATACTTTCCAGCTCTTGCGTCCTTATCATTGAAATAATCATTTAAATTATAATAAGCATCGGAGCACAGACTTTTTTTTTAATATTAGTTTTCAATTTAGTCTCTGTTAAATTTACCATATCTTCTGGAATATTATTATAAATACGTGTACATCCACCCATAAAAGAATTTTTTACTTTAAAGTTTAAAAAGTTTCAGCCTATAAATGTCCCACTGCTGAGCACAGGCCTCATCTTATTTCTGAGAGGGTTTTTTGGAGCTGGGAAGAATCCACCACGCTGCTTCAATGCGGGTTGGCTAACTGAACATATCTTCGAAATATTTTTTATTTCTCAGACATGCAGGTTTTCTCACGATTTTCTTTCACCGCCGAGCACCCAGAACACACCAATCGAACCCAGGTCACTCGCGTACTATGACATTTAAAGCGAGCGCCTAGCCCCTGAGCTACCACGGCTCTGTTCACTTCTACTTTTTACTTTATTCAGTCAATTTTTTTTATTATCAAGTTTATTATTATTGAAATGATTTATGATTATGATTGTCTCTATTCATCGGAAATAGTGATTTAAATTTACGTACATGCATAAAGTTTTATAAATATATTGGCACGTACGTAGCTATGATAAGCTTAAATGATAATGATGATATTTAAATAATTTATTTTAACTGTTTAGTTTGTTTTATAGATAACGCTTTAGTTATAAGAACAAGAACTTCAACGTTCAATGAAAAGTTTAACGTTTATTATTAAAAAGGATATTTTAAAATGAGTTTTAATATGGTTTGGAGCACTTTATATGGCTTGACAATATAATGTTCTGATTCAAACAATTACTGCCAAAATTGTCCCAACTAATTTCCTTAACATCAACTCATTTTAGTTTATCAAACTATATATAAAAAGAATGCGATGAAAAAGAAAGCAGCGAATAGTGATGTTGCTTATTCCTTATAAGAAATACGAGGATGTTTTTCGTAGTGTTAACGAATTTCATAACGATGCCAATAAAAAAGTATGTATTTATTTAGAACTGTGTAGTACAGAGTAAAAAAGTGGCGAAGTAAAAAGGCTGTCGTACTTACAATAACGTTATAATCTTTATTTAAGATATTAGTGATTCTTATTTGTTAGTATTAATGTTACCCATAAATGAATGATAGTACTTACATTAAACATAAAAATTCCGTCCTGAACTAGTCTCCTCTTATTATTAAAAGGTCTTTGAAGCAGGGAAGACTCCGCCACGTTGCTTCAGTGAGAGTTGGCGAACTGCACACGTCCTCGAAATTTTTCTATTTCACAGACATGCAGGTTTGGTCTATATTTTCCTTTCCGCTGAGAGCGTGGTCAAACAGCGCTTAATGTAGGATCTTAACGCATTTCAGGATGAGTACCATCTAGTACTAGTACTATCACTAGCCCGTGCTTAAGCGTTGCGTAAAGGTACTGCAAAACCGCAGCAATCCCATGCAATCCTCAGCGTATATTGGTTATACAAATCGCTGTATATCCTCCGCATATAGTTCACAAACAGGCTAGCTAGACTTTTAAGGCTGCACGTAAAATTACTTGCAATAAGTTTTTACAAATTGTTTAGAAGAAGTTGGAAACCTTCGGGCCAACAGTATCAGACAGTCGGCGTTCTGCGATAGAGTGTATATAGCGCATTGTAATAATACTAGCTGAAGCCCGTGAACTATGTGCGCGTGAATTGAAACTGTTTTTCGGAATAAAAATTATCCTATGTCCTCCTTCAGGATGCAAGCTATCTCTGTGCCGAAATTCGTCAGGATCAACAGTTGAGCCGTGAAAAGGTAACCAATTTACAGAGGGACAGAAAGAGTTACATTCGCATTTATAATATACTCGTAGTATTGTTAAAATTTTTGCATCGATCTGCTAAGGTTCAATGGCAGTTAAATTTGGCTCATAATTGGGAAGATGAATGTTCAATGCTTAGCTTGTGGAAGTTTTAAATAACTTATGTTATTGTGATTGATGGCAAATTATCTCTTATCATTTAGATTCTACTGTTTAACTCTGGTTCTGGGGATTGGTTTCATTTGATCCCATTAACCATTGAATGAGTTTTATACACCAAAATAAAACCGATGGCGATACTTACCAGAGTTACCAAATAGACCTCCAGGTCAGAGTACCTGACTTCTACGCCGTGGGTCCTGGTTTCGAAACCGAGCCGTAAATAACATTTGTCCAAAAACACAACATGATCAGGCTTTCGAGTCTGGTTGTGGTGTGATGTCCCCGAGTCTCTGACACTGCATCCTAGCCAACCCCCGATCTTATGAGTACCCGTAAGTACTTCTGTATTTGCACGTATAGTTGAGGAACCTTAATATCTCTTGCGCAGTTGACAGCTATCGACTATTCGAAAGATATCACCGTAATCGTAAATCGGTGAGGAGGACATCATCATCTGCCTTTCCATAACAACTGGCGATCATAGTTGTTAAAATATGTATGTTTTTTTTAAATAGGCTCTCTCCTAGCGGGTTGGTGAGCAAAGTGGCCTTGCACTGGTAATGTTGCTTACAAGCTAGATATTATTCCTCTTATATAAAATATGTACAATTCCCGTCTATATGATAAATAAATGTCCATTTACATGTTACTGAAAAAAACAAAATGAATATCCGACGTAACCTTTAATATAAGATATTTATGAATCCAATTTTTTTCCTGAAACTAACTAATTTTAAAAGAATAGGAATAATTTACTTTAAATTATATTCGCTGTAAGCGACTTAGGTACCTCATATTTAAATATTTTAAATATTGCTTCATGTAGTTCCTTTTAAATCAAGTTAATTTTAGGAAAACGTTTTGTGGTGTAAATTGTATACGTTCATCATAACATCATTATAGTTATACCCTCTCAGGTACTTAAAAAAATGTAAAATATTACATTCACAAATAATTCGTTAGCGTTTCGACAATACTGCTAACATTAGACTAGCTAAATATTATTACCACAGCATTGTGGTGTTTGCAGTACGATATATTAATTTCGTATAATATTTTATTGATCCTAGTTGCATTATTTATTGAGTAGTTTGGAACTATATTTTGTATATTACGCTGTGCTATTTATTATTGGTATACGAATATAAGATACACTCCCCTACAAAACTATATTTTTACGTAGTGAATCGTGATTAAAAAAAACCTATTATTTAGATATTATTGGTAGAAATGTCTCATACGTAAATACAGTCACGCCTTTTTCCCATATAAGAGGTAGGCCATTCACTTAGCCCAATTTTCGCCCAAAGTTTTTACTCTCCATGGTATTCTCACGAGCAGTATAGTGACAGCATTTCTTATTATTATTTCTTATTCTGCACGAATAAAGGCTGTCCGTGTAATAACTAAGTCGCCACTTACGACACTTCGGTAGGAAGGAGGTAGGTGCTATACCTATCGGCAAAATAAAAATAACTTTTAATAGTAGTATTATGTAGTAGTTAACTCAAATTCAAGTAAAACATTTCTCATGTGGCTTCTCTTTACCCGTCCCTACACCCTTACTATGTCAAACACATTCATAAAAGCATTTGTTTTGCAAACTAAGAACATAAGTCTCGATACAGTAGCAAGATACGTCATTCCAATCAAATTCCCAAATCTAGAAGGTAATGGCTCGTGAAATTTGTATCCTTTTGAAGTGCAGGGTTACGTCATGGCTTGCTACGGAACATACAGCGCAGCGGCACGAGTGGGGTTTCCATATATTACTTAGCGGTACGCCGAGAAGAGAGGATTGATTTTAACTTTACTCGCAAGCTCAGCTACACAGTAGATAAAATTTATTGTACCAACAAATCTATACGTCTACCTTGTCTGCTTAGATTCAATGTTTATGTTGCTTAGTTACTTGTTTTGAACTATTTATTTTGGCGTATATAATAATGTGAAGTAAAATATATATAGAAGCATCAGAAAGCAAGCAACCGAAGCGATGACATTGAGTGGGAATGAGAAGGAGTGGAAGATTTTCGTAAGCCGTTATCCGATGGAAATTTTTATTAATGACAACGCACGGTAATTAATTGAAATGAATGTGACAGCTTATATAATTTGGCTAATGTTTATAAATTAATACGTGAAGAGAAAACCTTTGTACCCCTTTCTAGGGAGTGTGGCATTTGCCATGGTTAAATATTGTTTGCAGAAGAAGCGGGAAACCTAAAATTTAAATGTAATATGTATTACTTGGATAAAATTAAACATTATTTACGTCCATACTGACAATGTCAACCTGTCGTTTGTTTACGTTCATAATAAGAGCGATAGATGATTTCCTTCTGGCATGTGACAACACAACCAGTCTCAAAAACCAACAATATGTGTTAGCTAGGACTCAAACCCAATACCCGCGGCGTCAGTTACTCTAACCACTAGGCTTCGGTCGTCTTTTTTATTGACGATAGATAGAGAATATGAAATGGAAACAAGTCACTACTTTTACTACTAACCTTTACTATACGAAAAAAATATCTTAAATACTTTTTATTTATTGAAAATTTAATACCATCGATATCCGCAATTAGAATTATCCGCTATGGAAATTATTTTTATATTTAAATCATCATTATAATTTCAGCTCACAGTTAGTCCACTGCGGAGCATAGGCCTCCCCAATAGATAACCAAAAAAGTTTGTAGCTCCTAATTTGAAGGATTTTGCCATAGTTGCCACGCCGACCGCCTGTCATTGCCCGGTTGGCAACCGCAGTTTATTTATTCAGATGTTCCAGGAAGATGCTGCTGCCCATCTTCTGGTTTTTATTATCCCTCTCTCGACTTTTACGACACCCACGGGATGAGATGGGGTGGTAGATTCTCTCAAGCCGCCACCACACGGCCATATTTAAATACCACCCTAAATTTATTGTTAAATATAATTTTAGTTACAGAGACTTTACATGCTTCGTATGAAACACGATTTTTATTACTTTTTACAGTTTTAAAATATCTCAATATGAACCGACAAAATACCAAATTTTGTTAATTTCTCCCAAAAAATATTAGTAACCTTTCTGTATCTACTCGTATTTACACGTCTAGAAGACAGACGGCATTTCTCTGTATGTTGTAATTTTCAGGAGATCATAATTCAAACACGCGTTTTTAAAAAGAAAATCTGTCTGTCTGTCTTTTTGTTTGTACGTTCTAATCCCCGAAAAGGTTATGACGGCACTTTCATTGGCAGGTAGACTACTATTTTTTCCTCTAGAGATTACACCATCTCTAGTGGGAGGTTATTGATAATTGTTTTTACAAATTTGACTTACGAGGATGGGTATACATTTAAAAACTTTACAAGATATGGAATTTTCTTCTTAATCGTCATTTTATTTAAGCTACCTTCTTATGTTTAATAATACATTTATAGTTATTTTATCGGTGAAGTCTTATGTTTAAATATTATTATGTCGAATTTTAATTCTATGATCTACATTCTTGTAATCAGCTATATTTATTACATTTTCTATACAATCATCTTACAGTGTTTAATTATGTGCAAATATTTAAACTTTTCTTTTATTAAAAATTTGCGATTATGATGAATTCCTTGTTAGTAATGATTAATTACATCAGAATAGATTATTACTGATGATTGACTAGGTTTTTAGATACCACCGGCAATATGTTATCTTATTTTTTGATAGATAACTTTTTAGAGAGAAATCTAAGCTATATTTTATTTCAGAAATCTTTAGGGTTCCTGTGTGTGTTCGGATGTACTTGTTTCGCGCTGCTTTAATTTGTATTTTGGCCATTCTTACTTTAGTTCATGGCAAGTTAAACATTTCTCTTAAAATCTTAAAAGGTGGTTATTTGGATTTAGATACTACGACCACTAAGCGACGACTACTGTTTATACTCTAACAAAATTTATTCCTGCAAGTCAATTACTAATTAAAAGTCCTAAAAGCAAGGATACTGATTTGTGCTGTCTTAACTAATAACAATCTAAATTGGAATGCCATTAATCTTATCCCGAAGATTCATCGATTTCGCAAGCTTTTTTTTCTCTAAGCGATTGATTTCTTTTTTTTGCTTAATAAGATAAATGTTTAGTCTATGCTTAAATACTTATTCTTTATACTTTTGCGAAGTTGTTCGGATGTTCGGATGTTCATGGGCGGCAGTGATCACTTACCATCGGGTGAGTCGCTTAGTAATTTTTAACCATTCTAAACAATAAAATTAAAGCAGTTTGTTTTGTACTCGTAGTTACAAAATTTGATGTTAATAAGTACGTAGGGTCCATAATTCAAAGATGAACATATAATGATTTCTTATATTTACGCGAACACTACACATTTAAGTGAAACTAATTTTATGGATTTTATCGCGTTTAATTTTATTATTTATAACCCGACGTTTCGAGTGCTTTACAGCACCCATGAACATATTCTGAACAGTGTTTTTATTTTAACAAAATTAATGTATGAAGCGTTTAGGTGTAAGTACTTATAGAACAAAATAACTTTTATAAGTTTCCTTACCACACGTCACACTAACTTTATAATTGTGGAACGTCTACTTAACAATTCCAGAGGCAGTAAGGTAACTGAACTCTACCATGGTAAATCTGTAATTATGTCAAACCCGCTCTCTATTCATACATTACGCCTCAACCACTCCAACGATCGTTAACTTTGATAACGAGAGATTGCATTTTGCGTTGTTAGTCACGTAGGCCGCCGGTACTCAGGTTTGCAGTTGTCCTTAACCGTTATTTTTTAATAAAAATAGACGAACACTGTAAGCTTAACAAGTTTTATTTCCACTGAGCAGTTCAGAATCATCATCATCATTTCGGCCAATCACTAGTCCACTGCTGAACATAGGCCTCCCCCTTAGATTACTTCAAAAATTTGAAGCTAGATTTAGGCATAGTTGCCACGCTTGGCAGGCGGTTTTGCAACCGCAGTTTATTTATTCAGATATTCCAGGAAGATACTGCTATTCTTCTGGTTTTGATTTATCTTTCAGTTCAAAATATTTGTAAATTATAATCACTAATAAATTAATAATCTTGGTGCAAAATGGTGTTGGCCAAAGTATATTACAGTTTTGACGACTCGGAATACAATTTTTAATTTATACGTGAAATTATTCAAAATAATAACATAATTTTTATTTGATACGAGGAAATTAGTGTAAAGAAATTAACACATTTTTTTCTTTAAATAAATTTAGTATTCAGTGTGTTGGCTCTTATTCATTCTGAATGTTACAAATATTATTTTAGCTGGCGCGTTTTCGAATGATATTATTTATTAAAGCATAATAAGGCTATTATAGTGATAATGTGATTAAACGGGTAATTAATTATCAGATATATTGGTCGTAATTGTGGTCGCTATTTATCGGGATTATTTTTCGGTAAATACTATTTAGTTAGCGGATCCTGTTTGTGCTCAATTGCAAAATTAATTGTTTTCGATGTTATCGCATACGAAATTACACAATCCGATATATACATTTATAATAAGGGAAGTAAGTTTCTTGCAGAATAAAATAAAAAAACATTTATTTTTTGTTAAAACATAAACATTAAAAAAGTTATTAATTTATTTTCCTTCACTATTACTTAGGTACAAGAAATGAAATGAACTAAAACAGATATCACGATATCGTCGCGTAGCCTATAAAAATTGGAATTGACTCGTTTAAATCGGAAATTGAGCAAAATATTCAACTTCATTCTTTTTTTTTGGTATTGTAAGGAAAACGAAGCTAAGAATATTTTTTTATCTTAAAATAAAGACGAAATAAAATAAACCGATTTTAATAAGTGTTTAAGTTTGAGAAATTGTAGGCGTAGTTGTAATAAAGTAAGTTATGAATTCTTGTCACCGCAAATGAACAATTTGTATCCGTTTCTGCCAAGTTTTTATTGTTTTAGGACGCAGAAACTGGTTGGTAGTAATAATTCGCCATAAGTCGCCAGTAATAAATGTTTCATTTTATCACTTATTTTCCAAAAAATAATAATAATTTTTCAGTTGCTGAATTATTTCGCTGTTGTAGTTTTTCTTTTGTGGGAGGAAGGGTCGAGACGAGCAAATCGTTCACCTGTGATGTGCAACGTCTGCCCATTGCAAATGCTGTGTTACTCAGAACATTTCTGTGTAACACTCCGGACAACCAGAGACATTTCTTAGACAGTTCTTAAGTCGCATATGCCCAGTAATTACACTAGCTTTCATTGCCCTTCAAATTGAAACACACACATGTTTGCACACTACTGCTTCAAGGCCAGGGACCATTTTGGTTACCCGTTGAAAGGGTTTTTGATACAGTTTTTCTAAAGTGTTTCTGAAAAACCTACTGCATATTGGTTACATTTAATTACGGTAAGCAGCTTCAATAGGTAACCTATTCAAAACCCTTTCATTTTTGGTTACCTGTTTATAGGGTTTTCGATAGAATTTTCTTAATAGTATGAAACGGTAACCCGATCCGAATGGGTAACCTCTTTAACCATTGTAACAGGGTAACCTTTTCCGATACCAAGCACTGTAATTTGATTTCTCGCAGCTTTGCATTAGGTGCAAAACTGAATGCATTTGGTAGCACGTGTCGAGTCACCACAGCGTCAACTAGACCCTAGTTGCTCTATAAACACGCGACTATAGTAGTTCCCCACCCCAACGGCGTAAGTTAAAATCATAGGTAACCCGAAGGTTACCCTGAAAACCCCTATCAAGAGAGAAACCTCTTCAACTGGTTACCTCAATGAAAGGGTAACCCTTTCCATTGGGCAACTTATAGAAAGGGTTACACTTTCACTAGTGTTATGTAAAGGTTATGCGAACAAAAGGTAGGGCAGGCCGGGGTTGGTTAGGGACTGGAGTAGATAGACTAGATGCTCCTAACTTCTTCCAGGTTTGAGTGAGAGAATCAATGTTGCACTCAAAGAAAGCCCGCTGCTTGACCGATCATTCGCACAGAACGCGAAACACGAGGAAATGTCTCACTGCCAGTTAGAGCGCAATATCAATAATTGGGATACCTAAGTAGTTTTTCATCAACACATCTTTTTCGTTCTTACATTGTAATTTATAGTCAAGTTCATATAAATTTAATTTGAAATTAAAAGTAAATTATTATAAAATTTATACAAATACGTATTATGACTATAATGCAAAGCATTTTAGTTTAGTGAATTTTTGAAAGCAAAAGCTCCGGTCGGGGTTGGTAGTCCAATTGCGTATTGCGGTTGGTTGACTATGACCCATAAGTTGCCGTTTTTTGAAAATATTTATAGTTTACGAAAAAAATTAAAGTTTTAGATAAAAATTAATCATTAAATTATAAATCTGGTTTATTTATAATTTAATGATTAATTTTTATCTAGAATTCTGCAAAACTTATGATTTTTTTATTGGATAAAGTGACGAGACGAGCTTAACGTTCACCTGATGTTAAGTGGAACGTCTGCCCGTGAGAAATGCCGTGTAACCAAGAATATTTCTGCGAAAATTTTATTACGCCATAAATTTTGTCATCCCGTAATTCAAACCAACCTGCCCCAGTTGACTAGTCTACCTACCAGCATCGGGGCAGGTTGACCATCTCGGAGAGGTTTCCTAAAACTGAAAAAAACCCGAATTTATTTAATTGTAACAGTTTACAATATTTCTCATTAACACTAAGACAATAAATAGTTTTTTCAAAAAAAAAAAAAATTATAAACACAAACGTGGTCAATCGTCCCCGGTCTGCCCTAACACTATCCTTTGGGTAACTAAATGAATGAGTAACACTTTCGAAAGAATTAACTCATAATCGGGGTTGTACGGTCCCTGTTCAAAGCAGACTAACTGTACTTGCGGTTGTACCTACCTAGTCGGATTTCGGCATAGGAATCCTACCACCAGTAAATCATGTAACAAATATTTGTCATGTTTTAATCAATCATTACTCATTTAATCAATCCAGCAAACTATACAAAGAAAACAGAAATATCAATACAAAAGAAAATCAATGAACTAGAACATATTATAGTAAATAGTTATAAGTTGCTATGCTGGATGCAATGTGTTTATATTAGTTTGTTATGTTGGCAAGTAAGCCAACGCCGGTACTCTGCTGACACTTATAAATGTCTTCCGCGTGTCAATGACAGAATTTACCATATACGAGAATTTCATGACGCAATCACTTATCAACACAGTAATGTAGGATATGGAAGAAAGGCGTATTACCTTGATGATAGAAAGAAAGAATTAAAATTAGATTATTAAGATTTTAGACTAGCAAAAGAATGTACATATAATAAGACAATATACTTATATTTTATTGTTACAGGTATGGTGAACGCAAATTTCGTGCGAGTGTCTTTTCGTAAGGATTATTTTTATATCAATATCAAATGCAGTCATTCTCCGGTAAGAGAAACTAGGCCAGTCATAGAGGTGGATTATATTCCTCGGTCTTTTTTTACAATCGGCCGAATGGTATGGATCTGGTATATGATGCTATACATAATGTCAATTGCTGAAGAGTAATACCTTTTCGAAAACTAGCTTATTCAGGCGGCTGGAAGTCAACAATTGTAACAGTCAACCTACGCGACGATTTATGATGACTCTCAGAAAACGTCGTGGCTTATTTTCTTTCTTTCCTCTTATAGTTTTTCTACTCTACGCTTTCAACGCAACACAGTATACATAGTATACACAGTATAGGTGACGTAACATTCTTTAAAAAAAAACATGACTGTGACTGTAGTATCCGTCCCTTATTTTATAACGTGTATACCTACCAGGTGCTGTCAAGTTGGTATTCATTAAAAATGAAAAGGCAGAACGTCGTTATAGAGTTATGTATGAAAACTTGTAACTATTTTTCATCTGTGCAAAAAAATTTATATTGTACATTTTATAATTACAAAGTATAATTCGAGATTGTGAAAAAATAATAGCAATACAAATTTAATTATCTCAATCTTTAAAAAAGCTTAGGACGACGAAACACTGTGACAAACTTAACAGTGATTCAAAACTTTCTTGGAAGTAGAAGTTATGGTAATTTAGTTTACCCAAGTTATTCATTCAACCGTCTTGAGCTAAGAACGATACTGGAACTTTGAGCTATGGATATAAGTTTAAAATTCTGCTGAGTGGGGCTTCACAAAACGCATATTTAATAAATCTGCCTTTGCTTAAAAGTAAGTCTCCAATTAAACGATTATTACGAATTATTACGATAATTCCAGACCTTAACTTAGAAAAACAGTTGCTATTGTTTAGTTCAACGAAGTACCATGCCTTTCGGTGCAATCATGTGCTCAGCAGTGGGACATATATAGGCTGAAACTTTACTTTTTTATGTGGTCGACTTATTCCACGCGGTTGAAACCGCGGGACACAGTACAGGGCGTAATAAAATTTTGTAAATATTTAATATTTTTTTTATATTTCTATTTATTGTACTTTAAGTAAGACCAATAATTGTATAAATAGTTTAATGTACATACTTTATTTTTATGTGATGTCGAAATGCAGATTAAACAAATCAAGAAATATTTGGATTTGAGAGCATTCTAGTGAATATGTGTCTAATGAGTATTCTAATGAACTGTACAAGATAATTCTTGTACAGTTTGTTGTTTTTAGTAAAGTCGTTGCTTACGTCTCAATTTCTGTCGCACGTGATAAATAATACGAACATTGAAATACTGCGGCATGCAACGCTATTAATTGGGATCGATAAGCTTTAATTGGAATCTCATTGAGTCCAATCAAATTTTCAAGTGTCCTCATATTTTGATTTTCGAGTTGTGTGCACAATGAACACAGAAGAATACTGGATTCTATGAAAATTTCAATGCTGTGTTTTTCTGTATATAATAAAATAGAAACTTTATAATTAAGTAATTTTTTTGAACGTCGTTATGATGTTATTCTTTCTGTACTGTTTCGATCTCATAACCAGAAGCTTTCATCATGAAGTATAAATATGTATGTATATTATGGTACCGTATCACAATGACATTTAAAGCACATTTAAAGGTAAAGATAAACATCAAATGCTAATTTAAAATTATCTGTTCCCTTATAACTCACTTTCCAGAGAAGATTCTAGTGTCTAGTGTATAAAACATAACAACTCGCGTTAAGGACTTTGGTCACTGATCTACGTCTAATATTAAATTGAAGTGTGTGATCGATATGAACGAAGTGTTCTTGCTGAAATGACTGCGAGAGTAAAGTTGCGTGAATCTGTTAGCAATTTATGACTTAAGATAGAGCAGCCGAACAGCGTGACAAGCTACACTGTTACGCCTATCATAAGCCTTTCATAAAGGAAAGGAAGTTAATTTGCTAAGATCCGCACGCAAAACAACCGCCACCCAGAACCGCCCCCATATGCCCTCCACCACTACAATACTACAACTGGGTAATATACACCACTGAAGTGGATACCAGTGGCCTCGACTTCAGTGGTGTATATTAATAGTGTTGTATACTACTGTGCATGCGGATCTTAGCAAATTAACTTCTTTTCCTTCAGAGATATATGATTAAAATATGAATCACATCTATATTTTTGCTATTCATGCTGGTTTGATTTATAAAATTCTCAAGTAGGTTCTAACGTCGCAAGTAAATATGACCACTAATATTCATTTCTATTACTAGCGTCAATATTACATGTGCGTGATTTGAATATATAAAGAAGGGTTGGTATTACGAATAGTCGTGCGCGGTAGTTTTGTGCTAAAAGCCACTAGTTCGCGCGTCGGTTTAAATTAAGCGACATCTGTGGCTTCCACGCCCAGAATGTAAATTTAGCGAAACTTGAGATTTGTCAGATTAAATAAAACTTTTCGAAACTTTCGTCGAGAAATCAGTTAACGCAAGTTTTTTTTTATATTTTCCAAAAAAAAAAATTAAATTTGTTACGAGAAGGTAAAGTCGAGCTAGTGCCGCTGTCTTGGCGTTGATAATCTCAATATGTGTAATGATGCAGAAGCTGTTAACCGAGAGTTGTCATTGTAGTAAATTTTGCCTATTAGAACATCAATTAATTATTTGTTTATGCATATTTGCACTTAAGAGATACATTATGAAAACCTCGTATTGGATAAAATGGTGAAGTTAATCCAAAGTCACACGATTTGAATAATTTTACATAACATATTCTTCATTTCCATATACGAACAATATAATCTCTAAATAATCATTCCTTATTATGATACGCTTGAATGAATCAAACCAGGAGAGATTGAAGAAAATAGAACGACCATTTCAGCGCTTTAAGCTGCTGATTTATATCCGATTCGGTTACTGGGTTCTTAAGTTGAGATTTTATGTCGTAATTTTTCGTTACAAAATTGGGGTTTTTGATAAAACTCAAATTTCATTCCAGAAATATTTCTATTAATTTTCCTGAAATCGCTATAGGCCTTATTGTGTAAACAACGTTTCAAACGAGATCAAATTGCAAAAAAGTTAAATCGATTTCCCATTAACGTTTTTTGATAGAAGAAATGTGTTTCTCAATCAAAAAATGCTTAATGATAAACCGTATTTAAATAATTTTAGTAGCATAAAATAATTTTTGTCTCTGGAGTAAATGACGAGACGTGCAAAATCCTAACCAGATGGTAAGTGCAACGTCACTTAGAACATTTCTGTGTGGCCTGCGTCTGTGACCCTGAGACATCAGTTCTACAAGTCTCATCTCATCTAAAATTTTACCATGGATCATTTCCAATCTTTGTAAATTTACTTATAACGTTATTGGTGGTAGAAGTGGAGGTAGTAAAAATTTGTATATATATATATATATAAAAGGAATTTTGTATTCTTATCTCGAAAAATAAAGAATTTTCAATGAAGAATTACTGCGTACGGCAAATGGCTATTCTTGGGAGAGACCTATATTTATCAGCGGACTTTTAACAGGCTGATGATGAGGAAGAAGCATTTTATTTTACAACTCTACCACCACTTTTCAGAATATTTTTTCCCCATGACATTTCTTTTACGCATGGTTTATTATTATTGCATAAAGTATTATTATTTTTGTGCCTTATCTCAAAAGTAAGAAGTCTCGTACATAGTAAAAATGCTAACCCATTTTAATTCGGATGCTTTAAATTTTTCACATTCTTACACAATGGGTCCTTTTACTACCAACGTCCATTTATTACGCAGCGACGCACCGAAGTTGATTGGTTTGAGCACGAATCGCCCTCGAGCTATATGACTGATGAAATTTATTGTGTCTAGAGCCAGCGTCCCTTATCCAACAAGATTTTTTTATTCAATTATATGTAGGCTTTCTTTTTTCGTTACAATTTTTTTTTCGGAACAACTAAATTTAATCTATATAGGTACCGTGTGGTGGCGGCTGAAGAGAATCTACCACCCCATCTCGTGCCGTGGCTGTCGTAAAATTCGACAGAGAGAAAATGAAAACCAGTAGATGGGCAGCAGCATTTTCCTGGAAAATCTGTATAAAGAACTGCGGTTGCCAATCTGCCGGCCAAGCGTGGCAACAATGGCAAAATCTCTCTAAAATGAGAGCTACTAACTACTAACTTTTGTGGCAATCTATGTTCAGCAGTGGACTAGGGATAGGCTGAAATAATGGTGATGGTGATGATGATGATGATGATCTTCCAGAAACATCTGAATAATTAAACTGCGGTTACCAAGCCGCCTGCCAAACGTAGCAACTATGGTAAAATTCAAAATGAGCGCTACAAACTGTTTCTTGGCAATCTGTAGCGGAGTCTTATGTTCAGCAATTAACTAGTGATAGGCTGAAATTATGATGATAATGAAACTTAATTATTAATTTTAATCTACTTATAATGTGTCCATTAGACAGCTTAGAGATAACGACGGGTGAGCACGGGTTGCTGTGTCATAGAAACAATGACCCCATTGAGAAAAAATCCTGACCAAAAAATCAATCATTTCCATATTTAAAATATTAATTTTGATAAGTATGACCACGGATGGTATCAAATTAAATTTTATCCTGATCCAATTCCTAAGGTTTCTTATTGTCTGATGGGACAAAAATGTTTTGTGTCCTATGCTTCCTAGACATTTATTTATTTATTAGTTCATAAACATTAATTTGTTTAAAGACTATATATTAAAAGGAATTTTCTCCTTCACCTTGGTTTACGCACGTTTTTAGTTTTTACGCATTTTTTCATTATATTTTCATTTATATTTATTATATTATCTAAGAAGACAGAAGTAATAACCTTCTTGTATTAATGTTATAATTATCTGTTAATTTTAAAGTAATGACTTAGCGATATTACGCAATTACATATAATCAATATATGTATCAGTAGAACGGGAACGAGAGTAATTCAACGTTACAATCACTTTCTAATTGTTATACGTATTACCACGTTTTGTATTCATTAAATATTTTCATGTACGTTTTTTAAAGTTTCTACTCATTATTTCTATAACTGAGACTTTTATTTCTAAGACTATGTCTAAAAATGTAGTATATATTATGTAAACAAACCAAAAACGGAAATACACATGTTTTCACTGAGCGTTTAAAATAGTCACTAAATACTTCCCGTGGCTGTTCACAAGATTCAGCACGCGACAGGTCCTATAGTAAATTGTGGTGGGAGTATGCGGCTTGTCGTTTAGTAAATAGGATCGGGTTCTATTCCCTCGCACAGGCAGTTTCACTATTACTAAGCACTCATTCAGCTTCTATACGCGCAAGGTAAGGGACAAGTACTAAGCATTCGTTACTAAGCTTAAGTATTTGTTACATTACCTATGTTTTCTTTTTGAATGTCAAAAGATAGCCTTACAATAATTTTAAGGCAAATCAAATAGTTATATACATAAGCATATAAACTTTATTGACATTGTGTTATTAATAATTAGATTATTGTATAACCCACTAAGTTTAACTATAAAAGGAAAAAACATATACTTGTATAATGAAATGGTAGATGTAGATAGCTGCGTGAAGAAAACATAACATTATTCTATATAAGAGACACGTGAATGGAAGAAGTAAGAATAATTAAAATGCGTACTTACAGAGATCATTTATTGTAGCCGGTGTGGATAATACAGTTTTTTAAATTTAGTTGATGTGAGATGAAATATATCAATGTTTTCAAAGTTCTTGAAAAAGTTATCAACCATTCGACGAATTGAACAACTTTTACCTGCAATTTTTCAACAAGCATCTTTAAAATAGTGGTGTCGAGTTGGAACAGCTAAATATGTAGACAAATAGTCAAAAGTAAAAAGATATCAATAAATTACTATGCAGTTGTTTTAAACAATACCTATATAGTTTAATAAAGAGTTACAAAAGTTTTTGATTGACATATATTGGAAAAAATGGAAATCAGTTCGCGCCAGGAACTTTTTCATAGCTGGATATATTTCACGTCAAAAATTGAGTTTGTGGGTTAGCCGAAATCGTATTTATGTGACCTAACAAAAAAAATATACATAGATAAAAAATTCTTACATACAAAGTCTTAAAAAGTTACATTCAATGTATAGCTACATTATTTAGTCATTTTCATTGAAAACAACTCAAATTTAAAAGTTATAGTTAAAAAAAATTACGGAACAAGCATGTAATAATAACGTGATCAATTTACTAAAATAATGTTGAAGCCTCAATGATTTAGATGGGTAAGGCCCGTGAAAGTAAACGTTACAGTTTTGGATACACCTTTCTCTATTTTAATGAATGTGAAATCATCTTCTAGCACAAACACTAAAGCTTAGTAAGAGTGAATAACGTTATATTATTTATAAAAAATAGTTCATGAGTGACCGGCAAATTAACACTGCTTAATTTAAATAGACTTGAACTGTTGAAACTAGAAACCATACTGTAGAGCAAATTCTTATATCTAAATAATACTATTTCGCTACTAAGTTTTTTAATCAGAATGTACGTGTGTATATTTTATCTTACATTTTTGTTAACTCATAACAAAAGGGGCACGTAAGTTAATTTCCTTTCATCTTTGTCAAGCAGATCTTTATTTAAATAAATATTGTAAGTATACCGTGGTAGCTCAGGGGCTAGGCGCTCGCTTTAAATTTCATAGTACGCGAGTGACCCGGGTTCGATCCCCGGTGCCGGCACCACTAAAATTGTTAATTGCAATTTTAAGTGCTGATTTACCACGTGCTCGGCGGTGAAGGAAAACATCGTGAGGAAACCTGCATGTCTGAGGAATAAAAAATATTTCGAAGACATGTGAAGTCCGCCAACCCGCATTGGAGCAGCGTGGCGGATTCTTCCTAGCTCCAAAACCCTCTCAGAAATGAGAGGAGGCCTGTGCTCAGTAGTGGGACATTTATAGGCTGAAACTTTACTTTTTACTTTTAAGTATACATAAACAATAAAATAAACGACTGCTATTTATGTCCTAAGTGAATCGACCACAAAACTGAAAATAAATGGCAGACATTCTGTAAAATAACTCCGTAAAACTGGAAATCAAAAAACATTTAAGGTAAAACTAGGCCTAAAACTTAAAACTTTATTTGATCCTTATGAATAAGACTTGCTATTGACGAAAGTATATACATCAGTTGAACGTCCTTTTTGACTTTAACACAAAATTAGTGACCTTATGCTTCCCATAATAAGGATGCATAAGGTCACTAATTTTGTGTGAATAAAGTAGAAGTGTTGCTCTTCATCAGGTTGTTTTTATTAAACTTAGTAATGGTTGCTATTATGGTATGGCAACTTTAGCTCGTGTTCCTGGGGCAGGAATTTGGGATTTTCAACGTCCTTTAGTAAGTTGCACCACATTATGTATTTTTTAGATTTAAGACTATGTTCTGTATTCGCTTCGTATTCGCCTTTGCTTACTATGCGACATTGAAGTGCAGCAGTGGCCTATCTTAAAAACAACACTGCTTCATGTATCAGCAGAAGGGCAACAGAGCTGTAGGTCTTGTGTTTATTGTCGTCAGTTATGTAGTAGATCAAATCGAACTGCAAATAAATACAAATATTTAGTCAACATTTTTTGTTTATTTTTTATGTATACTATCCGAAATGTTTCTGCTATTTTTCATAAAAACACGAGTAAAAATTTTGTGGGGTATTAAAAAGTAATGTATGAAAAGTTTTTGCATCGTTTTGTATATGCAAGAGAAATGCTAATTTACTTGGTACTTTGTCGCTAAGAAGTGAATGAGTTTGATTCACTGAGAACATTACTTTCACACTCTGCTTTTGTTCTTATTATGCTGAAAATAAGTAACTATTTTGTACATATTGCCAAGCGCAATTTTAATTTACTACATGTAATCAGTTTTTAAGGATTGCCTCATATTTTTTTTTTCGTTAATATCAAACGTCTAATTTTCTAAAAGATTCTATAGAAATACTTCTCTATTTTACTTATCATTGCGGGATGGGATTATGTGTGGATCAGTAGGAAATAAAAAAAGGTGTTAATGAATAAAAGATTATACTTTATAAATATATGTTAGCGTTCTTAGCCATAGCTTCCGTACAAATTTCCTGTGTTTATTGGACTGTTCGAAGTCGTAAGTTCTCAACTACGCTTGCTTTTAAATAAGCCAGTATTAAATATTCGCTCGTTCACATGTATATCAAATACGTGATTTCCATGAGACATTGATTTACTGATGACTTCTGTTATTAAAGCCTTTATTTTAAATGAATTAAGTGACAATACGAGCAAAATGTTCACCTGATGGTAAGTGCAACGTTTGTCCGTAAGGAATCACCCAGTGCGTCACCCATAGTGTCACCCAGCACACATCTGTGTGACACAACACTGCGCCTGTCACCCTGTGGCATCAGTTCTTAAATTTCATATTGCCCAGTGATTACACTAGCTCACAGTGCCCTTCAAACCGAAACACAGTAATGTTTAACACATTACTGGTGGTAGGATTCCTATGCAGGAATCCGTCTAGGTAGGTACCACCCCAGGGCCAGTTATTCTGCCGTGAAGCAGTAGGTAATGTGCAAACATTACTAGTGTTTCGGTTTGAAGGGCACTGAGAGCTAGTGTAATCACTGGGCATATGAGACTTAAGAACTGATGTCTCAGGGTTTCGGGCGCAGTGTGGTGTCACACAGAAATTTTCTGGATGACGCAGCATTTGTTATGGGCAAGCGTTGCACTTACCATCAGGTAAACGTTTTGCTCGTCTCGTCACTTTTTCCAATACCAGAAAAAACAACACATAACGGGGCAGAATAACTGGCCCTGAGGTGGTACCTACCTAGACGGATTCCTGTATAGAATTCCTATCACCAGTATAGAATTCCAACCACCAGTACAGTACATTTTCAGATAAAGCAATTTTCGGGAAGTTAAGATTATGAGGTCCATCGACTCTATGGCTAAGCAATTGGAAAGCGTTACGGGTCCTGTGTTCGATTTCCTCATGGAACGAATAATGGCTTACAGATCGATGTTCCGGTTCTGGTGACAGGATTTTTTTTTTGGTTTGTGGCAATAATAATATAAATCCGCAACTTTATAATTCATTTAATAAAACTGATTTTACGGATTTTATGGCGTTTAATTTGTAATGATTTAAAATCTGACGTTTCGAGCGCTTTACAGCATCCATGCTCTCGAGAGGACAGAGATGACAGTGAAGGACGTCCTGATGTCATAGTTAATTCGGGGTACCTTCAGCTTTTAATTATTACTTTTGGTCCGATCTACACTAACTAAACTTCCTCTTTCTTGAAGCCTTGCAGTGGCATGCTTAATTTTTGATTTAATTTTATTAATAATGGGATCCTAAGCCTGTGGTAGTACCCAACCATCTTCTCTATTGAAATTTGGATGTTTTTTAATTTCAATAGCCTCGCGAATCATCCTTGGTAGAAATCGGTGTTCTTTTGATAGAATTTGGGGCCTATCAAATCTGATGTATTTGTTGGGATGATGTTCTGGCATGATCACAGACTGCTGACTTCCAGAGCGTCGATGCTTCACGTCGGATGTATGTTCTTTTACACGGGTTTTTATTGATATTTTTGTTTGCCCTATGTAAGAGAGACGACTTCATTCACAAACCAGCTTGTATACTCCTGCATATTGTAGAGGGATTTTACACTTGACAGATAGTGAAAACTGACTTATCTACGTCGGCGGTTTGAAAAATGTCCTAATTCCGGAAGCCCGCTTTAAGCCAATCTTGTCCGTGACTACTCTGACATATGGTAGGATAGCAGGTAGTTACAAACTCGACTGTGGCCTGTTTCACTTGGTCACTGCGACGTAGGTGCGGACCCGAAGGTTTTTGTCGTTGGCGTAAATATATGAAATATATAATTCATCTATATCTTTGTTAATCTTTTTCTCTTCTTCGTGTTTTTTCTCCAGAAATTTACGAGTTATAGACACCCAAACCGGCAAATAAATTGAGTTTTGTTTAACAAATATTTCGAGAAAAACGAAATTCAATAATCGTAGGCTCACTTCGCTTCAACGTTATATTATATTAAAAACTGTCTGGCCCGGCATACGTTCTCCTGCCCGTTCTGGTTTGTGACGCGCTGAGTTTGATTTCTGAATTACATTTAAGTATGAAACTTTACAGCCACACGATTAAAGCGCCACCTTCCGTTGCATTATGGCTTCGATGTAAAAGATTAGATCTTCTGGCTTTCGGCATTGTAAATAACACTGGAAAATTGGCCACACGATTCAACACAAAACACACAAAGTGAAAATTTTCGAAGGCAACGTACCGTTTGACTAACAAATGCAGTAACGGTCGACTACTTAATAAAATTAGTGAAAACTTGGAAAAAATGCTTTGAAAAAATCGCCGCGCAGTTAATCAGCTTGCAGAAAATAATGAAAAAGGACAGAAAGAAGAAAAAGTATTTATTGTCACAGAACTGTCAAGCATACAAAAAATATAAGTTTTGTTAGTTACTTCGCGTTGTTACAGATGGCGGTGTATTCGGAAAATGCAAGAAATAATGAATTTTCTTCACAATTTTCATTTCGTGATTTATTTTTCGATGTTTTAATATAGATTCTGTTGTTCGGGCTGGAATCAGAACCAAAAAAAAATCTAACATCAAAAAATTCGAATTGAGTTTCTGTTTTCGTTCTTGAGTTATTAATGGTACGTAACTACCAACAGGTAACTAGCACGACTTTGTTTTATATATAGTCGGCTCGGTTGGCGCAGTGGCTAAGCCCTTGGCTTCTGCGCCGCGGGTCGCGGGTTCGATTCCCGCACGGGACCAATATTTGTATGGTCTATATATAGTTGTTCCGGGTCTGGGTGTTTGTGCATGTGGAATTTATGTCAGAAGGATTTTTTCTGAGTCGTGGGTGCGTTTACCCACGACTCAGAAAAAATCCTTCTGTGGGGCTTCGTTTTTTTTACATAAATAATAATAATAATAAATATATAGAAGACTGTGATGTCTTTCTCACTAAGTAAATTTCGTAGTTGTTAATAAATACCAGCTATTTTCGAATTTAAATGCTCAATAGCTTTATTTTGCTTTAGGGCAAACACATAAAGAGTGTAGTACATACACACCTGTATACAGAAATGTAATAAAGCTAGTGAACTCGAAAAACAAATTCAATTCTCCGTACATATTCCATAGCGAGATCGTATCCTGAGGCAACTTCACACCATTACATGTACATACTTTTATTCTCAGTTCACGTCAACTATATTATTTATTCAGATATTCGCGGATTTTCTCGTTCTCATACATATCTCATTGTTTTATGAGAAGGTGTTGCGTATTATTACATATATATCCTAAAGGTTTTACAGGGGCGCTAAAAAATAAAATATGCTACTGGTGGTGGGATTCTTATGCAGGAATCCGTCTATTTGGGTACAAACGCAGTGCCAGTTATTCTGCCGTTAAGTTGGAGTGTACAAACTAGACTTTGCTAAGGTTTGAAGGACACTAATAGCTAGTGTAATCACAGGTCTTATGAAACTTAAGGAGTGATTTCTCAGGTAGACGAGCGCAATGTGGTGTCACACAGAAATAAGAAGCATTTGGGATATACGCATATGGCATACGTTGCACTTACCATCACTAGAATGATTTGCGCGTCTTGTTATTTTCATCCATAAAAAATGCAAGGACGAAATTTCAAACGTTATTTATTTATTTAAATCTTTTTTGCTTCCTTTGCAATAAAATGATACAAAGGGCGGACTGAATGCCTTTAAGCATTTTCTCCCAGTCAACCCATGGAGTGGTGAGATTTTGATTAGGTGTAGCAATAAAACAGAGAAAGAAAGAGCAAAAAAAACTTAAATAACTCATAAATAATTATCATATATAAATAACTAATATATGTATAAAACATATAAATATATATTAAACTCATAAACATATACATATATACAGTATACATACATACAATATGTACCTTAATGAATTTTAACCTGAAACTCTGTCCTGTTCTCTCTCTGTTACCGAAGATTACTTAAGTATAATTAAATTTTATTAAATTTATAAAATTTGTGTAGTAGTTTTCTGTAATAGAGAGAAGCTCGAACTGTTGTGCGATATAAAAGCAAAATTATGGTACTATCGTTGCTGGTTAGATCTACAGTTACTTCTACTTCTTATAAATAATGGAAAGCTAATTGGAAGATTTTGTCTACGATATTACACACACTGAAACACTGATGAAATAGAAAACGTGACTGCAGTATGCATACATGTAAACGTTAACTATTTATTCAATACCTGAACATCATTAAAGTTCTTGATAGTAATCGATGATATTATCCTAAAAAGTTACGGATACTTTCGGATCCAAATCCAGTTCCTATTTTAGGCATTAATTATCTAAAAAGACTAGATTTTGTAAAAAAGATAGGTGTGTAAAAAAGGTACCTTCCACCGACAACTATCAGGACCTTTTTCTACTTTTATGAAGCTTTGTGAGTTTAAGTAAAAGTGAAAGTTATGGTAATTTGTTTTGCCCATGACTTGCTACGCCTCATTGCGTCAGGAAAAGTTTTGAACTTAAGAAGTTTAAACCATTTCTGGGAAAGATACAAAAAAAAAACAAAAATATCAAATCTAGATTCAAAATATATTACTGGTGGTTACATTCCTATGCAGGAATCCGTCCATTTAGGAACCACCACATGGTTATTCTGCCAGTTATTCTGCCGTGAAGCAGCAAGTTACTGGGAATAGGAGACTAAAGACCTGATGTCTCAGAGGGACGGGTCCAGTGTGGTACACAGACATGTTCGGGGTGACACAGCATTTGTTATGGGCAGACGTTGCACTTACCATCAGGTGAACGTTTTGCTCGTCTCTTTTCCGATCACGACATAAAGGATGTAATACATTTTTCAATACATAAAATTTCCGCCTTCCACACGAAAATTAACGAAAAATTCTAAACATGTCACAAAGTTATTGTTTACTTTAAGTTATTGTAAACTCATTGTCAAGCTATGGATAGTAATCGTGTCAGGTCTTAAATTACCCACACAACCTTTTAACTAGACAATATTGAGTTATCAAATTACAAATTGCCTGAATAAAAAAGTGGAAACCTCCGTATCGTACCATAGTTTCTTTTGACCGTTTCTCCGTCAGAGCAACCCTATTACGAAACAGTGTTAGATTGAAATTATAATGAAAAATGGCGTTTGACAAACGAAATTTATATTTTTTTCGTAATTTTTGTTCTACTTTATATTTAGCACGATGGTTGCCCCGTCCATTGTGCTCGTCCATTAAGAGAATATATAAACTATGTGTACCCAGACAAGATGAATTAGACGTCTTGGTCCGACTCAGTGGTCAGCGCAAGATTTAAATGCCTGAAATGAATTTATGAAGTGAAACCTTTAGGCGCGATGAGAGTACAATTTCGAGGTCGAATTTGAGTGTGGTTTTTTCGAGCAACGTACTTAGTTAATATTTATCGATTAATGAATAATTGTTTAATGAAATAAATGTTTTATAAATAAACCCCTACCGTTTTATACTATATTAGATAAACTTGATAAAATATTATTCCCTAAAAAAATGTAGGCCTTTTAACAGCCTATAAATGTTGTGCTGCTGAGCATAGACCTCCTCTATTTTCTAAAAGGGTTTTGCACCGCTGAGCACGTGCTAAATCAGTTGTAGAACAATTTTAGAGGTGCTGGCACAGATAATCGAACCCAGGTTAGTTGCATAGTATGAAATTAAAGGCGAGCACCCGGCCCCTCAGCTCTGCATATTGGAAACTTTGCCAAAATCGCCAACTTAAAAAAATCCCAGATAGGTACAGTAATTTTTTTTCAAGAATGGGGTGTTAAAGTTGAGTGATTAATCGAAAAGTGAGCGATAATTTTTTTTTCTTCTTAATAAGTTAATTTGTTTAGGTTTATTTTGAACAGTATTTAATTAAATTTTCACAAAAATGGCTGGTACTTGATAACCATAGTAACATAGGACGCTATTTTTTTTTACTGAGCCGTATATTCACTTTGGAGCTTCCCCCTGTTGCCGGATTATCGCCACTTTCTAGGACAACCTTTGTACGTTCGTCGTAGTTGTTTTTATTTTACAAATATATACAGTGAAAGAAGTGGAAACGGTTACGGTAAAAATAGGTTTTCTATTTTCGAATAAAGTATTTCGAAGATTGCTAACATCGAAAAAGGGAGGAATTGCGCTGCGGTTGTTACATTTTACTATGGTTGTAAAAAAGGGTTGCCTGACTCAAGGGACTACTTTGTGTGCTGTTTTTACATCTTGTAAACGATCTGAATATATTATTATGCAAACATTTATTGGAATCGTCAAATTTTTTTGAAGTATCCAATAAATATTTTTTATTGTATTATTTTCCATAAATGAAGGCTGTAGTGGCCTGTAATCAGGGACTATAATTTTTGAAATAAGGAACAAAAGGCAGAAAGTCCTGTGATATTATTAGCCAAAGCGTATTCGTACTTTTACCTTTTACTATTCTTGCTTGTACACGCAGCCGCATATGGTAAAATGAGGCCTAAAATAATGTTTGTTATAGTCTGGTGCACTATATTTTAGTTAAAGATTTGAGGAATTTACGTATATCCAAAAAATACTATGTCTTTTTTTACCAGTTTATTTACTATTATTTGAAAGATCGTCCAAGAGACTAAAATCTTACTGGAAAATTTCATTGTGTTTGGCCATCGTGAAATGAGTTTATTTTCTTAATTCGTTTCCTCGAAACAGCACTCTTGTTTAACTTACATTATCAACATTTGCGCCTGAATACATAGCCTTAATTTTCTTTTTATTGGTGTTGTTTTTTGTTTTTTCTTAATGGCCTTTTGTTAAAAAAAATACGCTACTTTAAACACCCACACGAGCACAATTACTTTCGAGGCTATGGGACTGTTTTCTTTCTTACTATAGGTATTGTAGGAAATTAGCATTTTCTTCTGACGAAAATTAGTAAATGTTAGGAAATAAGTACTTTCTGAAATAGCAGTGTACTTTGTATATTGCTCAAATTTTCATATTGGAGTTTATAATTCACGATTTCTCGGAATGGTAGTCTAGTAAGTCTCTGATCTAAGCATACTTAATGTAAGAATAGCAATCATAAAGAAATATTCTTTTATCGAGTAATTAATCTGCTTTCATATACCATAATGTATTTGTTGTTTTCTTAGTCTCAAATTAGTGATTAGCTTTAATCGACGAAGTTATCCTTGGGATTCGATGGACGTAATGAAGTAGAGGTTAAAATCTAATACTAACATTGATACTGACATAGGTTATGTTGGGCTCGAAATACCAACCACTACAATTTGTCGGAGTCGTAATTAGGGACTAATGTACTCTTATATGGCCTCTCCTAATTCTCGATAATGCAGATATTACAGAACAAATAATCTATAAGTAAGATTTCTATTTAATATTTGTTGTTTTATTAGTACTAAACTCGTGTTAGTCGTAATATAATAATGCCATATTAATTACACATAACTATTAGAACAAATAAAATGTAAGAAACTTATTCATCATTGAGGTGGATAAATGATATCAAGTCTAGAAGATATAAAGATTGAAATAAAAGTAGTAGACTAAAGCATCTTAAAATATATTTTTCATTATCAATCTATAGATATATACAAGATATTATACAGATGTATAGTACTCTCACTTGGCCATCTGTATAACGTGAATGAATGAACGTAATAGAATCTGCGTGTAACATAACACTTGGTTAATTAGTAAGTAAGTAGCTCGAGAAAGTTACACGTAGACGCGGCGCAGAAGAAAAATTTTGTTGATGATGTTGTCCTATTGGTCAATTTTCAAATATTGTCGGAAGATATCAACTCTTTCTGGCAGACAGATGTCTGATGAACACTTCGAAACTTTGGTTTTGATCACTTCTGTAATAATGGCTATATTAATTAATTGGATAAATCTCGCATTTGCATTTGTTTGTTAAGTTGTCTAATGAACGGATCAATAGAAGACTAGTCTCATTTCACAACTACGAGCAGCTCCCAAGAGATTATGAACATAATCAGAACAGGGTTTCAGAAAACAGCCTCAACTATTATCAAATATACATACTCGTATGTAAGTAATAGGACCCTAGTCCTCTGGGACCGAATACACGAGAAAAGATTTAACAAAAACACGTAGATACACAATCTGATTGGTTGGATGCACATGGCCAACGTTACACAAGTAGAACAGAACCTAATGTAATCGAGTTAAAGAACGAGCGAAATAAACAGACAGCTTTTGTTTGATGGACGTGTTTTGAATTACGGCTTTGAGTCCGAGAGCAAGCATCCGTATCGCGAAAATAATTTTATCCGCAACTAAATCTGAAAGTCATTTGCATTAGAACTGCTCGTCCACGTTAATGTTCAAATACATCATACATTATTAGATTTATATTAATTATTTTATTTGATTTTAGATGTTACTTATGTATGTGTTAGAAACACATACACTAATGTACACCTTAGAAAACAATATTATTACGTATTAGACGTTGTTGTTGTTGCCACAGCAGAAATTATGTCGGAATTTCATTTGTATTTGTTTGTAGTTTATTTCAATAAAAATAACTTAGATGTATCTTCTCTGTCTGGCTGTTTCAATTGTGTTTAAATTTCAATTTTAGATTGTAGCTCTGTGACTAACTTCATCTAGTATCTCAAAGGGTTTTAGATTCACATACATACATACATAATATCACGACTGTATCCCATAAGGGGTAGTCAGAGACTGGGTACTCACTACAAAAACAGATGACTGCCACAATCCAAGTTTCACCAAAACAATATAATGCACTTGGTGTGATAGGTGGTAAACCCATCGCCACCATGAGCTGTTGGGTGCACAGTGCAGTTTAATTCCTTACTCGCCTTTTACGAGATCCATTGGATGAGATGGAGTGGTAGTATTCTTTTAACGAGCCGCCACCACACGGCTTCGAAAATCATTCACGAAAATTCGAAAATCATCATTTTTCTACGTCTGTCGATGTCATTAACCATTTTAGAATTAATTAATTGAATATTCGTGAACTGATCGTGAAAAAAAAATATCATCATTTCAACTCATCACTGGTAAACACACACTTTCCCAAAAGACGTGTGGCAACGATTGCAAACACGATCTTGAGCCGTCTATCGACTTCCCGCAAAACCATGCGAAAGTTAGTGGATAGTTACTAGAGTAATACAATAAAAAAAACCTAAATTAGGAAATTTAAAGTTCATAGCAGACTAAATTACCGTTATCTGCAATTATGAAGATTTTATGAATGAAGGGAAAATACCTAATCACACTATGTTACTCAGTAAATAACAAGCGCAAAATATATAAAAATACAGCTTTTGTTGAAAGAAGAACGTGGTTTAAATAAAGCTTCGAGGAGTAGGACAGCAAACTATGTGTCCTCCGACCTCATCATATACCCAGCAAGATAAAGGCCACTGAATGCCCCTATTAAATTTTTGCTGCATTATTGAATATACAGCGCAAACTGACTTTCGTGAGTCAAAAAACAGTGTCTCACGGACATGTTTCAATATTTGCATAGATCTTCAAAGCCTATTATAGTCTAATAAAACTACTAGAAATTTCTGAAATACACTGTTTTTCTAGTATTTTGATTTACGTAGCAGTTAATTATTGCCAAATAATTTTCTTCTTTGGGGCTGTGGTTGATGAAAGGCCGGGCGCTTGCCTTATATTTCATTGTAATATACTAATTGATGAAGAAGGATATGCCATCACTGATGGCGCCTCGTTCTCATCTTCGCCAATGTCTATATATATAATAGGCACCAAGCTCCATCATCCTTGGGTCGGAGTTGGCTTAGTACACCACTTCAGAGAGGTAGCGCCCGCAGAGTCACGATCCGAGTCAGTTTCGACAAATTGGCCGCCCTGACACTGGAATTTGACGTACATCGCACCGCATACACATGCAAGGCGACATCGAGACTACCACGATGGTCGTGTGGTGGCGGCTTAAGAGAATCTACCACCCCATCTAATTCCGTGGGTATCGTAAAAGTCGACAGAGGGAAAATGAAAACCAGGAGATCGGCATCAGCGTCGTCCTGGAACCTCCGATCCGATCCGATAAATAAACTGCGGTTGCCAACTCGCCTGCCAAGCGTGGCAACTATGGCAAAATACCACCAAAACGAGAGCTACAAACTTTTGTGGCAATCTGTGCGGGAGGCCTATGTTTGCAGTGGACTAATGTTAGGCTGAAACGACGACGCACCTTAGATGCTGTCCCAATGTGCAGTCACAGTATCCGGTAATCAGGTTGTTTTAGATCAAATATTTTTAATAACGAGAATGTGTTTGATATTTGAAAATATTTGGAGAAGAAGAATGCCGAAGAACATCAGCAAATAACGCTCGCTGAGACTTGCTGATCATTTCGTTGTTTTTGTCATAAACGAAACGTTTAATTCGGACAAACGATTATGTATAAAGCTTGAGCTATTGTGTAGTTTAGTGTTAATAAATTTGGAACAGTTCTGTGACATACAAGTATTTCTGTGGCTTAGACCAAAAACTATTAAAGGGATAGTCGAGTTGCATAAGATAATTAATTTTTAGTAGTATTCATATTAAGCGGTTTGCCGTAAGACTCAGCCCCACTAATCGTCAGACTCATAAAAATTAAGTAGATATAATAATTCAACGTAATTTATTTTAAAAAAATATGGCGTTACCGCCATATTTTTTGAAGCCTATATACTGGATCTGTTTGCGATAATATATGGGATGGAACTTTATTAACTGCTTTCGCTGTGGACATTAATTCCAACTCATGGTTCATTGATTCGGCTGCAGATTTTTGTTACTTATCACATTGCAACCAATAAAAACCTACCAATGAACTGTGTTGATGACGCCCGTTAAGTGAAAGTTGATAATAATCAAAAAAAATAAGGGTTGTTAGTGGTGAGATAATTTTATTGTTGTAAGCAGGTAATCAAATTGTAACACTCAGTGAAGTAATTAAATTTGTTGCTGAAAATAACCACAGTGAACATAGTGAACACAGAACATATAGCGAGCATGTTGAAAATATCAGATATTTCAATTTCAATTATACTGCTCTTTTGGTAGTTAAAAAGTAAAGTATGCCTTTAAATGTCCTACTTCTGGGAACAGGCCTTCTCTCATTATAGAGGGTGTAGGATCTAGGAAATTCCGCCACGTTGCTCCAATGCATGTTGGCAGACTTCACGAGTCCTCAAAATATTTTTTATTCCGTAGACATGTAGATTTCCTCCCGATGTTTTCCTTCACCAAGGTGCAAGTGGTAAAATTAAAGCTATCGCCCTCTCCATGACCTACCACAGCTCATGGCAGTTCCCTTGCTTTTAGTGGTTACTGATAGAAAATTATTGATCGATTGTCTCCGAAACAAAATAATTATTCAATCAAAAACCGACTTCAACGCAGCAGCTTCTAACGGTTTCATGATTTTCTCATGGATACCATCATCAGAACTTGACCTTGAATTATATGGAACCTTACGAATGCGATATCATCCTCCTAATTGAAGAATTTTTCAAATATGTTCATAAATTACGGAATTCTGTGGTAACAAAACTTAAAAAAAAAACAATCGAACTAACTTCTTTTTTTGAAGTCAGTTAATAAAAATTTTAAAAGTGTCGATTGATTGGTCTCATCTCATTGGAATCATCTCTATTTATAGTTGGTACTGGCTACAGTTCTCTTAGTGAAACTAAATTCATTTATTTCACAAAACTTGTAATCCGATTAGATACGCCTTTAAGGCAATTTCAAGGCCTATAATTTTTGATCTTCTCGAATTCTGAAAACGCCACTTTTCGTGTTTTAGAGATATGATAGTTGCATGAAAGTCATTGAGCCCGTTCTAGTTGTTTGATCATGCTTATGATACATTTGAAAGAATCCCTGAACCATTTTTTTATTTTTCCTTTACTCGAAGATTAAATTTACCACTCTTTTAGATGTCATAAACATATTTTAAGTCTTATTGTTAATTTTCTTTCGTTGCTATCTATAAAATGGTTGCGTTATTATGTTATTAAAATAACGCGCTTCATTTACACGTGGTAGCGCCAATAAAAAAAACCTTTAAATGGCAATTGTTTTTTGTAATAAGCTTTCATTTTTAACTTTAAAACAATATTAGCTTCAAAATAAAAAAAAATATTAACTTAATATAAGTGAACAGTAAAACAACGAATTTCTACCTTTGTGCAAAGAGCATGTATAATGTACATTTGTATTTTATTTCGTGTGAGTCACTACATCTTTCAAGGATTCAGGGTACTTATTTTTATGGAATAAAAATATGAAATAAGAGGATTATGCTAAAAGGAGAACGAGGATGTGGTAAAAAGGTTATTTAAGTTGTGTATGGTGTTACATATTTACCCGCGGGTTGTAATAGAGTGTTATTATCAAAGATGTATATAAGAAAGATGTTGAATGCAAGAAATATATATGGCTTCTTAAACTTGAAGAATGTTTCACGTATACCCATATTCGCGCTAGATGGCGCTTATTAAATTGTAACAATCGTAAATCACGCAGTCATTTACCATTTGTGAAATGTACATCTAAGCGGCATCTTGCAATAAATTCACTTCAATCAGGCACTAGGGAGTTTTATTTATAAAATCATAGTTGCCTTCGATATCTGGTTTGGACATTGTTCATGGTCCTACTCGAGTCGAATGTGTTTTTGAGAAAATTGCACTAGAAACCAGTGATGGATTGTCACTGAAGGTGCACACTGAACGATTCATTGAAATCGTATCGGGTGACCGAACGCAGCGCGGTGCAGTATAGTGTCTACGCCGGCTGAGAAGCGGTCGAGGAGTCTGAAGCAAGAAGTTGGAGACAAGGCAACATTGACGTCACAACCACGACGTGTGGAGGACGCGGGCGCGGGGAGGTCAGTTAGCAGCGGAGACGTCACAACAGTGACGTAAGCAACGTCATTCTCCGATAAGAGTGGTTAGCAAGTGAAAATCGTGAGTACATTTATGATCTATTCAGTGCAGTAATTAAATCACGAGAACTTAAAAAAAAAAAAGTGTGTAGACTGAGTAATTTAAGATAATTTGAACTTGTGCATACTAATTGGTAACTTAGAATAATTTTACAAAAAGTGATCATACGTGGAATCTATGTCCGATTTCTTAGCGGTTGTTTAATTTCTAAACACTTGTAAAAATTTGCAAATTTATTATTAGGACTTAGAAAATTTTTAAGTTTCAAATTTTGTCTTGTAAATTTTAAAAAATATTTGTAAAATGTCGTTTTCTGCCTTAATAAAGAGTCAATTGGGATATAAGTGTATGATAGAAAAGGCTTATGAAAACTATAAAAAGTCGCCAAAGGATCGTCTAGGAAAAGAGTCATATTTACTTACTAGACTAGATTCTTTGGATGAAAAATGGAAGATATTTTCCGAAACACATAAAAAAATATCAATCGAGTTATCTGAGCAATTATCAGAAACTAAGTATTCTAAGGAAAATGTTTATGAAACTGTAGAGGAAATGTACATTGACTATAAATCTGATATCAGAGAAGCATTATCTGTGTTAAAGGCTCAAGCAAGTACTTTAGAAACGCTATCTAATATAACTTCAAAGGTTGATAATAATGTAAAATTACCTAAAATAAGCATCCCTACTTTTTCGGGATCATATGCAGAATGGATAACTTTTAGGGATTTATATGTATCGTTGATTCATAACAATCCTTCTATAGACGATGTGCAGAAGATGCACTATTTGAAAGGGCATCTTTCAGGAGAAGCTGAACAGCTTCTCAGGCATGTACCCATAACGTCAGCTAATTATCAAGAATCGTGGGCAACCCTTAACAGTCGTTACAATAATAAGAAATACTTAGCAAATTGTCTATTGAAGCGTTTTATGAATCAACCAAGTATCGGCAACGAGTCGTGTAGTGCAATCAAAAATATGTTAGACGTTACCAATGACACGCTACATGGCTTAAAAAATTTGGGAATTAATGTGGATTCATGGGATACGATTATCATATGTGATTGGTTCAAAATTGGATTCTGAATCGCGAAAATGTTGGGAATCTAAAATCAGTACATCGGAAGAACTACCAACCTTGAACCAATTACGAATATATCTCGAAACGCGATTTAGGTCACTTGAATTTATGGATTGTAAGCAAAGGAGCAAACCCAATGTTTCGACCCAAAAACCAAAAGTCATGCACTCCATGGCGACCAGTGCCGATGCTGTGGCCAAACTTAACTGTCCGTACTGCACAAATGACCATAAAATAGCAAACTGTAAGGTATTTGGTACAGTCGATTATGATACTCGACATAATTTTGTAAAAAATAATGGTCTTTGCTTCAATTGCTTGGGTCGTAACCACTCTGCTAATACATGCCGTTTATTTACTAGATGTCGCATTTGCAAACATAAGCACCACTCATTGCTTCACCCAAAGTCAACGTCAGAATCACAAAATTCTGTTTTGCCCAAGCCAGATTTGTCAGTTGAAGTCAAATCAACACCGTCAAATGTCAAAACCTCGCCAGAGAGGCCTGAACCGACTTTGAATATCACAGCGCATTTCTCGAAGAAAGCAGCGCCTAATCAGATCCTATTAGCAACCGCACTTATCGAAGCCAAAGCAAGGAACGGTCATGTTCACCTTCTCCGAGCTCTGCTTGACCAGGGTTCGCAAGCTTCGTTTGTTACGGAATCAGCGGTGCAGCTACTTGGCCTTAAGAAGATACCAAGTAAAAGTAACATATCAGGAGTAGGCGGCGATAAGAGCCTTTTGGCTTCTAGGTACATCGTTATGATGAAAATTCAATCGCGTCACGATCCCAGATTCCAAATACAGGTACGTGCACATGTTTTAGGTGCTATAACTAGTCTTCTTCCTTCCAAGAAGCTAGCTAACGTTAACTGGCCAGAATTAGCGGACATCGCTCTGGCCGATCCTCAATTCCACAGTCCGAGTAAAATAGATGTTTTGCTAGGCGCAGATGTTTACGGTCAGGTTATAAGAGAAGGATTACTAAAGGGACCTAATGGTACTCCAATTGCTCAAAGCACTGCCTTGGGATGGATATTATCTGGTCCTACGCATCTATTTGATGATGACCACCATCCTTCATCACATTGTCACCATAATACTCGTACCATCGTTAGCATGCACTCTCAAGCTGATGATAATAAACTGCTACAGAGATTTTGGCAAATTGAATCCGATTTGTTTGAAGACAAGATTCTCAATCAGGAAGAGCAATGTTGTGAAGAATTTTACAGTCAAACGACTCAGCGAGACTCAACAGGTCGGTACATAGTAAGACTGCCTTTCCGAGAAGACGACCCTCAGTGTAAATATGGGAACTCGAGAGATATTGCAAGCAAGCGATTTAATCTTCTTGAAAAACGTTTCAAGAAGGATCCAGAATTTAAGGCAAGGTATTCCGAAGTGATACGTGAATACTTGGACCTTGGACACATGCAACGTATAACTGACAGTGACCTCAATAAAGCGGACTCTGTTTATTTACCCCATCATGCCGTTATAAGCGAGGATAAAACCACTACCAAGGTCAGAGTAGTGTTTGACGCTTCATGCAAGGGAACAAACGGAGTATCTCTTAACGATACATTGATGGTCGGCCCCACCCTTCAGCAAGATTTACGTCATATCATCCTACGGTGGCGTATACACCCAATATGTCTTACTCGTGCAGACATTTTAAAAATGTACCGACAAATCGTCGTCGCAGATCATGATGCAGACTTCCAAAGGCTAGTTTGGAGAGATGATCCGGAGTCCAAAATTAAAGAATACAAGTTGATGAGGGTTACATTTGGCACAGCTGCTGCTCCGTACCTAGCGGTTAAGACTCTGCATCAGGTCGCAATCGACGAAGGCAAACATTACCCCGACGTAGCTGAAAGGATTAAAACAGACTTCTATGTGGATGACCTTTTAACTGGATGTCAAACAGTAGAAGAAGGAAAGGACATTTATAAAAAAATAAAAAAAATATTGAGAAGGGGAGGTTTTGAATTGCAGAAATGGGTAACAAATAACAAGGAGTTAGCAGAAGTAGTAATGAATACAGACGGAAATAAAAAGGGGATGGTTGATATAAAGATGGATGAAGTGGTGAAAGTGTTGGGACTATTCTGGCACAAGGAATCTGATGCTTTTCAATACTCTGTGCAACTTCCTGTGTTGAATCATCCTATCACCAAGAGGAAAGTAGTATCCAGCATATCGCGTCTGTTCGATCCTTTGGGATGGCTAGCCCCTTGCATCATCATAGCCAAGATAATTATTCAGAAGTTGTGGTTGACTGGAATAGACTGGGACGATAAATTACCGGACGAGTTACTCAAAGAATGGCTTTCCTACCAATCTAGTCTAATAAACATTCGTGAGGTTAGTATTCCAAGGTGGCTTGAAACTAAAGCCGATGATACTTGCATGGAACTTCAAGGGTTTTCTGACGCATCTAACAGTGCATACGCTGCCGTAGTTTACCTGAGAGCAATTGACGTTGAAGGAAAGGTACACGTTAATCTAGTTACGGCAAAAACTAAAGTGGCTCCAACTATGCAAGTTTCCATTCCTCGTCTTGAACTCATGGGAGCAGTTCTTTTAGCTAAGTTAATAACAGATGTAGCTAACATGTTAGGCATTGACCGTAGCAACATACACGGCTGGACTGACTCCACTGTGGTGCTGGCGTGGCTCAGCAGTCATCCCAGTTGCTGGACAACATTCATCGGTAATAGAACGTCAGATATTCTATCAAGAATGGATAACACCCACTGGGCACACGTCCAATCTGCCCAAAATCCTGCAGATATCGCCTCCAGAGGCTGTACACCTTTGGAACTCGCTGAAAATAGCCTGTGGCTGCAGGGTCCATCGTGGCTAAAGGACATCAACATTGCCTATCAAAGACCTAAATCCATTTCGACCGACTTAGAACTAAGAAAAATAAGGGTGCACGTTGTTAATGATAGTGGATCAGCTACTGATTTTCCTCTATTGACGAAATACTCAACATTGCAAAGGCTTGTACGTGTTGTGGCCTATTGTCGCAGATTCTTAAGGTACAAAAGAAATCTTAAGTTCGAAGCTTATCTTACAAGCAATGAACTTAAGGACTCTTTAGATGTTTGCGTAAGACAATGTCAACTCATGGAACTGGGAGATTCCAAGAAAAAACTGAAGCCATTGAGCCCTTTTCATGACGACAAAGGAATAATGCGAGTAGGAGGAAGAATTCAGAACGCAAATCTTCCCACAAATACCAAGCATCCTATTATTCTTCCTCACAAGAGTCACTTCACCAATTTGGTTATAGAAGAGGCCCACCGGAAGACATTACACGGAGGCCCAACTCTGATGCTGAGCCATTTACGTACAAATTATTGGGTGCTATCTGCCAAGAGCCTTGTTAAGATGCATGTACGTAAGTGTGTTGTTTGTGTTCGTCATGCAGCATTGACAAAAACTCAGTTTATGGGCCAGCTACCTACGAGCAGAGTCACACCAGCTAGACCATTTCTTCACAGTGGTGTTGATTTTGCAGGTCCCATCAATATCAATAAAAACACTTCCATACTTCACAATAACACTTCCACAATAACACTTCCACAATAAATTCACTTCAATCAGGCACTAGGGAGTTTTATTTATAAAATCATAGTTGCCTTCGATATCTGGTTTGGACATTGTTCAAAGAAGTGTATCTTAAGTAACCACTACACCAATTTATAATATTTTAATTTACAATATATAATACAAAATATATTATTAATTGATTTAATTCTTCTTATTACTTTTTATATAAACTAGGTGCCCCTCAGAGGTCGAAATTCAAAGGTTATTTTATGTTGAACGTTATTGAGGTTTGAGTAATTATTTAATTGGCAACTTTTTGAATACTCTGTGCGACTGTTTGACCAGAGACTATTATGTGTTTGGCACATTGGCAATATGAACGTAAACAAACGATAGAGATAGACTATTATGTGATTGATTGACATTGTTAGTACGAACGTAAATAAGGTTTTATTTTATTATGTTTTTTCATATTTACTCGAATATTATACAATCAAATAAAATTAGATTTTACAGATATTACCGCATATATTTTCCAATTTAATGTTTTTGTAACACATATTGTGTATATATTTTAGCATCCTCGCTTTTTCTCCAAACAAAGTTTAACCATGCAAAATCTCACACTCCTTTGTACGCGCAGTATGCTTTAAAAGGCGTACATAGTTTTCTCTTCTCGTATTAATATTTAAATAAAATGTGGATTAGATATAAGACACTGAACTTACTCATTTGTGTAAAGCTCGTAACAGATCTCGGTACACATTAGTACACAATTTTCATTACAGCCCGGGGGGCTGTAAGAAAATTTATACAATAATATTAATTTGTGGGAATTGTTAATAATTTCCTACAATTTCACTATTCTCATAAAATTTTTTAGTTCTGTTTTTAGTTCATCGATAAATAGTATATCTTTAATATCTTTAATAAATAATATTTTTCACTATTATTTTTATTCGCGTATAAAGGAAATGTTTTTTTAAGTTTAAAAACGGGACGCGAATGAAGTTTGGTTTTAGTTCGACAGTGATATACGTATTCATCATTTATCCTCTTGTCTGTATGAGCACCCACGTCGAAAACTGCCTCGGGAATATCATTGTTTATTATTTGCATCCATCAGCTTTCCGGGTTTTTCGTTCATTTTAGGAATAAATCTAAAATGCTGGAAATCGTGTTTTGTTTGATATTTATAATGAATTTAAATAATGGAATTTTTTGTTTTAGGTACGTTTAAAGGGGAGGACCCTAATTTTTAGTTACATCAAACAAACAAAGTAAGTACACTTTATTAACAGTTTAAATAAAATTATATTTTTCTTTGGTAAACTTAATCCGCAATGTAAATGTTACATTGCAAAGTTGCCGCAAGTTACATTGCGGATTACGAGTATATTCAATTAAATGTTACATTTTTTAAACGCTTCACCTTTGTGGTATCTGTAGTGCTTAAAAGAAAGCCATTTTGATATTTGTTTTATGTACACAGAAATTTAATCAAAAAGGGTATCTAAATTAAACCTTATTTACACACTGTTTAGTGGGCTAGCTGTAGTACATAAATTGGTCGACATGACGGGGGTGAAAAGCCTTGGACCTTTGGATTTCTGTGTGTATATCCTGCGGAAAAGGGAAATTCAGATTTTTTGTATGGAAAATGTCGCCGTAGTAGTATTTCGGTAGGACCAAAATTAGTTACATTATCAGAAGTAAGAACAAATTTGGGAAACATTTTTTTAAAAGTAACGCAAAAAAACATCTCTTTCACTATCTTAACTTTGACAGATGCCTTAAAAAGCTTATATTATTTTGGTTACTTTAATAAATTAAAAAAGATATTTGTTTATGAAATATTTTCTTTCTTATGAAATATTAATCTCTTATGAAATATTATTTGTCATTTTTATAAATATCTACATTGCTTTTACTAGTTTGAAGGGCACTGAAGCAAGTGTAATTTCAATTCATCGTCATCATTTCAGCCTATATATACTATACATATATACTAGTCCACAAAAAGTTTGTAGCTTTCAATGTGGGAGGATTTTGCCATATGCTCATTTTGGGGGATTTTAATTTATTTGCAATCTATGCCATAGTTGCCACGCTTGGCAGGACGGTTGGCGACCGCAGTTTATTTATTCAGATGTTCCAGGAAGATGCTGCTGCCATCTCCTTGTTTATTTTCCCTCTGTCGACTTCTACGAAACCCGCAGGATTAGATGAGGTGGTAGATTCTCTTAAGCCGCCACCACACGACAATTTCAATTGATATAATACTTTAGAAATCATGGTGATGGGCGCAGTGTGGTGCTGCAAAGAGATTTTAATGTAGAGTTCAGGACGAAAGACTAACTGTTACGAAGAGGCATGCACCTACTTGAATGACTTGCTCGTCCCATCACGTACTTCCTTAAATTAAAGAAAGAAAGAAAGAAAATACAGTTACTTTAATGTTGTTTACCTTTTTCTTCATAGACAATTTGATTTCATTAACATTACACTGATAAGTTAGTGTTAGCTATTTAGTTAGAGGACAGTGATTAGTGGACCGAGCGATCCGCAATTCTGCGGGCTACCAAGGTATGTCCCAGGGCAAACATGCCTTTGGTCATTTGCTACGGCTTCGTTCTACGTGTTTGTGTTTAAGAGATTAATTTGATTTAGTAAACAAGCTTGCATTTCGTTTAGCTTGTGACAAAGATACTGGAGGTATTATTCGCAAACATTCCAAAGATAATCTGAATCTTTCTTAAATATACATATATGTATGTATTTTGTTAATATTAATTTATTGTGATTGGAAAATTCTATTTATTTTACCGTATGATTCTTTGATAACGACATAATTCAAAACCGGGACAGCATAACAAATACAATTATTAATACAATAATTTTGTTACAGTTTGTTTGGTATACCGAGTTATAATAAAAAACAGAAGTACCGTTCGGAACATTCATTTGCTGGTAGCAAGACGTGGCGTTTGATTTCATATGCGCGAGTGATTTCTACATACATACATAAGATCGCGACTGTATCCCATAAGGGGTAGTCAGAGACTGGGCACTCACTGCAAAAACAGATAACTACCACAATCCACGTTTCACCAAAACCATATAATGCACTTGGTGTGATAGGTGGTGAGCCCATCGCCACCATGCGCTGTTGGATGCACAGTGCAGTTTAATTCCTTACTCGCCTTTTACGAGATCCATTGGATGAGATGGAGTAATAGTATTCTTTTAACGAGCCGCCACTACACGGCAACAGTGATTTCTATAGTACTGCAAAATACTTCCACTACCACCAACTGTCTCGAGACTATGTATAGTTAACGGTTGTACATGGATTCCTCACAAGGTAGGATGATTTTCCCATAACCGGTAAGATTGTCAAGCGAGTAAAACTTCAGAGTCCCCGATGCAACGTAAACGCTGCCCGATCGTAATTTTTAGGTTTATGATTCACTCTAGTCACGCTGTCATCACATAGTGACATAATTTTACACAGTACGAAAAATTATGTCATTATGTATTTAAAATACACAAAAATCACATCTATTATATATTTTTTTGTCACAAACATGAAACTTTGGTTTATTTTATCTAAAAAGAAAAGTATTTTGTGGACCGCCAACACGGAGCAGCACTACGGTCTCTTTTCGGCTCTTGAACCCTCTCGGAAATAAAAAGAGACAGGTGCTCAGCAGTGGGATATTTATATATACATTTCAGAAATCATTTCATATTTTATCTAGAAACACTATGCAGGAATCCGTCCTGGTAGGTACCGCCACAGTGCCAGTTATTCTGCCGGGAAGTCTTTATGTTACAACATAAAATGTATGTTGGTAACTAAGTTACTTAAAATCGAAATAAAGCCTATTTTATTTTTAAAATAATTTTTAAATTTTACTGGAAGAAAAAATTACAGCAATAAGTTTATATGAATGTCTTGTTCAGACCTCTTGTAGGCATTGCAAAATCTTACGCAACGTTATGAAGTTTTAATTCGTTTCTGAGAAGGGTCAGAAAATGAGACGAACTTTTATGAAGTGGTACTTACAAATAAATGGCTGCTTACAGTGAAGATTAATTTGAGTGAGGGGGATTAGAGTGCGCACGCTCCTTTATAGGCACAAGAAGCATAATCAGTAGAGGGCAGGATGTTGCCGAAGCTTATACCCGTAGTTTGGTTTTATAGGATGCTGTGTACAACAGTTTTGTCTTGTTGTTAAGACGACATCATCATGGAGAACCATTTGGAGCGCGGTGCCACATTTCTTGAACTTCCACATTTGAACAGAAACAATAGAGAGTTTTCCACACTAAAGTATAGGGTATTTTTATCTAATTTTAAAATGGATTAACCTCCGTAACTTGAGTTATTGGATATCCGAAAAGAAATATCCGGATGTTATTTCAAATAATCCTCCTGGCTGCCTTAAGAGTTTACATGGAATATGTTTTGTTGATTTCTTATCGCTTACGCACTTCCTTAATGTTTTTTATTGTTCAGGGTTGAAAAACTTTACATATTCTCTTTTAATGGGTAGGCGTTAATGTAATAATGTATATTTTATAAAACCTGAGATTCGTTTAAGCTTGAATAGGAATTTTCTTTAATTGCAAATTCTTAACACTACAGTATTCTTTTTAGTTTCCATACTATTACCATATATCCGATATTGTTCGTAATTATATCATGTGAATTATATCAATTAAAGTATGATTTTCAAATTTTTTTCTGTATAACTAACAATTTTGTAAATATAAAAACATTTTTGACACCCCCTTATTCATAATTATAACAATTTAATTAGAATCTACTCCGCTTCTGAAGCTCCTTTCACACTACCTACAGCTGCCGCATTGCGGTTAGCCGGTTGAATAGCTATCAAATTTATCGCACGCCAATATTTTATCTTTTGCATATCGTGTAAACATACCCTAAGTCCAACAGGCAAAGTTTTATAGTTTTACTTCTAATTAGCCAGAACTGATACGATTTAGTCTTATAGTATATATACCCCGCAATTTTTATACATGGTTTGATAGTTTGGAGGTATAATGTTACAGAGAGGAAATCGAATCTGAAACAAGGATCTTGCATTATTTTATAGGAGAAATTGACGAGACGAACAAAACGTTCACCTGATTGTAAGTGCAAAGGCTGTCCATAACAAATGCTGTCACACAGAACATTCTGTCACACTGCGCCCGTCCCTCAGAGACATCATCAGTTCTTAAGTCTCATATGTCCAGTAAAAACCCTAGCTCTTCGTGACCCTCCACACCAAAACACTAATGTTTGATGAACTGAATGTGGTACCTTCCTAGACGGCCTCCTGCATAGGAATACTACCGCCAGCATTCGAACTCCTAGAATACTCGTCAACATATTTTATTTTTTTAAGTGTTTCTGTAGGTGTATACTAATTATATAATTAGCCGATCGGTGTCCGGCAGAGTAGAATAGCACCTACATCTTTCCTACCGAGGTGTCGTAAGAGGCGACTAAGGTATTGTATAGCCTTTATTCTTGCAAATTAATACCATAATATGCAATGCTGTCACTGTATTCCTCGTTGGGAAGGCAACAGAGAGTCTGAATTTTTTTACTCGTATGTAATTTGCGGTGACGTGGTTCGTTTCCCACGCACAGTGGGCTATAATTGTAGCCGCTGCCTACCTCTTGTATGGGGAAAAGGCGTAACTATGTGTATTTATGTACTTATACTAATTTAAAGAATCGGTTTTCGTAGTTAATTACCATGATCTTATATCAGTTAGCTGATCCTGTAGTAACTTATCTGCATCGTACACAACATAATTATCCCGTTCCGTTAATTAATGTCACGTATCTAATAAGATCTCTTTGTAAATACAATTCCAAAATTACATTGCTTTAGGTCTTAGGTGATTAGATGACAAACCTAATTATTTTCTATCTAGTTGTTATAAAGTATTATAATGTAGGAAACCTCACTGAATATGTTTTCAGAGTACATTTAATATTAATGATACGAGTAGATTGTCATCAGATTTTGATTTCAAACTAGGCGACATTTTCTCGTTTAATCCGAATCTATACATATATATATATATATACACATAAATAAAATTTAAGTGACTGTTTGTTTAAACAAAAAACAGCTTTTAACTCAATTGTTATGAAAGACTATACAAAGTGAACTATCATTCTGCAGTCGACCGAAATTTTAAAGTCTTGAAGATTGATAGATTAAGATATTTATATAAATATTAAGTTTTGTTAATTTTTAATAAATTTCTCTGTTTGTTCCGGCTAATCTCCAAAACAGCTGAACCGATTTTGACAGGACTTTCACTGTCAGATAGTAAAAGCCGCTGCAAATAGATAGCATATCTATATACAAACGATCGGGGTCGACTTTTATATGCGAATGAAACCGCGGGGCACAGCTAGTTATATTATAACTATATTCGCTGATAATTAATTGGTTTTGATGCTTAATAATTTCTGCTTGAAACCGGTAGGTATGTCGCTTTTGAAACGACTGCGTGGCCAGGTGTAGTGGTCAGGAAACCTAACTATTGCGCGAAGGGGCCTTGGTTGGAATTCCAGCCGGAGTCACATTTGTGCAAACAACAAACAGATGGTTTTCTGATCAGGCTGTGTTGTGATTGCCCCCGTGTCTCTGACACTGCATCCTATTCTACCTTCGATCTTATCGCATGAACATTACGTCGGAAACGGGTATGTTAGGATGAGTGAGTGCCGCCTCTGTGTTTGCGCGGACACTTGTGCCACTATATTGTTCGATATTATATTATCTCCTGCTCAGTTGATAGCATCCAATGCTATTCGGAAGCTGTTGCCGTTGTTAAAAATCGGCTAGGAAGACATCATCATTAATATACAGATAACTTTTTATACTCGTACAACAGTAAGGAAATTAATTTAATATTTTCTAAATTTAATTACATAGGGACTATCGAATGCAGAATTAGACATGAAGTATTTTTAAGAACAAGTCGTGTATCAGAATATGCGTTTGAAATCTATAGGCGAGGTTGAGGTATTAATTATTCTGCGAGGCAATAACTGGTCGCCGCATTTATTTATTTTTTATTGGATAAAGTGATGCCTTGCGTTTGGAGCTCCGACAGTGATGAATGTTTCATTAATTCTTGGAAAGTTTGTTTCTTTGTTTGTCATTCGATAACGCTGAATCGGCTGAAGGGAATTCAATGAAATCTGGCGTGAGGTACATTTTGTCACAGAAAATGTTATAGGACACTTTTTATATAAACATTTCTTTTAACAAAAGTAGTTAAATCATTTCTAAATTTTAATTAACGTCGAGCGAAGCGGGCGCGTAATAGCCAAAGTTTATATATATTTTACAACCAAAATAAATTTTACATGTTCTTAGTATTCAACTTATTCTTAAAAAAAATTGAAATAGATTTAACTGCACAGTAATACTAATATTCAAAAACAAATACTTTAAGTTTTTTATTTAATTAAAATATTGCTATCGTAAGACCGTAGCAGCTCAGGGGCTAGGCGCTCGCTTTAAAAATTTCATAGTACGCCAGTGACATGGGTTCGATTCTCGGTGCCGGCACCACTAAACTTGTTAACTGCAATTTTAAGTGCTGATGCACGTGAGCACGTGGTAAACGTGCTCGACGGTGAAGAGAAAACATCGCGAGGAAACCTGCATGTCTTAGAAATAAAAAGAATACAAAAATATTTCGAAGACATGTGTAGTCCGCCGACCCGCTTTGGAGCAGCGTGGCGGATTCTACCTAGCGGATTCTAGCTTCAAAACCCTCTCAGAAATGAGAGGAGGCCTGTGCTCAGCAGTGGGACATTAATAGGCTGAAACTTTACTTTTTACTTATTTTATCGTAAGAAAACGAAAACTCAGGGGCCGGGCGCTAGCCTTAAATTTCATAGTACGCGAGTGACCTGAGTTCGATCCCCGGTGCCGCCACCTCTAAATTTGTTCTGCAATTTTAAGTGCTGATTTACCATACGCTCAGCGGCAAAGGAAATAATGGAAACCTGCTTCTTCGAGGAATAAAAATATTTCGAAGTCCGCCAACCCGCATTGGAGCAGCGTGGCGGACTCTTCCCGGCTCTAAACCCCTCTCAAAAATGAGATGGCACCTGTGCTCAACAGTGGGGCATTTATAGACCGTTACTTTTTTTAATAGTCTAAAAATGTGTCTCAATATTTATTCAATCGCGTTAACTATGCTCGAATTACTTAAGAGCTGGTAGTTAAAATAAACATTTTGCTGTTGAAAAAATACATAACTTACACACAGCGTTAAATTAGAAACCCTTAGAAAATTGTGTCACATGTTGTATTTGTAAATTTTAAAATGTTGGTAAATCTACAGTAACATACATTATATTGCCGACAACGCGTCATTCTTGTCACGTTTTCGTCTTTGCAATAAAAACAAATTCAACTCGAAATGTTATCCACCGGGATTCGCAGACGAAATAAATAGGGATTAATGAGCTTTAATTATATAGCTTTTGGATCCGTTCGAAGCTTACAGCATCCAGTTTTCCGGGCACGTCCATTGTTCCTTAAGGTCTTGTTTTGCTGCAAATAGTCGTCTCTGACACGAATTGTTCGTAAGTTTTATTTCCTTATTTTATGTATAGCAATTAGTTTTACCCAACAATTATTTTAATGAAGACAGATATATAAATGTTTGAGGCGGCGTAAGTAAATTAAAATTTTATTAATAATTTATTTAATTTATTAATTAAACCCAACTCGGCTGGGCAGCGTTCGGGAAACTACGTCACATCTTCTCGTCGAGTATACCTCAATGTCTCAAAAGCAAAGTTTACAACCAGTGCGTGTTGTCAGTGATGACATACGGAACCGAGACGTGCTCCTTCACTGCGGGCTGCTTGAGGAAGCTCAGTCTCTCAGCGAACTATGGAAAGAGCTATGCTCGGAGTTTCTCTGCGCAGCAGAACTAAAGTAACCGACATAGCCCTAAGGATTAGCAAGCTGAAGTGGCAATGGCCCGGCCATATAGCCCGTAGAACTGATAACAGATAGGGAAGAAAGGTTCTAGAGTTGCAACCTCGTACCGGCAAACGCAGAGTAGGGCGCCTCTCCACTTAGATGGAGCGACGACCTGCGCGATTTTGCGGGAAGTCGATGGATGAGGGTGGCTCAGAACCGTGCTTTGTGGCAACCTATGGGGGAGGCCTATGTTCAACAGTGGACTAAGATAGGCTGAAATGATGATGATGATGAAGTAAATTAATTCGGGTTAACGCGATTGGGAATTGTAAGATTCCATTATTGGAAATGACAGAAAAAAATCTGTCGTCAGATCTAAAATACCCAGACTGTTCTATCGGAAAATAGTAGGAGAGAGTTTAACATGAAATGGTTATAAACCACTGACACAATTTAAATTACAACAAATTACAGACAACAACAAATATGATTCCAGCGTAGATAATGTTTTTGTTATTTTAATATTTTTATCATCATCATCATCATTTCAGCCATTAGTCCATTTTATTAATGAATTAGTTTGGTGGTAGGATTCCTATGCAGGAATCCGTCTAGGTATGTACCACCCCAGGGCCAGTTATTCTGCCGAGAAGCAGTAGTGTGCAAACATTACTGTGTTTCGGTTTGAAGAGCACTGTGAGCTAGCGTAATCACAGGGCATATGAGACTTAAGAACTGATGTCTCAGGGTGATGGGCACAGTGAGGTGTCACACAGAAATGTTCTGGGTGACACAGCATTTGTTATGGGCAGACGTTACACTTACCATCAGGTGAACGTTTTGCTCGTTGCATCACTTTATAAAATAAAAAAAAGAACAGGAATCCCCCACAAATTGCCACAAAAATTGGTAGCTCTAATTTTGGGGGATTTTGCCATAGTTGCCATGCTTGGCGGGTTGGCAACCGCAGTTTATTCATTCAGATGTTCCAGAATGATGCTGCTGCCCATCTACTGGTTTTCATTTTCCCTCTGCCGAATTTTACGACACCCACGGGACGAGATGGGGTGGTAGATTCTCTTAAGCCGCCAACACACGGTAAAGTGATATCTGTTTTGTTTATTTATGTAGAGATTATTGCCGAATAACGACAGCAAAAATATGCAAATACTCGATGAGATTTACTCTAGTCGATACATTAACTTAGTAATATGCTAGTGACCAAAGATCATGAGAACAAATAAAATAGGGGCTATTAAGAAAAATATTCAAAAAAAGTGCAGGTGCTATAAAGTACTAAAACGAATAAAGCAGCGAAGAAAACGCTTAAAACTGTCATAAGTTTCGTAATAAATGGTAATGAAATATGTCGAGATCAATGCTGAAACTGTGAGCAGCAAAAATAAATGTTAATGTAAAGTATAATAAATTATATTTTGTAAAGAACTTGCCCTTGTTTTGAGTACTTTCGTTAAAATGGTGATGATTAAATCATTTTAATAACATCGTAAACATACTTAAGCCAATTTTAGAGTTTCATGTTTTGCTGATGGATCCCAAAATCAGAACTTGATTTAAACAGGACCATAATACAAAACCGTTCCTAATACAAAAATTATAATAAAAATAAATTCATAAACAAACAAGTTATGCCCGAACATACTCGTACATAAAAAATATATATACCGTCGATATCGGTCGGTTAAAAAAATAAAATAATCTCTCGAGTTATTCGCTGATTGCTTCTATGATATACTCGTATGATAACTTCTGATTGTAAGCTTACAGTAATTAATATAAGTGTAAGTTCAGATACAGGTAACAAGTAATACGGTAGTAGAAATAAATTTAGAAAAGGAATTTAAATAAGATACCAATTTATGGCTGTTTTAAAAAATAATTAGCCAAAGAGTAATTTTATAAAACAAAAAGTGTATCAATAGGTGCTTGTCATAGCGAATATGCGTTTTAAATTATTATGGGTGTCAAGTCAAAGTTTTATTGTACTATGGGGATAAAACTGGTCGCATTGGGCTCGGTATGAAGCACGAGTGATGAATGTTTTATTTATTCTTCAATCGGCAGGATTCATGACTTCCTAATCAATACTATACGAGTTTTATTTACAGATATGTATCATTCTTTGCGGGCTCTACCCATATTTGACACGAAAAAGTATAAATAGTTTTTAACATATTTTTTTTTTGCTGCATTGTTAATTGACAACTGAAGAAAATTAACTTTAGAAATTATTGAATGTTAAGAATTTTAGATAACCATTATGGTCATTCCTTATGAAAGTTTTCATACACTGACAAGAATTTGGTATTCGTAAAGCTAGGATCAGTTAATAGAATTGTAACAAGACCAAACCCTCCAAGAAAAAATGGTCTTAGTTACATTTGTTGCTTACATTTTATTGTATAATACTGTTTTATCGTCGATTAGCGGCTATTTTCTACACAGTCTTTGGTCGTAGGTCAAATACCATCCTTAGCCAATTTTATGCAACATTCATATTCTTTGTTTTCGAATCTGTTGTAATCTGATGTATGATGACTATCCCTGTGAGTCTGAAAATGTGGCATAATATCAAATACAAGAAAGTAAGGACCAGTGAGTCCCTCTTTGTTTTTGCTTTCAGATACAACCAGTAAATGATACTGTGGTTTATATCGACTAGAATAAGATTATTGTATCACATATCCATATATATATATCGTCGGTTGCTACTGGTAACGAAGTACGAGTTTGAATATTCGGAAAATGCAAAAAGGTGTGATGTCTTTTCGATTGACACATATTGCATGCCCTTTTGGCAATGCAAGAAGCGGACTTGTGTGTAAAACTTAAACAGCTTACGCACCCATTATTCTTCTTTACTGTATTATATCGTTCCTTTGCGGGAAGTTTTAAAAAGAGCAACGGGATATGAGGGTGTGATCACTGTTACCGCATAAAGAACATTGAATAGGATTACTCGACGTGAGTAACACACGCGTCGTTTATAATGTATTAGGTTGAGCATTCCTCGGCACTGGTACTTTATACGAGGATGCATTTAACTCTCGCACTAGAATGACTCAAGCCTGTTCGCTCCAATATTTTAGTTTGCTTTCGGACAAACTTAACAAAACTGCTAAAGGAGGGCAACTGCTGCCTGCTGCAACAAAGTTTTCATACAATCGCGCGGTTTCCATGTCAATATTTTTAAGAGAAAGGTGTAAATAAATGAAATCTAATTTATTCCCTATTTCAAGTTTCTCAAAAGCAGCAACTGATATCTTGTCAATAAATGAGTTTAAACCATCCACCGATGCAGTGTTTATATTTTTTTAAATTTAAAATTTTCTCCAAGTACGCAGTACCTAATGCCCGCACATCTTGGTATTTATCTGTTAAAGCCGAGTAAATAATATCATAATTATCACCTGTTGGAGAAATTCCTGAAACTGATTCTAAAGCCTTATCTGACAGCTGTCCACAAAGATAATATACCTTTTCAGTGTTAGACAACTCCATATTGTTATGCACTGTGTGGTTATAACATTCAATAAAAATGGGCCACGACTTTGGATTGCCGTCAAATTTAGGCAGAATTATAGGTGGTAATTTAACATTGGGCTTGCTTTGTCTTTGAGATGATAACTCGTAACTACATCTGCTATTAATAGTTTTTACTTTGCCCTGAATTAGAGCATACAAGGTTTCAAAAGATTCCCATGTTTGAAAATTAGGTACATATCCTGAATTTTCTTCCATTTTAAGCAAATTTAATTCTTCTATGTGTAACATTTCACAACGCAATTTTTCTAAATTACTTGTTGAATCTAAAAACTCGTGTTCATTTACACAGTACAGTACAAAGTGATTTTGAGGCATCATAAATATATGCTCTGTATTTTAGCAAAATATGAACTTACTCTAGATTCCTCAAGTTTTATTTTCAAGGCCATTCTACTATCTTTAGACATTTTCAAAAATCAGAGATACAAGATTAATAATATAAAATAATAATATTTTTCAATTTAAATTATAATGTCTTATGTATTTACTGTGATAATATAAATTAAACAAGTAAGAAAAATTCATAAATATGTTCCGCCTTCTATTAATAAAAACGAAATCAAATTCTATCAATATAGGTACTTATCACTTTATAGTTATTTATAAACAGTCATAAATTTAACAATAACGCTCTCTAGTGTCAAGCTATCGAGCCACCAAAAGGAATATAACCGAAGGAATTAGCCCACCAAAATGGCGAAGTAAAAATTATAAGATAATAAAATATATCAAACAAAAATACAATTAGTAATTTGTATAATATTTTATTAACAGTGTAAATACTGGTAAATTTATGATTATAATTATTTTATGTTCGTTTTTCAGTAAATATAACGATCATAAATATTACATAGCAGTACAATAAAAAAAAATGTAAAAATCCAAGTTTAATCTTAAATCTTTTTTTACATATTAAACCACTGGTTATTAAAGCAATAAGGTTCGAAGGACCAAAAAATCGATGTCTCGGCCGTTTGCTAGACTATTGAGAAGGTATCAAACGCCCGGGGGTGTTGGCCTACTGTAGCTGGAATCTTCCCTACCAAAACAAAGATAAGCAAAGCTATATTCTATAGCGCCTATGTGTCCTAGCAAGGGCAGGCAGCTCCATCGGGATATCTTCACAGCATCCAGAAACATTCACCGGAGTCCGAAACGTATTACCCGTCAATAAAGCGTGCGGTTAAAACATAAAAGCACACCGATGGCAGTCTAAACAATACCAACGGCACAAGGAATGCAGGAACAAACAGTCTCTCAAGCACAATCTGCTTAAAGCAATTGACACAACCAAAACTGATCTGACTTCTATCTTGAACTGGAGTAAATTATATGGCTTAAACATTAATCCTAAGAAAACTCAGGCAATTATTATTGGAAGTTCTAGACTTATTACAAAAATTGACTGGCCTTGTCTACCACCTATTCTGCTAAATGGTACACACATCCCATATAGTAAAAAGGTCAAGAATCTGGGCATATATTTTGACTCCTGCCTGACCTGGACTCCACAGATTAATGAGTTTAGTCGAAAAATGTTTTCTGCTCTAAGTTCCTTACGAGACTACGTAATTATCTTCCTATGGCTACTAAAGTTGTGCTTGCACAGTCGCTACTCTTGCCTATACTTGACTATGCTGATATTTGCTACCTTGACATTACAGAAGTACAGCTTAATAAACTTGAGCGAATTCAAAATTTGTGTCTACGATTCGTATTTGGGCTTCGCAAATATGATCATGTATCTGAATTTCGTAAGCAACTCAAGTGGCTTCCCATCCGACTTCGCCGGAATACTCATATACTTTCTGCTTTGTACTGCGTGCTGTTCAACCCATCTACTCCTCTGTACTTAAAAAATCGTTTTGAGTATATTTCCCTATCCCATGATAAATTTCTTCGTTCCTCTGTCAACCTCTCCCTCCGGACTCCTGTGCACTACACTTCTTTCTTTAGTAAATCCTTTACTGTCACAGCTGTGCGCTTATGGAATTCCTTAGCTTTGCACATACGACGTGCTAAGACCCTCTTTTCCTTCAAAAACCTGCTTAGAGCTCATTACTTGAATATCTAACTCACTTATCCGTTTGTTCTTAATCCTTTACGAGGGGTGATCCAAAAGTAATGATAATCAATAATAAACACAATGAATAAAATAAATAAATAAATTTATTTCTCAACATAGTCTCCTAGCAAGTCTATACATTTAGTCCATCTCTTTTCTAATCCTAAAATTCCCTTAGAAAAAAAATCTTTATCTTGACTCTCAAAAAAGTCCTCAACCGCGGCCATCACGTCGCTATCATCGTCAAATTTCTTGCCTCGGAGGTGTTCCTTGAGTCGTGGAAAGAGATAGAAGTCGCTGGGGGCTAGATCTGGTGAATAGGGGGGGTGTTCCACCAGCTCAAAGCCCGCTTCCTGAATGGCAGCCATGGCAATTGCAGCTTTGTGAACCGGTGCGTTGTCTTGATGGAACAGCACTCCAGCCCGCAGTTTGCCTCGCCTTTTCTCCTTAATAGCCTCCCGCAATCTTCTTATTTGTTCTGCATAGTAGGAGCCTGTAATAGTGGCCCCCTTTTCCAAGTAGTCCACCATGATTATTCCTTCAGCGTCCCAAAAAACAGACGCCATAACCTTCCCTGCTGAGCTTGACACTTTGAATTTCTTCGGCGTCGGTTCATCGGATCGTTTCCATGTCATCGATTGTTGTTTTGTTTCAGGATCAAAATGGTGGATCCAGGTCTCGTCCATGGTCACAAAACGTGACAAAAAATTATCCTTGTCTGCCTGGAACTTTTCGAGATTTGCTCTTGACATGTCGACTCGTTTCTTCTTTTGCTCGTCGTTTAACATTTTCGGTACCCAACGCGCGGAGACCTTTCTCATATGCAATTCGTTCGCAAGGATTCTTTGAATGCTGCCATATGAGATCCCTGTGACCTCAGCTACATGCCTGATAGTCACTCTTCGATCTTCCAATACAACTTCTTCAACTTTTTTCACATTTTCTTCAGTGAGGGACGTCGATGGGCGTCCTTCGCGGTGTTCGTCTTCCGTCGATGTTCTTCCCAACTTAAACTCCTTAGCCCAGCGTGCAACTGTGGAATATGGAGGAGAAGAGTCCCCTAATGTTTCCACCAAGTCGCTGTGTATGTCTTTGGTAGACATTTTTTTCAAGCAGAGGTATTTAATGACAGCTCTGATTTCGTGTTTTTCCATTTTGATGTTCACTCCTTGACAGTCCGTATTCAAATGAATGTAGCTCCCGGGAATCGTGGCCTATTTATATGATTTTTTTTCCCTGAACTAGTGGTTAACTGAGTAAGTGACTGAAATTTTTTTGTATTTTTGTGTGCACTAGAAATAACTGATTATCATTACTTTTGGATCACCCCTCGTACCTTACTCTGTCGCTTTTTATATGAGATGCTATCATCTAGTGTTTTTTTATAGATTTATATGGTTTAATGTACACCACCCTCGTTTTCTTCTTCTGGTTTTTCATTTTGCTGTATTAGTTCTCTGCGCTAAGGTTGTCTGGAAGAAATCGCTTTCAGTGATAAGACCGCCTTTTGTACCTTAACTTAAATATAGTACTTAGTCTTTATTTTTGTATTGGTGTACAATAAAGAGGAAATAATAATTTCTATGCAGGAATCCGTCAAGGTAGGTACAATTATTCTACTTAGTGCTGGTTAGTGTTATGTTCATGTAATTACACCTATCTTGAGTATTTCTGTTATAACAATGTTCATAATCCTTATAATTTGTTTTTAACTTAACACCGTACAAATCCGCCAACTCGCAGTAGAATAGCGCGGCTCTCATAATGAGAAGATGCCCCACAGTGGGACGCAATAACAACAAAGTGCAATATCAACAATTTGACTACCGCGTGGTCTTGGGATCGATCCCAGCTGGAGCCAACATTTGTGCTCCCCATGTTTCTGACACTGCATCCTTTTTTTTAACTTTACTGCACTGTATACCAACACAAGTAGTTGTAATAAAGATACATTTTGTGCTTATATTTTAATATTCACGAGATGATTTGATTTATGGCTGACAATTGTATCTACACAACTGAAATGGAAGTTCGTCATTCGTACAACAGCTAATTGTTTTCCATTGTGTTCAATATTTAAGGTCTATTGCTCTCTTTCATTCGTAGCATAAATTTCATAGTTAGATAGAGCAAAAATTGTGCCGAATAATCTATATTACAGTAAAGTATTGGTATGTCTTTCAGCATCATATTTAAAAACTTAGTTATTATTATATAGAAATAAAACTTAAATCATATTTGAAAAGTCACACCGAAAAGAACAATAAGTAAAAACTATAGTATCGGTAACAAAAGTTCATTAATTGAGTCAAAACATACTATTAAGTTATAGTTACTATTAAGGCTTATTGATCTATTTCAATTCTATCAATTTTATATTCAAGTACTGAATAATAATTAAACAATTATTTTCTTTTTCTGGATTTTTAATTGTTTATATTCTTAAATACTTGTACTGAACAGAACTGAAAATCAAGCCAAGAACTCAGACTGCATTTCCTCGCTGAATGGTGATGCTTTAAACTCTGAGCAAGAAAAGTACCAGCCTTGTTGTCACCAGCGACGACAATCAGACACGGATGCAAATACATCGTCTCCTCTCAGAAATTCTTTTTTGTGCCACTGATTCATCTGATTCGGATGATATCCGTCTGCTGATGATTCCCTCCGGATGTCGTCATTCAGAGAACAATGACGCAGTGGAGACTACACTTGTCGATGCCGCTTTGATATTGACTCTTTTGTGGTTGAAAGATCGGTGCTCTTTACGTATTCCTACAGCTATGCGTAAGCTTTGACAGTCAAGTAATGTACCAATATCACTTAAAAGTAAAGCATCTAACCAGTAACTGAACTCCCTAGTCAAATTACTGAAAACCAGGTGCAGTGTTTATCAAAGCGAAAATTTTGATTCATGTTCATTCCGTACCAACAGTTTATCCCACTGTTTTTGTTTATCGGTTAGCTACCATCAGGACAGAAAGTTTACGATGTTTCACTTGCTTCCGCAGAAAATATCAAATCAAAATTATTGTTTAAGATTAAATTTATGTTGCTGGGATTTTATGCCCAAGAAGAATGGCTTTTAAAATCTTGAGGACATTTCCAAACTCGACTCGTAGAAAGTGTGTAATGTCTAGTCAAGTATGTAAATTTAGGCACAAAAAGACAAAGTTCTAAATTAATTAACGTTAGTTAAAAACGTGTGCCCTGAGCAGCGGCCGATACGCTTCACAACCTCGCTTACAGCCAAAGCCTTATTAAATAGGCTGTAATTTGTCTTTAGGACGAAGATAATGTGCCTGCTGTACTAATTTTGAGGTTAATCGCCGGAAAATTAAGCCAATAACTATAGAACAAAACCGCAAAACCGAATACTCGTTTTTGGTAAACACATTAATCTTTCTCTAGCCATAAATAATACCAGGGAGTACATGACCTAGTTGTCATGTCCGGCAAATTCGGTAGAGTACCCCCTGCTCCTTCCGAGATATTAGTATCGTACATCTTATTGTTCCTTTCCCGGAAGTTGCCATTCCCTACCCCAAGTCCATTTCCTTCCTAATCCTTTTCGCTCCCTCTCAGCCAAGGCAGTGGTTGCCGTGCCGAGGCTGCGTGGCTAGGGGCGAGCCTAGTCGTTAACGTGCCGATTTGCTCTGAGACCGGGCGACCCCAGAATAAGGGTACCTTTAACCAAGCATGCGGGACTCTGTTTGGGTGGAAAGCATCATTCCTAGCTACTCGTGGAAACGCAATGGGAACCAAGGATTTTTCCCTTATATGGGATTTGATTGTATGTGTATAGACATAAATTAATTAAACGGGGATTTAATTTCCTGGAAGCAGAAGACGACTTATGGATGTATCGAAGTTCAAAATGTTGAAAACATGAATTTTTAGTTGGGGGCATCATTGATTTTTGTCAATAAGTTTGAATGCTGGTTCTGACATGGCGAAAGTACAACTAAAAGCTATCAAGTTAAGAATAGATGAAATTAAAATAATTTTGTTGAGGAAATAGAAATATTGATAGCAGTTTTCTCTGCGTGAAATTTTTTAATTAAGATTTATACTTATTATAATTATTTTGCGTTACTTAGGTTTTTTTGCGCTTGTCTTTATTCCTACACCTCATCAAATCTCACCTCTCCACGTGTTGACTGGGAGAAAATGCCTAAAGGCATTAAGTCCGCCCTTCGTATCATTTACTTGTAAAGGTAGCAAAAAAGGTTTAAAATAAATAAATAATTTGAAGTCTCTTATTTTGATAATAAAAAAATCTATCCTGTTGAGAAAGTTTCTCTTAGTAATACAAATGTATTCCGTATCCAAAATTTGAAGATGAAAGTAAAATGAATTTCTTTGAAAGTCCATTAAGATTTGTTTTGACTAATTTTATTTCTTCTTGTTTTCTTTTTCATATTTTAATTGTTTTATTTCAGAAAACTGAGTACCGTTTTCGTGACGGATACTGGATACGAAAAGTTGTTGTGCAGTAACTCGTAGCCGATTTTTTTTTACATTGGCATTAATCCATACTAAAATTATAACTCTCTCTGTCCCTCTGTCTGTTTGTTACCTTTTCACGGTTGCACCGCTGAAACGATCTTGATAAAATATTTAAACCTATATCCACGCGGACGAAGTCGCGGACATCATTCTAGTATAAAATAAGTTGTATATCTTTATTGGTTTTTAATTTACTTGCGTACAAACAGACAACGATTTTTTTCACATCTGATTTAGTAAATAAAATTGCATATGGTATGGTAAATGTAAATATCACATATCTTAAGTTATTTGCATTAAATTATTGATTTATATAAAGTAATCAGGTAATCAGGATTTAAAAAGTCGTCTAATTTTATTTCTCAAGTTTTTATAACCATACCTCACACTAGAATTCCTTATGTACCTGAATGTGTTTTTAAAGACATACGACAACAGTCGAATGGCGGACTCGATCCTGCGACGCCGTTCGCAGTTCGTGCCCTAAACCATTAGGCTATCAGCGTTTAATAATATTTCTACAGACGAAAAAAAAAAATTGTTATTGCACCGTCGACTGCACGGCTCACGTCCAATAAGAGAAAGAGCTAAATTTATTATTAACTTCGTAATAACTTAGCCGTGCCAGTGGGAACATAAGAACTGAACAGTTGAGTTGAAAGCTAACTTGCTGCTGTCTTAAACTTAGCCTTATTTCTTTTAAATTTATGAAGGTGCAAATTTTAATCGTACGCTGCGTACCGTGGTAGCTCAGGGGCTGGCTCTAAAGCGGGCGCCTACAGTTTTAAATTTCATAGTACGCGAGTGACCTGGGATTGATTCCCGGTGCCGGCACCACTAAAATTGTAAATTGCAATTTTAAGTGCTGTTTACCACGTGCTCGGCGGTGAAGGAAAACATCGCAAAGGAAACTAAATCGAGAGAAAACTTTACTGGTAGTAGAATTCCTATTCAGGAGTCCGTCTAGGTAGGTACCATCCCAGTTATTCTTCCGTGAAGCAGTAGTGTGCAAACATTACTGTGTTTCGGTTCGAAGGGCACTGTGAGCTAGCGTACTCATTGGGCATATGAGACTTAAGAACCTATGTCTCAGGGTGATGGGCACAGTGTAGTGTCACACAGAAATTTTCTGGAAACAAAAATCCTGCATAATAAAAGTCTGAGAAATAAAAAATATTTCGACGACATGTGAAGTCCGCTAACCCGCATTGGAGCAACGTGGCGGATTCTTCCCAGCTTCAAAACCCTCTCGGAAATGAGAGGAGCCTGTGCTCAGCAGTGAGATATTTATAGGCTGTTGCTTTGCTTTTTAATTTTTTTTTTACTGTTTCAACCTTATCATATGTTTCGTAGTATTTCAGTCACTCCATAACATTTCATGGAAATATACCAACTTGTACATGAAACTGTGTGGTAGCTTAGGCAGAGGTAGCTTTAGTAAATTTTTCCGCAATCACTAAGCGACCTAGAAAGTTTCTGTTGGTTTATTATAAAATAAGGTTCCGTTGTAAAACTGAAAACAAAAAAAATATTTTTACTATTTAAGCTATTCGCGTGAAGTCCGGCACTCTAAATAAATAATAAAAAAATCCAAACTTTTACCGCACATTTACAATATTCTACTTCTTCATTATCAGTCTTTGAAAGTACATGGACATAAGCTTTACCTACAAAGACCATTTCTAGAATACTAGCTGATGCCCGCGACTTCTTCCACGTGTTTTTTTTTAAATATCACTAGTGGAAACTATTTGATATTCCGGGATGCAGAGCGGAATAAAGAGTATCTATATATACAGCGTGTACTCGCGGCTGAAGAGAGTCAACCACCCCATCTCATCCCGTGGGTGTTGTAAAAGTCGACAGAGGGAAAATTAAAACCAGAAGAAGGGCTGCAGCATCTTCCTGGAACATCAGAATAAATAAACTGCGGTTGCCAACCCGGCAGGCCAAGCCTGGCAAGTATGGTAAAAATCCCTCCAAAATGAGAGCTACAAACTTTTTTAGCAATCTATGGGGGAGGCCTATGTTCAGCAGTGGACTAGTGATAGGCTGAAATGATGATGATGATGACATGAAACTGAAAACGAATGAAATAGTATAAGAAAATTGTTTTATCTTAGTAAGCATAGTAGGATTTCTCTTGTATCGTGGGTACGTTTTACAGGCATAAATTTCACAACACAACTAGACGCGAAAATCAACCATTAGTGTTTTTGCACAAATGATACCAGCTTTTTATTTCTGAAACTGTCACTAATAGCCATTAAATACATCATTTACTAGAATGTCAGTTTTGTCACCGCTTCATATTAATATATAGTCAGATTTATGTTTATGTTTGAATTTTTACAATATAACAATTTTTATTATGTGAATAACTTCGCTTATTAGTACACTCATGACCTATAAATATTTTAATTACCAGAGCCTAGAATATATAAGGTTAGGGAAAAGTTTCTTCACATTGTATTTCAAAGTTTATTTACATTTAATTGAAGTATATATGTGCCATTTTGTTAGATGTCATTTTGTCATCTTGAAGCTAGCTACATGATCCCATTGCTGTAAAACTTTTGGGATTTCTGAGCAAAAAAAGCGACAAGTAGTTTTGGCAACGTTGCGCTTCTCTTACTGACACTGCATTAGGTTCATAAACGTCCAAAAATGTATCGAATTTCTTCATTACATTCATTTTAACAGAAAAAAAAGAAATGAAAATAGCTGGAAACAACATTTTACTAATGTTTCTTTTTTAAAATGTAACCTTTTTAATGTCATCAAAACCAGTCAGATACAAATGGTACAGCCAAAGAGAGCTTATTACAAGTTTGTACATACTATAAGCGAATAGACTTTTTCCACGACCTATTATGCAACAAATTCTATGTAAATATGCTAATAGTACACAAATTAGATTATTTGGGAATCGATTTATAATTAAAAGCCTGATGATTGGCTTTTAAGAATCCAATGTATATAATTACAAATATTCATAACGTTAATTTAACATCGTAAACACGAACCGTTTGTATACTTCTGTTTGAATAGTAGAATGAGTGTTTGTGTACAAAGGGTTTTGTAATTATAAGCTGTGCGATTAACACAGAAACTTGATAACAAATCTTGTAGCTATCCACTCTTATGCTTATGTAGTAGGCGTATCAATTTATCAATGAATGAATGAATTAATTTATTTATTGTTTATTGAACCGTATACTTCCTTTACTATATAACTTATAGTAAAGGAACAAAAGGCGGACTTAATGCTAAAAGCATTATCTGCCAGTCAACCTTTGGGCAGTGAGTTAACGACGAAGGCGGTTACAAAATGGATCGTATAATGCTCATTAAATATAAGTACACGTATACAAACATAAACAAACACACATAATATATATATATACATATATATATATATATATATATATATATCAGACGGACAGAGAGATATAATATATATTATTATGAAATAGAAAAATATATACTAATGATGATGATGAATGAATGTAGATGTTCTTCATCTCTGTCCGTCTGAACGGATCTAACTTTAAAGCTATGTAGCTTTGTGACTGTACTGTACTTTCAAAGTAATAAATATGCTGAAAGCACTGCATTTTTCTTATATTGTTTTGACGGTGGACAAATCTTAAATTCGGCAGATAATTTCAAACCCAGTTTCTTGGCCTCATTTTAACAAAAATAGTACCGTATTCGGCCAATAATGACATACGCAAGCCCCGTATTTGCGAATGCCCCCGTATCTTCGCATGCCCCCCCTAATTGCGAATGCCCCCGTATTTTCGCATGCCCCCGTATTTGCGCATGCCCCGTATTTTCGCATGCCTCTCCGCGTCAAATTCATCGACTTCGGGTAATACAGATTCGATTCATGCGCAAAGCCACGGGAACACACCCCAACCCACTGGTTGTAAGTGCCGCAACATATATCCCCTCCGCGTTACACCAAAATTAGACTCGCGGAAAAAGGAGACCGAGGCACATCCTCGAGCATCCGGACGACGCTATCAATAAAGCATAAGAACAGTGGAGTTCTTTCCGGATCTACATGAGACACACACAACACGATCAAGATCACTCCCCGCTGATACGCCCCCGCTGTCAGCAAGGGCGTATCAGAAACACTTATTCGTGACACCGCCGCATCTCAGTCCGGTTTTCACCTACTGATAGTAATGTCATGAATAGGAGCGTCGCTGGAGTTTCTTGCCCCATTTTTTCTCCAGCAAAAATGCATTCTGATTTGGTGGTAAATGTAGTTAGTTCCGATACCGATAATAATACTAGTAATAGTATAATTGCCCACCCGATTGAAGTAACTGACCGAGCCGTGACCGGTCCCCCTAGGCACCCTCGAGTCGCAAATCCCGTGCGCGAGAGTAACTGTGGTCCAAGCCGAGATCCCCTCTCGGGAGCTCTTGCGCTAGTCATCCACAAATAAAGGTTTCGGCTAAGGCTTTCGTTTATTGAATTTGTTATTTAAATATCTGTTTATAGTTCCTCCTTTGTGCTTTGTTAAAAAGTATTAAGTTTTTTCAAAAAATAATGAGACGCTCTTAAATGATCTGCCATTCTTTGATTTTGTTTTATATGGTTTAGACTAAATACGCTTTAGACTAGATTTTACAATAGACGTACTTAAACATTTCAACTATACATTAAAATTAATACAATAGAAAATGACGTTTCTTTATCCCCCTCTACATCATCTTTGCATAAACAGCGAGGAATCATTATGTAACAGTACGTTACCAGACTTCGCTAGATCGTCTTATTGGACATCATGGAATAGATTCGAACCCACATTTATTAAGATTATGTTAGTCGTAACGGTCACATAAAGCGGAAGTCATATACGTTTTGAGCAGGATTTACTACTTTTCCGTGTTTTTAAACAGTGGCTTAGTAAAACCGATTCAGGAACTACTGAATTCATATATATTATATTCCAAAAATATAGTATTTGTTTACCAGAGACGGGCACAGTATGATGCCACACAAAAATGTTCTACATGTTACAACATTTGTTATAGACAGTGGTTGCACTTACCATCATTTCACATTCACTTCAGACTATTAGCTCACAAATAAGTTAGCAAAGATTAAGAAGTTAAGAAAGTTATCAAAGAATCTCTTAAGTCAGTACTTGCGATACTATTTAGTATTCACTAATGGACATATTGAAGTTTCAAAATAAAATAGTATATAATAAGTCCTGGTATCCACATTTCGGGTCAGAAGATCATTAAACCGGAATTGAAATACAAAAAGGATGTTTAAATCTTTTCAACACTAAAAAAGAAACAATATCCCTCTTCCATGATATTTTACATACCGTATACTTATAAATCACATTAAAGTTAATATTGAAGTTGTTTAAACTTTCGGAATGTTGAACCGCTGTTAGCATTATTTGAAGCGCCAATAGCCTAATGGTTCGGGCCTCGGACTGCGAAACATGACGTCGCTGGATCGAGCCTGCCATTCGTCAATTTCGCTAACGATCTCCAAACACAAGCTTTTAATCTTCGTTAGAGTAGTCACCAAGAATGTTATTAATGTTAATAGCTTTTCTTGTACGCTTAAAAAAATATCAAGGTTTATGAAAGCATCACGTCATTGATGCCAACATAGGCAGAGGCAGCTTTAGTAAATTTTTCCGCAATCACTAAGCCACCTAGAAAGTTTCTGTTGGTTTATAACAAAATAAGGTTCCGTTGTAAAACTGAAAACTAATAAATATTTTTTTACTATTTAAGCTTTTCGCGTGAAGTCCGGCACTCTAAATAAATAATAAAAAAATTAAAACTTGTACCGCACATTTACAATATCCTACTTCTTCATTATCAGTCTTTGAAAGTACATAGCTGGACATAGACTTTACCTAGAAAGACCATTTCTTGAATACTAGCTGATGCCCGCGACTTCTTCGGCGTGGTAGCTTTTGTAGCAATCTACGGCTGAGGCCTATGTTCAGCAGTGGACTAGTGATAGGCTGAAATGATAATGATGATATATACATATATATTACTTTACTTTTTTTGCAAGTTGCTAAACCGATCTTGACGAAATTTGGCACAGGATGCAATCTATCTCTGTGCCAAATTTCGTCAACATCAGTTTAGCGGTTGAGCCGTGAAAAAGTAAAAAGCAGACAGAGAGACAGAGAGAGTTACTTTCGCATTTGTAATATTAATATGGATTTGCCTATTCTTACCACGATTCTGCTCTACCATCACTAGTCAGTAGTCAAATTCAGATGGGTTTTCCGCCGCAGAGCTTCGCTTGTTATGTTTCTCCTCTGTGACTGTCGCATAATAAAAATGCCAGTAAACTTTATAACTACTACTACTAAAAAGTGGACTGTATTCAAGGATTACCGCTATATATTTCGGAATTGATTTGGCAAGTTAAAAAACTTTTTTATACATTTTTCTCTGACATAACAACAATAAGCGGATTTCGCATATATAATATATATCCGTGCAAACCAAGTTTTATGCGGTGGTCACGAACTTATGATTCCCCCATTTTAGGTACCGATATCAGAATATCATCGCCTAGGCAAAACAAATATACTGTGTGAATATTACCTCAATCGGTCAAGTCTCACAGACGTTACACAATCACTAACAGACTCGCCAACTATTACATTATATGAATACTATAGTTATGAATACTATACTAATGAAATTTAATTATACCAAATGCTATCGCGACCAATTGCATCTACTTCTTGTACCCGTGTTTTGATTGACTAATTTGAACAAAAATAGGTTATTGTAACTTAACTATAATAGTTAGACATACTCGTATAACTCCAGGACTTTTTTGTGAGTAATGATGAGTATTTGAAAATGCAGTACATTATTTTATTTATCATCAATAGTTTTCGCAGCGCAAGTCAAATATTGACTTTTAGAGGTAAATTTTTGGTACCTTGAGTTACAACATAGCAATTTTCGTAGAGGTTTCGGTTTTCTATTTTAAATTAAATACAACTCATGTTAGTTGCTGATATGTATGTAAAGGTGAAATAAATTTTAGAATCGGTTTAGTAGTTTTTTTTTTGTTTATTCATTACAACTAAACTAGCCTAACATGCATAGAGTCATATATTTTTCCCATATAAAGGGTAATCAGAGGTACTTGCGGGGAACGGGACGTGACGGGTGGCGAACCACCGAGCGTTTTATAAATAGCCATTATAATTAGAACTGAGATTTCTTAGAAAAACAATGTTATTAATTGCAATTCTTCATTGAAAGGTCACCACACCTTAAAGTGACTGATTTGATATTATTTTTATCTTAACTAATATTCCTGTTAACCACTCCAACTAAGCTTGTGTATTGAACCATCTCGAGATGGTTCACAACAATAGACGAGTGGCGGGATCGAACCTGCGACGTCACATTTCGCAGTCTATTAGGGTATGGGCGCTTCAAATCATATTTCTGTAGTAGATAAATTATTTATAAAACATATGCTGCCTGTATATATATAAAGTGTGAGAACTACAATTTCGTCCCAACCCGTCTAATTTCGACACCGACTGACGCAAACACAGAATGCGAAACGAGATTCACTGGAGACTATCTCTCAACGTCACGTTTCAATATTGCCGAATTCGATACGATTCTAATTGAACTAAAGCGGATATTTATTTAACGCGTCGTTAGGCAAAAGCAAATGATATTTCACAGTATTTTGTTTTCAAAAAATCTCTTTATGACATTTATAAATAAGACTATTAAATATTTATTTTATAGGGTTCTGTAATTACTGAAGAAGTAGCGCAGAATTATATTGTTTTTAATATAATCCTGCAACTAGTCTGTTGTGAGGAATCTTACTTCAATCTCCCTTAAACTTTCTCTTATTCCCTTATTATATCGAAATCTTATGAGAACACATGAATTGCGGAGTTCAATTATTTTTCTTTATTTATTATAGAAAATTATTGAAGTCGAAGCAAAAAGATAACTAACTTTCTCTAAAACTAATTAGTTACTTATTTTATGTTCTTACGAGTGAAAGTTTACTAATGTGTTTCAATATAACATTCGTTGATTGGAGTAAAATAGTAACATCGATGTTTTATTTTACAGTAATCTGAATGTGTTCCCGAAATGAATTATACATACGAGTATCTTTTATTTAAAGTCAGACTTAGTTCTCCCTCAATAGTTTGCTAATATGTCACTCGAAGTCAATCATTCCCTAGTAGTTAAGTCGAGGGAAGCTTCAGCATCACCGAAATAATTTGGACCGCTCTATGTTGTATGCGGCCGAGTGGATGAAGCTAGTATTAATCTGTTTCGGCTCTATTCACATCATCATCATCATGACCACCATCATCATCATTTTAGCCAGTTGTTGTCTACTGCTGATACAAAGGCCATCTCCATTAATAGCCGCAGGTGACAATCTCTATGTATATCGTCATAGCAATTACTGCCTTAGTTAATTTATTTGTCTTAATATATTGAAAATAGTCCTAGTCATTCGCTTATACTTAATATTGTATGTAGTTTATATTATTCGTATGCTTTGTAACGGTTATTTTTTTCAACTGGATTAAGTTTTAGGCGAAAAAAAAGCTAAGATCAAGTAATGCAGTTTCATGTAATCGTCGAGAACTAAAAAATAAAAACCGCTAAAGTTCATTATTCAAGAGTTAAAATATGGTGAAATTTAAAATTAAATTTGTTGAACTTCGCAGTTGAGTTAATTGAAACACGAGAGCTTTTAGTTGAGCGATAACTTTCTTAAGCATAAATTAAGCTTACGACTTTAAAGTATAAACTATATTAAAATATTATGCACTCTACATAAGACAAGACAAATTAAGGGGGACATACATTATGTATGTATGCATACCATCACACCTTTTCTCCATAAAAGGGGTAGGCAGAGGCCGCATAAGTAGCCCACTTGTCGCAGACATGACGGTTGGCAAACCATTTCGCCGCTATTTTAGTAGGAGTCCAAAAATCTTACTCCCCATTGCGTCTCACGAACACTAGTGACAGCATTGCATATTTTGGTATTATTCTGTTCGTACAATACCTTTGACGCCTCTTACGATATCTGGATGTAGGAAAGAGGACGTCCGAGTTAGATTCCGTCTGCTGGTATGAGATTGTGAGTTAATAATCTATTACATCATTATGTCATTTCTTCCGTCTGATCCTTAAGGCTATGTAACCTAAATTGCATATAAATTATTTGACATAGTTATTAGTATATGTTGTACGTACATCTTTAAAGACGATTTCTACACAAGAGTTATTCAATAAGAGTTACTTTTCTTTAATAATATACATTGCAGTAAAGGAGACAAATCTAAGTTCTTAGCTAAGAACCGCATGCAAAATGAATAATTGTTTGGATTACCTAGTTTCTGAAGAGCACCACTGTCCATCCATCCTCCCGCAATCGCGTGACAAATAGTGGGCATTTAGCAGCGGTTACCGGTATTAGTGTGCATGAACTTTTGTGTAGCAAATAGTTCTATAAATATCATATCATATTCGCGCGGGTAGCAGAATAAGATACACTCTGTATCATCACAGTGTTTCGCGTAATATATAAGAAAACGAGAAGAAAATGTCCTGCTATCTTGAAAATGGTCAGGAATGACATGAAAGGACGATAGTCGTCTCTTTCAAAGTACTGAACATTAAGAAAATTTTTTAGGCAATAACAAAAAAATATAATGAAAATTTCTAGTAAGCATAATACAAATTTTACCATAACGTTATTACAAAAATTCTGATATATGTATAATAAAACTACATGTTTATAACTATTTTATAATTATTATATTTGTATTATCCTTATTTATGAGTTACTCAGTTTTTTTTTATTTTTTTTCTTTCTTCTGTCTGTCTTTATTGCTGCACCTCACCAAAATCTCACCACTCTATGGGTTGACTGGGAGACAGAAGAAGAAGAACAGGAAGGCATTAAGTCGGCCCTTTGTATCTTTTTATTGTAAAGAAAGCAATAAAGGTTTAAATAAAGAAATAAATATAAGCGAAACAGTCATAAACCTGCGGATTTATGCATGATAAATGCAGTAATAATTATGATCTAATAATGAGAAATTATTTTGGAAAACATCAGACATTTTTATTACGAGTACTTTTTATCGTCTTGTCATGTAATGAATAACGTCCTTACCACACCTATATCGGTTACACAAAACACTATGTTATTTTGAGATGCTGTAGACAAGATTAAAAATTCAACTTTGTCGTTAGTTTAATATTGTATTCAAAAATTAACGTAATGGCCTTATAATGTCCTGCTGGTGAGACCTCGAATTTTTCAGAGGGTTTATGATCGTGAAACACTTCACCGCGTAGCTCTAGGCCAGGTTTGAGCTCTGCCACTGGAATTGTGAAAGCTCAGAGGCCGAACGGTACGCGAATAACCTGGTTCGATGATTAACTCCACGAAAATTGTTTATTATATTGTATTGGAGACTGCAGACTAACCGTGAACAATTCGCGGTCACAAATATGTCATCCCTTAATTATTCAGATCGGTGTTAGATATTGCTCCATCTAGGAAGGTACCACCGCAGGGCCAGTTATTCTGCAGTTTAGCAACAGTGCCGGTCTGACGAGTACTGATAGCTGGTGTGATTATTGTTCATATGAGACTTAAGAAGTGATGTCTCAGGGGGACTTTGGTACCACAGAAATGTTCTGGGCTGACACTGTATTTGTTTTGGGCAAACATTGCTCTTGCCATTGTTCTGCTCGTCTCGTTACTTCTCCTTAAAAAAGAAGTGTAGCTGATGCTGAAAAAACTGTCAAGCGTGACGATTACGGCAAATTCAGACAATTTGTGAGTCTCATGTCCAGCAGTGGTCTGTGTAGAGACTAGAGATGGTATTCCTATGCAGGAATCCGTCTAGGTAGGTTCTACCCCAGGGCCAGTTATTCTGCCGTGAAGTAGTAGTGTTCAAACATTACTGTGTTTCGGTTTTTAGGGCACTGTGAGCTAGTGTAATCACTGGGCATATTAGGCTAAAGAACTGATGTCTCAGGGTGATGGGCGCAGTGTGGTGTCACAAAGGAATGGTCCGGGTGACACAGTTTTTGCTATGGGCTGACTTCATATGCACGCTACTGCTGCTACAGCTACTGCACTACTGCTTCACGTCAGAATAACTGGCCTGGAGTTGAACCTTCCTAGAAAAAGGTAGGTAAAGACCTTAGTACGAGTATTACACAAAATAAATGTATCCGTGCTTTGAAGTCTTTTTATTCAAGTTATTTGGGCCTAAATGTCATAATATAAAAAAGAGTAGTAGTAGATCAACGTTTCATTTCTTTTTCGGATATTCTGTGCGCGTTTTCTAAAATTGACTGTATTAGTTCATAAATTCTCACTTCGGCAGTGACTGACACGAACATAGAGTGCGAAACGAGATTCACTAGGAGACGATATCTCAAAGTCACGCGCCGCCCGCCTCAATACGATGGATCTAATTCTAATTAAAATTATAGCGAAGTCATTAAATAAACAAGGGAATTTGTTTAATCAATGTGTTCTTACAATTAGTATGTTTATCACCTCATCGGTTGTCGTTGTCGTTGTCGTCATCGTTTCAGCCTATCCACTGCTGAACATAGGCCCCCCCATAGATAGCTACAAAAGTTTGTAGCTCTCATTTTGGAGGGATTTTGCCATAGTCCAAGCGTGGCACGCTTGGCAGGCGGTTTGGCAATCGCAGTTTTTTATTCAGTTGTTCCAGGAAGATGTTGCTGCCCATCTCCTGGTTTTCATTTTCCCTCTGTCGACTTTTACGACACCAAACAAGAACATAACACGTATGTATATTTCTACTATTACAAAATCTTTCTATGTCTATTAATCCATACTAATAAAAAAATGCGAAAGTAACTCTCTCTCTCTGTCCCTATGTCTGTTTCTACCTTTTCACAGTTCAACCGTTGAACCAATCTTGACGAAATTTGGCACAGATATAGCTTGCATCTTGAAGACGGGCATAGGATACTTTTTGACTCGAAAAATTAAAGAGTTCCCTCGGGTTATTTAAAAATCCTGTATTCACGCAGACGAAGTCGCGGGCATCAGCTAGATTACTATAATTCATGAACGCATCTGAAACACAAAATTCGACCCAATATGATGGGATTTCCGTTTTTCATCAGAGTAATCATTTATTTAAATTTAGTATCAGTGCAACATTTGCCCATTACAAATGCTGTGTCACCCAAAGCATTCCTGTGTAGCGCTGTACTGCGCCGTCCGCCTGCTGTTCTTAAGTCTCATATGCTCAGTAATTATATTAGCTCTCAGTGCCCTTCAGACCGAAACACAGAAATCTTTGCACTCTACTACATCACGGCAGAACAACTGGCCCTATGATGATACCTACCTAGACGAATTCCAGAATCCCCTACCAACATTAAAAAAACTAACATATGTTCGTATTATAATTGCGAATATGTAATGTATGTACCGCATCCTGTCACTGTTGCGACACGAACATCTCAATCTATCTTCAATGAAGTAATTAAATAGAAGTGCACTGTCGTCCCTGAAAACCATAAAAGAGCTTGTTCGGTTGCTAGTAATTAATTTTGCTCAAGCACTTTGTTCGCTCATGCCTCTTTTCCGGTCGAGAGCGTAGCTGTACTCCCAGATTTATTTCATAAGTAATATGTATTTTTTAGTTATTCAGTCCGTGCACACATAATTTGTGAGAGAAATTATCGGAAACAGTCTGCTCTTCAAAATAACGGTTTTTATTTCTCTTCTTAATAATAACTTATTTTACTCGTACAATATCACTACTTCCTACGCTTTCCGTCCTACACATCCGCCATACGTTAGCGTAAGCTGGCCGTCTTGATCATTCACTTTTATATCTATTTTCATACATAAAACTATCAGTCCTACACTTATTTATATATTATTATCCATTTAAATAGTAACTATTAGTTAGTAGATTTTATTTCCTTCAACTTTGTAGAACAGTTTATATAACATTTGTCACGCAGATATTTTAATAGCAAATTTTCTGGATATTTAAGTGTTTAGTTTCAAGCAATTTGACTTATTTAGGGTTTGGCATCTTAGACGGAATGCCGGGTTCTCAACGCTTTGGCGTGCTGATAACTCTCTGTATATACACCCATACACGCTTGCCATTTCTTAGTTATTTAGTCTTAGGCTCTACGGACTTGCTTTCAAAATTCAGATTCGATTGAAAATGGAAAATCGTTCTAAGAAGCAATTGGTATATTTTATTAAGTTTTTTAGAATTATTTTTTATAATGTTACGCTTAAACTGTATTTTTTTGCAAGTTAGTTAATTTTTAGGCTTATTAATGAATTCATCGCACTTCGATGTTCGATGTTCGATGTAGTCTAAAAAGAATGATACTGTTGAGTGTTCGAGACTCTCATTATTCCAGATTTAGAATATGGCTTGACTTTGACTTTGATATAACTTTTAATTGTTGAGCTAATTGAAATAGGAGAGCTTTGAGTTGAGTTATGTATCTAAAACATAAACTACGCTTACATTCTCAAAGATTTGTTTTTTTAACAAGAGCTAAATTGTAACTAAGTCTCCGGTTTACATTTAAGATAAAATTGAAGTTGCAATTGTTTTATTTAGACGTCATTTGATAAAAGATACGTACCTACGATACTGACAAAATAAAACTTGTTTAACTTTTGAAGCATTTCTCGAACTTTATATGATATGACATACATTTTACGTAATCTAGATAAAATTTTCATTCTTCTCGTTTTTAGAGCTGTAATAACAAGAATATTTACAGAGCTCTAAAAATAGGGTTAAATAAAAATTTGAGATTTCCTACACTTTGAAAATGAAACACTAATAAATTGGACAAAAACCTTTTAACAAAAAGTTGTTGATGGTACAACCTCTGATGAAGAATTGGCCTTCACCACGCATTTAACTCTTGAGGTGGTAAATTGTGTTGTATATGCATATTACCGCTCTTTTTTGTGTCTTTATTTTGGCCGTGACTTTTTTAACATACTGAGTTAGCATAGTTAGTTAAGTATGATATGTACTGAACGTTCCGTTCCTTTAAATATTTCTGTTAATAAATGAAAATGATATCTTACGAGGCCATGCTTGCGTAGCCGTTTAATGCAGAACATTGTAGTTTGTTCAAGACGATGTTGTTACCTCAGCTCTTGGTTAACTTATTCTAAACGGACGACAAACGAATGCACAGTCCACCTTGTAGTATTAGTCACTGCAGCCCATAGACACAATCATCAATCGTCTGAGTTGGCGTTAAGGTACTCGCTTCTGCTCTCTAGGTCGCGGTTTCTATTCACGCACGGGACCAATTGTATGGCCTACACATAGTTTTTAATGTTTGTAAATCGCACCCACATTACGAGATAAAATCCTAGTCCTTAACCGGGGAATTGTTTAAAAAAAACCCTCGAAGCAACGTACATGGGCGTGGGTGACGAAGCAACAGCTAGGACGACATCGATGGAATGCCCCGTTTTCAGTAATAGGGTTCCTCCAGTTTAATTGCCATACGAACTAATTATGCTACTATTTCAGGCAGTCGTATTTTGAGCGTATTCCTATCCTGGTCGTCTACCCACTTCTGTGCGTACGACTACGCTTTTCGTCGCCCCTTATTGAACACTACAAATACAATTATCAAAATGTGAACAAATTTTCAAACTTTAAAAACTTTTTTTGAGCTTATCTTTAACACAGTCTTTTATATATTTACTTTTATTTATTATAACCGTAGTAATTAGGAAACCACCAACAACGTAATTGTCAAAATGTATCAGTCTTTGTAGTGTGTAATACATTTTGAGGACGTATACTACGAGTATAAGACACCTACTCCGTTAGTTAATATACACGTAAAGCTTCGCACATACGCTTTCACTTTAATTTATCCTTGAGTGATATAAAGAGATATTTCTTTGTACAAAGCAGCGCAGCGATACTTCAGAAGAATTGTTCATTTTGCGCTGTTTACGAGCGTTAAGTAGCAATTAAATTGTTTCAAATCTTCCTTAAGACATTGCCAAAGTTGCTAGGAAAGCGGAAGGATATCGTTATCATAAAAGAACGTAACGGCTGCTGTAAATAGACAATAAGGGTATTATTAAAATTCCTTACCCTTGTTGTGCCATTTTCTAGGCTGCTTTAGATCCTTTGTTCTGGTAACACATAAGCCTATTGCCTTCTGTTCGTTATACAGTAAAGTTTGCTTGTTTATTCAAACTGCAATAAAATATACTTATGTATTTATATTTACTATTATTATATAAGAGTAAACATTATTTTAAATTTATTAACAATATTAATGATTGAGAGTTTAATATTTTAGTATAATGCTAATCACAATATTGTCATGATAAAACCTTCTTTGGCCAAATAATATTACAATTAATTGATAAATATTAAATTCATAACAAATTATTCTCTTACTCTTTCCTAGGAGAGCTGTGATAGCTCATAGGCCGGGCGCTCGCCTTACATTTCAAAGTACGCGGGTGACCTGAGTTCAGTCTCCAGTGTCGGACCTCTAAAATTGTTCTTCAATTGTCATTGCTGATTTACCACGTGATCAGCAGTGAAGAAAAACATCCTGAGCAAACCTGCATTTTTGACGAACAAAAATATTTCGAGGACATGTGAAGTCCGCCAACCCGCATTCGAGTAGTGTGGCGGACACTTCCCGGCTCCAAAACTATCTCAGAAATAAGAGGAGAGACAACTCAGCAGTGGGACAGTTATGAGCTGTTACTTCTGCACTACTATCTCTTTCATGTGAAGAGATTGATAAATCTGCTTCATTAAGCCTAATGACTACGCTTGCTGTATTAGTAATTGATTACAAAGGATATTTATACCGTTTAGGCCGTGTGGTGGCGGCTCGTTAAAAGAATACTACCACTCCCATCTCATCCAATGGATCTCGTAAAAGGCGAGTAAGGAATTAAACTGCACTGTGCACCCAACAGCGCATGGTGGCGATGGGTTCACCACCTATCACACCAAGTGCATTATATTGTTTTGGTGAAACGTGGATTGTGGCAGTCATCTGTTTTTGCAGTGAGTGCCCAGTCTCTGACTACCCCTTATGGGATACAGTTATGTATGTATGTATGTATTTATACCTTATTTAATTTTACATTCGAAAATTGTATTGCTATCTCTGCGTGGAACATTTTGCCTAAAATACAAGAAGACGAGCAGAAAATGACCCGCAATCTTGAGAAGGGTCAGGAATAACGGGAAACGGTCCTTCTCGAAGTAGTCAACCGTTGATCGTTGAGAAAAATTTCTAGGCAATTTCAAAAAGGCGTATGAGAATTCTTCTTTTTAGTAAACATCACGCAACATTTATCATCATATATTTCATATTATATTCAAAAATATTAAATATAGTATACTTTACCTTCTAGTATTTAATATTTTCGGTTCTGTCCACGTGTCTTTATCGTCCAATAACGAAACAAGTGACGGAATTAGTGTGCTGAAAATGTAATAATTATATTATTGTTTTTCTAATTTCTAATAATTATACGTGCTTCATCGTCAACTACCACTAAAAAATCAACTTATATCGTGTAAAAGTTTCTCCTAGTTAAGGACAGGCTCAATAGTTTTTTAAACCGTTGACCATGATATGTTTTGTGGTATTTTCCTTAATCGACTTTGTGGACACCCCAGGGGTGTGAAAATAATTAGTACTATCTAAAATAGCTAAAACCTCTATGGAAGTACTAGAGGAAATTGGACATTAAACACAATATAAAAAATACATAAAAGGAAATGTGAAGACCCCAGAGTGAGAGCTCTTTACTACCGAGGATACGCTTATCAAACCAATTGCAAATGTTTGTTTATTGGATGTATGTGTAGTTACTTACACTTAATACCTCAGAAGTAACGAGGAAATCTTTAATATTTTTTTGGCATTGTTTATATCTGCGTACTTATTATCCTGCGAAAAATATGTTAAAATTATGAAAGTATTAGACAATTAACTAAGACATTTTAGATATTGTACCCAATAATATAAGGTTGTTAATAACGAAAGCAAAAAACAAAAGAAGAGCCTACGCGTTTAATTATATATACCTTATATATAATTAAACGCGATAAAATCCGTAAACTTAGTTTCATTTAAATGAGAAGAGAAGGTGATCATTTTTAACAAGTTTTTTTAAGTTTATATCCTTATGAAAAAATGTTTAGCAGGAAGGTCAACGTACACAAAAAATACATACGTATTGTCGAGTAGAATATTACAAACGTTATCTGAACATTTACCTCGAATTAAGTAATAAACATAAATATGCAAATTATCACGGTATTAACAAGAACGTGTTATGTAATATTGTGTGTAAAATAGAGTATTAAAATTAAGTGTTTTTATAGTAACTGAAACAATATTTGTCAAGCCTATTGTAAACCCAATGTAATGTAACATAACATTAAATAAGACCCCCAGACACCGATATTTAAAATAAAATCGAAATAAAATATCATTGTTTTATCATATTCTCGTTAAAATATTTAGTCCACTGTATCTTATTCTAAGTAGGCCAAGAGAAATTATCATTAATCAAAATAAAGTAAATTTATTTTCATTACATATTTAGATGAACAAAAAGTTTACTAATAACTGTCTGCTGCCTTCTGCCATTAAACTAACATAGGGTGCAAAAGGAGATTCTTTAGAGGATCTCCCAGACGCTCGATACAGGTGATCCTCAATAAAAGCGAAGTCATTAAATAACCAATTATTCGGTATTTTCAATTACCAGGCACATGCTTATATTCCATCACAATAATAAAATATTCAACTGTTATTATACATCTATTATTATATATATATACCTACGAACCACGAACCTTTTTAATAATGGTAATCTATGGAGGCCTATGTTCTGCGAAAGTAGCTATTCGGATTAATTCCAGCCGCTGAATTTCACCATCGCACCTTACGGCATAACCTCAAATTCCATCGTCACCACCTTGATGGTTGGCATTCCACCACAGTGCGTTTTTCGCGGAATTTTCTGCCACGCACTTGCACTTTATGGAATGTTCTGCCGTCAGCGGTTTTTCCGGACCGATACGACTTAGGGACCTTCAAGAAAAGAGCCTATTCCTTTCTCAAAGGCCGGCAACGCATCTGCTATTCCTCTGGTATTGTAGGTGTTCATGGGCGGCGGTGATCACTTACCATCACGTGAGCCACCTGCTCGTTTGCCTCCTATTCTATAAAAAAAAAAAAAAAGCTAAAAAGGAGAAAGTAAGAAACGGGCTAGAGCTGAAAAGAGTGCTACGCTATATGTCCTCAAAATGTATTTTTTTAACTTTTTCCGCTATATGCTGGTTGACTTATGTGCTAACGACACCTATTGAATTCAGGCTCCTATCTAACTGATGGTAGGATTCCTATGCAAGAATCTGCCTTAGTAGGTAGGTTACTGTGTTTGTAACAGTGCTAGTTTCTGCCGTCAAGCAGTGGTGTGCCAACACAAATGTATTTCGCTTTGAATGACACTCAAGCTAGGGTAGCTACAAGGCATACGAGCCTTAGGAACTGATGTCTCATGGTTAAGAGCGCAGTGCCGTGGTGCACAGAACTTCCAACCGCTTATTTCTGGGTGACACCGCAACTGTTGCATGCGATGCACCTGACCGCTCCTAAGCCACCTCGGTTCTCAATTTCATTAAATTTTCATTTTTCTATAGAGGGGGCAAACGTGCAAACGGCTCACCTGATGTTAAGTGATCACCACCGCTCATGAGCATCCGCAATACTAGAGGAATCGCGGGTGCGTTGCTGGCCTTTCCGAAAGGAATAGGTTCTTTTCTTGAAGGTCCCTACGTCGTATCGGTCCGGAAATGCTGGCGGGAGCAAGTTCGTCGTGCGTGCCAGAAAATTACGCGAAAAGCGCACAGTGGTGTGATCAATATGATAGGGATGAAACTTTGCGCTGTGCCGCAAAGTGAAACTTTGTGGCTAGAATAATTCCGAATAATTCCTCGGAACACTCCTCACGGTAAATGCGATACAAAATGCAAAGAGACGCAACGTCGACGAAATGATGACTACGATTGTGTATGGTAAATGGTCACTGTGGTCCAGAGCCACACGAGAGATCTATAATGGAATTTCCTGTAGCCAGTAATCGTTATTTCTCATCACTTACCATACAAAATGCAGCAGCATTACGCTGGTACTCTGTGAAGAAACTCAGTTCTTCCCTGTTCGAACTGACGTTTCTAAGTAATACAGCGGCGTACATATATTATATAACTAGCTGTGCCTCGCGGTTTCGGGATTTTTTTACCCGCGTAAAACTCGTATTTCGTTGAACCCTGCAAAATATCGAACCGGTACATACACACGATAAACACAACATAAACACAAATGTTCACACATAAAACATTTATTTCTAAGAATAAAAACAAGACAATTTGTCACTAGTATTTACTTTACTCGAGATTATTCACCAACCCTTTGATACATTACTTCAATTCTAGATCATCTTAAACTCTTATTGAATGTCGTTTAGAGAAATCGACCTAAAATTTATTCATATTATCCCTTGGTTACGACCCTACGAACTTGCTATTTTATTATATTAATACAGCAAGAAAAATACACATCCTTCAACGGGTCTGGTTGTGTTGTGATTATTCCCATATCTCTAACGATGTATCCTAGCTAGCCTAGCTGTTCTAAACCTATTTTTTACATTTAATTTGGAATCAATTCCAAATTATTGAAATTAAATTTTATATTAAATTGTGACAGTCCAGCCGTAAAGGCCAGTTATTCTGCCGTGAAGCAGTAGTGTGCAAACATTACTGCGTTTCGGTTTGAAGGGCACTCAGGGCTAGCATATTCACTGGGCATATGAGACTTAATAACTTATGTCTCAAAGTAATGGACACAGTGCGGTGTCACACAGAAATATTCTGGGTGACACAGCATTTATTATGGGCAGACGTTGCACTTACCATCAGGTGAACGTTTTACATTTCTTTCATCACCTTATTCAATAAAAAACAAAGTCCTATGCAATAAATTGTACCACGTCTACCAAAATCTTAATCACAAAGATTGTGTTCACCTGGTGCATCAAAATATATAGGGCATTTTAGGCAAAGGCTTTTATAAGATTTTTAACTGATATTCTAATTTCGACAACCAAATCAATAAATATTGTTATCAATAGCACGAGTTCTTCATGCAACAGCATCTATGGGTGTCTCGCAGGGTTCGATTCTGGGTCCTTTTCAATTTCTTTATTACCGTGTGGTGGCGGCTTAAGAGAATCTACCATTCCATCTCATCTCCCCGGTATCGTAAAAGTCGACAAAGGGAAAATTAAAATAAAAGATGGGCAGCAGCATCATTCTGGAACATCTAAATAAATAAACTGCAGTTGCAAACCCGCCTGCCAAGCGTGAGGACTATGGCAAATCCCCTGAAAATAAGAGCTACAAACTTGTGGCAATCTATGGGGGAGACCTATGTTTAGCAGTGGACTAGTGATAAGCTGAAATGATGATGATGATTTACATTAATGACTTACCTTATCTAGCAGGGTTAAACATGCATGTATTCCCTGATGATACATCATTGGGTTTCAAAAAAAAAACGATCATTGAGTATTTTAAAAAAAATCTGTATTCTATAAAAAATTCTCCAGTGAGACGAGATTACATTTTTGTAGATACCATATTGCACTCCATATTTTTAACACAAAACTTCTTGGAGATGTTTGGGATGGGGACCTAAGTCAGAACAAATTAAACGTGATGAACGAATGTACAAATAGGCTGCACGTATTCTACATGCGAGTGAGCGAGATATTTAGATATTTTTTATAATTTATGGCATTAACGTATTTTTTTTTATTATTTATACATTTTATTAACGTACAATCTTTAAATTATATATGCTTTTTAATTGAAATTATAAAAATTCAAGTTATTTCCACATAATATTTTGTTTATTTTCCGGTAATTATTTTTAAAAAAAACTAGCGTATAAGGCTTCGCTTCTATCGGGTGTATATTAAGTACGTAACCTTTATCTAAATAAACCTGAAAGATGCCCGCTCTATTTATTTAAAACAAAAACACAATAGATACTAGCATTCCCTAGCTAAGCACACTTTGAAAGAACATGCGATTTTTCAACAAACGGAATGTAATCCCTTCTCGCAATTAGTTAGTGAATAATATAAAGATCTATAGAGTATTTAAGCGTAATCGAAAAAACAGATACAGCAGTTAACAAATGGGGTCCTTATATCAGAGTAACATTCTTTTTTTAGGTACTCCCTTGCAAATTAAGTTCTGCAGTAGCATAATCTAAGAATAGTGTTTGTGTTTTTATTGACTAAATAATTATGATGATTAGATAAGTAAAACCGTGGTAGGTTAGGAGTTCGATCCCCGTTGCCAGCACCTCTAAAAGTGTTCAGCAATTTCGAGTGTTAATATACCACGTGCTTAGCGGTGTACAAAAACATCGCGAGGAAAATCAGCATGTATGAGGAATAAACATATTTCGGGGACATGGAATTGCAGCAGCGTGGCGCACTTTTCCGTGCTGCCCCCTTTGCTCAGCAGTGGGACAATTATTGGATGTTACTTTACTTTTTTATCGAATTTAGAGCAATGCTGCAGCTCTGGTTATAACGGAGGCATGGCCCCGGTAAACTGCTTGTCAATGGGACAGTTTGACCGGGAAATAAAAACAACAAAAACGACCACGTTCTTCTTCCCGTTGCTTATAAAAGTTGTACTTACAGAAAGACACTCATCAGGCCGCACTTTCTTGTTTGCAATGGTACGCTTAACCATGCCATACACTAGCAAAGGAAGATACAAATTTCAAATGAAGCAGGACCCACGGTACACAAGAAAAACCAGAGCCAGCCTCTTCGCCTGCGAGCATTTTTTCATTTTCATTTAATTTAATTTCACTTCATACAAAATGACTAAGTTTTGAAAATTAATCCGTCCTTGTCACTGAATATTAAGTCCATATCGAAGAAAGTTAGTGAAAGAAGTTTAAATACAGTATTTCTTCTGTGATTATTATTTGAAGGAACTCTGTTGACAAAGGTTTCTCCCATATACTCGTAAATATACGGTATTATATTATGGCGGACATTAAAAAGGTGTCTATTCTAGCTTCTTTTTAATAGTCGAAATTATAATATTTGTTGAAAGTTTTTGAGACGGTGCTGTGTTAATGCTTCTTAAATGTGTCAAGCAACAAATAACAAGATAATAAGGAAAGAAAGTTAATTTTCTAAGATCCCTATGCAACATCGCCCGCTCTCCCACATTAGCGTGCACAAGCAAACTACGAGTAATATCGCCACCGGAAACCGCCACCGGACACTCATCAGCACTACAACACTACCAATAGGCACTATACACCAGCGAAGTTGAGAACAAGACTATATACAAGAAGATATCATGACTCGCTGTGTGTAGAGTAATCCATTCTAATATATAAATGCGAAAGTATCTCTCTCTGTTCCTCTGTCTGTTTGTTACCTTTTCACGGTTCAACCGCTTAACCGATCTTGACGAAATTTGGCACAGAGATAGCTTGTATCCTGTTGACGGACATAGGATTTTTTATCCCGGGAAATCAAATAGATCCCACGGGATATTTTAAAAAACTGTATCCACTCGGACTAAGTTACGAGCATCAGCTAGTTGGACATATAATAAAGACTTGGGCGATCCAAAATATCATATAATTGGATCTGTTTAACCGGGTATCACGCCCTCACCATGCTTTTGATGTTTTCTTATATTTACGGGAATACAATATATAATGAATAATACTAAATTTACGGATTTTATCAATTTTTTTTTTACTATTTATTGCCGATTTTTCTAGCGCTTATTTTTATGTGTTAGACGTCCCGATTTCGTAGTTTATCTGGAGCCTACCTTTAGCTTATTCAAAGCTAGAATAAATAGCATAACGCCGCTACTTTATAATCCGTTTAGGCAGGTACCACCGCAGTGTCAGTTATTCTGCTGTGAAGCAAATCTCTGCAAACATTACTGTGTTTCGGTCTAAAGAGCACTGCGATCTAGTGTAAATTACTAGGCATATGAGACTTAAGAACTGATGTCTTCGGAGACGGGCGCTGTGTGGTGCCACTCAGTAATGTTACGGGCAGACGTGACACTTACCATCAGGTGAACGTTTTTCTCGCCTCGTCACTTTCTCTGAGTACTGTAATGAGCTTTGTACTCATTTCTCAAACTTATTGAAATGATCAAAGATGAATGAAGAAAGATAACATTTTTATGTTTCCATTTAAAAATAAAAAATAAATCTTATAACCAATTTATTTTACCATTACCTTAAATTTAAAGAAATCAGGTAAGGTGTTAAACCGGCAGACAGGCGTGATAAAATTAAACTGTTTTCTACAATTTTTTCATTTTGCTTTAGAGCCTGAAAATTAAGAAAAAAAATCTTAATCTGGTATGAAAAATACAACTGGATTTCTGGTGACGAAAAGTGCTGACTGTGCTGGTTTTTCCATATACGAGTAGCATTACGTCGCAGTATCATTTGAAGTAGTTTTGTAAGTTACATTTTAATACATATATTCATTCATGCCTTTGTTCCATATAAGAGGTAGGCAGGGGTCACACACGTAGCCCACTTTTCCCGCGAGGGATGGCGGCGGGAGGATGGCGAACCACATCGTCGACATTTTGGTCCGAGTCAAGACATTGTTACTCCCAATGGCGTTTCCACGAGCAGTATAGTGACAGTATAGCATATTATGCTGTTATTCTGCACGAATAAAGTCTGTCCGTACAATAACTTAGTCGCCTCTTACGACACCTCGTTACGAAAGAGGTAGGTGCTATTCTGCTCTGCTGGACAACTGTTGGCTATACACAACACACACATATTCAATAGTCATTATTATTTACTAGCTGTTAAACCGCGGGGTTTTACCCGCGTAAAAACGCCGACCCCGATCATAGATGAGATACATATATACTTCCCTCTTTGAATCGGATTTCGGGGTTTTAATAGTTTTGTGCGGAACTATACGGATATTATTTTTCTAAAATTAAAGTAGCCTAAGTTACCGGCTATAAAATCAGCTATCTGTCAGAGAAAGTCTCGTCAAAATCGGTCCACCCATTTCGGAGATTAGCCGGAATAAACAGACAGACAGACAAATAAAAAAAATTAAAATTTGATTTTTCTTATACAAGTAAGTACCTTATATACTTTCATAAGCATTGAGTAAAAAGCTGTTATTTTGTTATTACAGACTGTTCAATTTTTTTTATTTATATAGATATATTTGACTCAAAGCTTTGTGGTTATTTATGGGTCTATTGCTTAGACTTTAGAAAGTCTACAATGATAACGGTAATGATAAAAGACTTAAAGAAATGGAGTCAGCATAACTACCTCTATATAAATAACATTTATTATAACTTTAACGTACGATGCTGTTTAGACGGTCGCTTCCAAATTATGAAAAGGAGATTGTTCCAAAAAATGCGTAAGTATTGTTACTTTGGAATAGATTAAGGGTTTTATTAAAATTCTCGACCGTCATTCTGTCATTCGTCGGTCCAATTTGGAGTATGCTCTTTGTTCTCGTGGAATACGAGCCTTCTGTAATACTCCTTTTCCCTATCCTGTGAAATTTTACTGCCTCGTTTACAAAAGAAGCCCCCGCTTATATTAATATGCTTGAAGTAATTTTTGTAAAAAAGTCTAGCGAACTGTTATTTTTTTCTTTTATTATTGAAATAAATCACTTCGACGCTTTCGACTGATTAAACTGTACATTAGGGATGATAAAAACTGTCGAATAAATTCGGACTTAAAAAATTTCGGTCTACTCCGCAAAATTGGCGAGGCTTTGTGCGTTCAAAAGTTTGATTTTTGATATAAATGCTTCAATTTTAAAGGAAACTAAAATGAAAAGTGATAAAGATGCTCAGATCATATTTCGATCAATGCATGTCTGTGGCAAAAAATATTACACGAAGGCAGTGTTGTAAGTCAAATATTTTTTTCGGAGACAAGATATCAATAAGACCAATATAAAAAAATTGCCACCCTTTGGCTAAAAATTATTGATTGTTCCAAGTGTGGTGATTAAGGCAAACTTTCCATCTCGGGAGAGACCAATGTCCAGTCGTAGACTGTTAACAGGCTGACGATAATCACGATGATGATGCACCCTAGCTAACTTCTAGAAGCAGTAAAATTGCTGAGGCCACTCAGTCTTTGTAAAATACAAATAGTTGTACTAAGTAAGTCATATTACGCCATAAATTTTCACTTATAATACAACTGAAAAATTAGTGCAACCGCTAGCTTCCACAAACTTTCAACAGCATATTTGTAAATGTTGCCGATGTTTATGTTTTGTGTCTGTGTGTGATGAGAAATAAATAAATTATTATTATTTTATTGAAGAAAGTGACAGGACAAGCAAATTATTCAAGTCCAGTAATTAAACTGGCTATTAGTGCCCTTGAAACCGAAACATATTAATGTTTGCACACTACTGATTGACGGCAGAATAAGTGGCCCTCCGGTGGTAACTCAAAATAACTAACCTAGACGGAACCCTGCACAGGAATCCTACCAACAGTATTTATTATTAAATGAATGGATGTGAATTATTAGAATACACTTCATCAATATCATCATTTCAGCTATCATAGTCCACTGTTGAACACAGGCCTTCCCCATAGATTGCCACAAAACATGGACCTGAGCCAACTGCATCCATCGACTTCCCGCAAAACCGTGCAGGGACTTCCCGCAAAACCGTGCAGGTCGTCTGCCGGTACGAGGTTGCCACTCGAGAACTTTCTTCTCCAACGGTTATCGGTTCTACGAGCTATGTAGCCGGCCCATTTCCACTTCTGCATGGTAATCCTAATAGTGCACTGACATTACATAAATCATCCAGTAAAATTAATCCAAATAGTCCGGTTGAGAAGTTGTCTGGCATAGTTCTTTATACTTATTACAAATTAATATATTTGTATATAAGTGCTATGTGATACTCGTAACAAGAGAGATAGCAGTTGTTTATTTTAGACGAGGGAACGGTGCGAAATAGATTCTTGACATATTTCTTACCATATATTTTCCAATAGCTCGCAACTCATATAGGAGTAAACGTTGCGAGAACTTCAGCGTTTTCGGAAAGGGCAAACAAGTTTACTGTAAAGGGTAAACCTCCAACTGGAACTTTATGCCTCTGAGACTACTTAAAACTTACGTCTATAGTTAACCACATCTCGACCATTGCGAGGTTAAGCAAATACAACAGACGCATGCGAGCACATTTAAATGTTTTACTTTTAATTATTATCGATCTCTTTATAGATAGAATCTGTTTCTGGCGTTTAAAACCTTATACATGTAAGTTGTTCTGTTTTCTTTTATTGCAGGAGCACTCATTACTTGTAAATATTACGTTTTATTTTTTAATAAAAATAAAATCTGATAAAGCTATATGTTTGCCAATATATAGCTCTACTAAAATAAAATAAGTTATTGGATTTTTTGCTATTGTAATGTCTGAAAATCGTACTATTAATTTAAAAATGTATGTGTTTTTTTTTAGTTTACACTAATGAGTAAAAGTTTCTGCCTATAAATGTCCCACTGCTGAGCACAGGCCTCCTCTCATTTCTGAGACGGTTTTAGAGCTAGGAAGAATCGGCCACGCTGCTCCAATGCGGGTTGGCGGACTTCACATGTCCTCGTAATATTTCTATTCCTCGGACATGCAGATTTTCTGACGATGTTTTCCTTCACCGCTAAGCACGTTGTAAATCAGCACTTAAAATTGAACAACAATTTTAGAGGTGCTGGCACCAGGGATCGAACCCAGGTTACTCGCTTACTAATGAGTACTCTCATTAAAAAACCTGCCGCTTTACACATTTTGTGACCTCTCATTTATTAATACACTAGTTAAACTAACGTAATGATTATTTAAACTCCTATAATATATTTATTATACATGTTCTATACAATACAAATACAAATATACGTTAAAAGAATACTACCACTCCATCTCAAAGCCGTGTGGTGGCGGCTCGTTAAAAGAATACTACCACTCCATCTCATCCAATGGATCTCGTAAAAGGCGAGTAAGGCATTAAACTGCACTGTGCACCCAACAGCGCATGGTGGCGATGGGCTCACCACCTATCACACCAAGTGCATTATATTGTTTTGGTGAAACGTCGATTGTGGCAGTCGTCTGTTTTTGCAGTGAGTGCCCAGTCGCTGACTACCTCTTATGGGATACAGTCGTGATCTTATGTATGTATGTATGTATGTATGTATGTATGTATGTTCTATACAAGTATTATATATTATACATTTGTTATGAACAAACTTCAATAAATATGAAAATATCTTTAAAACTTATTTTCAATAACTTGTTAATATCCGCTCTTATTGGAAAGAATTTGAAAGTAAATATTTTCAGAAATGAGGTGAGGACAAAGTTCAATTGATTTTTGTTTTGTTTCAGGTATGATTCAGTAAATTTATTAAAATACTCGTAGATTAACGGATTGAGAAGATTACTGTTCATGATATACAGAGTGAGGCCGTTGCGATCGCTTAACAGCCTCTTGCACACATTTACTAATAAAGTAAGTATTATAAGTTGGGCATTTTATAAGGACAAAAATGAAGAAGTATTTTAAAAGCGTTTATTCAATACAAAATATATCTGCAACTTTAGTAGTATTTGAATTCATGTACCTTCAGAACTTTTTAAGATAAAGAGTCAGCCAACACCTGTGTTACTAATTATATTGCGTGCTCAAGTCATAAGTTTGATCACTCTATGATTTATATATAAGCTTCAGATAAAAAATAACTTTGGATAAGGTTGATTTAGAGGATAGGGTAACTGAAAATACCGTCCTATGTGTGTTGTGAAAGTCGACATAAGAAATATCAAAAAAAAAATGTTTAAGTCAAATACTTGTACGTAATTAATAAGTAAATAAAATGACTTATCTTTTTTTTAAATATGTTAATTTTTTGTGTTTATGGAACTAAGAACACTGGGTGTGAAACAAACATCATATTTATTGATATTTAAAGTTTTCAATTATCGGTGAAAGTTACCAGCTTATATATTTTTTTCGTATATTAGGCCAACGTTTGACCGCATGAGTAGGTGGCGTGATCCAAGATGTTAAACACGCTCAAATCTTACCTTCTTGATTTGAATTTTTTGAATTATTAACCCCGTGACTCTGACTGGGTGCTGTAAAGCACTCGCAACGTCGGGTTATAAATAGTAAAAATTAAACCCGATAAAATCCGTAAAATTAGTTACATTTAAATGTCGTATATTATAATATACGTACTCGTATATTCATTTAAATATAAACTCAACAGTTCTATAGAATAATCATATCATTTACTGCATTATAAGTATTAAAATTATCATACAATCTTTTTACCTTTCTATACACCTAAAAACTCAATTTAATTTATTATTTTATCTTAACGCTACTTTTGGACAGTTTCTGCTAACACCGCTGTAAGCATTACCGACAATGTTCTTTCAAACTAATTTATAGGCTTATTTTTTGCATAAACAAATTTGCTTTATTTAAGAAAAGATACAAGAATAAGTCTTATAAAATTTCACAAATTTCTACATAACTATGGCAAGACCAAAAAACTGTCATGATCAAATGTTTTTATGAATTTAAAAAAATAATTAAGTTTAAATAATCAGTGTCGGTCAGCGAGATATGGAAAGGAGGTCTTTGCGAGCTCAAATCCGTAATGATGATAACCGATATAGCCCTAAGGATTAGCAAGCTAAAGTGGCAACTGGCCAGCCATTTATCTCGTAGAACCGATAACCGTCGGGGAAAAAAAGGTTCTGGACTAGCAACCTCGTAACGGCAAACGCAGTGTAGTGACCCCCCACTAGATGGAGCCACGACCTGCACGGTTTTGTGGGAAGTCGATAAATGCAGGTGGCTCAGGACCGTGTTTTGTGAGAGACCGTGTGAAAGGCCTATGTTCCACAGTGCACGATGATAGGCTGGAATGAATGTCTTATCAGAACTCCTTAATCGATTCTGGTAAATGTAATATTATTTGAAGCATCTTTAACGAAGAATTGTGCCTTATGCTTACGAGTGTGTTACTCATATATTAATATCGATTGATTATTATTAGGTTTATTCACATTTTAAAGTTTTGTGGACCGTAGAGTAAAAACGGGCTTACGTTACGGGCAATAGTTTACCTTATTACAAAATGCTTCGCCAGACTAAAAATGGAAACAAAATGGTTACTCCGATCACCGTAAATCTCACTTTATAACTAGAACTATACTCGTAGATTATATACATAGTTATAGGTGGCTATATTAACTGTTAGTTTTTATATTTATTATTTGTTAAAGTAATAAAAAGTGAAAAGGTAAAGTGTTAAGAATATAGTTTAATATCCAAATGTTGCATAAAGAAATGCAGATACCTCAAGACTGCGCCTTGAGGCCTATATTCAGTAATAGACTAACGTTAAGCTGCTGTGATGACGACGTTGTTGTTCATATTTAATTGGCATCGCCTTAGCGGTCCTCGAAGATGACAATTAACGTAATCAATATTGACAAAAGCGCAGATATGGCTGCGCACTTAATAGTGGGTCTTGACCTCTAATCCCAAGTAAAACAAATATTTCAGCAATGTTTGTATTGTAACAATTACATTATAGATAGCCGTCCATCATCACTTAATCACAAACTGCCAAATCTATGGCTTGAGTAGAATAACTTATAAACATTGACAGTCAACAGTTACTTTCCTCTTTTAACGGGTACCTCGGAGGCAGAGTCCTTTTAATTTTCATAATACGTAGCACCATCACTGCTATTCTCGGTGTCAGCGCAATAAATATTTAAATACAAATTTTATATGCTGATTTTCCACGTAAGCGGCGTTAAGATAAACATTTGAACATAAACGAAATAATAATAAATATTTAGAGGATATGTGACGCCCGTGAAGCTTGTATTACTGAAGTAGTGTGGTAGATTTTACCCGCTCCATAACCTGGCTCTTAAGGGAACATGAAACGTTTGTCCCAGTGGAACGCTTATATTGTTTTTACCTACCCTGTATTTAAACATGCCTCTATTGACATTATTTATAGTTGGTGTTATTATATCGTATTGATTACGGTTACGCAACTGATGTACTTTGAGTTTGTATTAGCTATTTAGTTGGTGGACTGTGATTAGTGGACCAAGGGAGGACCACAATTATGCGGGTCGGCCGTCCATATTATCCGCAATTGACGTGCCTGCGGCGTCTAGCTCTAGCTTAATGTTCTTAATTTGTTTCTGCTTCCATTGTGTTTGTAAATTTTTGTTCACTAATGTTATGTAATGACCATAATTTTATAAAATACCTGCAAAAAGTTTACTAAAATTTTCGTACCCATTCTTTATAAGAAGACTTTATAAGATAAATTACGTTATAAGTAAATTAGGTATCAATAAAATATATAAAACAACGTCATTTTCAATATCTTTTTTAAAGACACCAAGTATAATGCTATTACATTTTACCTTTAAGTAATGGGAAATATGTTGAATACTTTTGTCTACGGATAGACGAAAAAAAACTGTTTAGACTATTTAATATAAAAGATGCTGTATTTCATAGTGTATTGTTTTATTTTTAACTTATGTATCTCTACGAAACAGTTATTTTTTGCCAGAATCAGAATTATGGTAAAGCATAATTATTAATCTTTTGTTGCAATAAAAATGTCGTGTAAGTTGAAATGCCGTCAAGGTTTTATTTGCGATTTAATTTATTTTAAACTAGTATAAATCGATCAACAGCGAAGGAATAAGAAAGGATAGGAAACTACGTAATGAGATGAATGTATTATGATAGTTTTAAATAAACTTTCATAGGGAACATAACGGCGAACAACGCGTTAATTTAGAGGCGGTATACGGCCCCCAGTGGACGACCTGCACGAAGAGGACCAGTAATTAAACTGTAAATTACCTCTAAGTATAGACCCGGCTGGCAGGTCATGTCGGCAGAACCTCCGAAGAATACTAATGAGTCGAACTCTATCGTTCAAAACTTCTTTCGCCTCTCTTAAGGAACAGGTTTCGAATATATTAATGATTTTAAAAATATTTTTGCACAATCATAACCCCAGATATTTTTAATTTTTATTAAAAGACTATTCTCGCCTAGTCACACTGAGAGTGCGACTTAAAAAAGTAAAGTAACATCTTATAAATATCCCACTGCTGAGCACAGGTCTCCTCCCATTTATGAGAGGATTTTGGAGCCGGGAAGAGTCCGCAATCCGGCTTGGCAGACTTCACATGTCTTAGAAATATTTTAGGTAAAAAAGTTTCCTCACGATGTTTTTCTTCACCACCGAGCATGTGGGAATTCAGCATTTAAAATTACAGAACAATTTTGGAGGTGTTAGCACTGGAGATAGAAATCAGGTCACTCGCGTACTATGAAATATAACGCAAGCTCCCGGCCCCTGTGCAACCACAGCTCAATGAGTGTCAAATGAACTCAAATCCTTACTAATAAATATAAATACGAAAATAACTCTCTCAGTCCGTTTGTTTGTTACCTTTTTATGGCTCAACCATTGACGAAATTCGGCATGCGTCCTGGATACGGACGAAGAGTACGTATTATTCCGGAAAATCAAAGTGTTTTCACTATTTTTAAGAAAAACCTTAATTCACGCGGACGTAGTCGCGGGCTTCACCTAGTAAATTAAAATTCATCACAGCGTATATGTACATATAAAGGTTCACATCGGGTAACAGTGATTTTACACGATCACCGTAGCTGTAAGTGCCGTACCCTAGCTACTTGAAGAACTGGATGGCACTATTCCACTCCTGTGCATTGGGAATTGGAAATTATAAATCTATATCTTAGAGTAAATAGTTCTGTTAAATTTATTTGTTTAACATCCATACATACGGTCACTCATTTTTGCCATATAAAGGGTAGGCAGAGGCCACTTATGCGGCCCACTTTTCGCCATCGCGGGAAACGAGAAGTGACGGGCGGCGAACTTCGTCCCGCCATTTTGGTATGAGTCAAAAAAATCTTACTCTCAGTTCCCACAAGCAGTATAGAGACAGCATTGCATATTATGGTGATATTCTGCGCGAATAAAGGCTATTCTAAGTGGCCTCTTACGACACCTAGATAGTAAAGAGGAAGGGCTATTCTACTCTGCCGAACCTATTGACTTTTTTGTTTAACTGTTAAATTAATGAAGAGCTTTAGATTAATTATAGAATAATTACAAATTGACTTTACCAGTTAATTTGTAATTCTTCAAATATCATTTACGTACTACTATGATTATTTTATTATAATTGGATAAAGTCACGAGCAAAATGTTTCCCCAGCTCTCAATGCCTTTCAGACTGAAGCACAATAATGTTTGCATATTACTGCTTTCGGCAGAATAACTGACCCCGGGGTATTATATATGGATAGATGTGTTTCTAAATGCTTGCTTTCTCCTTGCCTTCTGAATGTATTATGTCTGACTTGTAGGCTTGCTGTACTGTTGAGTGAGTGTCGAACGTACTAGAAGCCGTCCGCTGCTTTCTCCCCACTCCGATGCATCGGCCGTAACTAATAAAAACTTGATGTATGCTTGAATATTTGTCTGTTGTATTTTAATTTATTTGAATTATGTGATATAATTTGATTTGTATTAATTGTATTTTATTGAAGCTTATGTTATTCTGAACATGCCCCCAGGCGTTGAAAGCCTAGCTTTCAACTGGATTGTTTCGAGTCTTCAACGAGAAGTGGACATATTTTGTTGAATGCTCGTCGTATTACACCTTTGCTTGTTAAAATATCGGCAACTCGAATTTCGCCATCATTGCCTGGATAAACTTTCTGGATTCGCCCAAGACACCACTTCATTGGCGGTAAAGCGTCATCCTTCACTATAACCATAGTCCCGTTCTCCAGGTGTCCTTTCGTAGAGCGCTATTTGGTTTTTTGTTGTAGTTCAGACACGTATTCCTTTTGCCATCGGACCCAAAAATGTTGGCGTAGCTGTTCCACTCGATTCCAGCGTTGCAGCCTGTTCGGATTCTCATCTACTAACCTTGGACTAGGCAAAGCTGTCAGAGGACGTCCGACCAAGAAGTGGCCAGGAGTTAGCGGAGTAAGATCGTTAGGATCTGGTGAAATTGGCGTAAGAGGACGTGAATTTAAAATTGATTCTATTTGAACTAACGTCGTATATAATTCCTCGAACGTGAGGTGTGAATTTCCTAATATACGAACTAAATGATGCTTGAATGACTTCACTCCCGCCTCCCATAATCCCCCAAAATGAGGAGCGTAAGCCGGAATGAACTGAAAATCTATGCTTTCATTAGCCATAGATTCTGATATCGCGAATGAATTTTCAGTAAGGAATTGACTAATTTCATTTTTTGCTCCAACAAACTGACTTCCATTATCAGAAAAAATTACGGACGGTATAGATCTACGAGCTATGAATCTACGCAAGGCAGCGATGTAAGCATCTTTGGTCAGTTCTGAAACCAATTCCAAATGTATAGCTTTAACCGTGAAGCAAACAAAGACTGCGACGTACACTTTGGTTAGTTTACAACCCCGTCCCCGTCCGTCAGCGGCTAATAGAGGTCCAGCATAATCCGACACCTGTAGTCTGAAATGGATAACCAGGGTTAACGCGCTGCTTTGGCAATTGCCCCATAATGGGTTTTACTGTTTGAGCTCGCATCCTTACACATCTGTGGCACTCGAAATATAGCTAGGAAGGTCGTACCTTCCTAGCTATATTTCGTCCACCTAGTGGCCAAAATCGTTGCCTAATAGAGGACAATAGTAGTTGCGGTCTTGCGTGAAGTAAACGAATGTGTTCTTCACTGAATATAAGCTTCGCAATAGGATGTTTACTTGGAATAAGTATTGGATGTTTCTTATCGAAATCGTACTGAGAATTGGCTAGTCGTCCACCTACCCTAATTAAACCGTCGTCATCTAAAAAAGGTGATAGGTGAAGCAATGAACCTTTACCGGATAATTTTTGATTGGTTTGTAATGTTTTATGTTCCGAAAATGATTCCATTTGTGATTGTTTAAGCAGTAAATTGAATGCTCTGTGTAATTCTAGTAAGCTAATAGGGCCTGACATTTTGCTTTTACGTTCACGAATTCTACAATTATGTATAAATCTTAATATATATGCGGTCGATCTTTTAAGTTTTAGCAATTTAGAAAAACGTTGAAAATTTATGAAATTATTAATATTGGAAATTGAGACATTACAAATTACTTCTGGTAACATTTCTGAATGGTGATTAAAGTTAGAATAAGGCCAATTATCTTCCGACTCATTTAAGTACGTCGGTCCATTCCACCATAAATCTAAACTTTGATTGACAGAAATATCCACAACTCTTGTTATGAGGTCTGCTGGATTTTGTTGTGTTGGTACATGACGCCATTCAAAATTTTGTGTTAATTCCTAAATTTCGGCAACACGATTTTTTACAAATTGTTTAAGTTTGTTAGGGGTGGTTTTCACCCATGCCAAGACAATGGTGGAATCCGTCCACAAAATACACCTTTTAACCGATAATCTAAAAGCTGTCACTACCTTGTGTGTTAAACGTGCACCAACCAAGGCGCCGCAAAGCTCTAAGCGCGGAATAGTCGTAGGCTTTAACGGAGCGACTTTACTTTTTGCACATAGTAAACGTGTTTGCACTTGATTGTTTTCGAATTTGACTCTAACATATATATACGCGCCATAAGCGTCTTGTGAAGAGTCGCAAAATGTATGCAGTTCAATTACGCTGTATTCACTACATGTCACACTACGAGGTATGCGTAAACTGCTTAAATGTGAAAAGTCTGACACGAAGTTGTGCCATGCTTGTGACAAGTCATGTGGTAAGGGTTCATCCCATGAAATTTTTAAAAGCCAAATTTTTTGTAACATAATTTTTGCCCGAATAATAAAAACACTTAATAACCCGAGCGGATCAAATATTTGTCCAATGGTGGACAAAACAGACCGCTTAGTATTTTTAACAGGTTCTGTGGCTACTGTAAGTTTTTGAGAGAAATACAATTCATCTCTTGGTAATAACCATCCAAGACCTAAAGTGTTAGTTGAGTTTTGTTGACCTAAATTTAGTGTAACGCAAGTATTTGTCTCAATTTGTTCGAATTTTTCTACATTAGATTTAATTTTACGGAGATTAAAGCCACCGGATGAGAGGACCTTTCGAATGCCGTCACGAATCCTAATTAGTTCGCTTATTGATTGACTACCCGTGACTAGATCGTCGACGTAAAAGTCCTCGCTAATTATCTGCCCTATTGAATTGTCATTGGTCTCGATAGCAAGTTGCTTCAAACATCGGATGGCTAGAAAGGGAGCTGATGCTGTCCCGTATGTAACTGTATTGAGCTGGAAAATCTTTAATTCTTTGGTTGGGTCATTTCTCCATATAATTCTTTGTAAATGTCTTTGATTTTCATGAACTAAAACTTGTCTATACATTTTCTCAATGTCACCTGTCATGACGTATGCGTAATGGCGGAACCTAATCAAAATAGAAAATAAATCGCTTTGAATTGCAGGTCCTACTAGCTGTAGATCGTTGAATGAGAGGCCTGTACTAGTCGGTGCGCTATCGTTAAATACAACTCTTAACTTGGTAGTAGTATTATTTTCTCGTAGTACGCCATGGTGAGGCAGAAAATATGAATGTTTTTTGTTTGAGGGATCTTTATCTGTACAGTGTGACATGTGGTTCAAATCTATGTATTCTGTCATGAATTCCGTATACATTTGTCTTAACTTAGGCTGTCGCTCTAACCTTCGCTCGAGAGATAAAAAACACTGTTTTGCTCTGTCATATGAATCACCGAGACTAGATTCTGGGAGTTTGAGTGGGATCGCGACTGAAAATCTACCGTCTAACATGCGTTGAAAGTTATTTTTAAAATTATCCTCACATTGTTTCTCCTCTAGTGAGTATAAGCTTGTTGGATCAACTTGAGTTTCTTCAAGAGTCCAAAATTTTGACAATTGCTCTTGTATATCTGTGTAATGGTTTTGTATGAAATTGCATGTGACTTGGTCTGTTTGAATGGGTGAACAACTTAGCATATTTGTCGGTCCCGATATTACAAATCCTAATTTCGTTTGTTGCAAAATAGGTCTTTGTGGACCAAGACGAATTTGGCATTGATCTATTAGTTCCCAGAAAATGTCTGCACCAAGTAACAAATCGATATTAATTGGGTTATAGTATCCGGGATCTGCTAGAATTAAATGTTTAGGTATATTAAGTTTCTGTATGTTTGTAATATTTGTGCTTAAATTCGCTATATTAGGTAGGATTAAAAATGAAATTTGTGCTTTAAATGAATTAATTCTTGATTCTATGAATGTATTACAACGTTTTACAACCTGTGTTACTGAACTGTTTATGCCTACTATTGACGTATTTGCATGAGTATGTTTTAGTTTCAATTTGTTTAATAATGTATCTGTCATGAAGGATGCTTGGCTTCCCGAGTCGAGAACAGCCCTGACTTCATGACGCTGATTGTCTCTATCACGTATGAATAGAATTGCAGTTGAGAGTAGTACACGTTCTGTCGTTTCGACTGAGAGCGATGTAACGTTGCTTTCATCTGGTTTTAAATTCTCGTGTGAGGTTGTGTGTGTGTTTTTATGTAGAAGTGAATTGTGTTTGTATGAACATTTGCTGCATGTGCCTAATCTGCAAATGCGAGCTTGATGACCTGGTCGTAAACAATTGATACACAACCTTAGCTTACGAACAGACTCTGCTCTCTCATCTACAGACTGCCTTAAAAATGTTTCACAACTGTATATACGATGATTATTATTGCATATTGGACAGCTTACAGATTGACTTGTGGTTTTAACTGCAGCTAGCCCCCGTATGTGTGTAGTATTTTGTTTGAACTGATTTGTGTTTCTTTCTGTTTTGTACGTTAATGTGTTCATATTTAATGTATCAAGTAAATTAGCCTTAGAATTTAAAAATGAAGAGAATTCTGTCAGCGTAATTTTGTTCAATGTTCCCTTTCGTTCCTCCCATTCCCTAGATGTTTTCGTATCAAGTTTAGAAGTCATTAAATAAATAATAAGTGTGTCCCATGAGTTGGTAGGTTCACCAAGCATTTCTAGCGATCTTAAATTCTTTGTGAATGTGTCGATGAGGCTCCGAATTGATTGCGATGATTCACGCTTAATTTGATCAAAGTTAAATAGAGATTGTACGTGTGTTTGCATTAAAAGCCTTTTGTTATCAAATCGGTCGCACAACAAGTCCCAAGCAACTATGTAATTTTTGGATGAAAACTCAATGGATCGAATTACCTGAGCAGCACTACCCTCCAAAGAAGCTCTCAAATAATGAAATTTCTGAATGTCACTCACGGACCGATTCTCATGTATTAGAGATACAAAGGTGTCGTGAAACTCAAGCCAGTCCTCGTATCGGCCGCTGAACGTCGGTACATGAATAGTAGGCAGCCTTACACCACACCGACTCCTCATCTTTGCTTGCTTCACCTTTGGATCGCGTTTTGATTTATTATTATCTGAAACACAAGATCGGAAGGATTCATCATCATCGTCTGACTGCGGAACGTTATTAGTATCATACAGTTCCTTAGCCTTCGCTAAAGTACTATAATACTGATTTTCAAATTCATTTCTTTCTTTATATTGATGATCGACTTCACTTTCATCGACTAAACATTCAATGTTAGTTTGAATTTCATCGTACTGTGGTAATAGTGTGTCTTCTAATTTCGACATACGAAGTTGCAATTCTGTATGCTGAGTCGAAGATAAAACATCGGTTAACCCATTTACATAATTAATAAAAATTGTTAATCTACCCTTTAGTGAGCCACGTTTTTTAATAAGATCCTTTATCTGACTGTCCGACATGTTGTCGGTTACGGGAATTGGGAGAAAGTCGAACAAACAATTTGATTAAAACGAATGAAATCCAATTAAACTCACGGTAGTAAATCGCCAACTACTGCTAACTAAAATATTTATCATATGGTTTTAGGACTCTGCCTGTCCTATAAATAAATTATTGTAGTGAAAGTCTTCAGTTAACAAGTTATTTTAACAATTCAATTAAGTTCTAAATTTAATAAAGTTGTTTATGCAAATACGTTTAAACTCCCTATAGAAAAAACTTCATTTCAATACGCTCGGCTCGACGCGAGAACAAAATATCTCGTTGGTAGGCGGTAGATCAACGCGATGCGACACCTGTTGCACAGTTTTATGTCGTAAACAATATCGAAGTTTTATAACTTTGATTTGGATTACGTTATCGGTGATTATTAGGTGAAATTATAATTGAAATTGATTGGAACAGTATAAGAATATGAAATGAAAATTATATAAACTGCTTTGAAGTTAATTTAACTAATAAAAAAAAAAAAAAAACTAAAGAAATAATAATTGGAACGAACTTACTCCGAGCAACCCTGTGTCCAAGGGTTTCGATTTTGGTTATTCTGATTATATCATAGGCTGATTATTGTTCTTACTAATCTTGTATTTCAATGCTTGGGTTGATGTACTTCTATAATAAATTTGTTTTTTCGTTAGCGGTTTTCTTGATATCCGGCTCGAAGACCATGTTATATATGGATAGATGTGTTTCTAAATGCTTGCTTTCTCCTTGCCTTCTGAATGTATTATGTCTGACTTGTAGGCTTGCTGTACTGTTGAGTGAGTGTCGAACGTACTAGAAGCCGTCCGCTGCTTTCTCCCCACTCCGATGCATCGGCCGTAACTAATAAAAACTTGATGTATGCTTGAATGTTTGTCTGTTGTATTTTAATTTATTTGAATTATGTGATATAATTTGATTTGTATTAATTGTATTTTATTGAAGCTTATGTTATTCTGAACACAGGGTATTACCTAACTAGACGGATTCCTACATATGAATCTTACCACCGGTACTACCTGTACCTGCCACTTCGTTCCCAAAGACTTAAATTGATGTTTTAATTGTTGAATAAAAAAAATAAGTAAAGTTTATTAAAAGGTACATTAAATTTTTTAGAGAATCAACTATATAAAAATAATTCCGAAAACGTTGACAATCTAAGTCCAATAGTCAATTAACCGTATTCTATTATTTTCCAATATACATTATAGATAGCGGCCTATGCCAAGGCTTTTAATAATCAAGACTTCTGCTACTATATATTAACCGATAGGTATCCGACTGAGTAGAATAGCACATACCTTTTTCCTACCGAGGTGGCGTAAGAGGCGACTAAGGTATTGTACGGACAGTCTTTATTCGTCGTTGTTCTAACATCTTAAAATGCAATGCCGTCACTATACTGCTCATAGGAACTCAATGGAGAGTAAGAATTTTTTGACACGTACCAAATTGGCGGCGATGTGGTTCGTCACCCGTCACGTCTGGATTCCGGCGAGACCGAAAAGTGGGCTACGTGAGTGGCCTCTGCCTACCTCTTATATGGGAAAAAGGCGTGATTGTATGTATTTACTGCTACTATATACTACATATATAACATAGATGGTATTCTGTGAAATATTATCAAAAAAAATGTTCAAGATTTCGGTAACGGTGTAACTAACACGATAAAACTTAGTCTAAGTTGGTCCCAGAGTTATTATCTATAACCTATGTTAAAATCATGCCAAAAGTTTTAGAAGTTTTGAAGTTAAATCCGTTCATACAGACAGACAGAAGAAAAGGAACTTCTATTCTTTTGAATAAATCTCAGTTTACGGATTTTATCGCGTTTAATTTGAACTATTTATAATACGACGTTTTGAGCGCTTTACAATACCCATGTTAACGGGAGGGTCGAACGTTGGGTTATAAATAGTTAATATTAACCGCTGTAAAATCCGTAAAATTAGTTTTATTTAAATGTGTATTCTCGTAATTATAATAAATCATTATATTTTTGTATATACATACTACCTGAAACCCGCGACTATGTCTACACTTTGATTTTCCGGAATAAAAGTATCCTATGGCCATCTTCAGGACGCAAACTATGTCTGTGACGAATTTTGGTCAAAACCGGTTCAACGGTTGAGCCGTGAATAGGTCACAAACAGGCAGAGGGACAGAAAGAGTTAGTTTCGCATTTATAACAATGAGTATGGATGGATGCATGATGTAGAAGGTGCCATGGATATGACACTGTCAGTCATCTATTATAATAAAGAATGAAGTTCGAAGTTCATCTCCCTTTTAAAAACAAACCGTATATGTGTCGATACTCTATAATATACTAAATGTTATTCGGGTTTCGTTCTAAATTTCCAAAGGATGTTCAGAGATAAATAACTTAATAAACTATGCTTTTAGAATTTGCTAACTCTTACCGTTATCCACTGCTGGAAAGTGACCCGAACCTGCCCTTTTATAAGTCAAGGTTGCATTTACTATCTTTGTTATTACTAATTATTAGACTTGTGAAGTATACACCTAACACGAACTTAGAGGCGTAGCTGATATCTAAAAGACAGTGTTGCCAACATTACTGACTTACAATCTGTTGTTAGCAATGGCTAACACAATTCCGTCAAATTATTTTAAGTTACATTATGTGAATAAAATTAAAATAATATTACTCTATAATTTCGTAGTTCAAGAGTATTGTTAGCAATGCAAATTAACATCACGAAAATCACTGATACGAACAGAACGTTAATTCTCTCTCAACAGTAGCCCATTATTAAAGGAACAATATAAATGTAAATTGTCGATTAACTCTGTTGCTGGAGTCGTTATTATAGCAGGCCTCGCACTGCTAATTTGTTTGTCCCCACAGAGTATAACAAAAATGAAATAAATTTATGACTAAAGACTTCATTTAATTGCTAACACTTATTATAAACATTTAGATGATATTGTACAACTTATAGCCGTGGTAGCTCAGGGGCTAGGCGCTCGCTTTAAATTTCATAGTACGCGAGTGACCTGGGTTCGATTCCCGGTGCCGGCACCACTAAAATTGTTAATTGCAATTTTAAGTGCTGATTTACCACGTGCTCGGCGGTGAAGGAAAACATCGTGAGGAAACCTGCATGTCTGAGGAATAAAGAATATTTCGAAGATATGTGAAGTCCGCCAACCCGCATTGGAGCAGCGTGGCGGATTCTTCCTAGCTCCAAAACCCTCTCAGAAATGAGAGGAGGCCTGTGCTCAGTAGTGGGACATTTATAGGCTGAAACTTTACTTTTTTACTTTTGTACAACTTTTTGATTTAATTATATTTATCCTTACACAGTCGTTTTGTAGCAACCAGCATCGCAATTGGTTCCAATGCAAATCTAACGCTCATCAATTACATTTTTAAAAATAGAACACTTTTTAAAAATGTAATTGAAGAGCGTTAGATTGTCTATGGATTAATAACGTCTTCATGTTTCGTGTTAGTTTTACATTATTTGAAAACATTTTATGAGAAGACAAAACTACTCGTAAACTTTTTGTATTCAAAAATAGCCCACCCTTTTACCCACAGATCAAAATATCCAAACATTACACTATAACATTACGCTATACATACATACAGTCACGTCGTTTTCCCATTTAAGCAGGCAGAGACCACTTTTTGCCCTCGCGGGAAACTAGACGTGAGGGTGGCGAACCACGTCGCCGCCATTTTGGTACGAGACAAAAATTATTACTCTCCAATGCGTTCCCACAAGCACCATAGTACAGCATTACATATTATGATGTTATTCTGCACGAATAAAGGCTTCCGTACAATACCTTAGTCGCCTCTTACGACACCTCTGTAGGAAAGTTGTTATTCTACTCTGCTGGACACCTACGGCATTATGACGGCAGTATTACTGATGGTAAGTGCATCGTCTGCCCATAAAAAATGCTGCGCGACCGAGATCATTTCTGACTGAAACATAGTAATATGTGCACATTGCTGCTTCACAGCTAAATAACTGGCCCTGTGTGGTAACTACCTCAACCGATTCCTGCAACGGAATCCAACCAACGATAAAAAAATATCATCACAATCGTACCGTTAATTTTTGAAACTTTTTGTAACCGAGTATGGTGAAGATTTGTAGGATTAATGAAACAAGTGTAGATAAAACAGTATTTTTGATTGCCAAAGTACATTGAAAATAATGCAGAGAAATTTATCATCTCGCCTGGCTATTAAACCACATTACTACGCAAAATACGTCTCTGAGCTGAAAAGGGTTCATTCCTATTTTAAATGTTTAACTCGCTACTAAATTATTGTCTTAATACAGCGGCATGCTCCTGGACCCTTTCAGATTAATGTTCAATAAATTAATGATCATGTGCCTTAACACATTGAAACAGATTATTCTTACTTCATCTTTAAAGATTGTCTAGCTGAAAAATTTATTGTCTCAAAATATGCACCTTCGTTTTTTTGTCGTCTTTAGTTTACGCCCACGTAAAATTCTGCAAAAATCGATAACTACTTTTTTACAAATTGTTTGTTTTCGGGTCTGGTTGTGGTTGTGCATGTTAAAAACTCATCCTCGATACAAGGAAGATCCTAGTGCGGCCGTCATTTTATAAGTTTCCTTGCAGCTTAAAACTTCTTCCTAGGGTTTCAATGCAGGTGAAGCAGTAGTGTGCAAACATTACTGTGTTTCGGTCTGAAGGGCACTGAGAGCTAGTGTTATCACGGAGCAAGTGTGTGTGTTGCCACACAGAAGTGTTCTGGGTGATACAACATCTGTTTTGAGCAGACGTTGCACTTACCACAAGGTTAACGTTTTGCTCGTCTCGTCACTTAATCGAATAAAAAAATAGGTATGCAATTTTTATTGTACTTTAGTTCGTATTTCGTAAGATAAATTGCAATACTGTATACAGCTGTTTTAATTTATCGCACTCTGTGCAAGACATCAAAGGAAATTCAATTTTCTACCGAAATGTCCGAGCCGTACGTTCGGCTGTGCGGTGACATTTTCTTCTGTTCCAGGGATTTATTAATTTCGATGCGACATTGATTTACCTATTTCTTATTTTGTATTACCTACTGTTTTTAACAAAACCGGACTGATGTTGTTACACTATATTTTTAATTATTAGTCATGTGCTATCACAAAATATACAGTTTTACTACGTTAAATGACTGTTTACTATTGTTGCCGTCGTAAAATTGTAATGTTATAAAACATTAGAAAATTTAATACTATTTTCAATTGTCTTTTAACTTTAATTTAATTCCTTGTCAATAAATTTTCATTACAAAAACTATATTTTATTGTTTTTATCATCACCATCATTTCACCCACACTAGTCTACTGCTGAACATAGGCCTCCTCCGTAAATAAACACATTAGGAGTTCTTGCTACAATTGCAACGGTTTGCAGACTGGTTGGCAACCGCGTGTGTATCGTGATGGCTTGTTCAGGATAACGCTGTGCCACATTTATCTTCTCTCTCTCTTACGACACTTTCACTAAAATGAGGTGATGGATGTTTTTAACCCATCACCGCCCATCTGTTTTTTTTATCAAAATCACTAATTTGTATAACATTATTTATAAAACTATATTTGTAAAACATTACGAAATTTAATAACATATAAGAATAATTTTACTTGAAGCAGATTGCAGTCTTAATTTACCATGTACCATTAATATTCGATGTGATAAAAACACGAGAAAGTTTTCGATTTGATTGGCAATATACTTCAATCCGTCGTCTCCGCTCCGAGTTGGAGACAAACATTGCTCTCGGTCGCTAAATGTTTGGATTGCGCAGCAGCTAAATTACATTTTAGTTTGATCGCAACAATATTTGTTGGTACATACTTTGGAATAAATGATTGATACACGAACTTTTCGTTTTTCCACCATATTTTACATAACTTTATACGTTGAAATTATTAATGATACTAACGGCATTAATATATCCAGGTAAGTACTGCTGGTACAACCAAGTGATATCAAAATGCGCAGTTTAAATTGAAGTTTTCTCTACACTGGGATTTCTCCTGTATCATTGGTGTGTTTACTTAAAAAACGCACCAACAATCAGACACGAAACAATTATCGAACCCGCGACACGCGACCGTAGTGCAGAAAGATTACCCCTGCGCCACTTACCCTCCTTACACGGTGCCGGATCGGTATCCTTTATTAGTTTATTTTGTATTTATGACGTTATGTATCTAATAAATTGTTAAGATATGTAAATTTGTTGGTAAAATATTGTGGCCATAAGAATATTTACAGCTATAGCAAAGCTTTATTAAAATTCTTTTCCCTTATTTTGTCATTTGTTGACTTGATACAAAGTGCCTTCTCTTTTTTGACGTACATGCTTCCTTCATAATTTTGCTCTTTCTTTGTGTCGAATGACATACTCGTATCACCGTCTTTTTATGCTTTTTATGCTAGCTACTTGGATCATATTATATTATTTTACTCATATTTGCATTTAAAAAATATATTTGCTTGAGAAGTAATTATATGATATCCAATTATTATATTTGTTAAGCAAGAAATAAATAGTGTTAAATCATTTGAACAGCATAAAATGTTTTTGTCGGCAGTAAATAATAAACCAGGTGCAACACTAGTTCTGCAAATTAATATTTTCAGCAAATTAACTAATATTTAGTCAGTTTGTAATATTATGTTACTGCTAAATAAATAGTCAAATGATTACTATTTATTTAGCAGTAACATAATATTATGTTACTGCTAAATAGGCAGCAAGGCTAACAAGGCACGGCACGGCCGAAAAGTCGGCACGATTACACAATTGGTTAGCAGAAAAATCATATAAGCATTTAGCATATTTAAAACATAGTTAGCTATATAATTAATGAATGATTTTATTGATAATGCATAAGAAGGTACGAGGGGTGATCCAAAAGTAATGATAATCAGTTATTTCTAGTGCACACAAAAATACAAAAAAATTTCAGTCACTTACTCAGTTAACCACTAGTTCAGGGAAAAAAAATCATATAAATAGGCCACGATTCCCGGGAGCTACATTCATTTGAATACGGACTGTCAAGGAGTGAACATCAAAATGGAAAAACACGAAATCAGAGCTGTCATTAAATACCTCTGCTTGAAAAAAATGTCTACCAAAGACATACACAGCGACTTGGTGGAAACATTAGGGGACTCTTCTCCTCCATATTCCACAGTTGCACGCTGGGCTAAGGAGTTTAAGTTGGGAAGAACATCGACGGAAGACGAACACCGCGAAGGACGCCCATCGACGTCCCTCACTGAAGAAAATGTGAAAAAAGTTGAAGAAGTTGTATTGGAAGATCGAAGAGTGACTATCAGGCATGTAGCTGAGGTCACAGGGATCTCATATGGCAGCATTCAAAGAATCCTTGCGAACGAATTGCATATGAGAAAGGTCTCCGCGCGTTGGGTACCGAAAATGTTAAACGACGAGCAAAAGAAGAAACGAGTCGACATGTCAAGAGCAAATCTCGAAAAGTTCCAGGCAGACAAGGATAATTTTTTGTCACGTTTTGTGACCATGGACGAGACCTGGATCCACCATTTTGATCCTGAAACAAAACAACAATCGATGACATGGAAACGATCCGATGAACCGACGCCGAAGAAATTCAAAGTGTCAAGCTCAGCAGGGAAGGTTATGGCGTCTGTTTTTTGGGACGCTGAAGGAATAATCATGGTGGACTACTTGGAAAAGGGGGCCACTATTACAGGCTCCTACTATGCAGAACAAATAAGAAGATTGCGGGAGGCTATTAAGGAGAAAAGGCGAGGCAAACTGCGGGCTGGAGTGCTGTTCCATCAAGACAACGCACCGGTTCACAAAGCTGCAATTGCCATGGCTGCCATTCAGGAAGCGGGCTTTGAGCTGGTGGAACACCCCCCCTATTCACCAGATCTAGCCCCCAGCGACTTCTATCTCTTTCCACGACTCAAGGAACACCTCCGAGGCAAGAAATTTGACGATGATAGCGACGTGATGGCCGCGGTTGAGGACTTTTTTGAGAGTCAAGATAAAGATTTTTTTTCTAAGGGAATTTTAGGATTAGAAAAGAGATGGACTAAATGTATAGACTTGCTAGGAGACTATGTTGAGAAATAAATTTATTTATTTATTTTATTCATTGTGTTTATTATTGATTATCATTACTTTTGGATCACCCCTCGTAGATTAGATCGAATGTGGCAAAGAACGAAACGAGAACACCCAAATCTACGCAATCTTGTCAGTTCTTCCCATAGTGTCTTCGTCAAGCGCAAAGTCAGAAGTTCATGAAGGAGGTTCTGAATGAAGTGAGCCTAGGTAAAGCTAAAAAAAGAGACGACGAAGCAACGCTAGCTGGCGTAGCCAATTTAAAAACTTTACACTTTCAAAGTCAAAGGTCAAAATTTCTTTATTCAGTTTAAGCTCTTATGAATGTCAAAATCTACATCGGTCCAAAAAATAAAACCTTCTCAGAGAAGAACCGGCAAGAAACTCAGAGGTCTTTCTTTTGCAATGATTTTGCTGGTGGTAAAATTCCTATGCAGGAATCCATCTAGGTAGGTACCACCCCAGGCCAGTTATTCTGCCGTGAAGCAGTAGTGTGCAAACATTACTGTGTTTCGGTTTGAATGGCAGTGTGAGCTAGCGTAATCACTGGGCATTTGAGACTTAAGAACATGTCTCAGGGTGACGGGCGAAATATGTTGTCACACAGAAATATTCTGGGTGACACGCATTTGTGGTGGGCAGACGTTGGACTTACCATCAGGTGAACGTTTTGCTCGTTTCGTCATTTTATACAATAAAAAAATGCTATATTACATAATGTCATTTATAAATTACATAAAAATGTCATCATAAATTTTGTAACCAAGGAAAGTTTGCAAACCGCAAGTGCAGAGTAAGAGTTATTTCCACACATCTCTGTCCTCTATGTGATGATCTAATTTATGAAAAGCCTTTTCTAATAATGTTTTCTTCACAAATTTGTTGAATTCTATGTCAGTTTTTTGAGTCACACTTTTTTGTTATAAAATTTTTAGGAATTTCTTAGAAAATATTTTCTAGTTTTGGCCAACCTTAACAAAGGATCCTCTAGCGTGTCGCTTCGGCCCATTCTACAGGGTACAGTCACCTTTTTATTAAATAAATACATGTGTTTCTGTACGTCCATTATATTTTCATAAATATACAACGACGGTATTGTCAAAAAATTTGTATTCTTGAATAGTTCTCGTAGCGACTCGCGAGGACCCAAGTTATAGATTGCCCGAAATGCTTGTTTTTTGCAAAATGAATATTGTTTCCAGACCGGCCGCGGATCCCCACAGTAATACGCCAAAGCACAAAAAACTGTGGTATTAATCGGTGGTCATAATACGTTAGCAATCAGTAAACTGTCCGATCCTTGTAATAGCAAAAATAGCTTAATTTCGAAGCCATTTTTCAATTTGTGCTTCCCACTGTAGCTTGGAATCAATAGCGATTCCAAGAAATACAGTTGAATTTTCAAAAGAAATGTTAGTATCTCTGATAATATAATATATTCTCCTGACATTTGTTTTACCCATAAAGTAATTATTTTTTATTAAGAATAAACGACACCGAGTCGTGAACCGCAACCGAGCTCGTAAACAAACGTTGGGAAGAAAGTTCTCGAGTGGCAACTCTACCGAAACGCAGCGTGGGCACCCCCCACAGATGGAGCGACGACCTGCCGGTTTTGCTGAGTCGTAAGGGGCTCAACCGTGTTTGGCATCTATGGGGGGCCTTGTCAACATGGACTTAAGTGAAAGTGATAATATTTTTTACTTTAATAACTTAAACTTCAATTTTAAGAACTCCTTATCCGCAGTTTAAATTATTTGATATTTTAAAAGCCAGTAGTAGTCCATCGACATTTTACGTGAATACTAAAAATAAAAAAAGGTATTTTACTAGAAATAAAAAATAAATCAGCTTACCGAAATTTGATTAAACCTGACTCAGATAATGCAGCAAATACATATATTAAATTGGCTATACAACCAACTTTAGGGCAGTCTAATATGACATTACTTGTTAAACACAAAATAGAGATGAAAGATACCTATTAAGTTTCTTTCGCCTGTTTCTTCTCCGTCAGAGGATCCTAATTACGAAACTGTGGTAGATTGTAAAAAAATTACGTTAAAGAACAAATAATTATAAACTTTTACTGGTGGTAGGATTCCTATGCAGGAATCCGTCTAAGTAGGTACCACCCCAGGGCCAGTTATTCTGCCGTGAACCAGTAGTATACAAAAACTACTGTGCTTCGGTCTGAAGGGCACTGTAAGCTAGCATAATCACTGGACATATGAGACAGTCCGGAGTCACACAGTAATGTTTTTGGTGACACAGCATTTGCTATGGGCAGACGTTGCACTTACCAGGTGAACGTTTTGCTCGTTTCATCACTATATCCAATAAAAAAATAATTCATTTTAATCAATTTTGATGTTTTTGCTGACTATAGAATTTAATTGCCGATAGTACCAATTTATCTGCTAACCAAAGCGTCAATATTTTGCCAACCAATATTTAGTAAAATAGACATATTAGAGTAAAAAAAGTTTGTTTTCGGATAATTTGCCATTAACATTTTTTGATTTCGAAATGACTTTTTTGACTTCATAAATTTAATATTTACTTTAAAAAGTAGTTCTCGTAACCGAAGATAAATATAGTCACATAAGGCATTTTAATCAAATCTTCTCATTCGCCTTTAAAAGTCTTTCATATTTTTTTAAATTATAAAGCTATTAAAAGCATTTGTTTGTGAAGCGAGCACACTGAGACCTATTGAGAAAATTGGACCTGCCAAATACAGCTGCCGACAATAGTCTCGATTCTTTTTTATGGAAGAAAGCGACGAGACAAGCAAATCTTGCTTCTGAAGGTAAGAGCAACGTCTGCTCATAACAAATGCTGTAAAAAGTAAAGTAAAGTTTCAGCCTGTCCCACTGCTGAGCACATGCCTCCTCTCATGTCTGAGAGGGTTTTGAAGCTAGGAAGAATACGCCGCGCTTACTCCAATGCGGGTTGGCGGACTGCACATGTCTCCGAAATATTTTTTTTATTTCTCAGACATGCCGGTTTCCTCACGACGTTTTCCTTCACCGCCGAGAACGTGGAAATGAGCACTTAAAATTGCAATTAACAATTTTAGTAGTACCGGCACCGGGAATCCAACATCCAGTATAGCTTTACAGGTGGTACGACTCCCATCTAGTAATCCATCTAAGCAAGTGTCAAGAAGTACGGAATTCCAAAAATAAAATTCAATAATTTTTAAGTTATTTTCGTTTTTGAAATCATAAAACCTCCGAAATCATAGTAAAAGTCTTTATTAGGTTTTCATTTACGTTAGTATTTCATTTCGTTCAATTTGAACACCGCGTGGCTCAACGGTCAGGGTTAGGGTAGCTAAGGCCATACTACACTATTTGTGTAGTATTTAGCTGAAACGTGAATTGAAATCACGTCTTTTTATTACACTATATTGTAACCATAATATGACTTAATAAGTGAACACACTACATAGTATGAACACTGCGTATTGTGTTCACTAATGAACACATTGAAATCTAATACAGTAAATGTATATGTATATAGATGTATGTATTGAATCTGTCTTTTAGTGAGTTTAGTAGTGAAACAGACGAAGCGAGAGAATTGTAACTATGTTCTTGAAGCTTTGAGGTGGCCGGCGTTATGTAGATTCGCTAAATTTCGAATTAATCGATTATAACGTGGGCAGACTACACAAGTTTAATGTTCCCTTTGCCTTTGAAGTGGTTATTATTGTTGAATATGTAACACATCAGCTAAGTGGTGATTCTCCGCACTATTATATATCCTACGTAGTAGAGCCGGTAACATACAATTTTGTTGGATTTTACAAACATTTCAACGTATCCCCGTTATTTGTTACTAGCTGAAGGCCGCGGCTACGTGCGCGTGGATTTAGGTTTTTTTTAAAATTGATTCCGGAATGAATTACGTCACGATGCAAAGCTGTATCTGTGCCGAATTTCGTCGCGATCGGTTAAACTGTTGAGCCGACAAACAGACAGAGGAGCAGAGAGAGTTACTTCCGCATTTAAAATATTAGTATGGATATGACTGAACAAAAGATAAATATAAATAGGTTACTTTCGCGTTACTTTTTATATTTGTGTAGGATATATAATGCAACAAATCTTAGTTGTAGATTTACTTGTACTTGTAAGTGCTGGGACGTCTCTTCAAGTTTCATAATATGCAAGTGACCTGGATTCGATCCCCGGTGCCGGCATGACACAAATGTAAATTTTAGCTTTAAATGCTGATAAACTGAATACTTCATCGAATAGTGTATTCCAAAAAGCATTGCTTATTCTACTTGAATAAAAACTATGTTCATTGCTTTTCATTAGTAACCAAACACAAAAAATATGATTGTCATCAAAGTATTGAAACTTGTTATTAAACAAAGTTTCAAATTTAATAGGAATGGAAGCCTGTTATTTCTCTTTTTTTGCTTTTAAATAAATTTAGAATAAAATTAAAATTTGCTAATTATTGTTCCATATATTTTAAGAGTGAAAGCGGCAGAAATGGTCCTTACTAACACAGACAAACCTTTTATTTTTCGAAACCAATGCTAAAATAAAAATTTAATTCTCGTTTATCTTTCTAACTGCATTAGTACGTAATTACCGACGGCCTTGTAAAACTTTTTGTACAAAGGAGAGACCAAATCTAATTTTACGACGACCGCGTGACCTAATGATCACGTCTGACCAGACACCCTGAGTCTTACGTCGCTGGTCGTGGGTTCGAATCCCAGCCGGAGCTTTTTGAGCAAAACACTAATTGTTGGTTTTCGATTCCGGCTGTGTGGGGTATGGTTTTGGTTTTTAATGTATCAAAAATCAATTTATAAATCAGCGGACGATGCTTTGTAGCGGGACGATTATACACTATTCATAGTTAGGAATTTGTGTCACCTAGAACCTAATGATACCCTAAGCGACCGATAGTATGAGTTGCGCGGAAATCGGTCGACTAGGGACTTGTTAATATGCGCCACACTTCTATAGAGTTCGGTCCTTGAGAAAAACGGCGAAGTGATCGATGTTTCGAATGACTCGAAAGCCTTTGAAAAAGTCTGGCTTGCCAGCATTATCAGCAAGCTTAGCTAGAACGGTTTCTACGAAAGATTATTGATGGCTGCTCGTCAGAGGCTATGATGATTAATGCCAGAGTTCCTCAGGGGTCTATTCTCTTCGCCACTCTCTTCCTGCTGCTCATTAATAACCTGCTTGAACTCGGTAGTCGTCACCCTTAGACATAAGTTCTTAAATCTCATATGCCCAGTGATTACGCTAGCTCTCAGTGCCCTTCAGACCGAAACTCAGTAAATTCACACTACTGCTTTACGGCAGAATAACTGGCCCTGGGGTGGTACCTAACTAGACGGATTCCTGCATAGGAATCATACCACCAGTGAAACAAAATCAGCTGCAAGGAAGATGAGACCCCTTACAAAAGTGTAGCGGCACCTTAATTAGGGGCAGCTTCTAATCCTGTATGAGGCACAGGTCCGATCGGCTGTAGAGTACTTCCACATAAGGGCTGGTGCTGCTAGATCAATTAGCAGCTTTGGACTGCCAAAAGGCTTATCGGTGACTCTGATCTGGTTAAGACTAATCTGCCTGGCCTGGAAGTCAGGCGTAAGGTGTTCTATAGGTTACATTTTGAAGAGTATGCGCAGAAATTACATGATTCCCCCTTCCCCTTTCCATCAAAGGACAACTAGACGGCGAGACGGCGGGTTTCCATCCTTTCGCTGTGGATATGCCTAGCATTCAGACGAAGTGTTTTGCCGAATGACGAAGTCATTCATCATGTGTACAGCAAAGGACTGGAACAATTTGCCTGCATCAGACTTGCAATCCGTTCGCTTACAGCGTCGATGTCTTCAAGAGAAGAGTGAATAGACTATTAATAAGCTAGTGCGTTTACCATCGAAAACTACATCGCTTCTTACCATCATCAATTAATCCCAAGCTTTTTAATTTAAAAAACAATAGCCTGTGGGCCATCACATTCCGTGAGTGTCCCAAAAGTTGACTTAGTAAAATATTAAAAAAACGGCATGGCCTCGAGCATATCACGGAATGACTACTGTCTCAAATATGCTGGACCAAAATTATCCAGATGAGTTATTACTCATGAGAGCTATTGCTCTACTGTGCGCTGCATCTACTGCAATCGTCAATCCCCATGACAAATGTAGTTACTAGATGCCCTATCAACTGGGAGTGGGCCTGTGTATCGCAGTGAACTACTATTAGTAATGAAAAAAAATACTTTCTGGTAAAGCATTTAAAATTATTTTACATTTATTTTAAACCAACGAATTACATTACTGGAATGAACTACGTATGTACGTACTGTGTAGTTTATGTACTGAGAACGCTATGGTTCCGGGACATTACGCACCTCTTTGATAACGAGGACCATGCTGCTGCTTATCTTTACAAGTTAAACTATTTTTGTTAACCGTTAACTATTTAATAAAACTTGTAGTTTATTTTTAGATGTTTTTAGTTATTTAAAAGCTGTTTCATATTCTTTATCACTATTTAAATAAGATTTCTACAAGTTTGCTTTATATCTTTCTAGGATTAGCACCAATATACCAATGAAAACTAATTGTGAACTCATTGAGGTGTAATAATATAGTGGAAACTTTTAATTGCTAACTGTTGGTAGCGCGCTTTTCATAGCGGATAAATACGAAACTGAAACACTATAGCGCCTAAGCGAAATTCAGCTCAAAACCAGTGATACGGAACCAAGACCTGGGGGTCTACTGTGTAACTCTGGTTGGGTTCGAGATCGGTGTCATTTGATCTCATTGCCATTAACCAATGAATGAACTTCATACGCAAAAATAAAACCGATTATAAAACCTACCAGAGCTACAAAATAGACCTCCTGGTCATTCATTGTGTTTCTCCAATGCAGGCCGTATAGGAAGGTTCAAAGTCAGCAAGCTGTCTCCCTAAAAATTTATTATACGAGCCATTTTTTTATTGTACATATTCGAAAAAGCTAAAATAAGATTATTTTTCTTTTATCAAAAATGTTTTGCGACATAATTTGACAATTAAAGTACACAAGTGATCTTGTAGTTTATACATGTTCCATTGTTAGAAGAAAATTGGGGAGTTACGATGAAGATGTTCTTTGTATTACATATTGCGGCATGTTATCAAATTATACTTTCAAAAAGAAGTATCTAATTATCGTTCTAAGAAGATCCAATTATCTTTCTAGTAAATTTCTGATTTTTTTTTATCAAATTGATAATGAACAACGAAAATGGTAAATGGATTGCTACAGATTATATGAGTATCGGTATTATGTTAATCATCGCCGTCATCATTCTTAGCAAGACCTTTTTTTAACTTCCCCATAAATGATCGTAGAATACCGACGTGAGCCTCATCGTCATCGTCGTCATTTCAGCCTATCACTATTCCACTGCTGAACATGGGCCTCCCCCACAGATTGCCACAATAGTTTGTAGCTCTCATTTTTTTGTGATTTTGCCATAGTTGCCACGCTCGGCAGGAGGGTTGGCAACCGCAATTTATTCATATGTTCCAGGAAGATGCTGCTGCTTATCTCCCGCTTTTTATTTTTTCTCTGTCGACTTTTATGTCACCCTCGGAATGAGATGGGGTGGTAGATTCTCTAAAGCCGACAAGACGAGCAAAACGTTCAACTGACGATAGTGCAACGGCTGTCCAAAACAAATGTTGTGTCACCCAGAACGTTTCTGAGTGGCACCACACTGCGCCCGTCACCATGAAACACCGGTTTTTAATACTCATGCCCAGTGATTACACTGGCTCTCAGTACCTTTCAGACCGAAACAAAGTAATGCTTCAACTACTACTTCACGGCAGAATAACTTGACTGCGGTGGTACCTACCTAGACGGATTCCTGCATGGGATTACTTTATTATTTATCTTTATATTACTTATGTGTATGTATTATATAGATAAGATATTATATATATATATTATATAGAGGATTATTGTGTTTTGAATTGAGATTCAGATACGGACGTCTCTAGGCATGTCCTCGACGTAACAACTTTATTGTGGAGGCCAAACGACTACCTGAAACTTTGGCTCCCGGGCACACTTAAAACTTATGTGGCTTCAAACCATTATCGTATATTCCGACTGTTATCACCTTCACAAGCACATTAGTGACACAGACCTAAGACTTTAGATGTTTGTTCTAGTTTGTTACAACCACTCCGATCCGTTTTCCGCCTGCTTATGCAAACAAATTGTAATGTCCTTATCATTTGTTTTTAAGTAATTCACTTGAGTTTTCTTCACTATGAACTCATACACGCATCTGCTCTCGTAATGCAGATATCCACTCGTAACTTCCACTCGGACCTCCTACTTCTCTAATATGTAGTTAATACGAAATAATTATATAAGTTGTTTTTATTGTATTATATACTTTAGTGTCTGACAGAAAATTCAAAGTCAGGACGCACTTATACAAATCATCAAGTCACAAATTCCCGATTTCAAGTCGCTAAAATATACCGTTGAAGATTTTCGTCCTGTGAGGTAAAAGATTTGTTTTTGTTTATTTTCCCATTTTAATAATGATTTGAGGAAAAAAATACCGCCTAAAAGCTAGTGGACAGAATTTCTACTTTTTACGGCTTACATACATTTACGGCTACAGCCGGAAAAAAAGCCCAAAGGTGAAACAATATTTGACAGTTTAAAAGCACATATTTATAGAATACTAAAAAAGCATTAGTGCTCGAGAAATTTTATAGAACAAATAGCTTCGTAGATTCGTTAAAAATATATGATAAAGAAATGTAGATATTAAAAAGTCAAATTTAGCTTTCTTTATTAATGTTTTAAAAATAGGTGCAAGACTTCAAGCAGAAAGAAATAGATTATCTTTATAGACAGTCGATCACTATTGAGTACGACTGTGTTTTATTTAAACTTTCTAAATTAAATTAAAGAATTGAATATATTACAACAGGACACTTTTTAGACCGAACGAAATTACATTTTGAATCAATGATTTTTTGGTACTTTGACGTTAAAACCCTACTGAGAATAAATAAAAAAATACTTAATTTCTTAAACCACGGATATATGCTACCAAGGAAGTAGAGCTAAAATTGAATGTAAACAACATACTAAAATCATTAATGTTAAATAAACGGTAGCTAAAACTACAGTGTGATGATATAGGAATCGATAGCAGAGTTGCCTTTTCGAAAGTCCGCGACTAAGCAAATATCCGAGCGCTGCAATGTTTATACGCGGGCAATTTCAGCTTACACTTTTTTAATTAATATGTTGTTTTATTTAAGAGATTTTAAGGACCGCAGAACTAAATCTACAATTGCTTATTGCTATCACGAAATTGTTTGAGTGACGACGCCTTCTGAAATTTGAATAGTTTTAACAATCGCCGCCGCAGCAGAATAGATAAGATAAATATTGAAACCGGCCTTTGATAAGTACTTCTGAGCGATGGTAGTAGTAGGTACTTTTATACATTTTTATTTAATTATTTATAATCCTATAATCCAGATACGACCTGTAAAATATTCCATACCTCAGGGACCTGATGATGACGTCGGTGGTGTCAGTTGAACACCACCAACCATCTTATCAAACAGCCTGTTTCTCTCCCGTTGATTGCCACAAAAGCTTATAGCTCTCATTTTGGGGAGATTTTGCCATTGTTGCTACGCTTTGCAGGCGGGTTGGCATTGGCAACCGTAGTTTATTAAGTCAGTAAAGTTTTAATAAAGTCATTTAAATACTTTCATAAAAAACATTTATTTCAGGAACAAAAAAAAATATCTTTCTCATGGTGAAAGGTTTAAAAATCTTATAATAAGTTATTAATTTTATTTTCTCTTTTTATACTATGATATTGCTCATGTTTACTCACTTTAATGAACGGCCTTATAAACAAGGTGGAGGTTTGTCGCGCTATGGCGGAATGCACGGCGGGGCGTCCCGTATATATGTATTAATGTCGTCATTTTGTTTCGTTTGATTTTAATTTAGATGTAATAATAGTACACTTTTGCCTATTTTACGATACGAACCCACTTGATAATTTGAGCCTTTATACGTCCTGATCTAAATATTATTTTTGTTTTTTAGCTTAAACATACACACACACACACAGTCTCGCTCTTCTTCTGCTTTCATTTACGTTTTTTGTGGCCTTTACTTAAAACGTCATCGATCTGATCGTGATACGTTCGCCTACGACGACCCTTAGGGGCTTGCCCATTTCCATTAAGTTCTAACAACAACATTAACGACACGGGTGGGGATAAAGTACATTTTTACTTTGAAATACTAGTTAATTAGATAAAATGAACTGATGAATAAATGAAACTTTGATAGTTCAAGAACGCGGCTTACGTTACCGCATTACGGTATCTATTCACCATACTTATTAATTATTGTCTTCTTTTTATTCACTTTAAATTGATTACTTCTGTGAATATAGGAATAATTCTGGTAATATTATTGTAGTAAAATAATTATGAGATGGAGTGGTAGTATTCTTTTAACGAGCCGCCACCACACGGCAAAAAAGATCTCGTAAAAGTCGAGTAAGGAATTAAACTGCACTGTGCACCCAACAGCGCATGGCGGCGATGGGCTCACCACCTATCACACCAAGTGCATTATATTGTTTTGGTGAAATGTGGATTGTGGCAGTCATCTGTTTTTGCAGTGAGTGCCCAGTCTCTGACTACCCCTTATGGGATACAGTCGTGATCTTATGTATGTATGTAAAATAATTATTTTAGACGATTTTACTAGTTTACTTTTTGTCTTCAAAACCTGGTATATTTTATTGCCATTTCTACATTCATTTTCTATGATATTTTAAAGTAAAATACATGTGATTTTATATAAATTTTATTATTATACAAACCGTTTCTTAAAGAAGTATTGTAGAAACCGTAGATTTCTTAACAGATACCCGTAATCAAAAAGGTGGAATATTTTCCCATTATATTAAAATTCCTAATTTGACTTGGAAATTCATTTCCTCGAAATTATTTTAGTAAAATAATTGCTTTTGAATTCTTTTCCGCATCGGATATAGATCATAGCAGACCTCATATATATTTGTTTTGTGATTTTTTTAGCCATATAATAATGTTATGATTTCTACCGATTTATTTGAAACAAAACATTTCTATAGAGTAAAACTTATATCACGCAAGATGAGATATAAAAGGGCTTTATCATCGACGCGTGATCGATTGATAAGTTGAACTCGTTGCCTAACAAAAAGCATCTTTAATCATCTCTAGAGTCTTATCTTCCTTTCAAGTGACTTTCGTCTTATTCCTCTAAACCTCCATAAACAGAGCAGGTTTCGGCTAATCGTTGCTGGTTGCTTTTTACGATCGAGTGGCAAAGTGTTCATAGTACTTGACTTCTAAGCCGCAGATCGCAGTTCGAGTCCCAACGGGAGCTATCATTTGGGCAAAAACACAAATTATGAATTTTTTGGGTCCAGTTGTGTGTAAAATTTATGTCTGTAAAACGTAGTCATGATACTAAATAGTAGTCATAGTAGGTCATAATTTTCTTTAAAAAAAACTTTCCTCTCAATGTTCTACATTTCTACCAATTAGTCAGTCAGTCGTCAAGAAGGGATTCATTCAAACGAATCTTTCCTGGAATTTGTGAGAATTGAAACAAAACAATTTGATTACGATTATGAATTTATTGATATAAAATAAATTGGAATTCATAGTTTTGGCAATCAAATCGACCGTTATTCATAAAAAATATAAAGTCTGCACGTTACTGAGGTTTAAGAAGTTGTTTGTTGGCAACAATTTAAACGACTATTTGACCAGAGTACGTGTTCAACATTGGCAGGATGAATGTAAATAAGTGTATGACACTTATGTGTGCCAGTGATTACACTAGCTCTCAGTGCCCTTCACACCCAAACACAGTAATGTTTGTACACTACTTCTTCACGGCAGAATAACTGGCTTAGGGTTGTACCTACCTAGACGGATTTCGCGTTAGAATCCAACGTGGCAAGTGATTATTAAGTTTAAAAAAAATTAAGTTTCAAAAGTTAATGAGGTTTGAGTAATTACTTACTACGCTTCTTCTCCATACAAAGTAACTATGCCAAATCTCACACTCCTCCGTGCGCAATATTTAAATAAAAAGGGTAAAACTTTATGTTTACATAATAATCTTCTATATAAATGAAACAAAGTCGGGTTAGTTACACTTTTTATAACTCAAGACCGGCTGGGCCGATTTTTATGATGTTGGATTTACTGGATTAACTATTAAACTATTAAAACACGAAGAAAATTCATACATTTTTCATATTCAACGCCTTCTGTGATACATAACAGAAACAAAACTTATATTATTTTGTATGCATGACATTTCTGTGGCAATGAATACTTTATCTTTCTATTTGTCTTCTGACAGCTAATTTAACTGCTAAGTCCTTACATGGCATACCATTGACCTACCTGTGCAGACGGGCGCCGCGATTTACTAGCATATTTTTCGAGTTTTAAGTCAGACGGTAATTTGCCTGCGATGATGTTCACTCTGTGAGGGTAACAAATTTGTGATTGATAATAGCTTTATTCTGTAATTTATTGTGTGGGCCAGAAGATCTAATCTTTCACATCAAAGCCGTATTGCTTCTTCTACTTAAATATAATTCAGAAATCAAACTCATCGCGGCACATACCGGAACGGGCAGGACATGTCTGCCGGGCCAGCTAGTATATAGACATCGAATGATCTAAAAGAAACCTCTCCGTGGCGCTAAGATACTATTTATTTATAAATAAAACGTTTCTTTCGCTAAAAAACTTGATTTAAGATAAAAATCAAAAGTAATCCATTCTTAATATTCACACACGAATCATGTTCAAGAAGTGTGCTGTATTTTGTCAGTAAACTTTTCTTCAATTTCATGACAAAAATTACATTGCTTACGCTGTCTGTTCATCCTACTTCATACCAGTAAAAAGGTAAAGTAACAGCCTGTAAATGTCCCACTACTGAGTACAACCCTACTCTATTTTCTGAGAAGGTTTTGGAGCTGGGAAGAATCCGCCGCGCTACTCCAATGCGGGTTGGCGGAGTTCTCATGTCGTCGAAATATTTTTTTTTTCTCAGATATGCTGGTTTTTTCCTTCACCGCCGAGCACGTATCAGCACGGTAAATCAGCACTTAAAATTGCAATTAACAATTTTAGTGGTGCCAGCATCGGAAATCGAACCCCGCAATCACTCGCGTACTTCATACCAGTGAAGCAAGAGAACTTATTCTCAATGTTGGCTCACTTCGATGGAGTATAAAAATAGAACATTTGAATTGATATCATTTTTAGATATCTGTTATATACTTTAAACATATTATGGTACTTATTGAACTATCATTTTTAAACTATAGCATTTTACTTTGTTCTATTTATTTTTAAGCTAGTGTAATAACAGGGCAAATGAGACTTAAGAACTAACGTCTCAGGGCGACGAGCACAGTGCTGTGTCAATTGTGAAGTGTGCAATCGTATTTTCTCTGTAACACTGCAACTGTTATGGGTAGATGTTACACCTACCATCTGGTGAACGAGTTGGCCGTTTCGTTCCTCCAAACTTTTTTAATTTAAAGACCAAATTAGTACAACTAAGGATTTAATCATTAGTTTTGTTTTTTAATTTCTCCTCAGTAGGATTTCTTCTGTATCGTGGGTGCGTTTTACAGATATAGATTTGATAATTTCTCGAACACCACCGCATACATTGATTTGTTTTGAAGAATATTTATTTAAAAAATTAACAGATAAGGTTATAATACGTTTATCATTTTTAATAGCATCTTTTTTGCATCCATTTTGGTATATAAATATTAAATATGAACATCAATTTCACCTTTACACTGTTCTAACACGAGTCAGTAATAGGTCGGTAACATATTAAATCAACGTGATATGGGTTTCATACTCAGGTTTATTTCATGATTCAATCGAGCAACATCATTTATCTTCATAAATGGATTTAATACTTGTTTCAGGAAATCAATTTTATGCTCGGTTTCATATCAACATTCAGTAGTTACTGGTTCACTGCATATTGACGTATTATGAATAATGCTACGATAGTAAATTATTGTATATATTTAACTTAAATATGTAACTACAAAAACCTACCTCTTTGCATTTTCTTAATTTATTTTATTTAATTTGTTTAAGTTATTTTATTTATTTTATTTAATAGATCTGAAATAAAAATATATATTATACATTAGCTTTTCGTTGCTTTAGATTGCTATTGTCCGTGCCGGTGAGGCAATTTCCCGGTCTAAAGGTAATTTACGAGTGGCGCACAACTAAACCAGACTATTCTGGAAGTCATTTAGAACTCATCTCCCTTGAAACAAGCTGTGCAACGCAACAATTATCTTTCAAGAATATTCAGAAGCTTTCATGATAGATTAAGAAACATTCCTTTCATCAACCTTTAAGTGTTATAATTCTTCCAGACGTAGTTTTCTAACACATACTACAGAACCTTGCCGTTAATAAAATGATCTGGGTCTTTACCTTTTTGAAAGACAGCATATTAACGATTAACATATAAAAATGTTACTTTCACTTCCTTTTTTATCCTTTTCGTAATATTATGGTGAATATTTCAACAAACGTTCAGTTCAATTCAATAAGTACTTCATACATATATTCAACATAAAATATTTCACAACAAACAGACTAAGGAAATACATTTATTTCAAGGCGTAGTAGCCACATAAGTGATAAGGGGTTCCATTTATTACAAATATTACTTTGATAAGCGAACTTGCTGCCCGATGACCTGGCGCTGAATCTTGTTGGAATACCCAGTGTCTGTTTTCGAACATTGTTTGAGAAAGAGGTTCCACAAATTAGCAACGTTTTAAGAACGATATTTTGATACACAACAGCACAGTTTTCGCATCTTTTTCATAGAAAAAACACCTCCCGAATGCGAGACTCCAAGCCAAACCATAAATGATGAAAGATAATACCCACGCCGGTTTCTCGGGATACGCCTGCTCACTTCTTCACTGTTGTGGGAATACACTATCATTTTGTTTCTTGTAATTTTCTTCGACATTAAAAATCTTTTCGTCTTTTAAAGGATTTCGCGGATTTTTTTTCCAGCGTACCGCCTTAACAAAGTGCATCCTGCACTTTGTTAAGGCGGCCGAGCCTTAATTTTTTCAGACGCTCATTAAGATAAAGCATTGTTTTACTCGGTAAGCTCAGAATCTCAGGTTTTCATTTAGCATCCTTTTGACAGTAGGTCTGTTTAACACCAATTTAAACAAAAAAAAATTAAGATGGTACAAAAGTGTCTTATTAAAAATCTGTATAAACATTTCCGGACAGTATTTGAAATTTAAATTAAATAAGGATGTGACGGAACTTACGAGTATGACCCGACTAGTATATAATAAGCATACTTAATAAATAATAATACAAATTTTAAGGATTTCAACGCCTTTATTCTTAACTATTTGTAACCCGAAGAGTTTTGAGCGTTTTACAGCATCCATGGTCACGGGAGGACCTTTAGCTCTTAATTATATGTTTGGGCCGATCTTCGCAAAATGAGCTTTCTTTGCCTTGGAGTATTGCAGTGGTTACTCTGGGTATTTAATTACATTTTATGAATACTCGTAAAAGGATCCGAAGTCGGTGGTAGTACGCTGTTGAAATTAGGATGTCATTTTTTTAAATTTCAGTAGCCTCGTGAATCTATTTTGGTAACAATTGGTGTTTGTGGTCTGTTAAATCTGATGTAATAGCGGGGATGATCCAGAACATGGTCACAGCCTGCAGACTTCTTAAAGTGTCTTTCTTTTACACTGGTTTTGATATTTTTATTTGCCTTATGTAAAGATACATACATATCGTCACGCCCATTTTTCCCATATGAGGCAGTGGCTACCCTGGTGAACATTTTACTCGTCTCGTCCCTTTCTCCAATAAAAGAAAGAAAGAAAGGAATAAAGGCTCTTCGTACAATACCTTTGTCGCCTTTTACAACACTTCGGTAGGAAAGAGAAGGGTGCTATTCTACTCTGCAATATAATAAATCATTATAAGCACACTTCTTAATTCAATAACCACTTTTTAATTTATAGAAAAAACTAGAGTGTAATGAAAAAGCAAACAATAAAACAATATTTTAGTAACACTGGTTAAATTTGTCACCAACTGGTATTCTCCAATTGCTCATTGCTCATGCTCAGCCAAAAGTATCTCGTGATATAAATGCACCAATCATTGTCAACTAATATCCATAATAAAAGTGTAATCACTATATTTTATCCCTTGAATAAAAGCTGTATTCGCTTGATTCATAACTTTTTTTTAGTTTTGTTATCGATATTGCTGTTAACAACTTTCATTAACCGTAAAAAAAAATCGCTACGTAAACTTTTTTTTTAAATGGCTTACTTAATTTTACTAAATATATGTGTTTTGCAACACCGGTCGATAAACGGGAAATAATATTACACATCTCATGAATTTTTGTTATTATTACGAAGTACAAAACTTCTTTCATATTTTACGAAGGCTTTGCGTTTATAAGCTGAAGATGACCCGCGATCGTGAGAAGGGTCAAAATGACTATAAATGACCGAGGTCCTGTCATAAAATTGTGAACAGTAACTAGGACCGTGTGCATAAAATATCATTTTGCAGAAAGAATAGTTAACTTTTTGTCCAGTCATATCATTTTTCATCTTTATATTTTGCAGTGTGATAATTTATTAATTTGAATGAAAGACACTTCTCAGCTGTCCCACTCATCACTAGTTCAGAAACATTAGCCTTTTCGTAATAAAATAATCTGTTTTAATAATCATCCTTATTATTTGAAAAGAATCTTTTAAAAAAATTATATGACGTTAATAACACCGCATATCTAAAAAATATCGTTATGGAGCAATATAAAATGATGACCATGACTGTGCAGGTAACTTCAAGTTACGATCTTATTATACTGTGACGTAGTAATAGTGATTAAATCGAGATTTAAATGCGACGTATTATAATCCATTTAATTGTTAGATAATGATTTTGGCCACATCAGATGTCCGTTTAACGTTTGATGTTTAATGATAAACTCTTTATGGAAGTTGATGAAAATCGAATTACCGTTTTAATGTATATCATAGACATAAATGAAAGAGGGTGTAAAATAAGCTCTATGGTATGCACGTACAAGTAACAGCTAAAAGAATCAGGCGTTACTTTGCGGAAATCAAATTGACTTTCTTACCCGGTCAAAGTAACAGCATGTAAATGTCCCACTCGTAAGAAAAGGCCTTCTTCTATTTTTGATCACGTTTTGAAAACGGGAATAGTAAAAGACGCTGCTCCAGTGTCGATTATCAATCTTCACATGTCCTCAAAAGTTTCTCAATACAATTCAATAAATTCTTTGCGATATGGTACACTTAAAATTTAAATTATTAAAAATATTTCGTGTCATTACGTCGTACAATAAAATTCACAAATCATTTTTCCAAATTATAACTATAATTAGAGCTTCATACAGATCTGACAATTACGAACACTACAAAAAAAAATCGGCCCTATCGGTCCAGCCGTTCTCAAGTGATGATCTTCTCTTATACATGCGGCAATTGATTTCTATTTGTATAGATAGATGGATAGAAGATAGAAGAAAAAGATAAAAGATAGACAGAAGATAGATGAATGAATAAAAAATCATGTCTCTGCTTCATAAAAATTATACATGTTTTATTTAATGTCAGAAACGAATTTAGTACTTTGCCGCAGTTGAACGCTGGCGCTCGGTACTTAGTCCAAGTTAAAAGTAATAGATTAAGCTGTGGTGAGCTCATGAATCAGGTGTATTACGACTCTCCCCGTCTAACTCGAAATTTATGTTAGATAACTTTACACCACTCTCGGCTCAAAGAATTAACTTGCCAGTATACCATTTAATTACATTTGAATATTTGGTCCCAGCTTGTGCTGATCAAAACTTTGTTAATTATCATTACTGTATGACTATCATCATCATCATCAGTCCACGAAAGTCCACCATTTGATGTATGCCTCGCCCATTGTGAATGATGTGAATTTTCATCATCATGTCAGCCTATCACTAGTCCACTGCTGAACATAGACCTCCATCATAGATTGCCACAAAAGTTTGTAGGCATCATTTTGAGGGGATTTTGCCATAGTTGCCACGTTAAGCAGGCGGCTCTACTATCTCGTGTTTTTCATTTCGCCTCATATTCTGTGTGATTTGTGTGGATTAGAAGAAGTGGTTTTGTTAAGCATAAAAATTTTAAAATATCACGATTTTCGAAAGAAACCGTCCGTCACAAAACACGTGTGAGGGTATTTTTTTCAAAAGCTCGCGTGAATTTAAGTTTTTTCAAAAATACCGTAGGTTTCGTAGGCTTTTCGATTTTCCGGAATAAAGAGTATCATTTGTCCGTCTCCAGGATGCAAGCTATCTCTGTGCCAAATATCGTCAAGATCGTTTCAGCGGTTGAACCGTAACGTAAAAAGGTAACAAGAAGACAGAGGGACAGAGAGTTAACTAGCTTTACCCTGCCACGGGTTGCTTTGCCTAAATGGTAAGGGGAAAAAGTCGAAATCTAATCCACATAATTTTGAAGATTGTCCTTGCGCCTTGTTGATAGTATTTGCAAACTCCAACCCAATTAAGAATTACAGTCTCTTAAATTGAAACTGCATATCCGTTGGACGGATGAAGATGGAACCATACGAATTCGAGGAATGACGAATCTTCACCGTAGAAGCCTTGCAACGAGGACACACTTTAGTCATAGTGCCAATTTGAACATACTGGGTCAAACCATAATTAACAGCAATGTTGCAAAAAAACGGAATGCAAAACGTTTGTAATCGAGTGACTGTGGTAATGGAGTTGATGAAGTCCTTCAGCCATTCTCCGCCTAAAGCGTTCATTCTGTTTAGAACGAAATAGATCTGAAACTGTAGAACGCTATCGCCGGGCTCGTAACCATGCATCCTGAAGTCTGTCTGCACGTCGCTCTGTTACTTCCTCAGCAATTACTCGTATTTGAGCCATTCTTTATTTTGGTCGTTCGCTAATGCCCGTTCTTTCACACTTTGATTTTGCACTGCTTCCGCTCCGCGAGTACATCGACCTAAGTTTGATTCTCTTCTAGGCATTATTAGAAGCTAAAATTTATCGTAGCACTAAAAAAGAAAAAAGAAATGATAACAAAACAATATTAAATTAAAATAGCAAAAACAAAAACTTATAATGATTTGAATTAATAAATAATAATAAAAAACAATGAAAAAGAGAAAGATGAGTTATACTTATATAATGACCGCAATGAATACAAGTGAATTCCAAGAAAATGTAACACACCATTAGATATTAAGTTAAATGAAAATACAATACAATTAAAATTTATGAAATTGATATTCAACAACTTAATTTTAAACGGTAACAAATCAAATTGAACCAAGATAATATGCTCGTTTGTAAATAAAACAATATGTCAAAATTTCAAAACGATCGGTAAAGAACTTGTGGAGAATTGCCTTTTTTGTATTAACAATAATTTGATTTTTATATATTTATTGAAGTATGTATGAATACTACTTAAGGAAAGAGAATATAAAATTTATTTATTTATTGACTTTAAGTGCTAGTTATTAGTAATTTAACTTAATTTCGTTTCGTTCACAAACATGACAATGCCTGGTCTTTCTTTTGAGAGCAAATAAACTGAAGTATAAAGGAGTCACAAGTCTCTGGAGCACAGAGGTAATATAGTTTGTGTCGAACAAACATAGCAAAGGAAACCTTTAACTTGAACTAGACGAGAGTTTCAATAATGCTCTGCAGTCGATGTCACAAGCATAAAACTTATTGAATTTCAAAATGAATTCACCAGACCTTGCACGCACCTTATCTTCACTTAATCATCAGATGCTGATGATTAATTAATAAAGTAAATGATTTTAAGAAATCGACGTTCGAATTGAATTAGTATATTCTAACTAAAATTACCTACCTAAAACTACCTTTGGCTATGTACTCCAGTGCTCCGTGGTAGCAGGGGCTAGGCGCTCGCTTTAAATTTCATAGTACGCGAGTGAACTGGGTTCGATTCCCGGTGCCGTGTGCCGTCTAGTGGTGAAAAACCCGACGAGAGGTTCCTCCACGAGTCTCTACGATTACCTGTGGCCGGATAGTAGGTGGCCTTCTATAAGTTGCTACATCATCTAACAGCGGGGTTACTGCGCGCCTTAACATTTCGAAGGGGTAGACTTCCGGCTTCACACGAGCGAAAACGGGCATAAACTCCTCGCAGCGTAGGGGTATCCAATGGATTTTGCTACGAATAAAGGGAAGGGAAGCCGTGGTAGGTCAGGGGCTAGGCGCTCGCTTAAAATTTCATAGTACGTGAGTGACCTGGGTTCTATTCCCGGTGCCGACACCACTAAAATGCTTAATTGCAATTTTAAGTGTTGATTTACCACGTGCTCGGCGGTGAAGGAAAACATCGTTTGGAAACCCCCGATCAGTTCTAAAATCTCATATGCCAAGTAATTACACTAGCTCTTAGTGTCCTTCAGAAACACTACTATATACTGCTTTACGGCAGAATAATCCTTCACTGCAGAGTACTTGGTAAATTAGCACTTTAAATTGCAGTTTTCCGGCACAGGGAATCGCACTCATGTTCACTGGCTTACTATGAAATTTAAAGCCGGCGTTGAGGTACCGGAGCAGTGTGAAGTGACTTATATTTATCATTATTTCACCGCATCACAAGTACTAGGCCAGTACAGTACCACAGATTACCAAAAATTAGATTGTCCTGAGCCACCGGCATCTATCAACTTCCTGCAAAATCACGCAGGACGTCTCTCCAACTTTTGAGTTTTGCCTTTAACTGATACTACTAGTTTTTCCGGTACGTGTTTGCCATTCGAAAACTTTCTTCTCCAACGGTTCAACTGGACCTTCTACTAGATTCTTTGCAACGTGATATTAATGGGAACACCCTGTCCCTCATACTACTCCATATACATATATACTCGTACATATTGCAATTTTTTGTAAGGTCCTAAATATACTAAATCAGTATCTGATACAACGGACACATATTTTATACCAAAATGATAATAAATATAAGAAAAAAATCATGTCCCAGTACCCAGCATAATAATATTTCTACATATTTCTACGGATACATATTTTGTACATATTTCAACCGATAGGTGTCCGGCAGAGTAGAATAGCACCTACCGAGGTGTCATAAGAGGTGACTAAGATATTGTACGGACAGCCTTTATTCGTGCCGAATTAACACCATAATATGCAATGCTGTCACTATACTGCTGGTGGAAACGCAATGGGGAGTAAGAATTTTTTAACTCGTACCGAAATGGCGGCGACTTGCTTTGCCACCGTCACGTCTCGTTTCCCGCTAGTGCGAAAAGTCGGCTACTGTTTGTGGCATTTACCTACTACCTATATGGGAAAGAGGCGTATATATATATATGTACTTTTCAACGGTTCTACGATCTAAATTGCTGACCTAGTGCTACTTCAGCTTACTGATTGTTGTTTTACGGTTGTATTTTTTTAGGTAATATATTTAATGTTCGCAGTGTAATATCCGCATCTGGAAAAGAGTTGTATTTATTATGGATAAACTAAATAGGACTAATTAATGCAAAACCGAGCTAACAGTAAACAGTTCTGTCAAAATCATAATGAAACAATAACTAATCTGCGATTTCAGCCGTCTCTACGACAAACAAACAAATCAAATTTAAATAAGTATCAGATGTAGTCTGTTCTTGAGTTTAACCTCTGATGTCATAACATCGTCAATTCAATGCTATATTGAATTTGGTATATTTGGCGGTATCTGTATTTAACGCACAAGTGTATCGTACTGTACTGTAATACATTTATTAACTAACTAATTTAAATTTATTAAACTGTTCGGTTTTGCATTACGGCATCACCAGGGCGTCAATATTCAAAGTCACCAAGCGTTTTTAACAAAGTTTAATTAATACTAGTGGTCGCCCAATTGTCGAAATTAGACTGTACCTCATTACATATTGTATACACATATTTATATATAAATTTCAGCTTTTTCCTATGTTTAATAATGGAAAAAACTTTTGAATAACGTCGAAAGCTTAGCATCTGGGGTTAAAACCCGCGGGGACCACTAAACTTAAATTAATACATAATTAGCATATCTACTGTGTATTTTAGATTGACGCGTGACTACGGGTTCTGGCCTCCAATACCAGTAAAGTTACAACTTGTTACTTTGCCATGCATCTGACACTTCCTTAATGTTATGGAATAAACTATTGATGGCAAGAGATTGGAAGACGAGTGGTTTCGTCTGCATTTGCTCAGTTACTTACGGTTCTAGTAGTATGATAAGATAACATTGAAGAATATTTTGAAATTAATTCTGATAGATGACACGTTATATAATATATAATTACTATATTATATATATAAGAGGTAGGCAGAACCACTCACGTAGACCACTTTTCGCACCCCGCGGGAAACGAGACGGGTGGCGAACCAGAATATATCTATTTTTAGTTTCATTTATGGTTTAGTTTACATTAATTGGTATATGAGTATTGACATATCCTGATTAGTTTTATACCGAGTTACAACAAGCACTAACGAATGTTAGTACACCGCACAATTCATGAAGTTGCGGTCGCATTCCTCCATTGAAACCATAGCTAACAATTTCAATGTGAGAGCACGCACTAATGGAACATATCCATTAAGTATTAGATAATGTTATGATATTACTTTTGTGTAGTAAATCTGCAAATATTTATAGTTTGTAGTATATGGATATAATATGGAAATCAGCACATTATTTATGTCAAAAAATTATGAAGTTACCTAAATAAATATTTTATATTGGACTTCCAAGTTGGTTTCAGAATCACATTCGGAAATTAATATTATTTATTAGTTTAAATTTATTTACTTAAACCTAGTAGTTTTGATTAATAAAAGCTTTTCAGGTTTCAAGCGTGGCAATTGTGAAGAATTCTCCGGGGTAAGTCTAGCAAACTAGACTTTTTACAGGTCATTTAATATGAAGAATATTAACTACCATTAATTTTCAATAGTTATGTAGAGTCGATTCGTGCCCTTACCTTCAAATATGTTATTGTAACGTAATCTTTTATAAGGATGACTGCGTGGCCTAATTTTCAGAGTACCTAACTATTGCGACGCAGGACTTGGATTTGTACAAAAGCACATTTTTTTTAGTTTGAGTCTTGTATTGTGATCTACTTTTTATACGAGAAAGTGACGATACGAGTAAAACATTCACGGTCTGCCCATAACAAATGCAGTTTCACCCGGAGCATTTCTGTGTGGCGTCACCCTGAGATATCAGTTTTTAAGTCTCATATTGCCCAAAACTTACACTAGCTCTCAGTGCCCTTCAAACCGAAACACGGTATAATAACTTGCCCTGCGGTGGTACCTACCTAGACGGATTCTTGCATAGGAATCTAGTTCTATTGTAATTGTTTCTGTGTCTTTTTCACTGCATCCCGATCCACTTTCAATCTTTTTAAAACAACATTACATTTGGCGCGGAGTCTGATTAGTGAATCTCTCTTTGTTTCCGACTTCTACAGATACACGGGGACTATAAGAAGCTGATGCATTTTCTCACAATGCGGCCTTATTAAATAAGGATACTTGAAACTGGACAGCCGCCAGACCATAGACAACGTTGTAATGAGATTGTTATTTACGGAATTCCAGTAACAAATTGTCGTACAAACTTCAAAGAATTCAATTATGTTTCTTATTTATCCTTACAGCTGTGTGATTATTTCCTTCAAATAACAATTTGTACTTTGTACTTTCGTTCAGTTTAAACGAAAGAAACTTATGGCAATCAGAATTGCAACGAAGTAATTAAAATAACGTAAGTCGATGTTTAAAGATTAGAATTCTGTTTTTCTTAAATAAAATTGTTATTAATAAAAATATTAAGTTGTGTAGTATATAATACAATAATATGTATTAACATAAAATTCGTTGCCTCTTAATAAAGTATTTATGAATAAAAATATTTTAAACGCTTTGATCATCATCATCATCATCTAAGCCTATCAGTAGCCCACAACTGAACATAGGCTTTCCCCAGAGTTTGCCACGAAAACTTATGGCTCTCATTTTGGGAGGATTTTGCCATAGTTGCCACGCCTGGCAGGCGGGTTGGCATTGCTGCTGCCCATCTTCTTGTATTAATTTTACCTCTGTCGACTTTCACGACACTTACGGGATGAGATGGGATGGTAGATTCTCGTAGGCCGCCACCACACGGGCGGTATTTATTTAAATCGCTAAGGAAAACTTAAAAAATTCAATACATACATCTAGATTATAATCTAGTTCTTATTTGCATTTCTTTATCCCTAAAAATAACATTATTATCATTACTTTATATGTATTTTTGTACTTTATTTTTATTTATCATTATTTTTCAATTTATTGTTAATTGTTTTATATGTATATTTAATTTTACTAATGGAAAATAATTCAAATTAAAAATATTAATTTCTTTATTAAGTGATTCTAAAAGGGTAATGAAACTTTAGAACCATTTTCATAAGCAAGGGTAAGCATTCCACAAGAGCAAAATAAAATATTTGCTTCTTTCCCCAATCGTATCGAAAGCACTTTTTTTATGCCATTACAGTCCATAAATTCTGAAAACATCAATATATTAATTAAGATGTTCGCAATAAGGTACTTTACGTCATAGGTAAATCAACATTTTACACATACATACATATACCTAAATCTTCTAATTACTCTGAATTATTATCTACAACTATTTTCTTCTGCAATAAAATACATGAGTGCTCTAAAAATTTAATTCCATTTCACAATGAAAGAAAAATATTCGCCTTTTGTAGTTCCTTTTATAATTATAGCCTTGTTCGTAGGTTTTCCTTTTACTCGGGAGTCACAAAGAACTATTTTTTTTTGTTCGTTAATGCTGAATATTCTGCCAACATTCACATGTGTTTTTAAAATAAATAAAGCTTAGCGATAGGCATCAACTATCGAGTAAAAATAGCCACGATTGACCTGTGAAATATTCATGGCATATCTACAATTAAATCAATGGTTGCAAATAATTTTTTATACTAATATAATTACATAATTACATATAAACGTTAACAGAGTCAGGAATTTCTTTGCGGAAATCCATTATAGTATATGAGCAAAATAATCTTAATTTGCTAAGATCTAGAAGAAATAGGTAATGCACGCTATTTTTAATACTGCGTGTATGTAAACAAAAAGAATTGTTAAGACTTCGATTTTCACTTAATCACTATTAGTCAAATTCTATAAAAAAATCTATTATTTAAAAAAAAATATATGACCCGCTCTAGGATTTATTCTGTAACGTGGTTGCGTTTTACAGGCATAAATTTCACATGCACAACTACCGAAACCCGGAAATCAACTATTTTTGTTTTTGAACAAATGGCTAGTTATGGCTAGGATTCAAACACAGAACCCGCGACGGCGGAGAAATCAAGTAATCTGACCACTAGGCGATGCGGTCGAATTACTTTCACATCAATTATATTTATTTGTGCAACTTATATTTTTTTATTCATTTATTTATTTCCTCTTTATTGAACCTTAGAATAAGTAATGAACTGAACGCTAAAAGCATACTCTACCAGTCAACACAGTAGTAAACAAACGGTGAAGGCGGTTATTCATGGTTTTCTTACTCAACTAACCTCCTTAACCATCAACATAAACTTTTTTCAGTCTGAATTTATTATGATTGTACCTATATTTCTGACGCTAGATTCGAATAAAATCTTTTTGAGATTGCGCATACGCGATGGAAAGAAAGAGTGCTTCTATGTTGATAGAGTTGACGTATGATGGTACTTTCTGCACTATCATGAATTCTGTAAAATTGATATCGGTCCTTAAAAAGTAGTGGTGGATATCCTCATATCGCCATAGCTTTGTAAATACATATTCTATTTAAAAACGAGTAACAGATATATACCACATGTAATATTTTGATATGACATATAACCGATCATGCCATTAATCAACAGCGGCTGGATTATTGCCAAGCAACGTTACTTTCAACAAGTTATTATATGGCACTTTTATCACATCTTATTGGTGTAGATGAATTGTGGTGTTTTTATTTTTTCGCGGCAAACTTTATTCTTTTCACATTTTCTTGTAAAAGAAAATATACAATATCATGGACTAATTTGGTTTTCAAGTAAGCTCAAAAATCCATAACAAATCAAAAACAAAATTCGGTACGAAAAGTTTAGAAATAATTCACACGCCCAAAATTCCGAGCATCCAAGTTTCATAGTATGCGATCAACCTGTATACGATTCCCTTTAAAAAAAAAAGTAAAGTTCCAGCCTATAAATGTCCCACTGCTGTGAACAGGCCTCCTCTCATTTCGGAGTGGGTTTTAGAGCTAGGAAGAATCCGAAACGATGCTCCTGTGCGGGTTGGCGGACTGCACATGTCTTCGAAATATTAATGTATTTCTCAGCCATGCAGGTTTCCTCACGATGTTTTCCTTCACCGCCGAGCACGTGGTAAATCAGCACTTAAAATTGCAATTAACAATTTAGTGGTGCCGGCACCGGGAATCGAGCCCAGGTCACTCGCGTACTATGAAATTTTAAGCGAGCGCCTAGCCCCTGACATACCACGGCTTCCCTTCCCTTTATTCGTAGCAAAATTTATTGGATACCCCTACGCTGCGAGGAGTTTATGCCCTTTTCGCTCGTGTGAAGCCAGAAGTCCCCCTTCAACATCTTGAGGCACGCAGTAATCCCGTGTTAGATGATGTAGCAACTTATAGAAGGCCACCTACTATCCGGCCACAGGCAATCGTAGAGACTCGTGGAGGAACCTGTCGTCGGGTTTTTCACCACTAGAAGCGAAGAGATCGAGATCGAACCATACCGAAATTGCCCGAACTGAACACTGCCCGGCCTAACATGAACCGGCCCAAAATTCTACTTTTACCTCCGGGCGTAACAAAGGGCATCTCATTACCTGTCTTCGATACCCTGTGGCCAACGTCATTAATATTGTTAATTATAATTTTAAGTGTCGTTTTACGAAGTGCTTGAGCATCGTGCACTATAATTTGCATTGTTTGCAATACCTCTTCTTTTTAATTATGTTTTTTATTTCCACTTTCAGGTAATCATTAATTGCGTGTCCACGATTATATACTGGTGTAAGTACAATATTTATTGCAATTTTCATGTATAAAAGAATCAAAATTTGAAAACAAATTCCATGTTCTGTTTTATTTGTAAAATGTTTTATTTGTTGTACATGTTTTTAACAAGCTAGGTATTGATCTATTATCGTGTGAATCTTTTTACAGGCATGCATTGCTTTTTACATGCATTGATTACTAATAATATCGTGTCCTTTTATAAAATGGGCCCGACTTTATTTATACTTACACAGATACGAAGTACCTAGTATATTTTGTACTTTGCAGCTAGTTCTTGTTTTTTCTACGTCCGCCTTGAAAGACTAAATAGCTATTACACGGGCCATAACATAAAAGTGTGATGAAGCTTTAGGTGGTTTATATTAATGGACCTTACAAAAAGTTTAGTATGACGTGCATCTAATCATAATGACTTCTTCTATACGTTTTATATTTGTTCTAGCTTTTATACGTTCAACATAATATTACTTCTTTGGAGTTAAATTACGAGAATAATTACAGAGTTTTAAAAGCGTAAAATAAAAGAAACGACATAGAAATTTTATGATGTATTTTATTTGCAAAATTGTGCTAAAAGCTGACTCATTTTCCTTTTAGTGGGCGTTAGTCGAGTGCCCTTATGTGACCGGCATATTATTTCAAAGATCCCGCCTGTGCGGTAATAGAACTTTCTTTGTCCGTGTAATGAAGTAAACCCTCGCTAGTCGTCTCCTCCACTTCGTAGCACACTGCACAATGGGATCAACGCAGGGTTGTCAATAATCTGGTGGGGATGTAAATGTGTTCGTAGAATAAGTTTAAAATTTTAAATATACTATATTACTTAAAGTAATGTATTGCTTGATGTTAAGTTTTTACAAAATATAGACTAAGTTACACAGTGTGGTGTAATCTGGCCTTCATTTACTGGTAGTAGGATTAATATGCAAAAATCCGTCTAGGTAGGTACCACCCCAGGCCAGTCATTCTGCCGTAAAGCAGTAGTGTGCAAACATTACTGTGTTTCGGTCTGAAGGGCACTGAGAGCTAGTGTAATCGCTTGGCATATAAGACTTAAGACTGAGGTCTCAGGGTGAGGGACGCAGTGTGGTGCCCCACAGAAATGTTCTGGGTGACATAGCATTTTTTATGGGTTTTGCACTTACCATCAGGTGAATGTTTTTCTCGTCTCGTCACTTTAACCATAAAAAAAGTCTAACAGTGTCTCTTAAACGTGTGAACAGTTCATGATTATTACCTTTGATTATTATTATTATTTGTAATGCTACTCGTAAAATGGTGCGTGTAACTAATATAAAGTATTTGAATAAAACAATTTTTCACGAAGTCCCTCTTACTTGAATTATCCGCGGCATTTCTAGTCCATTAAATTGTATATAAGCAAGTAAAATGAATTATATAATGTTAACAGTACGACGACTTACACAAATGTATCATCACAAGATAATTTCAAACGACTACACAATTTATAAACACCGAAGTACTCCTTTTTAATACAAAATTTGCTGTCATGTTTACGTTCACGTTGCGCCTGTTCACATCGTTGCGAATATCCGTGTCATAAACTTAACGTACTTTGTGGTGATCGTGTTTACTTATTACGGCACATCGTTTATTCAAAACGTTAAGCTTAAATCGGTTGTTGGCGCTTGTAAAATTTGTTATATTTTCATTTTCAACATTCGTATTTATTAGCTTGAAATTACAGGCTTAAAATATTTGTATTGTCTTATAGTAATATCAGCCTTCATATGTAATGCATTGATGCTAGGCACATGCCTCTTTCTATTTTAAGATGATACAGCATAATCCGGCGCTCTTTTCTATGTTTTATATTAATAAATGTTACAGTTGGTGTCGGTTTCTTTATGTCTCTTTGTTATTTGCGACATAAAATATTAAATAAAATAGTTTTTTTTCTTCAATAAAATAAAATAACGTGCTAAATATTTTAATTACGAGTCGTTGAAATGCGATTGTTTTGTTTATATAATCATCATCATCATCATTTCAGCCTATCACTGGTCCACTGCTTAACATAGGTCTCCCATTGATTACGACAAAAGTTTGTAGCTCTCCGTTTGGAGGGGCTTTGCCATTTTTCAACGCCTGACAGGCGGGTTAGCGAACGCAGTTTAAATAGATTATTATGTTTAATATTGTTTGTTGTAACGCGAAAACTAGTATGTACTACAATGCAATAAAGAATTTGAAATAATATTTTATTCAAACTTCAAAAAATCAAACCCTAAGCAATAAAATATATAAAAGCTCTAAATCACTATATCGATATAAGAACTTTTTCATCTTTAAATTGGCAACACTAAAATCATCTTGTCCGTGTTCGCTCATGTCAATATTGTCAATCAAACTCGTTGCATTGCTCTGTTTTTTATTTACACTTGAGTCGAACTTTAAACTAATTAACTGTTTCTCCCCGTTTATTTTAAAACTACAATGCTTGTTAACGATTTACATGATCACCCGGACAACGACTTGGATTTGACGCAAGAAACTGCCGATGCCCCCGGCATGAATCCTGGCCCCAGTTCTTCACAACCATCATCAACACCTGTTGTGAGCGGTCATAAACGTTGTGTAAATTGTGGATTGAATGTGAATAGAATGCGGAGACGATCACTACAAATTACTGAAGTACGCAGTATTATACAACGTTGGGTTGAACCATATCAGGTATATAAAATATATATAGGTACTATCACTACTTGCGAAATCCAATGAAAATGTTTTATAACAGAAAAACAACACAACATAAAGTATTAAACAGTGTTTTTAAGTAAACTGAATAATGTTTTTGAACACAAATGTTTGTTATTTTCATGTTTTTTGAAATGTATTTTGTGTATATCAAATAATTATAAATATTTTAAAAGGGTTATAAATAGTTTAAATTAACGCGATAACATCCGTAAAAAATAGTTTTATTTAAATGCATATGCGATGTAAATGTGATGTAAACTTCATGATTAATTAATTGCCAACACCAAGTTTTTTTATATCTAATCCACTCAAAAAAGAGTTTTGGTCCTTAAACACTATCATATACTATATAATTCGATACTTGTGCACTGGGGGCCTATTTTACTATAGCCACTGGGCATTCCCCTTTTATTTATTTGTATAGAAAGGGTATAAAATTACAGCGAATGACTTTCATTTCCCAAGCAAAAACAAACAATGATAATGTACCCTCGTAGCTGTAGCGGGCACGTCATCGCCGTTATGGCTTTCCTTGACAGCTTAGACATAATGCAAGTCCTCATAAAATAAGTTTGGTTTATTGTCTACTTTATAGATAGTTTTAAAATCGGCGTGAAATCTAAACTGCTATAAAACTGTGTAAACACCGCCGAAATACTATTTGTTTAGAATAATTTAAAATTCTTACTCTATAAATAAGAAGTATAAAATTTTGAAGCAGCCTTTATTAACAAAGGCGAGCTAACTTAACTCACCGGCTATGCGCTCTAAATGGGCTGAGAAACTTTGTACAAAAAAACAAAAAGCCGCAGTAAGAAACACTAATTAATATGCCAGATTTGAAGTTGTATGTGCAACTCGTTCGGTTTTAATTAAATTCATGTAACATATTATACAATAAATATTTAATCTTATAATTTTCTTCAGTTTGAGTAATTACTTAATATGCAATTGATCGTGCAGGTGTGATTATAAGAAAAGTTTCCACGTCAAAAATATGTAACAAAAGCACAAAATAGGTTACATTCAAGCTATTAGTTATTAAATGCATACATACTTACATAAATACATTACAAACACAGTCACGCCATTTTTCCGTATAAGTTGTAGGCAGACTATACCCCTAGCCCACATATCACCCCCGAGGGAAACGAGACGTGAAAAGTCCACAGTCGCCTTCATTTTGGTAGTCAAAAAATTCTTAATCTCCATGGCGTTCCCACGAGTAGTATAGTGACAGAATTACATACTCGTATTATAGTATTATTCTGCACGAATAAATGCTGTCCGTACAATACCTGAGTCGCCTCTTACGATACCTCGGTAGAATAGATATTGTTTGGCAGATGAAGGTGCCAAGGAAAAAGGTACCTTCCACATCGGGTGGTCTGATCTGGGAAGGACATCTCCTCCAACCAGTAACCTTTAGATGTTGTACATATATACGAGTATTAGTTCGCATCTCCGAAACTTTAATAGCGCGATGTTGGTAATATGAGATATTTCTTGAGCTTCTCATGACAATTCTATAGATATTTCTCGGTAGCTATTCTGCTCTGTAGTTATTAAAGACATGGAAAAAATATTTTAATTCTTTTCCATGTCTTCAAAAACCTTATTTTGTTAATTTTTATTAAAAACTTTTAAAACTTCTGTATCATTTGGTATGCTACAATACAATCTGTATTTAATGTAATTTTAATAAAGATTTGTCACGATTTTCTACTGATATTGCAAATACCTGTACATTGTTATGCAAATTTGATTAAAAACTGTCATTGAAATTGACATTTTTTGCAGAAGATTTAAATAAACTCTTCCTACGGGTATCAGTTTCCTATTTTGTTAAATAAATAAACTGTTTTTATATTTCAAAAAGCTCATTCGCACTACTACATATTTAATCGAAATTTCAATCTTGTTAACATTAAACATTGTTTGCTAAAACAACGGAATTACTGTTTCTAATTTCTATATTTAATTTTGTTTTCGAATGCAACTAAGTGACGACATGTGCAAGTCGTTCACCTGATGGTAAGTTCCCACTGTTCAACGGCTGCTGGCTTGGTAATAAAACTTTGCGGTTCTGTAGTTCTGGAAAGCACCGTATTGCGCCCGTCACCATAGGTCTAGGTCCAGTTATTCCACCTTGAAGCAGTAGTGTGTTAACATTACTGTGTTTCGGTTTGAAAGGCACTGAGAGTAATAATTGGGCATATGAGACTTAACTGATGTCTTGGGGGAGCCCATAACAAATGCTACACAGAAATATTCAGGGTGACACAGCATTTATTATGGGCAGACATTTCACTTACCATCAGGTAAACGTTTAGCTCATCTCTTCACTTCATCCAATAATAAAACCCAGACCTTGGACGCGCAACAGAGTTATCTAATCCACCTGTCAAACAGGCGATTTCCTTTAATCTTTTTTGTTTTTTTTTTTTATTAAACTTTCCCTTGTATTTTTCAATCTTGTCATTGGCAGAGAATCATCAGTGCAACGATGGAGCCATCAATATAAGAGAAGAAGAAGAAGAACTTAAGAGACGCTTATGTCCAGCATTGTTTCAATGCAACATGTTTCACATAATGTATTTTATACTTTGTATATTCATTATATTGTGAATATGAATATTATCTTAAAATCATTTTTGATTTTGTTCATAATATGTTGTTTCCATACTTGACTTTTAAATTTGCCCCATTCATCCAGTAGTCTCGCGGGATTGCAAAGCTTGTCGCGGCTTAGTTTTGCCTGTTTCAGAAAACTTTTGCCGTAACTTGACAAGGAATACAGAATTCAGAATAAAATATATTTATGGTCACTAAATACCCACTTAACGTCATTGATGAAGAGGTTCATAACGATTTTTGCATACAAATATACGTTTAGGTAATCAGCCCAACTGCACGCCAAGAAAAAGTGAGAAAATTTGGCGGCAGCAAAGACAGAACTTTCTGCTGAGCTGGCTTCCGAGAAGTTGCCTGTCCTAGTTATTCGTACTATAGTAGATTCAGGCTTAGAGTTTAAAAAAAATTGTTGCATCCTTTAGAACCTGTAATCCCTTCGCTTAGACTGCGTAGACATATGTATTATGCCTGAAGGTTCAGGTCTGAAAGCGTCGGTATTACTAAGCTAAAACTCGGAGAAACTTAAATTAAAGAAGGCGTAATTTATCTAAACTTATTCTGAACTTATATAATGAACAATAATTTAGTTTTGAAAGTAAATATATGTGAAAACTTGCTATACATCTCGATTACACAGCATAATAGTTAGATTTTTTTTGACTCGTACCAAAATGGCAGCGATGTGGTTTGCCACCCGCCATGTTTCAACGTTGCAATGCGCCTTGAATGTTTTGGAAAGAAGTAGAGAATATGGAACAATCCAAGTGTTGTCGACCACAAAATCGTTTCGTTTCGATAGTTTTACGTTTATCACCGTGCAGGGTCGACGGCAAGTGTACAAAGCGTTATCCACGAAATTTGACGCCGGAGAGTATCACTGGCAACGATGGTTATCAAATGTATCGTCGTCGATGTAACTATAGGGAATCGTTAACCGCTAGCACATCGTTAATATAATTCTAAAATTTAAGTGGAAAACCCAAAAAGAAAATTGCAAAATCCGACCCGGTAGGAGGCGCTGTGATCGTGTGGCCTATAAAATTTAAATGTAATTCACAAATCAAACTGATCGCGTCACATATGGTAACTGGCAATTGAAAGTCTGCCGGGCCAGCTAGTCCATCTATGCAACAGTAAACAAAAATAAACTGCAACTGTCGACATATTGCTGTCAAAGATAATTGGCCTCTAAGACATTTTGTCTTTTTAAACAGGCAAAATTTTGTTCAGACTGTTTTCATGTTTTTTTGACTTTGACTCTTGATCTTCTTCAACGACTCCCCTCTGTTTCCTATTTTTTTTTACTTTTTTTACCCCGTAGCATCACCTGTTCCGTGTATGTTTAGTACGTTAGCATTGATTCTTTGATATCCTTACAAAATCTTCAGATGGGGTAATCACTCAGGGTTACACTGTGACGGTTTTATTCAGTATATTAATGTGCCTTAGGGAATACACTACAATTCACCTCATTTATATAACTTTACTACTACTAATACTAGACGACTAATAGGTACAAATACTATATCACCTACTATACTGTCATATTATATTAAACCTACACATTACAGCACACTACAGAAAGTGTAAAGAAAATAACTGTTTTACACAGTAAAAAACAACAATGTCCCAGTGCTTGACGCAGGCCTAATTTTACTTTTATATATTTACTTTAATATTATAACTTTACATCGAATACCCGTACCAATTTAAGGCTAGACATTCAGGTAATACACAAATAACCTTCAAAGATTTACTTTTTATAACAATACTTCCTTACGTTGTTGCAAAAAATCTTTTTTAAAGAAATGAATTAAGAATTTTAAATAAGTTAACTTTATGAAATGAAACATAAATGCTGATATTTTAAAAAAAATACACACAGCTCTTTCAAGCTTTTCTTTTTTGAAACTTTACACAGACTACTTCACTAACATCCAAACCGTGACAAGCTCGTAATAAACGAATCTAGTGCTTAAATTCAGTCTGAGAAACAAATTGCTCCCAAAGTGCTCTTTTACATACGTAAATTGCCTCCGCAAGTCGAATGCATCGTAAATATAAAATCCCGGAAGACGGTATTATTGGCAAGATAAACGAGTTACGTCAAGCTTGCATGTATGCTTTATTGACGTCGACGTCTACTTTTGTGTACATTGGATACAATATACGTGTTTAATATACTAGTGTTTTAATTTAAAAGCTTTTTAATTCATTTTAAAAAATAGAAGCTCTTTTACCTAAAGGCTTGGTTCAGATATTAATTATTAAACATTTATGGAAATATAAATGTATTGCAGATAAAGTTCAATGAAACATTGAGTATTAATATGAAGTAAACGCACGGTGAAAAAAAAAAACCTATGTCACCATTAAAATTACTTTCACAATATTTTAATCTATGACTACAAAAATGTTATAGTTAATTAATTAATGAGTTAGCATTTTTAGACTAGTTTCGAGTGTAATACCGAGTTGAAAATTACACAAATCAATGTGTTGCACATCGCCCGATCTGCTCAGTCAAAGTTGCGATGCACTGCAAAATTAAAACTAAGATAAAGTAACGAATTATTAAAATTTACATTAACTAAATATTCTACATTTATTTTTTGTGTAGCTGTTTACTATAAAAATTGTATTAAAACTTTCTGTAAATTGACACCAGTGCCTGAGTACAGGCACTGGTGTCAATTTACAGAAAATTAAGAAAGCTCTATTTTTTTTTATAAAAAAAAGAATTATGTAAAATACTGTTCTGCCCCATGATGAAAAATAGTTCCGACATTTAATACATACATACATACATAAGATCATGACTCTATCCCATAAGGCTACCCCTTATATTATATTATGATGTTATTCTGCACGAATAAGAGCTGTTCCTACAATACCTTATTCGCCTCATACGACCCGTCGGTAGGAAAGAGGTAGGTGATATTTTACTCTGCCGGACATTGCTAAGATCCGTATGCAAAATTTAAAATCATGGGTATTTAAATGAAACTAATTTTACGGATTTTATCGCGTTTAATTTTGTTATTTAATTTTTTTGTTTTTCAATCATCACGGGTATTACCTACTTTTTGAAGAGAACCATTGTCTCTTACTTTTGAAGATACAAATTCAATAACATAAATTATATTTTACTGACATAAAGTGACTATCAACCACAGCCTTTCCAGAGAAATAAATAGTTTAAAAGTTATAGTCGTATTCGTATAATTAATTTAACTTATAATCCTGTTTGTATTTATAAAGCTAAACTAAAAGTTTTGCTAAGCGTGAGGATAAGCTAACTTCTGAGTCAAATGTTTACGAAAGCTTCCGTCTAACTAATTATTAGTTTGTTTTAGTTTAACTAAACATCTACCCAGCGTAATGTATTAAAAGTATAGACCTTAATTAGTTTATTTTAGTAAATATTACTACTATTTGAAAAATTCGGTGCACACTAGTGTTGACTATGATACGATGCACTCCATTTAGAATAAGGTAATCAGTTATAAATCCACTACTTTGATTTGTGATAATGTATTTGCCATCGGAAGTTATGTTTTTATATTGTCAGGAAGAATATTTAACAGATGTCAAAGTTATAGAACAAGTTCAATTATACCTGCCTTTCAAAGGCTGATAGCAGACAATTTTTGTTACAGGCCCAGACTGAAATTCTCGACAGACACGAAAATTCAATAGTTCGACCGTAGTTTTTTTTGTATGGAAGAAAGTGATAATGAGTGTAAATCTTTTACCTGTTGTTAAGTGCAACGCCTGCCAAACAAAAGTCACCTAGAACATTTCTGTGTGGCACCACACTGCGCCTGTCACCCTGAGGCATCAGTTCTTAAGTCTCATATGCCCAGTAATTACACTACAAACATACATATACATATAAGTATGTATATGTACATATACATACTTATATGTATATGTAAAATTGCAATACCACGGGTAAATATATGATCTTTCAATTATACTTTGCTAATTTCAGAATATTAAATTACATAAATATTTATATTAAATTCACCCATAAGATCATTCATTCATCCTCAGGCTTAAACTTTTATTTTTGACACAGTATGTTGTTTCGTTCTTATTGCCTATGAATATTTGCGGCATATCGGCAAAAGTACTGTCATAAAAACCGACATAATGAATAAAGGATAACTTTTTTCGTGTTACTTGGATCGGAAATATATGTGGCTAAAGAAGACAGAACCCTAAGGAAGATTGCCGCCCCTACTCCCCGCAAAGCACGAACAATTTAATGTCGAATAAGAATAACATTAAAGTAAAAAGCTATTACACTGATAAAACTATCTCAATCAGTGTCTTCAGATGCTTACCATTTTTATGCTTACTACTGCATCCACGCTTTGAATTAAATCTATCTCTGTTACACCGGATTTATAGTTATCTGAATCAGTGTTAGTTTGTTTTAAATATAGATTTACATATCTCAATAATAATGATGAATCATAAATCATCAAAATTGAATTACAATGTAGTTCCAAAAACTTTAGTTTTTTGCATTCAGGTAATCGCTGATTCGAGTTTACATACACGTTTCCCTATTTTTGTTAGTTTTCTTTATTACACTACTGTAAACATGAAGTTTTAACAATTGAGTTGTATAAGTAAACAAAAATCATAGTACAGCAGTCATATCATTATTTTGACAATTCATGTCATGTCATGATTTTTGTAATATCACATTATAATTTTATATGACGCCAGTTAAATTACTTCAGTTAATAAAATAATTATGATACGTGTACAATCGTTTTGTATTTTTTAAATCACAGGAACTACCAAAACTAAAATAAGGTCTAGGTTAGTGTTAGCATTGATAATTCTTTATCCTATTATGGGAGCAAGTATCAGTCTACCGAATCCTAGAAGTAACTAAAATTATTAAGTATATTTGATTTCATAAGATTTTCATTTCTCAGTCTTCTTTTTTTCAGCTACAGTGGTAACAAAGCGATCTAATTATTTTATGAAAATGGGCTTAGTCAAACGGAACAGTTTATAAGCTAATCTGAAATGGCATCTGTTTTCAGTAGATACATAACTTTGTAAATAGTTCATTCACGACTACCCGATGTTACGATTACGATTACACGACTAGAGCAACAGAAGTCCTGAATTTGACATTCGATCAAGGATAAATGACAGTTGTACTTGCACGAGCAATCCATAACTATATTTGAAACGGAAATTAAAGTAAAATTATAACAACAGTTTAAGTAGTAAATAATATGAACATCCTACTGACGGGCTCAGGTCTCCTCCGGGTTGTGTTGTGCTACATGAACCACACCGCGCTCATGACCCTAAGACATTGGTTTTTAAGTCTCATATGTTAACTAGTAATGCACTACCTATAAATTCCCTTCAGACCGAAATACGCAATGTTTGCACACTACGGCTTGACGGATTCCTGCGTAGAAATACTCCCACCAGTTAAAGAAAATATCCTGGTTAGCATTCATTAAGAATATTTTGATCTTGTATTTCAGGCATTTAAAGCATTAAAAAGGTTACTTATCTTTAATGCTCTTTACAAATTGAGAAAGTTTATGTTCGATGGCAATGACTCAGCGATTGGTCCATTTCTTTAACGCTTTCTTTGTTGGATCTAACTTTTTGTAGAACGTTATAAGTATATCTTATTCAACACAATGATTTGAATTTAAATATTTGTTTCTATTTTGTATAATTTTATTTCTATTCCTATAATTATAATGATTACTATTTATACGATCATATTAATTAACGCCATTTGATGTCATTTTATTTTTAACATTTATGTAAGTTTTCATTAGTACGTGACTTAGCCACTTTGTCTATTTTAATCATGCAACGTTTAATTTATTTCTTTACTCTGCATTGCTACAATGGGGGGACTAAATGCCCATCGGTATTCTCTGCCTGTCAAACTGTAGTATAGTGAGCTATTCCGGCAGGTGTAATCGCTAACAAGATCGGAGAATGATATAATACTAAATATATAAAAATATATTTACATACATACCTAAGATCACGACTGTATCCCATAAGGGGTAGTCAGAGACTGGGCACTCACTGCAAAAACAGATGACTGCCACAATCCACGCTTCACCAAAACAATATAATGCACTTGGTGTGATAGGTGGTGAGCCCATCGCCACCATGCGCTGTTGGGTGCACAGTGCAGTTTAATTCCTTACTCGCCTTTTACGAGATCCATTGGATGAGATGGAGTGGTAGTATTCTTTTAACGAGCCGCCACCACACGCCTTTATATTTACATAAATACACTGAAACATATGCATGCAAATATACATAACGTCTTATGGAATATAAAATAGCATGTTGTGTATTCGGATATTATAAGTATACTCAAGTACTTTCCACATAGAGTATTTTCCTCCAAGCGCATCGTTTTGTCGTTTGATCGGATAAAGGAAAAGGAAGACAATAAGATCGAAGGATGCCCTAGTTTTCCGTTGTAATATAATGACAGTATAATATATTCTGTGCAGATAATAACTAATGGTGTGTGCCAAAAGGGAAACTGTGTCTTTTAACACGTTAGGTGTGTGTATAATATCATCAACATAATTATTATAAATTGGTGTGATACACTCGATAAATTAATATTTACAATCATAAATATGCAATCAGCTTTAGAAGCTCGTAACATTTTATTATTTATAATAAAGAATAAAATTTTAATTCTATTGTTATATAACAATAAATATCGGTAAACGTTCAAAAAAAATACATACCGACGAACATAGAACATCTTCCTTTTTTGGAGTCAGTTAAAAAGAGCGAATGCTTATATATTATTTTAATTAGTTCAAAATTAAAATAAATAGATAGTCATGTCTATTTATTTTTATTACACAATGACAATACTATAAATCAAAGTAAAATAACAGCTTAATATAAAACAATTGTTTTTTAATAAATAAATATTAATTAATAATAACAGAAACGAATCACGAAAACGTTACACAGAAACGCTGCACTCAAAATCGCTAAAATTTTACTCTCATCACGCCCAAAGAGGTTTCACTTCGAAATTATGTACGGACTCTGGTCTCCGCCTGCAGATGCGCGGATCACTAAGCCTTTGTCTAAGTATGCAATGCATTAGCGACTCTTTAAATGAACCAAAATCTCAATTTTTTTTTAAATCTTCCCTATGTATCTGTAGTTAATATTACACTTCGTCCATACGGCTAAAATATTGAAATATATTTATTAATTCTGTCAACCAAATATTACGATGTTAATAAAACAACATAAATCTAAAAAAAATAACTCGCCCAGATTTGAGTACATGACAATTCGGCGAAAATATAGCCAGTTCTATACAACGGCGCTAGAAGTAAGGCAACGATAGTAAATATTGTGATACTAAAAACTTTTCAGTGTCTCGTATGAATAAAGGAATTCACATCGTTGTCGTAATAGTAGACAGAGGGAATTTACCATTTGAACGCCAAAGGTCAATGTTCATTAGTGGATTAGTGATAGGTTGCAATAATGATTAATGATCAAAATTATATCATATCACATTTCGAAAAACATGCATATGAAATGTGAATTTTTACTAAAAATTGTCCATGTGACCTATATGAGTTTGAATGATATAAGCTTCATTAAGGCTTGATACTGCGGTTGCAACCGCTGTAGCAAAATGTAGTAATAGTAAGAGTATTATTTTAACCATTAAATGTTCGCAATAGGCCACTATATGCGATAGACAATATAACAAGATAAATTTTATAGTTACTAATTACATTATACATCACATAGTAGTATAGGTAAGATTGCATTTTGAAACGTAATATAATTTCAAAAAATTAAAAAAAATAACTTAGAAACTTTTCGTTTTAGAACATTTTCAGCTTTATTTCCATGCAAGTTCTTTGAATGGACTTTTGGCGCCAACTCAGAAAAGTGGCGGTAGATGTTTTATTGAATTTTGTAATTTCTATATGTATTTCTATTCTGTGGAGAGCGTGGTAGAGCCGTGTGGTGGCGGCTCGTTAAAAGAATACTAACACTCCATCTCATCCAATGGATCTCGTAAAAGGCGAGTAAGGAATTAAACTGCACTGTGCACCCAATAGCGCATGGTGGCGATGGGCTCACCACCTATCACACCAAGTGCAATATATTGTTTTGGTAAAACGTGGATTGTGGCAGTCATCTGCTTTTGCAGTGAGTGCCCAGTCTCTGACTCCCGGCTATGGGATACGATCGTGATCTTATGTATGTATGTATTTCTATTCTATGAAAGTTTTGAGGTTTAATAGTGGTTTTTTATTATGCAGCAAGAGATCGTGAAAGTGTGCAGTGATTGGAAAATTCAATTCAAGACCAAAGTTGTACTTTCCGTTTGGTCTCCATTATTCCAGCAAATCTTCAGTAACACAACTTCTATAGCTGACGTGTTACAGCGGCATAAAAGTCAGTCAAAAAGTTTTCATTGACGATTGATTGGAACATTAGTTCAGCAAAATAATTTTTTCTTATTTGTTTAAATTTAATACACATCTAGCATAAGATTTTATACGTTAAACGATAAACATACCCCACTGTTACCGCTTTAGAACATTAGCGTGGCGTATTAGTGACAAGGGTAGGACAGACATAGGTCGGCAATTTCCCCCTGTCTCTGTTTTTTCAGGGCTGTTTTTCATATAGCATTTATGTATATATGAGCTCTTCTCTATATATACATACGTGAGTCACACTCGTTACATATTTAGGGTGATTTTTGTCCACTATGACCTTTAAACTAAAACCAATTTAACATGCTTGTGTTATGGACATTTCCATTGGACTCACTATAGTTCAAATCAAATTCCGACCTAAAATATCCAGATCGGTGACAGAGAGCAAAGTGTAATAGACGATGTGTCTAGTACTACAGTATAATAAAGATCCTTCCAACTTAGACGACGCCTATTTCGACTTTGATGAACAAAGTGAGGAACAGCGTGATATGGGAAAGTTGCGGCGTCGTAGAGGACAGATAAAAGAAGAATGACGAAACAGACTTATGAGGCGAATGTGAATGGGTAATCCGGTAAGGGTCGACGTAGGCGAAAGTATCACGATCAGATCGAAGTGTTTTTAAGGAAAGGTCACGTCAATAGTACTCGCAACCGACATGTTTGTATGAAAACTCTAATGAAAGCAGAAGAAGCGAAAGAGGTGTGCCAAAATCTTAGTAAGTGGAAAGATGTGGTCTCTGCCTACCTCAATGGGAAAGAGGAACGACCTTATGTATGTATACTTAACATACATAAACTTTTCACCTCAAAATAGTTTCAAACGTAAACTGAAATATTTTAGTTTTAACTGGGACAGTAGTTCAAATGCAGCTAAACATGTCTCGGCTTTATTCGATAATATGTCTCTTTCAACAAGCGTTAAGACTGACACCTAGACGGATTCCGGCATAGAAATCTTACCACGAGCATGCAGGTTTCCTTACGATCTCATGATAAATAAACACTAAAAATAAAAAAAAACACCGTTTAAGTAATTGCCGGCACCGCGAATCGAACCACGGACTCTCGATTACTAGTGTCGATCTAAATAGCAGACATCAGCGTTATCCAAGCTCAGGGTATGGACAAGAGAAATCTTGGTACGCAACGGCAAAAATCTTTGAACAAATTTTAACGAATGGCAAGCGTGACTAATTTTCTTAATTTCTTTTTTATTCCACTTATCTAAGCGTCCAATGCCATAATGCATTGCAGTATCAGAATGTGTAACAGTGGTGTTATCTATTCGCAAAGATGGCGATAGCGATAAAAGTAGAGATAATAATTAAATTACGTGTAAATCTTTTACCGATAATTATAGCTTGTTACTTGTTTGGATTTACTAAGAGACCACTCTTTTCTTCCAATGATGTTCCTAAAATAATCACTCATTGCGGCAATTACATTTACCATTACAATTACAATTACCGAATTAGCTTCAGAGAATTTATTTTAAATCTTTAAATTTGTCTTTCTAATAATCATCCATTTGTCGTGCTTTACATTTAAAGATTTACGCATTTAGTAGTTTTTTTATACAATAGGTATATGCCGTAGAAACTATTTGATTTTTAGATATAAAAACTATCCGACGACCATGTTCTATCTGATCGGCTTGATCCACTGGCTTTGCGAAGAGATGTTGCATCCCTTTGCATTTTTTATAAGATCTACCATGGGGAGTGTTCCGAAGAATTGTTCGGATTAATTCCAGCCGCTGATTTTCACCATCGCACATTGCGGCACAGCGCGAAATTCCATCGTCACCACCTTGATGGTTGGCATTCCAGCACAGTGCGTTTTTCGCGCAATTTTCTGCCCCGCGCAAGCACCATATGGAATCTGCTGCAGCCAGCGGTTTTTCCGGACCGATACGACTTAGGGATCTTCAAGAAAAGAGCCTATTCCTTCCTCAAAGGCTGGCAACGCATCTGCTATTCCTCTGGTATTGTAGATGTTCATGGGCGGCGGTGATCACTTACCATCAGGTGAACCGCTTGCCCGTTTGCCTCCACTAACATAAAAAAAAATCCTATGCCCGACACCAGAGTGGAAGCTATGTCTGTGAAATTTCGTGAAGATCGTTTCAACGGTTGAACCTTGAAACAAATAGACAGAGGGATAGAGAATTACTTTCGCATTTATAATATTAGTATCGATGTTTGCTAAAAATGTAGTTCAAAGGAATGAAAATTCGCTATTTTCTACTATTTTCGTGCGCAAATCTCATATTCACTCGAATTCACAGCGCGTTGCATCACAGCTGCTTTCCAAACTTAAAAATGCATGTAGAAAGTACGGAGCGGTTTTTTAAAAATGCACACACCCATCGTATACACAGGAAAGCTGTGAATTCGTATACAAAGTTTGTAAGCTCGGGTCTCGGGTGTAAGTGGTAAACTTGTTTTCCCCCATTATGTTAACGGGATGTATTGATTTCTCACCCTAGCTTTTATGCATATTTTCTATTAATATCCCATTGACGGATATCATCTGTACTTGAAATGTTTATATTTCTCCGTACATGCGGTTCTCCTCGCGATTTTTTCCTTCACCGCTGAGCACGTGGTAAATCAGCACTTATAATTGTAGAACAATTTTGGAAAATGCACCAAATACAAAAAAAAATATTGTAACAGTATTTTTTTTGTATGCGCTTGTAAATAAATCGTAATTAAACACAATCGAGTTTTTAAATGATCATTATTATATATTTTCTCAGAACGTCGTGTATTACATAAAGGCCGTGTGCATTTTTCTTGGACCACACACTCTCTTTTCTATTACTTTGCTTTTTAGCCTGAAATTTTTATACCGTAACGAGCTTTTCATTTTGTGACCTATCTCCCGCCGCTTTAGAAAATTTTGAAACACACAAGATTTGCTAACAAGGTGCAAGTCTCTCTTTGCAGAAAAGTCTCAACACTTTTTAAACCTTCTGTACACAGATATAGTTAAGTTTACTTGCACATTGAAGTGTGCAACATCCTTTTATTTTTTATGCATTTTTTGGGTATCATTCTGGTAATGCTTCACGGCAGAATAACGAGGCCCTGCGTTGGTACCTGCCTAGACGGATTCCTGCTTAGAAATCCTACCAGCAGTGATTCTATCACCTACCACCAACACCTACACCTGCATCTACACCTACACCTACACCTACCGCCAGTAAGCTTAAAAAACGACTATGATTTGACAATGCGTTTTGATGAAATGTAGTAGATCATAGACATATATATTATCATCGTTGGAAGTTAGATACATGTATACGTACTGTACTGTACGTTTAAACCAAGCGAACTCCATGTTTCGTTGCAGACGTACAATGCGCTAGTTGACTCAAAAACTATTGTGCTTGGCAATGCTTGAAGGATAACATTGTAATTTTGTTATAAATTGATTGTCATTAAAAGACCATAAGCAAATATTCATTTTTTTTTTTTAATTTAGATCTAAGTACCTCCAAGTGACCTCCCGCTCACCAACACAAAAAACTATAATAGTAATTTGGCAATGCAATAGAGACGAAATGAAATACGAGTAGATCTTGAAAAGACATAGTAACTGCCTACAGGGCGTTAGATCTGAGCATCCTTATATGAGTCCACGGATACAGTTGCAATTTTGACTTTGATAGTGGAGCGCTCTTTGTCTGTCTAATGAAACATAGCTTCGTTTGTTCCGTAACGTACAATAAAGGTCGGCTTTCGGCTCGACCTTTTGTTATACTTCCAGAATTCAAAAGCGGATGAGCAGTTGTCTGTTCCATTTTTTAGTTTTACTTTTTTTTTAGTTGTATTTATTAAATCATTGCGTTTAAATAAATTTAATGATTCTAAACATAGAAATTTATCGCAACTATGTGGTGTCCAGGGCTGACCATTTATATACTTGTATTTCTATAAATGTATTTTCACTGAAAATCAGCGTTGCAGGTGTAACCGCAACAATACTCGTATGGCCCTTTTGGCATGACCCGCGACCAACGCCCGTCAAACGTACAGCTTAGTTATAAGATTAGTTGTATCCACTTTTTGAATTTTTTTTTATTTTCATGTTTATGCATTTTCCCTACGTCAGCAGTTTTTGCAGAATAAAGTTTTTGTTTCTTATTCACCATTCAATACGAGAAGGCGCTTGCTTCTGGCGTCTTCTTGACCAATTACGACCACGGCGACTTTCCAGGTAACAACCAAAAGTTAAAACCTGAGCAGGATACATTATAAGTATTAACATGTAACTCGTACGTATGTATATATCTAGCTTAGTGTAACTTTAAGTGATAATTACAATGATAAGGAAGCATGAAAAGTATTCCATCCAGTTTGACGTCCAATAATGTAATTCATGACGTGACCCTGCTATTTTTAGTAGTTACCTACATGTTTATGTGCGTATAAATATTAACATTGTAACGTCTTTAAGTCAAGTAACGTCATGCTCACTTTTATGCCCCGCTTGCGGCAGCATCCACTATCCTGTAAATATGATTGACGAGAGCGACGGCTCCCACTCGCGCCATACATCTGAACTAGTGCTTGTTGTGGTCTACTTGAGTTTGTAATACAATTACGTATTATAGAATTTCTCTTATTACAGTTTTTATCATGGGGTTTGCTTCGGTTGCCTACAGAATAAGAGTCTTTGTAAATATTTGGAATGAATATTAAATTTATTTGTAATGTGTTTCATAAATATACCAGCGGAGTTTCTTTCACTTATTTCTTCTCCGTCAGGGTAGCCTCATTAAGAAACGTAGATTGCGAAAAAGAATAACGTTTGACAAACAAAATTTATATTTAATAGAAAAACCAACTTCAAGGCAGCAGCTCCAAACAGACTTTCATGATTTTCTTATCATCATCAGAATATGAACTAAATTGTATGGGACCTTTACTATTAATCCCTTTCTAATAAAAAAGGAATCATTAAAATTGGTTCATAAACAAAGAAGTAATGCCCGAACACACATAAAAAAGAAATATGTATATATACCGACGAATTGAGAACCTCCTCCTTTTTTGAAGTCGATTAAAAATAAAGAAATTTTATTTCCTCCCCGGTGCCTGCACTTCCAAAATTGTTGTTGCAATTATTAGTGTTGATTTGACTGGCACGTGCTCGACGGCAAAGGCGGTGAGGAAACCCGCATGACTGAGTAATAAAACTATATCGAGGACTCGTGAATTCCGTGAACACTCTCTGGTGCAATGTGGCAGACTTCCTCGCGTCAAATTTACTTCTTTTCCTTCATTACTATTTTCATTTTATTTTCGTAGCGACAACTCAAAAACTAAAATGCACATAATATTAATTTGAAAATTATTCATCATATGGTTATTTACACTATGCACATATTTACAGTACACAGAAAGGTATTACTTTAATAAATAAATTTATATAATTAAAAACGAAATATTGTTATTTTTAACAAAAGTAATTTAAAAAAATACCTACGTTTAACTAGCTAGAAGCATAGAATTGCAACATCTGTCCATAATAAAATGTTGTGTGTGGCACAGAACATTTCTGTATGGCACCAGACTGTTCCCGTCACACTGCGAGACCACTTCTTAAGTCTCATATGCCCAGTAATAACACTATCTCTCAGTGCCGTTCAGACCGAAACACATTAATGCTTGCACTTACTGCCACTACTCCACCCGTCACGTCACGCTTCCCACGGCGACGAAAAGTGGGATATTTGTGTAGCCTCTGCCTACCCCTTATATAGGCAAAAAGCGTGACTGTATGTATGTATGTATGTACTTATGCTTCACGCTCCACAGCACAGCAATCGCACCAACAGTAAAATCATGATTCATGATTATTAATACTTACGATTATTGTCTCTTGGTGGAAGGTCACTTCCCTCAAATATATCATAATGGAATATCACTTGTACTTGGTACATAGTTCTATTTTTTACTTTATTTACCAACCAGTGTCGCCTTTAAGGTACGAGTATGTGGAAAATGTGTAGTGGCTGCTAACGCAGTACACAGAAAGTTGTAAGCTTGATAAATGAATTTAATAATTATTTTTGGAACAATCAAATTGAGAGACATTTCATTATATAGTAAATAAGCGGATTTGTATATAAAAACCTTTACGATCTATCAAACTTTTTTGATAGGAGAAAGTGGCGAGCCGCTCTAAACGTTCACCTGATGATAAGTGCAACGTCTGCTACATTGCCACATTTCTGTGTGGCACCACACTGTGCTCGTCACTCTCAGATACATTAGTTCTTAAGTCTAATATGCCCAGTAATTTCGCTAGCTCTCAGTGTCCTTCAGACCGAAGCACTGTACCTAAACGGATTCGTGCATAAGAACCCTACCAGTAAATAAAAAATAAATATAATTATTTCTTTTTTCGTAATATATTATAATTAAGCAGTCACTACATTCTTTGAACTCGTTAAATAGAGTATACGATGAATATATTTGTTCAACGAAAAAGTGCTTTACTCAGAAACAAGTTGCTCCCGCGTGCTTTCACCGTAAATAGAGTCTCCCAATAGACGCTTTTATTATCCGTACATACGATGGACGTCAAGCTTGCTACGAAATGTTGTTAACGTTAACCGATACGAGAGAGAATCATACAATCTGCGTCAGAACTTATAATATATTTAATTAAATTTGCAGAATAACTCGAAATGTTTTATATTAAAATAGTTATTAAAGAAAATATTTTTCTAAGAAGCACAGCTCCCTCTTGGGAAGGTTAGATGTTTTAAAATTTTCATAAAATAAATTCTGTGACAATTTATACAAACCCATAACTGAACGATTCCAGTTTATTACCTACTATAGTCACTACTACTGTGAAAAGGAATAGTACAGTTCGTTTTGAAGTTTCTTTGTAAAATTCTAATACAAACAAAGGAGAGTAATACAAATTTTACAAAGATTATTTTCGAAAGATCCGGATGCAAGATTCCGTAAAAACACAGTGGTTAACAGCAGAATAACTGGCACAGCGACGGCACCTACCTAGGCAGATTCCTGCATAGAAGCCATACTATCAGTAGAACTTATTTTAATTATTCCGCTTTATAGATAACACACAACTTCAGCAATTTTTTTAAAATAAGTAATGTAAATTTCAAATGTTTAATGTTACATGAGTTGGAAGTTGAGGCAATTAGTTTAATGTGATATAATGTGTTCTTCTTAATATTTTAAAAGATTTAAGACGAGTAATCACGTCGGTATAAATACGAAATATTATTATACAGTTTTGATATATGTTGCGTTCTGTAGCGCTTCGGCATGGAATTTAAAATAAGTTGACAAGGGGAAAAATATTTTTTTTACGTAACGAGTTTGCTGTTATCAATTTAAGTTTCTACTTTTATAATTTCATAAATAGATTGTTGGAGATTATATGAAATATACAATTTCGCGTATTTGAGTTCTTGATAAATATATTTCAACTACTTATTACTCGATAGCGTCGGGTAATAACGATTTTAAATAAACGCGATAAAATCCTTAAAATTTAAATTTATTAAATGTGGAATATTCGCGTAAATATAAGAAAACGTTATAAAGTTTATTAGTCAGTTCCCCTTGTTTGAAATAAACAAATTTTATCACTACATTTTATTGTTAAGCCCATTTATTACAATGTGACTTTATTTCAGTCTAAAATAAAACATGAAAATATTAAATAATATTCTTTTACTTATTGAATTATTAATGAAACTCTTGTTTTGCGAAGCTTTTCAATTTCCGTCAAAAGTGCGTTCGAGTTATTATTTAGGTTACTGTCATCCTTTATTTGACTCAGGATTATTTCTAGCTAAAAAGATTTTAAAATTAATTTCCTGAAGATTTTTTTATTACATTACTGTTTATTTAGAAAATTCTTTTCTTTCTTCGAAAAGTCGAATAACACTGACTTATTACTAAAATATGTTTTACCTTATTTATATTATTTGACTCCCAACGTGAACTTCTACAGCTAAAGTTATGTAGTTTGTACACGGTTAGAGCTTGTAAATTCGTCTAATTCCAGATAACAATGGACTCGCGAGGCGGCAAAGCATGTCTGCGCTTTATTCAACACTTTATCTTTTTCAGGAAACGTCGAGGAATATTAAGTATAACGGCTCCAGTGTTTTTCTCTCGTACGATATTTGAAAAATGTTTAGATTGTTAAGCAGTTTGTTTAACAAATATAATACAATATTGTATAACTTATACTAATGCTACTATTTACTCGTGTCCCACTCGTGTTTGGCCTCTGCCTACCCCTTATATGGAAAAGGCGTGACAGTGTGTTTGTATGACATGTCATACTATGATTTCTTGTACACCGTAGGTGCCCTTTACGGACATAAATTTCACAGACACAAATATCGCAACCCGGAACAACTATCTATATGATATACTAATATTACTTGCGGGAATCGTCATTGCGGGACCTGCCACCCATAGCCTACACGCCGATTGCTTAACCTGTGCCAACTAAGTCAATCATTGTCTGCTTCCCTTCATCAGTCTATGTTTTAGGCTCCGAGATTTTCCTATTATTTTCCTTAGTCGACTTTTACGATGAAACCGGGACAACATGGAGTTATGGGTCATTACGCCGCCACACATATACGGTATAATCCATGTGACCAAAAGTAAATGTAAACTTCTATCCAATAATAATTGTTTTTGACGAATGGTTTGTTGACGTTATGAAAGTAGCGTGTATTTCTACAGAATTTAAACTATGTATAATAATAGAATGAGCGCGGGTAGTGCATCGTTTGAAGTTATTTTTGTTAATGATATTATCTAGTGGGCTATGAAACTCTGGAATAGATTTGAATTTCAAATCAAAACTTCGCTTTCAACCAGCTTCACAAAAACATTACAAAGCAAGAACTTTTAATCCACATAAGATGACTGATAAAGGCAATCGTCAGAGTTTAATTAATTAAAAGAGCTTTATATATGCAAACAAAAGTATACTAATTTACTCTCTTCCTATTGAGAAGAAAATATGTTTGTACTTAAGCTCTTAAATATATAATTATATAAGACGGTATTTTGCATTGTGTAACTTTGTCTTCTCAAATGAACTAAACATTTGGGTTGAACAAATAGACTTACGTTGGGAATAAGGCATCCATTATTCTTAATTTCATCATTCATTTGTTTTTACATACTCAAAAACTATTTTCTATATTTAGAAGTAGAGTTATCAATCTCAAATGTTAAAACTTTTAAATCATTTTGGTTTGTCTTTTTAATTAAATATAGTTAATTTTTAATTAAATAAAGTATTTTTTTATTTAAATATAATTTGTTCCTTTTTTCCTGACAGACAAAGAAGTTTCAGTAGTTTTTTAATACTAAATTTATTCATAAACTGATAAATATTCCCCATTCATTATTAGACTATTTAAGAAAAGAGAGAATCTTATTCACTCACAAATTTATAACCCGAAGCATCTCAGCATTCTTAACGTTAATAAGCATGAAGTTAGCACAAAGCGCTGTTTCCGAAATGCATACACCTATTGTGTATAAACGAGGCCGCGAATTTAAAGTATAAAATTGTAAACGTCAGTCCCGATGACAAGCTGAAAACTAGTTCATTCTACTCCAAAAAAGTATAACATATGTATAATCTAAACTAATATTATAAAGAGGAAAGATTTGATTTTTTCTATGTTTGGTTGTAATGAATAGACTCAAAAACTACTGAATCGATTTTAAAAATTCTTTCACCCATATACAGCTAGATTATAAGCGTTTAACATGAGTTATATTTAATTTAAAAAAAAAACCGAAATCCCTACGAAAATTGCAATGATGTAACTCAAGGTATCAAAAATGTGTAACTAATTTAGTTAAGTCACAATAACCGCTTTTTGTTCAAATTAGTCAATCAAAATACGGGTAGAATTTCAAAACGATGACATTCGTATCATAATATTAATCCTTATCCTACTAAATAGTTTCATAGTCAAGGTTCATTATGTACATGTAAATTCTTCTTTAAATTATTCGAATCGGACCGATCGTTTAGAAGTTACGACGTGTATAAAAATGGGTAAAGTAAGAAAAATGCCGCGGTGTGAGCGAACAGCCCTACGTTCGCCCGCCATTACCTACCTACTCATTTTATTTTTTGTAAATTATAAAGAATTGAATAGTGGTTTGTTATTTAATTATATATATATATATTATTTAAAATTTTGAAACTCTATAAAAAATACAGCGGCCTCGGTCTCGAACGGCACTCCGCCGCCCGGCTTTATGTGACTTGGGCATCATCGAAGTGGGCGGCTTCCTTTACACAGAGGTCGAGAGCGGTCGTTTTATTTTGACACTAACTAACACGACATCAAATATTGTTAACAAGGGAGCAGGAAGCAAGAAAGGGAACAGATCCCATAAATAAAACATTATTTTGATAACTTAATCTTACCTAACCAGCTGCAGAGCCGTCGATGAGGATAGTCGCTACACAAAATGTTAGTGAAGATTGTCGTTGTTCTATTTGTCCAAATAAGGTACTAACCTCTCTAATAATAACCTAACTAATAAACCGTGCGAAGCGAAGCCGGGGCGGATCGCTAGTATATAATATAAAAAAAAATTAAAAACATGTACCAGAGTATGTACCTACCCGTAAAGTGACTTCATTTCGTGGTCAACAAAATATAGTACTGTCACTATATTGTAACGTTTGTGTGAAACTGCCAGATATAAAAACAGGAACTCCGGGAAAATCGTATTTTTTTTAAATTAATGGTTGTTTTAAGTAATATGCCGAATAAAATAGGAAAACTAGTTACTTAGATCAAGTATTTTTGGTAGAATAAATAACTAAACTCAAATCAATAAAGTGTTTAAAAATAATACTTACAAAAAAAAAACCTTTGAGATCATTGCCAACCTACAACGTTACGTTAAGAAGATATGTTTGCACAATTGTATTACTTTCATGCGAATATACGCAATAATTTCTTTCTCTTTTCATATTTTACGCTTATTTGTTGAATGAAAGCATTTATTATATAACCTATTGTCTATTCTTGGCCGAAACCGGTATTTCTAAACTGTGCCCGAAACTTTCAGAGAATAGGAAGTTTGGAATCCCTGTAGATAAAAACTTCGGTGTCCCAAAACTTCTTAGCAAATTCTTATTGCATCAACGCATAATGCGTTACTCGTATTAAGAAATAGTAGTTACGTATTCTATATTTAGATACGTATGGTTATAATTGTGAAACTAAGAGCTTGAAAATTAAACGTTTTATTCCTTTCTTTTAAATGAAGTTATCCAATTATTTTTTGGACGGTAAAAACAAGTTTTGCATAAAAAATTAGAACATTCATACGTGTGGTGGCTTAGAAGAATCTACCATACCATCTCATCCCGTGGGTGTCGTAAAAGTCGACAGAGGGAAAATTGAAACCAAAAGGTGGGCAGCAGCGTCATCTTGGAACATCTGAATAAGTAAACTGCGGTTGCCAACCCGCCTGCCAAGCGTGGCAACTATGGCAAAATCCCCCCCAAAAAGACAGCTACAAACTTTTGTAGCAATCTTTGGGGGAGGTCTATGTTCAGCAGTGGACTGGTGAAAGGCAGAAATGATGATGATGATGATTATATAGGGTATTGCTATAGTTTTCTGGTCTGGTTGGGATATATATGAATATAATGATGAATATATTATTATCATTATCATTCTATATTTACAGATTTAAACGCGTTTTATATTAATTTGAAATTAATTGTACATCAGTAACTCGAGCAATAAAAAATTTCAACTTAAAACATTGATATACAAGGGTTTTTTGTATATCAATAATAGTAAATGTTATCTCATCGAAAAATTTTCTATGAAAATATGAGCAGCGCTCCCGTGACCGTATTTGGAAGTAAATTTCTAAGCACGATACAAAAGAGTAACGCCTCCATGATCTTTATCTAGTTTCCATAAAGAAATTCTACAATATGGCAGCATGAAACCTTATTTGACATTTGGTTCCGAAAGCTTACGAAAGTTTCTTATAGTATCTCACTGAGGTTTGGAGTGACGGAGCTTGTGTTAAAGTATCGAATGTATCACTCAATACTATTACTCCACTTCCGATTCAAAATGTTCGTGCTCGAACTAGAGGATGTCTAACACCATCCCTTTGTGAACATGCGTGCTGTACAGTGCTCGAAATATTGTGAATTAAACATTATCGATCAACATTATCATTACAGCCTACCACTAGTCCACTGCTGAATTTAAGCTTTCCCTATAGACTGCAACCAGCTTATAGCTTTCATTTTGTTTGCATTTTGCCATAGTTGCCACGTTTGCGGTTGCCGCAGTTTATTTATTTTTCCAGATGTTCCAGTTCCAGGAAGATGCTTCTGCCCATTCTTTGGTTTTAATTTTCAGTCGATCTTTGTCGACTTTTAAGCCAGTAATAATAAAAGTAATAATTTTTTTTTAATGTAGTGTCACAATACGATTTTCCGTGCATCGTGTGTGCGTTTTACAGACATAAATTTCGCATGCACAACAAAAAATTTGGCTACTGGCTGGAATTGGAACTCAGTACATGCATCGTCGTAGTCAGGTACTCTGCTGTACCACTAGGTCACGTGGTCCTGTACGAGATAAATCCGTAAATATCGTTTTACTAAAAATATACAAAAAAAAGGTTACATATCAGCTCAACTCAGTTTATCAAATTCGTTTTATATTACGAAAGCAGCCAGCGAAAAATATTTTGTTCCTGCGCTATTCCTTTTATCGTGGAGTGCTCATTCATCCTATTCGTTTACTTTTAGTAGTTAACTACTGGAACGAATAATCGCTATCTAAGCTGTAAGGAGTGGGTCTACTACTGGAAAAACTATTTTTATACGCTTGCATTTTCATTTTTATAAATACAGCTAATAAACTATATATTATTTTTTGCAAGTTTTGTGGACAGTAACTCCGGTTTCAATTTAGTCTTACTATACATACTAATACGAGTATTAACTAGTCTGGCCCTAAATACTGTTACATAAAAACTTTTATCTTTTTTTCAACTTTTTAATTATTTTGAAGTAGGAACATGTATATTATTTTAAAAACTTTTTTCGATTTTGCGCCCTTTCACATATATTTTCGTGTTCATTATCAAATTACAATATGGAATCGGGGTGTTAAAGAAAATACGATTGCAGCGATCGCCTTCCACAAAGTGGGTATGGAGCCGTCGGTCATATTCTAGACACTTCAAAAGCTTGGTATCCGCCGTATGTTCGTATATCGTACTATCAACAGATACAACAACACTTCATATACTGATAAAGTGTACGCTCACAGTTCTAAAGAAGCTGCTGAAGTGGTCTGAAAGGTACAACGTGGTCATCATCATGCGTCAGTGATGGTTTGGTGGGGCGTGTATTATCAAGTAGTCACAAAACTTCATTTTTGTGAAAAAGGTGTGAAAACTTAGCCAAAGTGTATGCCAAGTGTGTGCATATAGTCTTGGATCATGTTTTGGAACCTCACAGCAATACACTTTATAAAAATATACCGTGGACTTTCCAGGAGGACTCTGCACACCTGGTCACAAGGCACGAACTACCCAAGCCTTTTTGAAACGAACGTTCGTGACTTTATAAGAGCTGAAGACTGGCCCTCATCTAGCCCAGACCTCAACCCTTTAAACTTCAAATTATGGTCAGTTTTAGAGGACATGGCCTGCTCTAAACGACACGGCGACATTGAGTCTCTTAAAAAATCTTTGGAGCAAGCAGTGGCGAAATTTCCCTTGGAAACAGTGCGTAAATCCATAGTCGTGGCCAAACTGTATAAAAGCCAAAGGTGGCCATTTCGAATAGTATATTTTTTAAATATTTTGTTGAGACTAATAAATATTTAGGTGTAAATTTTAACAGTATTACATTACCTTACTAAAAAAATGCATTTTCATTTGTAACAGAACTTATGGCCGGACTAGGTATAAATGCAGTAACTCTCTCTGTCCCTCTGTCTGTTTGCTTCCTTTTCATGGCTCAACCGATCTTGATGAAATTTGGCACAGAGATAACTTGCATCTCGGAGACGAAGATAGAGTACCTACTTATCCCGGAAAATCAAGTAGTTCCCTCGGGATATTAAAATCCTATATCCACGAGGACGAAGTCGCTGGCATCAGATAGTCTAAACAAGGTGGAACCTTTCATGTCCACGCTGGCATCAAGAAAATGAAAATGTACACGTCCGTTCAGTTTCGTCCGTTTTCGTCGCTGGCTTGTGAAATTGTGTATTAAAAATGTGTTCTACGAATGGTTAGAACAGTTTACTGAAATATATACAAGTGAACCTTGTTTATGGCACATAAAAAGCAAACATTATCATAACTGTAAAAAATTACAAGCAAGCGAAAGTATTTTCATCCATTCCTCAAAAATAATCTTTAATTATTTAACAAATTGACATGAAATTAAATTATCTTTTCATCATCCCATATATTTTTCTATTGTATTTTTATAGCGCTAATCCAACAACTGCTAATGCGTCGTCTGTCGACGCCATAGTGGAACGAAATAAACAACTGTATGGTTATGACGTAACGTGTGTAGGCAGTATGGAACAGACGTTTAATTGTGCGGTTTAAACCGTACAGTGCGATCGTAGCGATTTTTCGTAGCGTGTATGTCTCCATTACTCGTAGCTTTCGACTGTTTTAAACATCAACATAAGTTTATATGAAAGACACTTATGCTTTTTCCAAAACAGTATCCCTATTCCGACTTCAGATATATTATGAAAGTGTTCTTTGTATATAAAAAATATGCTTCTTATAGAGTATTTACGCTATCTTACAAATAAGTTCCAAGAAATATGCAAATTTTGTTTCGGATTTTTTTTTTGTATTATAATCTGAAGATTGTTTTTCCTGCGAGTTCCTCGTGCTCACCCATTGTTTGCCGCTGGATATATCCAGCCATCTGAAAGTATTTACGAAAAATAAGGACGTTAATATATTGGGAAGTTAATAAATATAATACGACGAAAAAACAACCTTTCATTTGAGCTCATAAAAGAGCACTTCAAAATATAGTAACTTTGTAATCAAGGTATGGTTCCGTAAATAAGGATCAATTTATTTTCCCCGTAGTTTATTTTACGTGATATTTTACAAGAAGATCTTTGTGACTAGCCAATATACAAATAATTTGACTTCAAAATTTCATCTATTAAAGCAGAATTTTTTATTCATTTTTAACTTCACCGAGTCCGCCAGCCATTTCGAAATCGAATTTACATTTCAATCGTCGACTCCATGCAAAAACATGAGACTCGCTGAGTTCGCAGCTTTGCTCGTCAAAAGCGTCCTAATAAAATACGTTATGGAGTATCTGCGAATACTAAAATGTGTTTTAGGATTGCCGATTATAAATTTTATTATTATAATTTATACTTATAACAAACAACTGCCGTCTTTGGTACGAGTAATTTAGTTTTTTGTACAAAGAAACACTGTTGAAAGTTAAGTAATGTAAGTACTTTAAGTAATGGTTAATAAGCACCTAATTGTAATAATGATAGTGACAATTTTTCTTATACAAAGTTTATAGAAATATTAGGTTAAGGCGATTAATTATATTTAACTAGTCTGGCTATTAATATGGCTCAATTTAAAGATTGTTATAAAATTTACGTACCCATTTGGTGTAGGTTTTAAAAGTAACCGAGTTGCGCAGTAATTGACTTGCACAAAGTTAGAAAAAAAGTTGCCCCACATTAGGAATTCTCTTGTCATAAAGCCATAAATTGCACATACAACAACCAGGAACAGGATCTGTTGGTTATACAAAAAAATCCATCTACTCGTATCTCAGTAGGTACTATCGACATATATGAGTACGTCAATAATTCTTCTGACGCTAAGCAGAAAATATCAGAGCAACTTATCGGAATAAGAACGACGCGGACTTGCTTGTTTTCGGTGAAGTAATCGCTGTTAGCCTTTTGGCTTTTACAGCTTCATCGGATGCTGTGCTCGCGGGCCCGGGGCCCGCGTGCCAGGTTTGGTTTGACCCAAACATGAATACATAAATATAAACTCCTATTACGCGGACTGAAAACGCTGTAAAAGCCAAAACTCTCTGGAAACCTCATAGAAAACCAACCGTTTGTCGCAAGAAACACATAAACTCTCTTTCTTGAAGGGCTGGTAATAAGAGTCCACCCCATAGGTCAGTGTAGATTGATATAACGAAAAGTTCAAGTTCATTTCTTCGTAAATACAGGTACATATTATGGTATTATACTTTGAATGTTACATTCTCTATGTTTTGCCAGGCAAGAAGGCGTACAAATAATAATTATTTTTTAGTATAGGAACAGAAAAGATAAAAATTCAAACATAAACATATAAAGAATGTAGTAAGTCAGTCCCTACATATTTCTTAACGGCCGATCGGAACTGGGGTTGCCCGCGAACCACGAAATTTAAAGCGAACGCATCGAACCAAAGCTTACCACAGCCTTACAGAAATAATTTAGTGTAATATGGCTTTGCCGAAATGGCTACAAACAGCAACGGTCGCAGTTTCGCAGTCTTCTAGTAATATTGCGACTCATTTAGAACGACTTTGGGGACACGTATTAGGAACACAGTTTTGCACCCACTACGGCGAGGACTTTTATTCCTAAAATTAAATTTTGAATGAGTGATGTTAACATTAAACGAATAAGAAAGTTACCGTAATGTGTCGTGAATAAAAGGAACGGCATAAAAAGGTTTTAAGAAGTTTACTGCACTGACACTTTGTTTAGCACAAAAATACTTGAACTCGTATATTTTTAATAAATTCTTTTATGTACGTGATATGCAACTTGTACTCAAACATAAGTCCCAAAATAACAATGGACTAGCGAAACTGCAAAGCACGTCGCGGCTTTATTCTATACAGTGTGTCTCTTGTAGGAAGTGTTAACGAATAAAGAGAATCACAACGCCGGTGTTTTCATATTCTAATTGTAAGTTTTGTTTGTTTCATGATATAAGACACGTAGCAACTTTAATGAGCCGTTATTCGTGGGTTGTTCCTTTTTTCTTATAGGAGGGGGCAAACGAGCAAGTGGCTCACCTGATGGTAAGTGTTCACCACCGCCCATGAACAACCGCAATACCAGAGGAATCGCGGGTGCGCCGGCTGCACCCGATTCCATAAAGTGGTCATGCGTGGCAGAAAATTACGCGAAAAACTTTTGATATTCTTTTTATATAATTTAGATTAATTGTTATTGTTTTTTAATTATTTCACCATAGTTCAAGTTTCTTTTTTCTCAATCTCAAATATGCTAACCATATAATAACTTTCTTTTTCTTATTTTAAATAAATGTGTTCGCCTCTTAAACCTAAAAAATAAATTGTAAAACGTGGATAGTTGTAATTGGCTAAGAGAATTGTATTTAAGGATATTGTAATGTAGGTATATATTCTTTTTGCTGTAACTGTCCTGAGTAATAAATAAATAAATAAAAACGCACTGTGGTGGAATGCCAACCATCCAGGTGGTGACGATGGAATTTTGTGTTCTTCCTCAAAGTGCGATGGTGATAACCAGCGGCTGGAATTATTCCGAATAATTCCTCGGAACACTCCCCGTTGTAAATACTGTAAAAAATGCAAAGAGATGCAACATCTCTTCGCAAGGCCAGTGCATCAAGCCGATCGGAAAGAACCTGGTCGTCGACGATTCGAGCCGCTCTTCGTTGAATACGGTGAAAAGTAAATGAGCACTGAACAATTGGCACTGGGGTGCTCCCGCCCAAAGATGAGAACAGTACTCCATGTGAGGCCGAACCTAGGGCAGGTAAAGTTAAAATTTATTGTTAAATCATAAGCTCAATATTGTATAATTATTCTTATATTATATTATTTTATTATTATATTATATTATTCAATATTATATCCTTACTATACAGCGCAAATACGTTAAATAAGATACGGAAGAGTAAGGATGAGTGAGTGATGTTTTCGTAACCAAACGATTTGAACTAGTATTTTTCTGCAAAACAACCTGTATTTTCTTTGATAGTTACAATAGAGATCTCCATTCATAATCAGCAACTAAGCAATCCACTGCTTTCAAAACTTTTTGAAAGCAGTGGATTGCCGTTATTGGAACTCTCTGAATCTCTGCTTCCCGTCATTGATCTAAAAATTTTAGGCCAGGTATATTTGAGAAAAATTGCTTAGTCTAAGAAATATTTTTTTTTTTTATCGACATATGAAGTTAGACATAAAATTAGAGGCCTATGCCCCTCAGTGGAACAAATAAGCTGCAACGTTACATATATTTAAGGTGATTTTTAGCGTTTCCGTCCAAGGCCACTGGTTTGTATGGTTTTTAAGTACCTATTATTATTATTATTATTATTTCCTCTTTATTGTACACCAATACAAAAATAAAGACTAAGTACTATATTTAAGTTAAGGTACAAAAGGCGGTACCTATTATTGTTTGAGTTTTACTTCAATATGTTAAATGCCTCAGAATTTGCCGTTATTTCCTATTAATAATTATGTTTCAACTTGGACCACATTCCACAGTTTTATTTTGTCGGTCATTCTGCAGCACTTATTTCGAAACGAACATTTCATTTCGCAAATTTTTTCTGCTATGTAGATGAGTGTACTCGTGGCATGCGTAAGCTTCTTTTAAATTGAGTTTTTGGAATTGAATTTTATTAAATTTGTTGGATATAATTTGTACATTAATGTTATACAAATGTTTTCTTGCATTTCCCACAGTTTTGTTAAGTTATACAACACTTACGAAGTTGATCCAAAATACGGCATAGTAGGATTCTGAATCCAGCGGGAGGCTGCTTACAGGCTGGTGATGGTGAAGATGGTGTAGACAATTATATCATACTAAAATACGCATAACTCTGTAAAATTATATAGCTATCATCATCATTATCACTTCAGCCCATCACAACTCCACTGCTGGACCCCTCCATTGATTGCCACTAAAAGACGTTCCTGAGCAAACTGCATCCGTTGAATAACCGCAAACCCACGCACGTTGTAGCTCCATTTAGTGCAGTCTTATAACTTAAGATTTCTTTAATGAAAAGGTGGAGATCAGTCATTTCTGTGACCGTGCAGAAATTAATGAAATAAAGGAACGGCTCAAGTGATGGCATGTTATAATCACAGCCCATGAACACGTATCCGTAATACCAGAGGAATAGCGGGTAGATTGCCGACCTTTGTCTCTTTTCTTGAAGACTCCTAAGTCGTATCGGTCCGGAAATACCGCTGGCAGCAGAAAATTCCACAAAGTGGTCGCCACAAAGCTCACAGTGATCACGAAACCAACCAGAGTTACACTGTAGACCACCTGGTCGTTGACTATTTCAGCCGCTCTTGTTTAGATGCGGTCAAATCGAAGGAGCTCCATTACATACTTCCATTTAATTTAAATTTTTTTTGAACATGCGTAATGCTGCAACACTGTTCCGGCATAAAGTACTGTACACTCTAAGAAGCACGTCGAGCTTTTTTGAAGTGAACGTCATTCGATATGTCAAAGTCAAGGATTCCGATATTAGGAGGGAACAAGTGGAGGGCTCTTAAAATGAGGAGACACGATAAAGGCTTTTCTTTTTGGCGGTAACTTGTCTTCTTAGCGTTGGATTGGACTAAATGTAGGGTGTTCCACTCAGAGGTTTTGTCTATCAGAAACTAGTTTGTTCTCTGGTTTCTACGAGGGTGGATTGAAAAGTACTCGGCCTAACCAAGAAAATAAACACATACTAAATCAGTTATATTTTTATTTTTCTACATTATCACCATCAAGTTCAAATACACTTTTGCCACCTCCCCTTCCAAGCATTTAGACCGTTAAAAAAAATGATTCTTCCTTAGAGTCAAAATATGCGTCTACAGCTGCTTTGACCTCGTCGTTTGTCGAAAATCTTTGACCTCCCAAGTGCTTTTTTAGGTTAGGGAACAGAAAGAAGTCTGATGGTGCCAGATCAGGTGAATACGGCGGATGCGGTAACAGTTCAAAGCCACAGTTGTGAATTCCAGCCATTGACTGTACTGACGTGTGAACACGGGCGTTATCTTGATGAAACAGGACTTTTCTTCTGAGCATTCTTCGACGTTTTTCTTTTATTTCCTCTCGTAAACGACGTAGTAAGGTGCAGTAGTAATCAGTGTTTATAGTCTGACCCCTTTCAAGATAATCAATCATAATCACACCTTTCGAGTCCCAGAATACTGAAGCCATCACCTTATTTGCCGACAAAATCGACTTAGCCTTTTTAGGGGGTGGTGAACCAGGTCTTCTCCACTGTTTTGATTGTTGTTTTGTTTCCGGTGTACAGTAATGAACCCATGTTTCGTCCATAGTAACAAAACGTTTCAAAAAATCATCTGCATCGGCTTCAAATAACTCCAAACAGTCGCGTGAAATAGTCAATCGCGTCCTTTTTTGTTCAACTGAAAGCAGTCGCGGAACCCACCTCGCAGACACATTGTGGAAACCCAACTCGTTGACAATGATGTTTTGAGTTCGTTCATAAGAGATGCCTATAATCTCGGCTATCGCTCTAATTTTTAATCTGCGGTCTCCCATTATTAAATCAAGTACTTTTTTAATATTTTCGTCAGTAGTTGACGTCGAAGGCCTTCCAGAGCGGGGTTCATCTTTCACACTCTCTCTACCACGCTTTAATTCTGCTATCCATTTTTTGACGGATGAATATGACAGAGCACAATCGCCTAATGTACTGACCATGTCATCATGGATGGCTTTTGATGATAGCCCCTTCTTATGGAGGTACTTAATGACAGCACGCTGCTCGATTTGCTCCATTCGCGGAAATTATGACCGATTGCTTTGTTAATAAATTTATAAAATCACAACTAATTATCGCACACGTTTCGAACTTCACACAATGAACTAGTCTGAACTGAACTAAATAATGTGGGTAGATTTGATTTTTAGAATTGAATGGATCTGTGTTAGGCCGAGTACTTCTCAATCCACCATATGAATTGTGGTGCCTGCCGGTCAAAAACACATAATGGAAAACGTTTTACTTACTAATGATATAAAGTAATACAAGTATGTGGTCAAGATAATAAGCTGGATGATACGAAAAACACTTTCTCATACACAATAATATATCTGAATAATAATTAAAAAATCTCTTTAAACGGCATTTGTGAAATCCTTTCAATTATGTTAAGTATACTCATACAGAGTTTAAGAGCATGTTAATGTGATGAAAATAATTGTAGGTCAATGTCGAGCAAGGGTAATGTTGGTCCCGCCCTTATTTTGCATGAATATGAGATTAACGTAAATTTTCATAATACAGATGCTTGAATTACATGACCCGTTTAATCTGTTATTAATATAAATAAAGGTGGTGGGTCTGTGTAGGCTTCGACCTCGTAATACCGATTGTAATTATAATATATTCCGCCCCTTATGTTGCCCTCACATTTTAATAAATTTTATCAAATGTTGTTTAATGCTAATTCTTAGGCGTACCGCTCGTAGTTCGGATTTAATCGATAACATGTTATTTTAGACGAAGAAGAAGAAGCCATTACAAGACAATGTACGAAAAGAAGTTTGCATTTTACTAACTTCATCATCGTCAAAGTTTCATATTATGCTTGAAACCTAAAAAGAAATGCTTTACTTTAATAAAAAATACCGCGTCTTATTCGTTAAACAAATATATGTTATCGTTTGAACGGTTTCACATTTTAAAACATGATCGTACCGAAAATATTAGGGAGTTTGGTCATTAGCCGTCTTTTTAGTACATTTTTATACTCGTAATGTCTATATGAATATCTCCTTTATTAATTTATGGTAGCTTTAAAGAGTGTTCTCAAATTTACAGTACCTAATAAGAAAATGTTTTATTGATTTTTTTACTTACATAACATAAGCAATGTTTAATTGCTTATTTTACATACATACATAAACTTACATACTTTATACATACATACTTAAAATAAATACTTTTTCCCATAGGAAAAAAAAATCCTATGGGAAAAAAGCGTGACTTTATGTACGTCTGACTACCCCTCGTATGTGAGGGGTAGTCAGAGGTCACACACGTAGCCTACTTTTCAACCTCGCGGGAAACGAGACGTGACGGGTGGGGAACCCGTCGCCGTTTTAGTACATTAAAAAAATGTTTTACTCCCTATTGCGTTTCCACCAGCAGTATAGAGACAGCATTGCATATTATGGTGTTATTAGTGATGTCCGTACAATACCTTAGTTGCCTCTTACGACACCTAGGTATTAAGGAGATAAGTGCAATTCTAATCTGCTGGACTCCTATCTGCTCATTTTAGCAAAGCAATACAGAAAACGAGTCAAAAATAATCAGACGCTAAGTATCGAGAACTTTTAGAAAACAAAATTTTATTATTATTTTTTTCTGTCTCCAGTTAACATGGGTAGTGCCAATAACACGGAATTTAATGACAAAGGCTTACTCTTAACGTTCGGCTGTCATGTGTTGGCTGCTTGCCAACAGACAAGCGAATGTAATGGTCGCACGGGAAAAATGGCGTAAAACTACTACTTGTATTGCAACTGTGTGTTAATATCAAACTCATTTACATGGTTTAGTATATTGCAATTGAATCATCTACTTACTACGTTAGTTACATATTTTTTTCCTTCGTACAGGTTTCCTCCCTCTCTTTACCTATTGGGGACAAGTCCGCCACGTGGTTCGGCGAAGGTTACACACGCTATTAGTAATGTAGTTTTTAATACTTTCCAAAATACTCATGTACTAATGTGAAACTTTTATCACCTTTTACATTTATTGGTTATTTCAGAATGAAGAACGTGTGCAGTTCACACGCGGTAGTAGAAAACCTTCAGGAAACTAAACTTCGCGGTAAAATAATTGTAGGGATCTATTTTTTTTTCTATCTATCTTTGAAATACAGTTTTTGATCTTGTTGTTGAGCTGATGAGAGCAAAATCTACGAAGAAATCGAAGAGATTTGGTCAAATACGAAAATATAAATATCATAGGATATACTGTACGAGTAAACTGTATTCTATGTCATCTCGCGCAGGCTAAATCCCTTAGATTGTATATGTTTGTCTCTTTTCAATGTCGCTTTTTTATTTCATCGAGTTTCAAATCACAGCGATTCTTAAGATGTTTTTACTTCAAAAACAGTTTCTGTTCCCAAATATAAGGAAACAGAATATTCGTGGTGTTATAGCAAATACAAAAGAAGAATTTAATGAAGTAAAACTAATTATATTATAATACTATTAGCTTTTTCCGTAATAGAATATTCGTGGTAACACGTCATGTAAAATTAAAATTCCTAGTCCTTGCGCCCCGCTGACGAGTTTAAAATAAATGAACAGGCGGAGAAGACAAATAGTTTTCAGTGACAAAGCTGACACTCTTCGTTATTATTCCATCTGGAATTTTCTTCTGGGCCACTCATTTATAACCGTCAGTTGTATAATCAGCATTTTTTTATTCAAAACTATCTGAATCACCCCTGCTTCGCACGGAAGTTATTGTTATGTTATAGTCTGTACTAGCTGTACCCCACCGTTTCACCCGCATAAAAAAGTCGACCCCGATCGATTATACACATAGGTAAATACTTCCCTGTTTGAATCTGATTTAGGGGTTTTAATTTTATCGCGAGGAAACCTAATTATTTTTCTTAATTAAAGTAGTCTAAGTTACCCGCTATAATATCAGGTATCTGTCAGTGAAAGTCCCCGTCGGTAATCGGTCCAGCCGTTTCGAAGATAAGCCGGAACAAACAGACAGACAAACATTTGAAAATTGGTTTTTTCTTATATACTTTCATAAGCATTGAGTAAAAAGCTGAAAAAGACTAGGAAAACCAGCCCGTTCACATTATTAGGAGTAAGTGTCAGGAAAGGAATATATACGAGTATATATGCTAAATTTTAAGTCAATATATAATAGGTCTTCAGTTTTATTATTAGTAGTATTAGTTTCGGAGATATCGTGTATCATCAGTCAGTGATAAATCGCTTCTACATATATCTATATATGACGGCCGCGTGGCCTAGTGGTCAGAGTACCTGACTTCTAAGCCGCGGGTCCTGGGTTCGAATCCCAGCCGGAGCCAACATTTGTGCTAAAACATAAATTATTGGTTTTCGGGTCTGGTTCTGTTGTGATTGTCCCCGTGTTTCTGACACTGCATCCTAGCCTACCTCCGATCTTATCTCATCAGCGTTACATCGGGCGCGGGTAGGTTGGGACGAGTGAGTGCCTCTGTGTTTGCGCGTACACTTGTGGCACTATATCTCCTGCGCAATTGATGGCTCTCGACAATAGTTTTCGCCGTGGTCGAATTCGACTAGGAGAACATCATATATATAGTGTGTGTGTGTGTGTGTGTGTGTGTGTGTGTGTTTTGAACACAACGAACATTATCGTTATTATTTATACGAGTATATACTTAAAGCCTCATTGTTAATTTATTTAAGTTAAATAATATATTAAGTTAAATATTTTTTAGAAACATTGTCGGCTACTTATAGTTATTTCCTGACTACGAAGCGTATAGTAACAATTCGAAGTTACCATTTAACTTTTTCGATTCCAAAACGTTTGTTTTAGGGGCCTGTCGAGTTTTGTAACGTGGCAATGTAAAACTTTTATCGGTTTTAGATTTACTTGTGCAAATTGAAAACCAAATAGCCATCGGAATTCAAATAAAAGTAAATTTTAAAAAATGAAAAAAAAAAAATTGTTTCTTTAATGTTTCAGATATACTTGAAATGATTGCTTTTTTAATTACTTAAGGTTTGACAATAATCTTTATGCTGGGACTTACTTGGAATGAACATTAAAAATAAATAACTTGGTATCAAGTGAACTTCTCACAATGTATCTAATATAAATATAGATAGTTTCGGGAAAACATGGGGTAAAATGGTTGTTAGCTATAGGAATTTTATTATAGGTATTGTCGTCACTCAAGAGACGACGACAAACTAATACTTAATATTAGTAATATTAGTTTGTTCCGCGCAAATAATAATGTTTCTTAATATTTTCACTAAGAGACTCTTCACACTTGCGCCATTTAGTCGATCGTCTTCGTCTCTGTATAGCTGTATTTACTTATACTAGATGCCAGTCAGTAGTCGAAATTCGACCGTGATTCATAATATTTTTCTGATTGTACGTTATTGAAGTTGTATTAATTATTTGTTAGCAAAATAGAGCCGTGGTAGCTCAGGGGCTAGGCGCTCGCTTTAAATTTCATAGTACGCGAGTGACCTGGGTTCGATTTCCGTTGCCGGTACCACTAAAATTGTTAATTGCAATTTTAAGTGCTGATGAAGCACGTGAGAAAAACATCGTAAGGAAACCTGCATATCTAAGAAATAAAAAATATTTTCGAAGACATGTGCAGTCCGCCAACCCGCATTGGAGCAGCGTGGCGGATTTTTCCTAGCTCCAAAACCCTCTCAGAAATGAGAGGAGGCCTGTGCTCAGCAGTGCTACATTTATAGGCGGAAACTCTACTTTACTTTTTACAGTTTGACTGTTTGAGCAAAGACTATTAAGTGTTTAAGATTGGCACTATAATCGTTAACAAACGTCAGACTATTATGTGATTGACATTCTTATATGAACGTAAACAATGAATGTTTTATTTTATTCAATTTAATGTTATTGCAACACATATTATACTATTATTATCTCGCTATAATAGAGCTCTTATAAAGATTCCTCGCTTCTTCGCCATACAACCTTTAATTATGCCAAATCCCACTCTCCTCCGTGCGCACAATATACTTAAAAAGGGGCACAAAGATTTCTCTTCACGTACCAATATATAACTGAGATATATGTGTGTGTGTGTCAAACGAATGGTAGTAGTTAATAGTTAGAGTGTAATGTTTTTTTGTATATTTTTTTGTATTTCTAACGCATATTATATAAAAATATTAGCTTTCTGCTCTCCTTCTCCATATAAACTTTATCTGTGCCAATTTTCAAACTCCTCCGCCCGCGTAATTTCGTAAAAAGGGGTAAAAAGTTTTTGCTTCACGTATTAGTGTATACGAGTAGATTAGTTGACCTATCCAGTGGCAAAGTATGGCAGGGATACTTTATATGAATCTTTCGAACGCGGTAATCGCTGTGACGGAAGCTGACAAGTACTTTTTGCCTGTTTAGTAGTAGCGATGATGTTTTCGAGGGATAATTAAGAAGAAAGACGCAAGGCGCTCCATTCCCGAAACTGAAAAGAAATTTAGCCAGACTTTTTAGTTGTGTATAACTCATTTTATTTCAAATATTACAGCAATAAAAAATGAGTCTCTGTTGTGACAACTCTTTAGTTAAGGGGAGGACGCGTTGAATTAAACCGTTGCGGGGAAATATTTTTGAGTGTCTGTGCCGCACTCTGTATTTAATGACGATTCATAAGCTTTGGGTTTAAGTTTTTTTGCCTCATGTTTATACATGGAAACGCTGATTGAAATGTAAATTAGTTTAGCATTGGTCGGCGCCGTAATTGATTTAAAATAGTATACTCACATATTTTTATTCTTTTGACTTTTAAAATTCGAAGTAGGTACTGTCTTTATAAAAAAATAACTTTTTCGAGATTGAAATTGTTAAAGAACATTTGACATTAACGTATTATTATTATTATAAACGTAAATGATTTTGTCATTATTTATATATAAATTTCGAAATAAGCAAATGAACAACACCACTGAGCAATATAACCTTTAATAAAAAAACGTTCGAACAATACTTATGTCAAGAAACAAACAATCCACCAAGTAATGATCGCATGCCAAAATGAAGTAGATTTGCTATTGTAACACCAATGGTGCGTATTGCGACTATAGTCCTGCCGCTGAAAGACTAAACATTTGAAGTTTAACAGATTGACGTAGTTTTAGAGTTAAACGTATACTACTCGTATAAAACATCTACGTATCCCTATGTTCGTCTCCAGAATACAAGGTATCTCTGTGCCAAATTTCGTCAAGATCGGTTTAGAGGTTGAATCGTGAAAAGGTATCAAACAGACAGAGGGACAGAGAGAGTTACTTTCGCATTTTTAATATTACTATGGATTGAAACACTATTAAAAATAACAATATCGCAGATGTTTTATACTGTATATGAGCTTATGAAATAAAGACACACGACGCGACGACGTGAAACAAAGCATAAGAAAATGCGGATAATATATTTTGCGACAGTGTATTATAAAATGTTTCAACGATATTTTCATTTGTAGCATGTGCTCAAAACTAATTTTATTTTTTTTGTAATTGTACCTTTTTGCATCACATTGTTGTCGAGCTGCTCGTAACGTATAGACTATCGACCGCATGGGTCTTTGATTCGAATACTAGTCGAAGCCAAAATTCGCACAACACACATTATTAATCTTCGAGTTTGGATGTATTCTAGTTTTATAATATTTATGACACTGCATCTGACTTTTCTTCCGATCTTCTTTTATATGCAATACATCGATTTCCGGAAGATTAAACAGTTTTTGTGTTTTCGCTGATACTTTACGGTACTATATATGCTGCAAAGATGGCAGACTCTAACATTAACCGGAAGATAAATGTCCTCGTGGTCATAATCGCCTAGGAAGACAATATATCGAATCACTTTAGTAGTAACTCTTCAAAAGTCTGTCTATCAAAGTCCCACTTCTGAGCACACGCCTCTGAGCAAGTGTGATGGGCGGCGAACCACGTTGCCAATTGTTTCTCCCCATTGCGTTCCCACGGGCAGTTTAGTGACAGCATTGCATATAATTGTACTCCTCCAATGTCCTCCTCATCTGCTCTGTTTCTTGGGCGATTATTCCATTGTCTGAATCCACCACAACTTCGAGATTGACGGCAGCATCCACATCTGCATGTTGGTCCGCGAGTTGTGTAGCCGCATCTTCAGCCGCAGCATTATCATCCAATGAGGGAATAGCCTCACTTCGTAGTCGGTCGTAGTTCGGCATCATGAAATATTTTACCGAGCCTTCTGGTAGGAATGATAGATGTGAAGGGCTGCTAGGTGGTCGTGCACTATTTATTATGGTGTGGTCATGCGCTGATAGTAATACCTGCCGCCCTTTTGTATAGATAGAGATCAAATATAGGTACATATAACGCTTCCTGTATAGACATTCTATAATTTATTGTAAGTGTTACCCGTAGTTTCATTTGATTTTATGAACTTTTTGTTTGACTATTTTTAAAACTCTTTGCTTTAGTTTATCTAGTTTATTGAGAAAGTAAACGGCCGTGTGGTTAGAATCTACCACCCCATTTCGTCCCGTGGGTGTCGTAAAAGTCAACGGAGGAAAAATAAAAACCAGGACACGGGCATCAGCATCTTCCTGGAACATCTGAATAAATAAACTGCGGTTGCCAACTCGCCTGCCAGGCGTGGCAACTATGGCAAAATCCCTCCAAAATGAGAGCTACAAACTTTTGTGGCTATCTTTGGGGGAGGCCTACGTTCAGCAGTAGTACACACTATGTGTTGTATACACACCTTTTAAAAATACTTAGAGTCAGTTTCCAAGACCATATTTTGGATAACACGCGCTCAAAACAATAATTAGTACTTTCATAAAAAGTTCAACCCCAGACAATGATTCATTTAAAAATGGATTAAATACACTTTTTACATTTTAAATTGCATTCATTATAGTTATATATATTTACAACATTCTCATTGTAATATTAATTGTAATATTATATTATATATGTAATATTATGTATATTATTTTTACTAGTAATAATACTAAATATTTATTGATTACTTTTTGTACAATATAACTATATTTTTCACAGTACTTCAACATCTAAGACAAAAATAAACTTTATTTACACATTTCATTAACAAATCTCTAAAGAGTTTCTTGCTTGGTTATCAGTTTCTCAAATTTCAAAATGTTAAATATTAGTCCACCGACTCCTCAAGGTACGTGGATATTATTTATCATACTGAATTTGTCACATTTGATCCATGATTGAAATTTCAAGTAATGCATACGCACAACATGACAGCGAATTCATAAAGTTGCTAAGCTAAGGTCGCGGTGCTCTCTGTAAACTAGTTTTATTTGGCAGTAATAATAGTCTGGCGTGTACTCGAAACACGTCTGAAACACTGCTTTATACCTGATCCCCTGCTACCAAACTACTATACACGGTAACGATTTACATTGCATTTAAGTAAATAATGTCTTTAACTTGAATCCATTTCTAGAACCAATGGTTCGGCTGGCATGGTACACTGACCGCTAAGCTACGCGATCGTCAATCTTTTGATATGACAACGTATCGTGGGCGACTGTCACAACACTTGCTCTTACCTCATCCATCGTATTGTAGCCTTTTAATTTTAAAACGATTATTAAGTTAGTTCAACATTTTAAATATAGATAAAAGTTAAATTTTCTTTGTTAATCATTGTTTTTATTTCTACATGCATTTCAAATTAAGTTTCTAACTTAAAGGCGAAAGTGTAGTTGTTCCAGCAATTTATTTTGGAGTTACGAGTTAGAGCCAAGTTTCGTTACTCAAGAGACATGTAGTGGCGTGCCGCGAAATAATTAATGTGAAGCGTCAAAACGGTAACGAATATAGTGTTTACTACATCGTTTAAAGCCATGTTGTTTAAATATGACAATCTGATAATAATCCGACAAGTCAAGAAGTAAAAAAGTTATGAATTCTGTTCAATTTTTACTCTTTTTCATGACATTATGAACTTAACCATATTATACAATTAAACCTTATCATCGTAAGCATCATCATTTCAGCCTATCACTAGTCCACTGCTGAATATAGACCTCCCCCATATTACTACAAACTTTTGTAGCACGTATTACACATATTATACAATTAAACCTTATCATCGTAATCATCATCATTTCAGCCTATCACTAGTCCACTGCTGAATATAGACCTCCCCCATATTGCTACAAAAGTTTGTAGCTTTCATTTTGTAAGGAGTATTTCATAGTTGCCTTGGCGGGCGGGTTCAGCGCAGTTTATTTATTCAGATGTTTCAGGAAGATGCTGCTGCCCATCTTCTGGCTTACATTTTCCCTCTGTCTGAGGCCGCCACAAAGTTTTCCTATCACGTATAAAGTGAATTTTTCTTTCGTGTCATGTATCCTCCAAATACTGGTGCAAAAATATTATTTTTTCCGTATTCTTTTTCCGTCAAAAACTAGAATTTTGCGTAAACTTTGTATGTATATATATACAAAGTTTACGCAAAATTCTAGTTTTTGACGGATTATATATTTAGATTAGATTTTATAATTATAAACATATAATTATAATTATATATACATTAATGTATATGTACCTTAAGGTAAAAATCTAATTACAGGTTTTTTGAATTATTTAAAAAGAACCAAAATTATTAGAACATTTATTCCATTGTATAATGAAATGTGAAGTCGCTACGGTTCGCGAAGCATTGAATATTATATGCGTCCGCATAAATTCGCTTTTCGTACATAAATTTGGTAAGATCCAGTTCCGGGAGCGAGTTGTAACTTAGACTTGTAGTAGCGGGACAAATATAGGATTTAGTATGACGCTTGTTCTATTTTCCTCGGGACGCAGTGTAGTTAATAAACGGCTTTGGCTTTTGTCATGTTGAAGATTCGCATTTCTATGCTAAATAAAAATTAAAAACAAGCCATTGCTAACAAAAATAACTGAGGTATTTTTCTATCGAGATGGTGTGAAAAGTAGCGCTGTTGTGTATCGAAATACGGTTCTTACAAACGTTGTGGAACCCATTTCTCAAACAATGTTCGAAAACAGACACTGGGTATTCCAAAAAGATTCAGCGCCAGGTCATCGGGCAGCAAGCACGCAAAGCTGGCTTATCACCGTCGTATCGACTTCATCAGGTATGACAACTGGCCCTCTTCCAGACCAGACTTAAACCCGTTGGATTACAAAATATGGCAATATTTGGAGGAGAAATCCTGCGATAAACCTCACTAGAAATTGGAGTCTTTCAAAGCATCCCTAATTAAAGCAATGGCTGACATGAATATTGTGCGTGTGCGTCGAAGACTAGCCTCGGAGGTTGAGGACGGCTTGTATTCTAGTCAAGATAGGCATTTCGAGTAATATTAATAAAATATTAAAGTACATTTAGTTACTTTTGTTTTCATATTTATATATATTTATATAAATATATATATTATATATACACAAAAAAGTCGTACAGTTTATTTCATGGAGTGTTTGTGACAGAACTTATGACCCGACTAGGTTTTTATGTAAACCGAAATGATTGGAATTACTGAGACACAGGAACAATCATCTAATATCTTCATAGAGGAAATAGACTCAAATAAATTTATAGCTTGAGTTTGGTTGCCGACCGCGTGGGCAGAGTACCTGATCCTAGGTCCTGTGTTCGAATCTCAACCGGAGCCAATAATGCGAAAACACAAATATATGATTTTCGTGTCTGGGTGTGTGGTGCAAGTGAAAATTATGTCAGTACAACGCATTTACGAAACAAGAAAAATTCTAGTGTGGAGTACATGATAATAAGCACATGCTATGACCACTTAGCGATTTAGTAGTTACGGTACGTACAACCGTAATTCACTTTAGTTTGTAGCTGCATTTAGTTAAATTAACCTTTTAAACATTAGCTGAAAGCGATTATTTTTTAAGGTTCTTATAAATTAAGTACTTCGCAGAATTTCCAGTGTTCGTGTAGTGAACTTCTTAGATATAAGACCCTCTTAAGAATCCAAACTTTTTTCGACTGTGGCCGGTTTCACTCTGTCACTACGATGTTGGCGCGGAACCAGAAGCTTGTTGTCGTTCAATATGACGTCTGACACCTCAGTCCTGTGACTATAGGTGTTCATGCGTATAGGATAAAGCGCTCGAAACGTCGGGTTATAAATAGCAAAACTTTTACGACAAAAATTCCCTAAAATTAGTTTAATTAAATGTATAATATTCGCGTAAATATACGGAATCATCATTTAATTACTTTATTTTTGTGTTGTCGTACTTTATTGTTTCTTTTAATAATTTTTGTACAACTTTTATTCAACTATGCACACTTTATAATGAAATTATTTCAAATGATCTAAGGTTTCACTTTATAATTTACTAGTTGAATGTATTAGGATTAGCAACTACTAACCTCTACCTAACCTCCGTTAATGCTTTTACTAGTTGCTAAACAATGAATATTGTTATAAAGATTCCCTGCGACTAATTCAATTAATTTGGTAAACACAAAACTACAAAATCTAATATGAACACATATACGAACAGAGCATATACTCTGTTCTGTTTTAGTTTATAGGATTTTATTTGAAAATTTCTTTTTAACCTCAAAGTTTTCTGAAGGACGAGGGAATTTCCTACAAAGCGGAAGAAAATTTTGGCATGTATTTCTTCGAAGATTATCACCTTACTCACCACCAGCAACAACCAATATACCCTTGCAATAGTGATACTGATACTTCCCATCACGAATCTGTGGAATTTAGAATTGGTACTTTTTTAGGGATTTTCCGGTGAATGAAATTTCGGGGAAAAGCTAGTGCATTCTCTCTTACATCCTTTTTGATAATTAGCTAAAATATTTTTTTTACGCTGTAGTCGATCGCGTTATTGTTCTCTGAAGCAGGGAGCTTAATTCTTGCATCCTTTGTGTGGTCGTCACAATAGTATGATAGCGTACTCAGTCTGTCTTTATGATTTGTAGAGAATTTGCAGTAAAATCGATGTAATTGATGGAATTTAATGTATATAGCACATCACAATCTCTTAAAATGCCATTCTTATCGGTTAAAAATAGCAACAAGTTCCCAAACATTATAGATAGCCAGGACAGTTAAAAACTGTAGTAAAAGTAAAAAGCTTTTGCCTCATTTCACAAAAGAAACATCATTTTATCGAAATAGCCAAGCTACTCCTACCTAGGGGTTTATTTATATGAGTATGTGTTCGGATCCAGTTCGAGGGAGCTCGAGAAGAAATTCAACACAGCAATTGGGTTAAACACGACTGCTGGTTACAACAAAGTCAAAGGCCACGGCTCGAGCTTGAACTGCACCCGGAATTTGCAGATGACGCAACTTATTTCATTCCGTATCGATTACACACTAAATGCGGATTCACCGTTGAAAATAAAAGTAATCAGTTCAAGCTAAACGAAGTTTAAGCTTTTAACTGAGTTAAATTTTACATTTGTATTTCATTGACATCAAATGAACGCTGTTAAAGCTAAACGCGGTTCAAATTCTGAACGCCCAATTTTCGACGATTAGCTCCTGTTTATTAAAAACAAGCTATTTTATGCCTCAAAATACGAAATACTTCAAATTTTTTTTTAGATTATACGATATTTCATGTAAACTACGTTTTCCTAAACACGATCAAAATGGAGCTGGTGAAATCGGTTAGACACAAAACCGAGATCAAATTATACATTTGTACTCAGTTAAGTTAAACGTGGTTTTATTAAATTTGGTTTTCAAACCGATTGGTGAAATAGGGTCTAAATTGTCACTATCAGTTATCTCGAACCCGTTTCAAAATTTAAATCATACTTGAGATTTACTGTTAACGCACGATACTAAGGTAAGACGATATATTAGGGTCGCATATCGTAGCATCGCGTATCGTAGTAACTGTCAAAGTGTGTCTATCATTGTCACGTTGCTTAGGTGTAAATTTATGTTACAGGTATTACATTTCAAGAATATTGTTTTCAAAATATTGCAAAGAGCGCTACTTAATTAAATTTTATTTAAAAGTAGTTAGCATTAAAAGTATCTGAATAAATTATTTATTTTTTCTTCGACTCTCAGTAATTACTGACAGACTAAGCTAATTTAATGAAAGTTTTAAATAACGCTTTCGTCAGTCGTTTACGAAATGTCTATTTTATTTTTAAAGTAGCTGTAGTACCTAAGTGCAAGTAAACTCAGTTTGCGTTTGGCCTTGCCGCTTCAGGTCGCCGGTCGATTTTCGCATGGAACAAATATATACTTCAGCAGATACTTGTTCCAGTCTGGGTGTTCGTGGGTGTGCAGTTTGTCTATAGAAGCACCCATGTTGCTGCATAACAACAAACAACTATTCAAATACTGAACTTTTAGATTTAATTTCATTCAATACAATCATAGTTTAATTTCACTCTCTTTCCAAGTAATACATTTAGCAGTTTAGTAGCCATCACCAATGACACAGTCTCCGCGAACAGCACATATTACTACAAAAGTTTGGTGCCACACAGAAATATTCTTCCCCTGTCACCATGAGACATCAGTTCTTAAGTCTCATATATACTACATAACTGGCCCTGCGGTGGTGAATCTACTTAGACGTCTATCCTAAGTTCCATCCCGATGCTCAACACCACTACAGTTGTTCTGAATGTTTGGAAATGTGTGTCTCAATTATCTTTACTCTACTAATATTTTAACTAATTTTTAGATTTTCCTTTTTCATCTAGTCATTGTTTAACTTTTCCTATACTTCTTAGTCGTGTAAATAAGCCACATTACCTAGAGTAAAAGGTAGTAGTTTATGTTTAAATTTAATCTTAAATCTTCGCATCATATTTCATGATAAATGGTATTGTGTAAGTAAAGCATGATATACGACTTACACGAAATGTTTAACAGCCGCGAGATGGCAAGGTGCCACACGTGACACGCCAATGTTGGTGTTCACGAGTAAAAAAATATATAAAAAGAACAATTGAGTGAATATACTGTGTGCCCTGTAGATTACAAAAGCTATTATATTTTCGCAGCATGTTTTTGTGGTTCTTTTTATTATTTTAACGTATCCAAGACATAATTGATATGTATTAGTTATCATTTACTCACGAAAACCTAAATTTATTTCTTTTCTTTATTTTATCCTTTGTAATCTTCAATCAAATAACATTTTGTGTAAATTTTAAAGTTACTGACTTGAATATGTCTGTCAGTGAAGAGACTGCCTTGAAATCATTAATATACATAAATCGACATGTTAAAATGTATAAGCTATTTATTGTTCGTTAATGTTAATCAACATATATGACATAACTAAAAACAGAAACCATACCTAGTTTTTCTTTAATATATGTAATGTTTTGCTTTGGAACCCCGTCACGTTATCATGAAGCCACGTGTATCTTAAAATGGTCCAATTTTTATATGAAACCCACAATTAAACTATTGTAAGTCTTTTCAAGTTCTTCATATATTACTTGTCTATAAAAAATAGCGGAACTTAACTTGTAGTTTCTTACGCATCGTGCGTTTCTCGAAATGTTTGGAACATTGTCATAAACAAACTTGTGAAATCTTGTGAGTGAAGTTACAATTGGCTTGAAATCGTTTCATACAGCGGTTACGTTCATACAAAACTTCACTCCCTAGTTGTTAGTTGTTTCGCATCTGCTATAGTTGACAACTTTTCAAGAAACAAAAGCCATATCGTTGTTGTAATTTCGCGGCTGAGATGTGCTAAATGCTGGGAAAGTTTTACATAAAACTTATGTTGTTCTTGAGATTGAGTGTGAGTAGCAGAAAATTGCTTTTTGTATTATTCTTGATTAAATTAAATTTAGAAGTCTTATTTAGTACTAAAAACTGAAATATATTGTATGTATTAAATAATAATATACCAAAGAAATGTTTATATTTAATATATTTCATAAAATATAATTTCGGTGATGTAATTTCTGTCAGCCATTTAAGCTTTTACAGCTTCGTCGGATCTTTCATAAAAAATTACGTACATAGTTACATATCACTGCACAATTATTGTAAAACAAGTGTCAAAATAACCAAAAGTTCGAAAACTTTTTCAACTATTTCCATCACTTCTTATTTGTAACACGGTGTCTTAGGAGTGAAATAGGTTGCCAATTTCCTGCTTGCTCTGGCCATCTTGGCCGTTATTTTTATTGTCATGTAAAATGGTGTCGCTAAAAATGACATGATTTGTATAAAAGTTCCCACTTTGGTATATATTCAATAGAGACGCAGAGCGCCGAGTCAACGCCAGCCGCTGCTGTACCCATACTTGCGGGCCTTCTGCTCGCGAGTCTCTTCCGACGAAGTTGTAAAAGCCGCCGGGCTAACAACGTTAACACGTTCAAAAAAAAAAAAAAAATTTCAATATGGATTATTATAAATTATCCCAATCCCTATCCCCATATACAATAATTCCCATTGCTATTTCATTCGTGTAATCCTGCCTGTAGTTCTCAGACGTGGTTTATAAAATTAACCTTTCGGTGATCTTTTTTTAATTTCAATTAAAAAGAAGTTAAACATTATTATAATCGTGATTGTGTTAAACCCTCAATACTTATATTTTTTTTAAACCATTCTAGCTAAATACAAATGCAAAAATGTGACCATAGTAGAAAATATGTAATAATGTGTGTTGTTAATGAGAGAGACGTGTTACTTGTTTGATGACTTTAATTATACTCCTTAGTAATAACAGAACGTAGAATATAAATAGTGACGTGTGGTGGCGGCTCGTTAAAAGAATACTACCACTCCATCTCATACAATGGATCTCGTAAAAGGCGAGTAAGGAATAAAACTGCACTGTGCACCCAATAGCGCATGGTGGCGATGGGCTCACCACCTATCACACCAAGTGCATTATATTGTTTTGGTGAAACGTGGATTGCGGCAGTCATCTGCTTTTGCAGTAAGTGCCAAGTCTCTGACTACCCCTTATGGGATACAGTCGTGATCTTATGTATGCATGTATGTACAATATAAATATAATACAAATAAATGAAATAGACAATTAATGGCTTACAATTTTACACTTATTAGTATAATGCGCACAATATACACGTGTACTGCATGGTACAGGTCTTTTTTGTCCTAAGCAACGAAACTTAGCTTAAACCCTTACTTTCGTTTATGGAAAATATCTGATTTCGACTTTGCTATTTTAAACTGCCAAGTGATATAATGACGGATATTCTAAATCTGCAGCTCTTTTCGTATCATCAAAAACTACATAAGGATTTCGTATTAGTCTATTATGTTAAATATCATCAAAAAAGTAAGGGAATCAAAACAAAAAACAAAGTTACATTACAGCTACAAGTCACAGGAGCAAAGAGTAAAAATATTTCTCAAAAATAAAGCTCAGGTTCAAATTTTCGCTCAAACTCACGAACATATTTTTTCCAGTCATCTCTCAAAGCTGAGAACACTTGGGGTTTGCACAAATCTTTAAGTGTCACAAGGAATTTAGGTTAGACGTTATTTTTCGCTTCAAATCCTTTCCTTAGCTGAAGATAAGTAAAAAGCTCATGTAACGATAAAAACCATGTGCTATTTGACAATTATTATCTTCTTTTGTGTCTGTTTTAATAAATTGTTATAATTGTAGAAGAATTAATGTCTAGAAATTATTAAAAATGTTCTAGAAAGTTGTTTACGTATGTGTACTGATTATGTTATTTTAATCTAATCATTAATTTATCATATGAAAATTGTATATCAATGAATCTGCGTAAGATTTCTTAAAATTTTGATTTATAGAAATTCATTTCTTTTTTCATAAGAATTCCATAATGTGTTTGACATTCAAATCAAATCAAACACATTCTGGAATTTTTATGAAAAAAGAAATGACTATTAACTTAATAGCCTATAATAATATAGGTTTCACTCGTTGACAATTTTTTGATGGTCACGCATTTTTATATAAGTTTAAACATTCTTATCATTATAAAACGTGCAGCTTATTTTCAAAAAAGCATATTACCGGTAGCATAAATCCTTTAATGATTTCAGCAATTTCGCCGAACTATTGTTGTATGTATTATAACGATAAATCATTATACTAAAATATATTTTATAAAAGAATTTAAAAAAAAAATTTGGTTACTTAAAAGGTTTTTATAAAAACACTAAAATCGAATAAAAACACAAGACATTTTTTTTTACATAACACGAGTGAGTGTCCAATTAGGGTGGGTCGAGAGAAAATACATGATTTACTCTTATTTTATATTAGCTATGCCCCGCGATTTCACCCGCGAAATATAAGTCGACATATATCATTACGCCGTACGGCTTGGTACCTAGTTAACTGACATTTCACAGTTTGGCCATTCTCTTTAATGCTCAGTTCTAAGCGGCTTTAGGCCGTAGCATAAGGTTTTAGCCTATAATCTTCCTCAATAAACTGACTATCTCATATAGTTAATAGAATCAGGCGTTACTTTGCGGAAATCCATTATAATGAAGGAAAGTAAGTTAATTTGCTAAGATCCGCATGCAAAATATAAAAATGGTGTACATTACCTAGTTTTTTCAAGAGCACCGTCCGCCCTCTTGAAGTCGAAAAAATAGTGTGTTATTGACTTCAGTGGTGTATATTACCTAGTGGTAGTATGTAGTGGTTGGTGGAGGGTATCTGGTGGCGGTCCCTGGTGGCGGTGTTAGTTTGTTTGTGCACGCTTCTAAGGGAAGGCGGGCGGTGTTCTTCAAAAAAATAGTTAATGTACACCATTTTTATATTTTGCCTGCGGATCGTAGCAAATTAACATACATTCCTTCATGACTATCTAATGCAAAAAAAGAGTTTTTCAAAACGGGTAATCGTTTCCTGAAATTAGCTCCTTCAAACTTACTAACTCTCCAGCTTAGATGATAACTAAAACAAACTGATAATTACAGAAGTAATTAGAAGGCTAAAAAATACCTACAATCAAGATGCAGGTGATGTAAGATCCCTGCGCTATGATATGGAATGGCTACTTGCCAGTAATTGGGACTTCATTTTAGTACTTGCCACAGGAAATGTAAAGAAAATAATGAGAAATTTGTGGAAGGACTGCGCTGTGTAAGAGGGTAGTCCTTCTGCGATCGAGCTAACCCAATTATGTGCGACAGCAACACCTACTCGTAGCTTCTTCAAGGTCATGCCAGGTACAAACTTACGTTTTCGATAAAGACTTCTGACTTACTGGGGCAGTCGTAAAGGACTATTCTATAATTTCGCTATGAACAAGCAAACAATCCCTATGCGAATTTCCAAACGAAATTCCAACATTACTCGGTCATATCACATTTTGAGTACTTGAGGAGAGCGGCTTGATAGATACCACCACAATGCCAGTTATTCTGCCGCCGAGCATAAATGTAATAGCATCGTTATGTTCCGGTTTTAAGGGTACGGTAGCTAGCGAAATTATTGGTCATATGAGACTAAATACGCAGTACAGTACCACATAGAACTTTCTATCTTAAATTTCTGGATGACACTGTAACTATTATGAGCAGGCGTGGCACTTGCCGGCAGGGAGACCACTTGCTCGACTCGTCATTTCCTCCAATTAAAAATAACTTTACGTAAGTAAAAACCAATTCACTATTGCAGTTAACTTAAAGTATAATAGGCAACACGTTTAAGTAAATGAAATATTTATAAATTAACAGCGAAGGATTCAGCAGATAATTCGTAGGAAATGCCTTATTCGCATTAGAGCATCCTGTCAGAAAGTGATTTAGAAAATCTATCGATTCATACAGTTTATTATGTAATTGTACTTTTGTAATTAGTGATGAGATAAACGTTTAATTGTTCAAAGAAATGTTACTTTTCATCACGCTTATAGAGAGACGAGGTGATCCTCTCTTCTGGGAGGAGCCTATGTCCAGCAGTGTACTACGAGATTAATAGGCTGTTGATGTAGAAAAAGTTAGAAATGCTGTAACTCATTAGGTCTTAATATCTCAACAGTTATCTAATAATAAGTCAGTTAGTATCTTAAACATAAACAATACACTAACACATTGAAGTTAAAAACATCTTTGTATTTATTTATAAATTATCTATAAATAATTACTGTTAATAATTTAGCCTAACCTGACGTTATTTAATAAGTCTTGCAGGACAAGAGATAGCGGTAAGATCAGTGTACTCCATAAACTCATGTTTTATAATCAACATTTACACGATAGGTAAAAGAGAATGCTGTTAATATTTCCTAGATATGCTAAACCTAAAATTAATTTATAATATTGGAAAGCAACGGAATGGTTTTATTGTGCATCCATAGTCTAATTAATTTTTACCTCCATGTCTGTCGATTTCGCTGTACGAGTAGTAACATTGCGCGGCTTTGTTACTACAATTATTTTGGTATATTTCTGCATTGAGTAGCAATTTAATATTATATTATTATCAGCTGTATTATTTACGGATTGTAAAAAAAGTTCGCGAAATACGCGCGCACGCGAAGAACCAAACCCTCTCTTTTCACAATCATTATTTAAATATGTATATTCTAATGAAATATCTTACGTAGCCCAACCTTTGTTTCACCAGTATAGTACGACTCGTCAGTAAAATGCAACTATGGTGTAGTTCTCGAAAAGTTTTCAACTATGTTACTAGCCAACGTGTAAACTCTTGCGTGTGAAGCTTCTCATGACTTTGCATCGTTCATACAGTTGTTACGCAAATCTTCACTCCTGTTGTTTCGGAACTGCCATAATTCACTACATGCCACGAAACAAGAGACTATCGCAGACGTCATTCTGAACCTTTAAGTAGTTAAAAAATTCCATACGACTATTGTTTCTACTGAAAATAATTTATGGAATATCTTTTAACCATATGAAATTAATAAATATTTTCTTGCTAACTAGTTTTAAACTTAGTGCTAACGTTTATGTCTTTGTACATATAAATTATTTTTCAGTCCATTGTTTGATTTGATCTTCACAAGGTTTTTTTTTGAATAGTCGCCTTCCGTTAAAACAAGTTTTTAAGTAAAATTTATTGGGAATATTCACGACAAAATCGCTGTATAATCATTTGCCACTGAAAATAGTCTTATAGGAGGTTTGTACCTGCTGTACCTGCCTCTGTTTGTTTTAATTATGGCATAATTTCGAAATGGTTGTTTCGCCATCGTTATTGTCAGTAATGTACATGACAGGTACATTACTGACAATAACGAAACTCACGGAATGATATGGGGTAGTAGATATTACGTCGCCGCAACACAGCAAAATCGTAGCATATAAAAATGCTAATAGGAACTTAAAACTACAAAATGCTTGTAAAGAGAACACACGTAATATTTTTTATTTTTTTATTGAATAAAAATGACGGAACGAGCAAAGCGTTCACCTGATGGTAAGTGCAACGTCTGCCCATAACAAATTCTATGTCACCCAGAACAGTGTGACACCACAATGCGCCTATCACCCTGAGACATCAGTTCTTAAGTCTCATATGCCCAGTGATTACGCTAGCTCACAGTGCCCTTCAAACCGAAACACAGTAATGTTTGCACACTACTGCTTCACGGCAGAATAACTGGCACTGGGGTGGTACCTACCTAGACGGATTCCTGCATAGGAATCCTACCACCACCAGTAATACATAATTTTTCATAAACCTTGAGAGCCTTTCGTAAAACTTAGAGCACGCATCAATGATGCGATCGAATGCTAAAGCGATTAGACTAGGCGTTAATCGAAATGGTACTGTAGATAAAAATGTATACGAAATAATTTTTGTATTTTATGTGTTGACGTACGATTCTTACTGTTCTCTTGTTCAAATTGAATGGCGTGCCGATAGTGAAATGGGTCGACAGACAATTTCCTGCCTGTGGGCTGTCCTTTCCGCTATTCTTTCCACGAGACTTAGTGCTATCTTGCAAGCTGAAAGTGTTTGCAGGAAATAAGATGTCAGGGGAGAGATTCCTTTGCTTTCGATCTACCAAAATTGCTTCCGACAAATACCTTACACAGTATTGTAAATAACAAAATGCTATTCATAGCCTAACGCTTAGCCGTTATAAATGTAAAAAAATAGGACAGAACTATTAATGAATTCTATTATCGGGGCTTATAGATGTAACAAGTGTTCCCTTTACATTAAAAAAAAACTTTTCGATATAAAAATTCATGATGTATTAAAATATCACTGATGGTAAGACTTCTATGCAGGAATCCGTCGAGATAGGTACCACCCCAGTGCCAGTTATTCTGCCGTAAAGCAGTAGTGTGCAAACATTACTGTGTTTCGGTTTGATGGACACAGAGCTAGCGTAATCACTGGGCATTTAGGACTTAAGAACTGATGTCTCAGGGTGACGGGCGCAGTTTGGTGTCACACAGAAATGTTCTGGGTGACAGAGCATTTGTTATGGGTAGACGTTGCACTTATCATCAGGTGAACGTTTTGCTCGTTTCGTCACTTTATCAAATAAAAAAAATAAAAAATCCTACTTTTTAATTCACTCTCTGAAAGTACTCGTAACAAATGAATACAAATAACTAAAAAATAAATTAAAACTTCTTCGTCAAAAATAATTCTTTTTTGCATTTGATTTTGCGATGAAAATTTACATTTCGAATAAGCAAACGCATCAGCGAGAATTCAAAATAAATAATTCAACGGCAGGGTTATCAGATACTACATCAAAAGTCGGGAATCGCGTGGAAGCAATTGAGTTAGCTATGAGAGCAAAATCCTGTGAAAAATACTTCTATATTTCATATTTTGAATGTCCTAAAGGTCTTACATATTACGAGTAGTATGTGTGTACGAGTATATGGCGACGTGGTTCGCCACCCGGCATATCTCGTTTGCAGCGAGGGTGAAAAGTGGGCGACTGTATGAAGGTATGTATGTCTGAATTGAAAAAATAATCGTTTTCTAAAATTTAATTCTATAAGTATACGCTACGCTGCCTTTCGAACTAGTAAAATTTAAAAACAGTCTATTATTGTCCCACTGCTGGATACAGACCTTCTTTTGTTTTTGTAGGAGTTTTATTAAAGGACTTTTAATATTTTTTAAACCTCAAACTCACTCTGTTTTCCTTCACCGCCAAGAAAGTGATCAATCAGCACTAAAATTGTAATCAATAACATTAGCGGTAGTAGATCTCATCACTCGTGCCTTGCACAATTTACGAGTAAGACCTCTTTCGGCTCACGAACGAAGTTTTATTTTAATTTTGCGTTATATTTGCATTTGTCACAGATTTTTCCTTAAGAATTATTATCCGTTTAAAAGTACAAATATATTTTTAAAGTCAATATTCAATCAAGTTACCAGTAAATAGGCTTGTAGAGATAGAAAGCGTAAGGTCATTTAAGGCATTATTGTGATCCTCTTAAGTGGGTGGGTCTTTGTGTTGCAATAATACGAATATAGTACTTACGAGGTACAAAATAAAACGAAAGATATGAAATAAAGTAATAGAGAACTCAATGGGTAAAGCTTTTATTTTCTTCATATTTATATTACGAAATAAAACTGTTACTGTAATAACATAGCGTTTAGATAACTTTACCCACAGATCCGTGTAAACATTTAACGTGAGCCATTTTTATTTTCTAGATGCCTTGAAACTTTTGATGGACTGAACTTGAAAGATTATTCTTTGCAATACTGACAATATTATTTTATTTAAATGTCTTTTCTATGCTACTTTTTATATCTTCTACTCAACTCATAGGTAATCTCGTTATATTCACTTTATGGACTTCTTTCCTACAAATGAAGCTTAAAAATGCATTTGTGAAAGTAAATTCCAGGAAATGTCAAGACCACCTACAAATGTTCGAATAATTATCTCGATTGCACGCACCTGACTAAGACTGTGCTTGGCAATTTGAACATATCCCCCATCCTGGTAGAGGTCAGAGTTCAACAATTTACTGTATACAGATTGTTGATTGTGATGATGATTAAAGGTAAGAAAATTTCTCAATGTTTTATCTGTGGAATCTGATGCCACTTACAAGGACCTTCTAGAAAAGAGCCTACTTTGCCGCTTGATCGTTTGCCTTATCTTCTATAAAATATTCGTTCCAACAACTGTGTCAATATTATATACAAACATTGTACATATGATTATTATATTAAAACATACAAACTAATTAAAAATAAATGCACCTCATTAACTTTATTTCTAATACATTTTGGAGCGAAGTACCTGTACTACAACTCTTAGAAGTGTTAGTTACATTAGTTAGATCTTGCTAATGCAGCGAGTTCTGTGTTCAAAAAAATCGCTGTTTTATTAAATTACTTATATTTAACACATCGATGATGATGATGATAAAGTCCCTCTGGTAGATTTCGAGTTAATAAATATAATTTGTGGAGGATGTGTTCTAATACCGTAAATATGATGTTCAAATGTATCTTGCACAATGTACGTGCAAGGGAAGTGATAAAATCACACAGTGTCTTATTTATCTCAACCAATAATTAAACGACCGCGTGGTTGTGTGGTCAGCGTACTAACTTCTACGTCTCAGGTCCTGGTTTCGAATCCCAGCTGGAGCCAACAGTAGTGCAAAAACACAAATTTTGGTTTTCGGGTCTAGTTGGATGTCATAGTTGTGTTGTGTAACTCCTAATGTGGGGCATCACCTAAAGCAACACTGAATGACTCATAGGCGACGCATAGTCTACGGTGGTGGGTGCGGTATGTCTAGAAAAAAAATTGATACATAAAAAATGAGCAATAAGAAGTTTCGTCACAAATGGCTGTAATGGCTAGAAACGAATTATATTTATATAAATATTGGTATGTTTGAAATGGGTATTTGAATAGCTTTACATTATTAATAAAAAAATCATGAAATCATTAAAACATTTATCATTATAGAGCGTCAAAAATAAACACTGTCAAATGCTCGTTAGTAAGCAATGAAAACCTTTTCAAATAACACTCACATAATAAGTGGGATGAGAGCCGCTTATTTTTGAAATATGCGGATCAACACCCTAGAATGGTCTATTTAAACATGGCGGAGGATTTATTGAAAATATCTTTAATCCGTCGAGGTTGCCTTCGAAGCTAACGGTGGGTGATTGAAGAAAAAACTTGCATGATACTCTAATAACATTGTAGTTGTTATTTCGGTGATACTTAACAATTATTTTGGCATAGCAATAAAAAGCTATTAAAACATAACCACGAATCGACAAAACACTTTTGAACAATGACTATAGGTGTGACTTACGAGTAGGTGAATCATTTTAAAACACAGTAATGTTTGCACACTTCAGCTTTATGGGAGACGGATGGATTCCTTAAAGGGACTGAAAATAGCCATCAGAGTATAAAGATAAAAATGGACAATGAGTGTATTTATTGCTTTCTCGGGATCATTCATCATCATCATCAGTTCAGCCCATAACATGTACACTGCTGAATACAGCCCTGCGCTATAGATTGCCACAAAACACGGTACTAAGTCTCTAACATCCGTTAACTTCCCGCCAGGCCGGTATGGAGTTGCTTTTTTTCCTCAACTGCTGTCGGTTCTCCGAGCTATGATATGGTATGCCAGCCGATATGGCCAGCCCATTGCCACTCCAGCTTGATCATTAGAGCTGTATCGGTTACTTTAGTTCTGATGTGGATTTTACCGTTGCGGATTCTTTCTTGCATAGAACCCTTTCTATCAGGCTCATTAGTTCAGTATATTCATCATCTCAATCATGAAAATTTTAATTTAAGAGACATCTTCTATTAAACCAGTAAATTTAGAAGTAGTACAATTTACATTTTAAGTCGTCAATGAAACTTTATGTTGACTTCCTTTCTTGTTTCATCTTATCATTAGTCCACTGCTGAACAAAGGCCTCCCCATAGATTGCCACAAAAGTTTGCAGCTCTCTTATTGGGGCGATTTTGCCATAGTTGCCACGCTAGGCAGGCGGGTTGGCAACCGCTTTTTGTTCAGATGTTCCACTGAAGTGGAACCAGGTGAAGATGCTGCTGCCCATCTCCTGGTTTTAATTTTCCCACTGCCGACTTTTATATATATATATATATATATATATATATATATATATATATATATATACAATATGTATATGTAAATATATATTCGTTAGTTTGGTATGTATCAATTTATATATTTTTTATTATTTATATATTGATTATATTTACTTATTATCTTAGGTTACTTTAAAATATCATCTTTCTTTTAAATAGATAGCACCTGCCATTTTTTTCTTATTTTTGACTGGTAGAGAATGCCACAAGGCATTAAGTCCGCCCATTGTAGCCTTTAGCTTAAGGTGTAATCAATGAAGAATAAATAAATAAATATAAATAAATAAGTGGTCCTTCCGCCATCGAAGAAAACTCGAAAAACTCAAATGTAAATTAAAAATTTGAATTCTACTGAGCTTTAAATTTTTTTTTATTTGCTATAAAGAGAAAGATAAGAGTATAAATAAAAATGACAAAAAAAATACTAGACTTTGATGTAAGTTCCAAAACTTATCATATAAAACGACAGATTTATATATATATATATATATATATATATATATATATATATATATATATATATATATTTACATAGAGAATAAATAAAATATTATATAAACGGCATTAAAATTATCAGGCGGTAAGCAAATGTAAGCGGAGAAAACAAGTTCAGACAACATCGGACTCATAAAAGACAAAGACATGATAAAAGCGTCGCAGTAAGATTTTATAACTGCGTTTAATTTCATTAAAACGATCCATTGAATGCCATTCCGAGTGTTTTGTCTGCCAAGTGATGGGTTACGAGTTTAATCGCCTTCAAGGGTCACTGATTGCACGTATGTTATATTTATAACGTAAAATTTATTTCCTATTAATTAATATTATCTTTATATTTTAACTGGTGTTCGTTCGGAAGTAGGAATCTTTAAACTTATAATTTCAAAAATAAGAGAGAAAAGCATAACGTTCAATATTTATTCAATCGTTACAAAGTAATCCGACTCGGTTTGTGAACGCAAACATTTGGAAACAAGTAGGCGAATCGAATACTACCCGCCACGCTTGAACGACCCTGTTGGGCTTTCACTGGCTCCCAAACATATCAAATATATTCAATATGATTGGCCGAACACACTCGACCGATCGTTGTTTGAATCAATTGCACAGTATTACTGAAACGGACAATCGCCACCGCACAATACTGACGGTTTAATTTGTCGATTGTTTGGTACAGCTTACCACTGACTTATAGGGCATAGATAACATAACTGTTTAACACTAATTTTATTGCATATCAAAACTGTTCTTTGGCAGATACCACATCTTTCCACTTGCTGCAATCCTGACACACATCCTTCGCTTTTTCTACCTTCATGGTAGTTTTATACCAGCTTGTCGGTTGAGGATAACAAAATATTTTATGTATTCGTAGCCCACTTTTCGCCCCCGCAGGAAACGAAACGTGACGGGTGATGGACCACTTCGCCGCCGTTTCGATACGAGTAGAAGTTCTTGCTCCTCGCTTTTCCCTGGTTTTCCCTAACTTCCTTTCCGTCGGCTTGGAGTCAGCTACTGATGCGCAGTAACAGTCCAAACGCTAGTTACCCATAGTAAAGGTTTCTGCTAATCTCCATCCGCCATCTTTCAATTCGGGTGAAGCTGTAAAAGCCATCAGTCATAAAATAAAATATATTGCTCCCCGTTGTGTTCCCACGAGCAACAAGCCATCGGCTAGGCGACCACTGGGTTGGCGAAAACGAATGAAAATAATTAAGTAGGAAATGGACTTACTAAATACTCGTAGGTTAGAGATACTAGGTACTATCTTGGAAGGAGCACGAGGACACAGCGGTAGCTGGCGAGACCGGTGTCGACTCTACTGTATTTGCCGGACATGACAACGTAAGTTAGCTAAGACACGGTTAAGCATCCCCGGGTACATGTATATATTTTTTTTTAATTATTATTTTAGTGCAGTAAGTGCGCAATCATCATCATCACCATCATCATCATTTCAGCCTATCTTAGTCCACTGTTGAACATAGGCCTCCCCCATAGATTGCCACAAAGCACGGTCCTGAGCCACCTGCATCCATCGACTTCCCGCAAAATCGCGCAGGTCGTCGCTCCATCTACTGGTGGGGGGGGGGGGGGGGGCGCCCTACACTGTGTTTGCCGGTACGAGGTTGCCACTCTAGAACCTTTCTTCCCCATCGGTTCTACGGGCTATATGGCCGGCCCATTGCCACTTCAGCTTGCTAATCCTTAAGGCTATGTCGGTTACTTTAGTTCTGCTGCGGATATTATCGTTCCGGATTTTATCACGCAGAGAAACTCCGAGCATAGCTCTTTCCATAGCTCGCTGAGCGACTCTGAGCTTCCTCAAGCGGCCCGCAGTGAAGGACCACGTCTCGGTTCCGTATGTCATCACTGGCAACACGCACTGGTTGCAAACTTTGCTTTTGAGACATTGAGGTATACTCGAGAAGATGTGACGTAGTTTCCCGAACGCTGCCCAGCCGAGTTGGATCCGTCGATTGACCTCTTGGTCGAAGTTGGACCTACCTAGTCGGACAATCTGTCCTAGGTATACATATTCGTCAACAACTTCGAGCATAGTGTTCCCAACAACAACCGGTATATGTTTTACATGGACGTTAGACATCTTCCAATGCAGCGGTGAAGAGTTTCGGGGATATAACATCACCCTGTCTTACACCTTTCTGCAATTGGATCGGTTTTGTACTCTGGTTCTGTACTCGGATAGTCATCGTAGCCTTATTGTACAAACACTGCAGCACTTCGATATACCGACAGTCAATTCGGCACCGCTGAAGTGACTGTAGCACCGCCCAAGTTTCGACGGAATCAAAGGCTTTTTCATAGTCCACATACGCCAGACATAGCGGAAAATTGTACTCATCGGTCTTTTGTACAATCTGGCGAAGGGTATGTATGTGGTCTATGGTACTAAAGCCTTTTCGGAATCCGGCTTGTTCGGGAGGCTGGAAGTCGTCAAGTCTGCTTGCGAGACGATTCGTAATGACTCTCGAAAACAGCACATAGACGCGGTTCAGGAGCGATATCGGTCTATAGTTCTTCAAGAGGGCGTTATCACCCTTCTTGAAGAACAGGACAACCACGCTTCTCCTCCACGCTTCCGGCGTAGCGCCGCCGTGGATGACGGAATTAAAGAGCCTCTGAAGGACTAAAAGTACCGGTTTTCCACCCGCTTTCAAAAGCTCCGCTGTAATTCCGTCCTCACCGGGCGCTTTGCCATTCTTGAGCTGTTTGAGAGCAATACTAATCTCGCTCAGACTGACGTCCGGGATATCGTCGGAATAGTGTCGGACGAGTTTGGCTCTTGGGTCGTAACTCACTCTTGTATGTGGCTCCAACGATGTATATATGTCACTCACAATAATATGTATGTCACTCACAATCTCTGGTCCAGCGGAAATGACGCTACCGCTCTCGGTCCTCAACTTTGTCAGTTGGCTCTTCCCGGCAGACAGATCCCTGGCAAAGACCTTGGAGCCTTGGTTTCGCTCTATCGCTTCTTCAATACGAAGTGTATTGAAGTTGCGAAGGTCTCGCCGCATACATTGGGAGATCTGTCTGTTAAGTTGCCGATATGCTGACGCGTCAGTTGAGTACTGTAGCTTCATTTCACGCCTGGCCTCCATGAGACTGAGAGTGTGATCGGAGAGCTTCTGGATCTTCTTTTTGCGGCGGGTCTTGCAAAACGTTGCTCCCACCGCCTGGACAGTTTCCACGAGGCTCTCGTTTAAATCGTCCACTGTAACGCAATCATCTAGGCACTGAAAGCGATTATGCATTCAAGCTGGTAGCTCTCGAGATTTTGGATAAGGGCACGTGATAGACGGAGTGTAGACTTCACCAGACGAGACCTCTCCAGCTTTACGTTCAAGTTCAATGTGCCATTCGGTGAGCACTGCCGGTTTTCACCCTAGCTATCACAGAGACATCATTAAACAGCTGTCGGTTGGTCGTCATGATGAACTCGATCTCATTTTTAGTGGAACCGTCCGGGCTCATCCAGGTCCACTTTCTGTGGGGCCGCTTTTGGAAAAAGGAGTTCATCACAAAGAGTCCCTCCTTCTCCATAAAGTCGGCCAGCTGTTGGCCCCTTTGGTTCCGGTACCCTATTCCAAATTGCCCCACTACCAGCTCATCGTCTTTCTTCATGCCCAGCTTTGCGTTAAAATCTCCCATCAACACCGTGTAGTGAGTTTTGGAGGAATGTATGGCTTTTGAGATATCCTCATACATTGCCTCCACCTCATCATCAGGGTGTGCCGAGGTAGGTGCGTATACCTGTATGACCTTCAGCGAATACCGTTTGGTTATTCTGAGTATAAGGTACGCAACCCTAGTCGACACACTCCCGATCTTGACAACGTTGTTAATGAGAGACTTGTGGACGATAAACCCGACACCTCCTTGGGACAGATGGTCGCCCTCCCGGTGGCAGAACAAGTTACCGGATTCAAGGATTCCTCCGTTCCGTGTCCTCCCCCTATCTTCGGACTTCAGATAATCCTATAATATCCCAGCGTAATTTGCTCACCTCCTCTTCCAGCTCTAAGATCTTCTCGTCGGTCCTCAGCGTGCGTGCGTTGAATGTTGCCAGGTCCAGTCGTCGGTGGTGGTTGCAAGATCTCCTCCTCCGGAGATTCTTCGCACCCCCTGCCCCGCCGTTACCATGACTGCTACCGTAGCCAGGACTAGCGGGGCCGCCGGAGACTAGGGGCCGTTCCTTTGTAGCTCTCATTGGTGGGGATTTTGCCATAGTTGCCACGCTTGGCAGGCGGGTTGGCAACCGCAGTTTGTTTGTTTTGGTGTTCCAGGAAGACGCAGCTGCCCATCTCCTGGTTTTAAATTTCCCTCTGTCGACTTTTACGACACCCACGGGACGAGATGGGGTGGTAGATTCTCTTATGCCGCTACCACACGGCATAAGTGCGCAATGCAAAAAGTTTATTTTTCTAAACGCGTTGTCACTTATAGAGACGATGGGATGCTTCGTTGCCAGTAATAAATTCAGTTCTCGAAATAAAAAAAAATCATTTTAAAACGCCTAAATTGTTCAAAGGCTTTTCGCTTTAAGAGTATCTGGATATTTTTATTCGGGCCGTTCGCCATAAACGTTATTAATTTTTCAGTCTGGCTTGATTAAAATAATAAAATAGGTTTCGTATAGTATAATTACATTTCAATATAAAATATTCCATGTTTTCACGAAGGCTAATTCTATTTATATTAAAAGCAATTAAAAACACATATAGAACTGTTAAAAGTAACAGTATATTTACGTCTCATTGCTATGTAATATTATCCGCCGCTTAAAGACCGCGTCGCTTAAACTTCAGGGAACCTGTAAGCTATGTTTTTTTGTTATATTGGATATATCATGATTACCCTAATCGCCGTGTGGTGGCGGCTTTAGAGAATCTACCACCCCATCTCATCCCGTGGGTGTCGTAAAAGTCGGTAGCGGGAAAATTAAAACCAGGAGGTTGTCAACCCGCCAGCCACGCGTGCCAACTATGGCAAAATCACCCCAAATTGAGAGCTTCACTTTTGTTCAGCAGTGGACTAATGATGGGCTGAAATGATGATGATCCTTATCGACACTGCGCCCGATCCTAACCTCGATTTTATAGCACATACAGAGGAATAATTAAGGCCGTTACTAATGAACGATCTGCTTTTGCGCTAAAAGTTCCGGCACTTAAGTTAAACTACATCTTGAAATGCAGTTCGATTTATGTGAACCGACGTAAATTTTGTGTTTTAAAAATGCAAATTTAGTATCTAAAAAGAGCGTATAATAAACCAAGAATATCAGTTTGTCAACAACAGAGTATACTTAATTCGCAACTTACAAAAAAGGTAATGTAACAGCCTATAAATATCCCACTGCTGAACAGACACCTCTTTTCGTTTTTGACAGGGCTTTGGAGCTGGGAAGAATCCGCCACACTGCGGGTTGGCGAACTTCTCATGTTCACGAAATATTTTTATTCCTCAGACAGCACGTTTCCTTGCGATGTTTTCCTTCACCCCTGAGCACGTGAAAATCAGTACTTAAATTGCAGATAAATTTTGTTGGATACCGAGGATTGCTAGATTAGATAGATAGGATAGCACAGGTCACATCGAATGAAGCCCGGCCCCTGAGTTACCACGGCTCTTGCGATATAAATTCAACATAATCTATTTAAATATACAAACCGGGTATAAAGTAACTGTCCACGACTCGCGGAATCCCTATTAATCCGCGCGGTTTTGGATAAAATCCAATCAATATACGATGAAACTGAATTACCAAATTAAATTCAGATTGGTATATATTTTTGGTTATGTTACTGTGTAGTGTGATATATGTATTGTTTAGATGGCATTTTTTTAGATTACGTAGCTAATGCGTTGAGATATCGTTTCATGTCACTTAAAAAACCGTAAATTATTCGTTTGTTGGCGGAAAGCAAAAGACATGGGTAGGGTTTCCTGAATAATCGCCTCCGTGTAATACGAGAAACGAGTATAGTCGTTTCTCAAATATTTGCACGTTTTTCCTTTAAAGCAAAAAAAAAACATTTTGAATGCGAGGAATTTCCTTTTTTCTCTCGTTCATTACTGCCTCTTCAGTCAAATACTGTATAGTTTTAAAAACCCGGGTGTTTGTTTCTAAATGTTTACTAAAAACCGCAACGGTTCGCATGCGGGGCACTTAAAGGATCATAAATTAGTGCTAGCTGCCCACAAATGGCGAGATAGGTGGTTTGCTACGTGAGTAATGGCTTTCAGGACCTACTGAGGCCTGCAATTAAAAAAAAACGTTTGTATTTAAATTCTATCAAAACTCCTGTGAAATATTTTCATTTTTGTTGTTGTTTTAAAATTTGTGAGTACATATACTATAATTACCTACTACTACCTAGTAGTAGGTGGGTGTAGTACATTTTAATTTGTATATTACTGATGATTTGTTTTTTTGTTTCAGGTACCTAATACGTCCGCAGCGCCGTCAAAAGTTTAGTATGTATATTAAAAACGCACAAGATATCTTTATTAGGGTGAAGGTTATATTTCGTAATACAAACATATCATCTTTTTATAACTCAAAACAAAGAGCTGAAAGTACAACCAAGGTACAACGCAGTCGATAACTAATTGGGTCAGACGTGGGTCGAGACTGGTCACTGGAATTACTGATAACCTTCCGCACGCGTTAAGATACGACGTCACATCTTGATATGCGCCGTGACGATATGGGACGGCATTTAATGGACGGTTCAAATGCTTCGTAAACGAATCTTCTATAACTTAGGATAGCACGTTTTGACCCCTTTTTTGGGTACGTGTATTTTGCGCTACGTCTGCAAGCAGTTTATCCTAATTTGATTTTGTATTTTATTTTTTTGATTCATTATACTCGTAATAATGCAACGTTGGACGGGTCAACTCCAACGCCACTCTAAAAAAGTCAATTGTTATTGCATTTACAAAATGGCAGACGACCGCTACATAAGGTCAATAGTTTAATAAAAATAGGCTATGTATAGAACACCACGCGAATTTATTTTTCCACCTATAGAGAGTCGTAAAAGTCGAGTAAGAGTAAGTCGCAAGAACCGACAGTAAGATGTTTTTTTTATTAAAAGTCTTCAGAATAGGTTCTCACAACCTCTGTACATATATATATACATACATGTTATGTATGTTTGGGCATAACTTTTTTGCTTATGGATCGATTTTAGTGATTTATTAGAAAGGAGTGCCGGAGTCCGTAGTGGAGGTGCCGTAAAAAGTTGGTCATGTTCTGATAATGGGATCTACAAGAAAATCAAGAAACTCTTGATTTTCTTATAGATCCCATTATCAGAAGTCTCTTGGAAGTCGGTTTTTTGATTGAATAATTATTTCAGTAAAGCTTTCAATGAAGCATACAGGCCATCTCATGGTGCGACGCCATTGTGACCCATAGACCATCACATCCTGAATGAAGAATCAAGATGAAGTAAGGCCCCTGATTACTTAGATATTGCCTTAGAGTAATGATATACGGAACCGAGACGTGATCCTTCACTGCAGGCCGCATGAGGAATATCAAAGCCGGTCAGAGAGGTATGGAAGGGGCTATTTTCAGTGTTCCTCTGCGTCCGTAACAATGATTTTCGAAGTAAACCTAGAGTAACTGACATATATCTAAGGATTAGCAAGCTGAAGTGACAATAGACCAGCTGCATATATCATAAGAACGATAACCGATGGGGATGAAACGTTCTCGAGTGGTAACCTCGTACCGGCAAACGCAGTGTAGGGCAACTAGATGGAGCGACGACCTGTAACCTTGTTCTGTGTATGTATGGAGTACGGGGTAGGCTTATGCTCAGCAGTGGACTTGTGATGGGCATGAAATTATGACAATGGTTACTACAAAATAATATTTTTGTAGTTTCGGTTGTGATGTGTCAGTGATGGACGAAATGATGAAATACTGGACTTACACGCCATGGGTTGCGGGTTCGATTAAGTCACGGGACAAATATTTTTATGGCTTAAATATAGTTGTTTCTTTTTTTTATGATAAGTGAAATTTATATTTTTAAAACGCAACCACGATACAGGAGAAAGCCTAGTGCAGGCATTGTATATTTGAGGATAAAGAAATATTGCCTTGGGTGTCAAATAACAATTCAAGGCGTGTAGTTAATATCTGTACAGTTACTTTATGTAGTAATATGACAAATATTGAACACCCACTCACGAAAATTTAATATACGAGTAAATAGAGTGTGTCGAAAACAGTTCGTGGAGTTCCTTTTAGAAGCGCTATGAAAGATGACACGTGTGACCGCCGTTACTATTTTATCCTAAAAAAAATGAACCCAGATTTATTTTATCAGATATTGCAATATATAAACATCTTTCATCTTCAAAATCAATCATAGGTGGAAGATAACATACACAAGTAGTACCTAAATATCGTTGAATAACTGTTTTATTTTCCAAAATAAAACTGTACTTGAGAAGTTCTTTGTCTTTTATTAAGGTTATACGAATGTTATATGAACGAATAATGACAGTTGTAAATTATTTTAAATAAATAATATAATTTCTCCCAATAAATTACTATGAAGATATTATAAAATTTCTATCATATATTAGGATTCGAAACAATAATTATGAGTACATGTTAAATCATTTACGCTTCTTTAATCAAGACTGCAAGGAGATTGATTGAAGATTTTAATCGTGACATAGGATTTCGCCATGTTTATTAGAAGATCGTTCCACCTCTATAATATATTTGCCAGACCGACACAGTGTTTTGTCTTCAAGAACCTAAGCCATTCCGTACTTGTCTTTCTATTTCCGCTTAATTGCTCTGCGTTATCCTGAGGGATCTTCAGCTCAATAAATGAGGAAACTTGCTTCCTGTCGGTTTTCACTGTGTGTTATTATGTCATACCGGAATAAACATATTTCAATATGTATGTGTTATTAAAATAGTGTTTCTGAAATTGAAATATCACTATATATTAATTAAGTCAATAACAAAAATACCAGCTTTGTTAATGTACACTGTGTCATATTATATGTTATATACAATTCGTTAAAATATTTTAATAATATACCATCATTTACAAGACAGTTAAGCTAATACTTTGGTCTCGCCATAAAATTCAAATTAAAGGGATCATGAAACCGCAAAGTTTTTGAAACTTTCATATCAAATAAAACAAATATCATCACGTAAAAGAACAATAAAAGTTGAGTATTTCTTCAACTTATTTATGGTTTTTTTTTTATTAATGATTGAGATGTAACATATTAAAACCGTCCGAATGAAAAATCGCAACAGCTTTAAACATCATCATCATCATCATTTCAGCCCACCACTAGTCCACCGCTGAACACAAGCCTCCCCCATAGATTGCCACATACGTTTTTTGGGAGGATTTTGCCATAGTTGCCACGCTTGGCTGGCGGTTTGGCAACCGCAGTTTATATATTCAGATGTTGTTATTGTATTTTATATTTATTAGTAGCTTTTAAGGTTAAAATATTTATTTTTTTTATTTTTACACCTGCCACAATTTTTCGCTACGCCTTGGGTTGACTGGCAGAGAATGCCAACTGGCATTAAGTCCGCCCATTGTATCCTTTAAGGGGAAACAATAAAGTTTAAATAAATAAATGTTCCAAGAAGATGATAGCAACTATTTATACATTTTTCAGAAACTTAATTTTGATGACATAATGCATGTTATGTATCTAAATATCAATAATTGGAAATGAATACAAGCAAACTCAAAAGATACCGAAAAGCTCGGTCGCCCAAGTACTTACAGTAATGACTCACATATATCGTGGAGACAAAGCTGAAAAGATTCTTCTACAAATTGTGTTATTTTTTATTTACTATAATAATATGAAATATCTTAAATTTCAAGAGTACACTGGAATATGCAAATATACAGCTCAAATTAAAACATTGCTAACGATGTCGCTGAAATTATTTAACATTTCTACTTTACGTGAACATTATTGCTTTTTCTGTCCATTGACACTTTTCATTTATGAATCGACGACATTAATGTAATATTTTTCCATCGCTATAATATGTATACATATATAATATGTATCGCTATCGCTAAAATACTAACTACAATAACGCTGTTTAATAAAAAGATTAAAATACAAATACTAATAAATAATAATCACGTAGTAATATACCTTATATTATTAACGGAAAATCATATTAGAAAATATAACAAATACCTAAAATTATAAAAGATTTACTTTCCTTCTGCCGCCAATTCATATATTTCTTAATGAATACTAAACCTCTTTTGAGGCCATTGTCTTGTTGAAATTAATAAGCATCGATTTCTTTAATTATCATCCTACGCAAAAATTAATTAAATCCGATGTCTAGTTTCCCGCGGGGGCGAAACGTGGGCTACGCGTGCTTTCTCTGCCTCCCCCTTCTATGGCAAAAAGGCGTTACCTTATGTATGTATGTATATTGCAGAACGAAATTTCGTTTTTCGCCTTAATGGAGCCACACTGATGTAGCTACATAACATCAGCTTAAAACAGCATAACATTGCTGTGCTTCGTATGGTGATTGGCGAAACGGGAGAATTAATTACTGATCACGAGGCAGTCCTTCTTATTCCTGTGGGGTGACAACGAACGTGTCTAGCACGTAGGTCACTAAGCATCATGTCGAATTCGTGGTCGTAACCTCTATCACTTATATAAAAAGACGTTAAATCGCTTCAAATATTGCCTGTAAATCTGCGCGCGAAAAGAATAAGACAAATCTGTAACATCAGCATGATAAATGCTCATATTAACAAAACATAATATTTGTACTAATATCCGGTATCACTAACCTATTTCTAGATTACATCGTCTACTTATTCGGTATTTTAAAAAATTACCGGAGCAACAAATATTTGACGGAATTGAAAAAAGCATGCATTGGTTACTTTTAAAGTTTGTTGGCTTTAAATCAAAACTCAGTATTATATAGTATACTAGCTGATACCCACGACTTCGTCCGCGTGGATATAGGTGTTTTAGTATCGCTTGGGAACTATTTGATTTTCCAGGATAAAATGTATCCTATGTCCGTCTCCAGTCGTTAAGTTGGGTTTAATGGTTGAGCTGTAAAAAGGTAAGAAATAGACAGAGGGACCAAGTGTTACTTTCGCATTTATAATATTAGTATGGATGAAAATATCGTGATATTTTTATTAGATAAGGACCAAGTATCTATGTAAACCAAGTATCTAGTATAACTAAAAAAAATCCAGTAGTTTTCTTATGTTACGCGCACACCGGTGGTATACTGGTGGTAGGATTCCTATGCAGGAATCCGTCTAGGTAGGTACCACCCCAGGGCCAGTTATTCTGCCGTGAAGCAGTAGTGTGCAAACATTACTGTGTTTCGGTTTGAAGGGCACTGTGAGCTAGCGTAATCACTGGGCATATGAGACTTAAGACCGTATGTCTCAGGGTGATGGGCACAGTGTGGTGTTACACAGAAATTTCCTGGGTAATATTGCATTTGTTATGGGCAGACGTTGCACTTACCATCAGGTGAACGTTTTGCTCGTTTCATCACTTTATCCAATAAAAAAAAAATACAACGACATACCTCTCTTTTAAAATTTTTGTTTCTTAAAACTTCAACAACTTTATATAAAATGAAAATGTCGTGATATTTTTTAGATAAGGACCAAATGCCTAATAAGTAAAACTATAAAAAATTATCGAAATCGATCCAGTAGTTCTTCCGTGATGCGCGCACATCTGCAGACCTCTATCATTTTATTTATATAAATAAGAAAGTATAACATATACAATTTAATAGCAATACTTAAGCATAATTAAAAAAAAAGAAATAGCTTACGAACGCAGGTATAGAATTATACGATGATTCGATGTGCAACAATAAATAAAAATATATCAATTGAATTAAAATATTTATAATTAATTAATTTCACTTTGTTGTTATTTGATATGCTGACCCTCTAAACATTAAGCTTTCATTTGTCTTAGATCCTAAACGTCGAATTGTATTCTTGTCTTGAACAGACAATAGCATCGTTTTTTACTTCTAATAATTCGTCTTCAGTCCACAATTTTATCAAGAAACAGAACAGTATTTTTTTTATTACATTGAAAGCATGATTGTAACGACGACACATTTAGAACTTCAATAGGAACCATGTATGAATTCAATACATTCCAACTATCTTTTATGTTCCAAAAATTCAACTCGAATGTATAAATTTTCAGGAACGTAGTGAAAATATTGCATTTCCACACTCACAATGCAATAGTCATTTCGAGCAATTACTATTTCGCATGAGCGCAATTGTTTTTGTATGTCCTTTGGCTGTAAGTAATTTATTATTTAGTAACACCACAGTAAATTGTTATCCCATGCTACGTACAATAAGTGTTAAAAATTGTTGAAATTAAATTTAATGTTTACTGTGCTGTTTTCCAAGGTTTTTTTTCTATTGGTTAAACGACAAACTCTTTAACACAGAATGGCTGCTGTAAAAGATAACATACTCGTAGCTTCAGCTAATTTTTGTCTTTAGAGCGTTATGTTTTAGGCGCGTCTTTAGAAACTTAATAAGACAGCCTATCTTTGATTATAAATGTAAAAAATTACATTACAAATGCTACTAATAATATTCATGGTATAGGGTCACTACATAAAAGTACATACTTTTAAAAATATCTTGCGATAGTCGATTTTGTCAGCATGATGTTTAAACAATATGATTCATATACCATCATGTTGCAAATAAAATAGAAGTACCTTTTTTACATATCTGTCTGTATAAATGAATTTAACTCCAACAACTACAGCTATTGATAATTTTACCCAGGTTTTTGGTAATATCTCTAGGAACAACTTACACTGTTAAAAAGTGTTTGTTGCACCGGTTCCGAACATATTTTCGATAATATTCCGCAGAACTCCATTGTAATATGATTGTGGTTCTTCCGGCTTAATAAGCTCGTTGACTAGTTGGGATAGGTTAAATGATACTCCAACTGCTCCATGATTAACACAGCTATATTTATATCACATGGAACGTGTAATAAGTACGTTCTAATAACACCAATAATTATTGCTTATTACGCTAATACCTGTTATTGTTCATAATACAACATATGGTCTATATTCTACTACGTGCTAATACTTATGTATATTACATCATCTGTGGTATAGTAGCAGAACCCTGTGTATAACAATTTTTTTGATTTGTTTTCCTTTTTTCTACATGTACAGCTACTAGATTAAAACAGACCCCCACACTAGGCAAGCTTGTCCTGTGGGAGTAATTTATGAATTACCTTTTACAAGTTCCATTTTCGGCTGTTACAACGGCTAGAGTAATATTAGTACATAAGTTAGACTAAAATAACTAAATTAATAAATGCAACTAATAGCATTATACTTCACTTAGGTTTTTTTAGCGCACTTCTCATTTTCTTCATTAGTAAATTGCATTCGTACGAAGTCGGGGCGGGTCATAATCTTCATAATCATCATCATTTCAGCCTATCACTAGTCCACTGCTGGACATAGGCCATCCTCATAGATTGCTACAAAAGTTTGTAACACTCATTTAGGGGGCAATTTGCCATAGTTGCCACGATTGGTAGCTACTAAATAAATGTCTAAACAAATCAAAAAGACCAGGTAAGCTAAGACGCGAAAAAGGATAATAGTTTGCGGTTATTGACCCTTGCTGAAGCTGCATCATATTAATAGAATTGCAATTTTACTCGTTCCATAAATTATTTATTTATTAAACCGACCGGTTTCCCGTTAAAGCGTCGCCCAACCACCAAACTGGTCGGTTTAATTGATACGATTAAAAATTTGTAAAACGGGCGCTAGGGCAATTCCTATGATTAATAAGAGCTTTTTTAGTCAGTTAGTTAGTTAATAAATGCGTCAAAAATATTTTTAAGATCTACAGGTACAATTAAAAAACGTGTCTGTGAGTTTACGGTGGTAAAAGAAAAGTAAATGCCAGTCTTTAGCTCGTGGGAATGCAATGGGGAATAAGAATTTATTGTACTCGTACCAAAATGGGGCCATCATATCTCGTTTTCCACGGGGGCGAAAAGTGTGTGGCCTCTGCCTACCCCTTGTATAGGAAAATAGCGTTACTGTATGTATGTTCGTATGTATAAAATTCGGAAGACGAAGATGTGTCAGGATCGTAGCAAGCGGAAAGATTTGATCTCTGCATACGCCAGTGCGTAAGAGGCGTAACTGTATGTATGAAAGTATAAAATTTGGTGAGTTAATTAAGCGTTAAGTGATTACTTCTAATTCATATCTATTACTGGTGGTAGGATTTCTTTGCAGGAATCCGTTTAGGTAGGTACCACCCCAGGGCCAGTTATTCTACCGTGAAGCAGTAGTGTGCAAGCATTACTGTGTTTCGTTTTAAGGGCACTGTGAGCTCGCGTAATCACTGGGCATTTGAGACTTAAGAACTGATGTCTCAGGTTGACGGGCGCAGTGTGGTGTCACACGGAAATATTCTGGGTGACACAGCATTTGTTGTGGGCGGACGTTGCACTTACCATCAGGTGAACGTTTTGCTCGTTTCGTCACTTTATACAATAAAAAAATGATATCTTTTAACTTCTTAATAAGTCTGTCGTTTAATTAAATGAATGTGTATTCTTGTTGAAATTAGAATAACTGTTTCACTATAAAGAAGTCAGTCTAGGCTAGGCCCTAGTAGAAATTGATATAGTACCTACAAGCCAGCGACTCGGTGCGAAATCGGGGAGCAGAGAGCCGGGTAGGGTCGTCCGCCTCAAATTGAGATGCGAGCGGGTTTAGTGCAAATTGAAAGTGCTTACAAAATGCTTTGTATTTGTAGCCAGGGCTGGAGCGCCGAAAATCAATCAGGGTAATGGAGGTTTGTCCGAGTCTGCTTGGATTAGTCGCGGACGACTGCCTCCTCTGTCGTGAATTTTCAATTATTGTCGCACGGTACATCCTTTTGTTGAGTTGATTTAAGGGCTGTTTGTCAATCAGCTTAAATCAGCTCGCCATTGTTTGAATCTGTTATTGCCATTTAAAGAGTAGGACGAATTTCGATTAGAATAAATAATATAACGTTATTACAATATTTTACAATAATTTGTAAGTATGTTTATAACTTCAAATAAGTACCTTTTTTTCATACCAAAAAAATAGCAAAAGTCATATTTTAGACTTGCTAGTTTAGGCGATAATTATAATTTCATGAATGTTATGCCGTGTGGTAGCGGCTTAAGAGAATCTATTACCGCATCTCATCCCGTATCAGGTAAAAGTGGACAGAGGGGAAAAAACCAAGAGATGAGCAGCAGCATCTTCCTAGAACATCTGAATAAATAAACTGCGGTTGCCAACCCACCTGCCAAGTGTGGCAACTATGGCAAAATCCTCCCAAAATGTGTTCTACAATCTTTTGTAGCGATCTATGGGGGAGGCCTATAATGATATGATGATGATGAATGTAATCTAAAGGTCTTGTCACCTGTTATATAATTAAAGACTTATTTTTAAAGTTAAGTAATGGGATTGATCTATACAAAGAATTTACAGATTGCGGGCATGATTCGCCACACTATATAGCGACACAAAGCTCCAATGAGACTGCGCGCAGTGGTTTCGACAATTTGCGTAATCGACGTTTTACCAACCACCGACTGTCCTATCCCATAGAAATTGTTTCGTATTGACGGAATGTAGGCCCACTTTATTTTTCGCAATAAACTTACACCATTTATTCAAATGTTTAAATATCATGTTTGTCCAAAGTGTAAGATATTTACTAAAATGTAGTTCTTGTTTATATACGTTTTAGGTGAATTTGTAATTGTTTTCCCAAAATCTAGATAAACGATTTCAATGAAATCACAAACGGCTACTAGGGTTTTTGGGTCTAAAAGTAATCAAGTTAGAGAAAATGTAAGTCTCACTTACAGGAAAATTCGTTTTTCCTGCAAAATTCGTTTGAACGTCTACCAATATCAATAAATATAGAACCCCATCAAAAGTTAATCCAAATCTTGTTAATAAAAAGCATTAATATAATTAGTCTATTAATGTCAGCTACTAATATTTTTAATTCTCACACATATTTCTTAATAAAGCTCATTAATATTTTTATACAAAAAACCATATTTTATGATCTTGCTATCTGTCAACAATTTCCAGGTTAGAAGTGGAATAAAACCACCAGATTCTATACGAATGTTATTTTCTTTTTAACAATTTATCGTATTGTATAAAATACAGTAGAGATAAATAGTAAAAATATTACACGTTGTTGCAGGCTTTTAAAAGTCCCACTCCAACAACCTTATACACAGATATCTTTCCGTTAACTGGCAATGTTCATTTTTGTCGGTGCACGCCCTCATTGTCCACGTCGCCTCTTGTTCTTTCCAGTCGAGGTATATGTGGTTTCTTTCTACAACTATGGCTAGTTGCAAAATAAAGCCACATCTACCTCGACTAAAGAAACTTTATAGAATTAGACATTAGTGTTTACATTACTACGGCATGTTCTTAGTTTCACTTTGGGTATCTACCGCTGAATAGCTTTACTTCTAATTGGGGAAATTCTTTGTGTGAAACTTTTTGTTTAATTCAATTTTTTTTGTTGTTTAATGATTTCTTATATTTACGCAAATACCACACATTAACTAAAATAAAATTTGCGATTGCATATTTTTTCTCTATGCTTTTGTGTGTTTTACTTTTTTGTTTTAACTTTAAACAAAAAATCTTAATTTTTAAAATTTTCTTTAGTAGCTGCGTATCTAATTAGCTAATCTGCAGTTTTAAAGAAATTAATATTTGTGATCTACACGTAAGTATAAGCATAAGTTCAGTAAATTCATATTTCTTTAATTATGGATTATTGGACCTTGGTCATAATCCTAAGTACGTAGGGTAATTTTAAGGTTTTTTGAATACTTTTTTTAACACAGAAACTCGTAATAATAATTTACATTTTGAATATTCTGCTGTGCTGGTCTGTGAATATTTTTTAGATCGACTAAAGTTTTTTGTTGCATACGTAGACCAGTGAACAATAGAACATTACTATTATATTCTGTAGCTTGAAATTTATATTGTGCTCTGTTTAATACAAACCGTAGACATCAGCGTAACAAAAGCAACTTCGTTATATAAACGGACCAACTGCCGGTCCCTTGTTCTTGTCGTTTTCAAATACACAAAAATATTACAGCATATCAGACATGAAAGCTTGTTAATTAGTAGAAAATGAGACTCGATACACAATATCTTGTTTCTACGATATCTGCAATTATTGACCTTTTTTCAACTACCTCTCTAGTCAGTGTACATTGTATTGTGGTTCTTAGATTCCAGTCTTAACCGAAAGATATAGAGTGTATTTGGGTGTGGGTGTGTGTGCGTGCATATAACTATGAGAGTACGCATCGGACCGCCTACATGAGCGGTGTGTGTGGGCGTTCATATTTGCTTGTGCGTGTATGGTGTTAAGGTGAAGACGAGTCAGTGTCAATGAGCGTCGATTAATTCTACCGGCAATATTCTAAATCTTATGCAGTTCACTTCCATGCTGTTTCGCCATAGATGATGTTCTTTATGATTCGAATGATGTTCTTTAAATGATAGCGAGTGACGAGTCTACCAAATCGTTCATCCACTGGCAAGAGTCACGCCTGCCTAGAACAAATGTGCTATCCAGAACTTTATGCTGCAAGTATGCGTACTACGCCACCGTTGGCCGCTGTCTATTGTAGAGCTATAACACTTCATTACGCCACGTTTCGAGATATGAACACGTGTCGTATCGTGTGTTCCCCGAGGCGGTGTTTGTTGGCTTGTGCACGTTACTGCGGGAGGGCGGGTGGTGATCTTCAAAAAATAAGTAATATACACCATTTAATATTTTGCATGCAGATCTTAGCAAATTAACTTCTTTGGGGACTAGTACTCCTCTATGTACAGCGTTTCGTGCCTTTTTAGATGCGTTCTCGTTACACATAAAGTTATGTAGGGACACTTGATTTTCTGCAAACACTCTTCGCTCAATATAACCGTCGTAATTTCCGTCTCTCGGAAATTATGAACCACTCAACTTTTTACTTGTTCCACTCTTTCTCCTTCAATCAACCGTTGCAATCCTTCACACTTTCTTCTGTTCCAAAAACCATTACTTCTGTCTTATCTTCATTAATACTCATTCCTTTGCTTTGTAGAGCGATGATTATTATTATGCACCATGCATAATAATAACCATCGCCAGGAACCAAAAAAGGTTATATTTTACTAAATTGCGTCATATTAACGTGTAAATAACTTTTATATGACCACATACAGACCTTAAACGCTAAATAAGTTACGTGCTCTCAAACATTACGTGACTAATTTTTTGCTTGCAAAGGATGACTTAATCTAATATATGTTTCTCAAATGATTAAAACTTGGACTCGTTCATTACCACTGCCGTTGCTACCAAATGGTAATCTTGTAACTTGTGACCCACTTTTGTTGTTGCTTTCTGTCGTAAATGTTAAGTCCTGTAAGACGTGAGTTGACTCTATTGTATTCTTGAAACAAAGAAGTTATTTTCTTCAATTATCTTTTCAGTGGACAACTACAGATTTTCACTCGTGTGGACACAGTAAATATTATGTTACACTTTCCGTATGACATGCGGGCATAGTTACCTTTAAAATTACCTTAAATACCCTCCAATTTTCATTGCCGTCAATCACATATCGTTCGCCACAAAGCTTTTGTAACTAATTAAACTTTATATGGCCTAAGGGATTTACATCTTCAGTGTCTTGAAATAAAGACGACCTTTATTTATCGTCATTGTTTGTTATGTGGTATCTGTTTGATTTTGTCACCAATGTTTCTCTATAATTAGTAAGACTTGTCTAGAAACTTATTAAGAAGTCTCGTATTCAATAAAAGAAATGATTACTTCTTCATATAACAGGATACACTGCTTAGAGTAATAGGCATATAGTATTTTTCTATTCGTTATAAAAGTCTAAGAAGTTTTATAGAATATATCTTTATTATAAAACCTAAAACTTACCCGCACCGTAACAGTACTACTACTGCAAATGTAATTTAGGCGTTTTGAAAACGTTGCACTTTCCGCTAACAGTAACTACTCGTACATATGGTACAGCCAATTTATTTGCGGTTAAGTGTGCACAATAAGTTTCTCAAATGGTCCAAGCTTACAGCAACGACGATTGTCTGCTGTTTATTTCCTAGGTTCTCGGTTTATCGTGGAATCTGTGGACGAGCTTTCGACGTTGGCTTTAACGTTTGTAAATTTGTAATATTTATCTACAAATATAAATAAATGTTATACCTTACACTCTTAATTTCTAACCTTAGATTTTTGAGGATTACACTGTCATGCATACATAAATATATGTTGTGTCATGTTATTACATACATACAGTCACGACTTTTTCCCATAGAAGGGATAGGCAGAGACCACACCCGTAATCTTCTTTTCGCCCCCGCGGGAAACGAGGCGTGATGGGTGACGAACCACGTCGCCCCCATTTTGGTACAAGTCAAAAAATTATTACTCCCCACGAGCAGATAATGAACGGCAAAATGTATATTGTATGTATATAATATGAACAAAGTAACTGATGAGTTAGGCAAATATTTACAACACGTAGAAATTCATGGAAGTAAACACTTGTGGGCTGTATATGTCAGGACTTGTTAGAGGGTATTGAATATTTCATGAAAACAAACAAGTAAGTGTAATTAAGTCAGAGTCAGAGTTGGCGTGTAACACCTCCGTCGGTGTTTTGCTTAATATCCAACCATGTTATCCATGTGATGCTACGTGCTAAGAAAATATTAATCATCGTCGCAATCCCATAGCTAGTCAACTGCTAGACGTAGGCCTCCCACATAGTTTGGTTGGGTTCCCACAAAATACCGACCGATTGCCGATACGATTCTGACATTAGAAGCCTTTTCCCAAAACCATTGCCTCTTCAACTTCACCTCAATTCCATTGGATTATAGATAGATAGATACACTTTATTGCACACCAAAAATTTAAAAAATATGTATATACAAATGCATACTTTAAGTTTAAGGCAGTACAATGATCGGTATTGTTGCTAAAAGTGATTTTTTCCAAAGTTATGTCAATTACTTTGTTTGATATCACCTAGCGGTAAGCTCTCCCCTTCCATAGTTCCCCGAGAGATTTTGATATTCCTCATAAGTCTATCATAAAGTTAGGCTAACTTATGTAAAAAAATACCACGTGTTAGTTCCTCAATTGGAAACACGACAGTTAAAATCCTCAGGTTTTAAGGTATAGCACCAGCAGAGATAGTGCAACGCAGTTAACCTAACACTGCCAGCCATTTTGAGTTCATCGTTATTTTATAATAGCAATGTTTTTTAACATTATTTGAATTCCCATTAACCATTTTAAATAAGATTAAAATGCTTGTTAGAAATGGCTCTCTATGAAACATTTGAAATCCTTCCGCGATTGTCGCGCTAGTCGGACATTTTGTTCTAAGTATACATACTCATTAGCAACTTCGAGTATTGTGTTCGCATTACCAAACAATGCAAAGGTTCATTATATTATATGTTCATTATAAGATCCACCCATTAGGTGACAGTTTTAAGATAATTAAGCATAGTTCTTCAATCTATTAGTTTTAGAGGAAGCTATGACTTTAAATAATCCTTACACATTGCCTCCACCTTATCTTCGGAGTGTGTCTTAAATGGTGCGGTGTATGCCTTTCTTTTTGAGTATAAGGCATACGACACTTATATTATAATACATGTTATATATATAAATATTATCGTAGATGCGTCTGTCAGTGATCTTGTAATTTCTGAACGACTTGTCCGATTTAGGTAATATGCACAAAATATATTTGTTTGTCAAGACGTTGACATAAAGCTACGCTAGGATCTGATAGGTAGTGCTGTAGCCAAGTTATTAACAAATACACAATATATGTTACACATACAAACCTACAATATATGTTATTTTAATGCGCCACTAATTAATTCACTATCAGTGGTGGTTTCACTATGGTGTCTATAGGTGGCGCTATGGTTGAAACCATCGCTCTGTGTGACGGAGTAATTATGTCATCGTCGTCGTCGTTTTAGCCTATCACTAGTCCACTGCTGAACATAGGCCTCTCCCATAGATTGCTACAAAAGTTTTTTGGAAGGATTTTGCCAAAGTTGCCACGCTTGGCTGGCGATTTGGCAACCGCAGTTTATATATTCAGATGTTGTTATTGTATTTTATATTTATTAGTAGCTTTTAAGGTTTAAATATTTTTTATTTTTTTATTTTTACACCTGCCACAATGTCTCTCGTATTGGGGGGATTTGCCATAGTTGCCATGCTTGGCAGGCAGGTTGGCAACCGCAGTTTATTTATTCTGATTTTCCAGGAAGATGCTCCCTTGTTTTTCATTTTCCCTCTGTCGACTTTTACAACACCCACGGGATGAGAATACAAAAATAAGGTTGATGAAATAGGGAATTGGAGACGTTGGCAAATCAAAAGTAGATTTGTATCGAAATCCCTAAGAATATGAAGGTCCAGTATTGCCCCGCATACCGGCTTGAGTTGATTCATTTCACTGGTGGTATGATTACAGGAATCCGTCTAGGTAGGTACCACCTCAAGGTCAGTTATTATACCTTCAAGCAGTTGTGTGCAAACATTACTGTTTATCGTTGTTAGTAATTACTGGGCGTATGATAATTAAGAAATATTGTAGGTGACACAGCATCTGCTATGGGCAGACGTTGCACTTACCATCAGGTGAACTTTTGCTAGTCTCGTCATAGCCATCCGATAAAAAAACCGTAAAGGTATTTGCATCTAGCATCTTTGTCACCTTGACCAGCAAACTAGTTCTGCTTTTTTAATATAGCTAGTAGACAAAGATAACATTTTCTATACATTAATCTCACGGCGGTGATAATGAAATAATGAAGCTGTCTGGCTACAGTCGCAGAGTTGACTCAAAAAAATATGCGTGCAGAAGTGGCAGATAGCGGAATGGTAAAGAACTAAACAAATTCGATTCGATGTTATAATAGTGAAATTATGTCCGATGTACAGATCGGGTTCGATTTTGTGAAATTCACTTTTGTATTTTGAGTTGTATTTTAGTGTTCCCTCTGGCATTACTTTAAGCATTAGGATCGAATTATAGTTATATAATTCGAGAGTTAAGAATAGTTATATATATATACTACTTAATAATATATCACATTATATTAGCCGGACAATTTTTTTAATTAAAAAATACGTATACGTACATCTAATAAAGTTACAATTTTCTGAATTTCAAGCTTCCAAAAAGATCAGTATCAAGTCACTGCAGAGAGTAGATTAGAGTATCAGATTTCACCGTGATAACGAAAAGGCTTTCGTCTCATGAAAGTTTTTCGGGGCGGAATCGTATAAATGTTAATGAATACCAGACGTCCCTAATGAGATTACCGCTCCTGTGAAATTGAATTCGCGTGAGACTTCTTTAATTTTCAGTCGACGCGCAAATTAGGTGAATCCGGGCTTAAGTCCCGCTCCTTGGTGATAAGTCATGACTCAATATCGTTGAGAATACGACATCAAGAAGACATGTAATTGTCTATCTATCTTGTTCGTTATATTATAACAAAACAAGAAAATATAGTTAATAGAATCAGGCGTTACTTTGCGGAAATCCATTCATTATAATGAAGGAAATGAAATTAATTTGCTAAGATCCGCATGGAAAATATGAAATGGTGTATATTACCTATTTTTTTTAGAGCACCGGCCGCACTCATACAGTAACGTGCACAAGCATACTAACACCGCCACCGTGTTGGGGGGAGGGTATCTGGTGGCGGTTCTTTTATATTTTACACGCAGATCTTAGCAAATTAACTTCCTTTCCTTAAACTAAAAAACATTCACTGCTTCACGGCAGAATAACTGGTCCTGGGGTGGTACCTACGAGTACCTAGCATTCCTGCATAGAAATCCTACCACCAGAGAAACCATACATACTTCAAAACTGAAGAAATTGAAAAAAAAATCGTAATTTTTTGAATATTTTAAGTAAGTTCAAAAATCACTTAAATATTTTTAAAGAAAAATTCTCTGACTTGGTGGCTTAAACTTTAGGCAGCTTTAAAAATGTTGACATGTCGAGAGAACTTAATATTAGAGAAATTAAATAAAATATTAAAGAGACGTCAGGATGTCAGAAAAAAGTATACTTTACCTTTTAAATAGGACATGTATAGCCCGTTACTGAAAAATAATTCCTGAATATCGTTTAAAATGTCATATATATTAACTACGGCTGGAACTCGATATTTGGATCCGCGAATAATCAATAATCACTCTAGTAACACTGTCATCCACAAAAAATAAGAATCTCACAAAGAAAACACAAAACTTCATGTTTTCTTTTACTTCTGTTATTTTAAGAGTTTACGAAATTTCTTAAAATACACGATCGGAGAAAAATCGTTGCACGTGTTACCAAGTTTTCAAGGATCCACCAAACGATGGTATTGATTGCTGAATTACAATTACGAGTATTATAAACACAAACGAATGTTTAATAAAGAACTGTAGTTCTTTATTCCGTCTGTACGTTGCGGATATAACTTTAATTGCAAAATATTTTTTATATCATTTTACAGTTCTGTATTTCTTTTTCTCCAAAAGGAAATTTTCAATTAATCCGCGTGGTGGCGGCTCGTTAAAAGACTACCACTCCATCTCATCTAATGGATCTCGTAAAAGGCGAGTTAAGAATTAAACTGCACTGTGCACCCAACAGCGCATGGGGGCGATGTGCTCACCACCTATCACACCAAGTGCATTATATTGTTTTGGTGAAACGTGGATTGTGGCAGTCATCTGTTTTTGCAGTGAGTGCCCAGTCTCTGACTACCCCTTATGGGATACAGTAGTGATCTTATGTATGTATGTATCAACTAGTTGTAGGTAATAGTATATAAGTTTATACATTTCGACGTAATTAAATACGAGTAAATGTTAAGTTAAATTAAGACAAGTACCTCGGTCGTTTTCGAATACATTACACTATAATAATTGACGACGGCGTGGCCTAGTGGTCACGTGGTGCCGCGGGTCCGGAGTTCGAATCCCAGCCGGAGTCAACATTTGTGGAAAAACACAAATTGTTGTTTTTCGGGTCTGGTTGTGTTGTGATTGTCCTTGTGTCTCTGATACTGCTTCCTAGCCTACCTTCGATCTTATCGTATGAGCGTTACATCGGGCACGGGTAGGTTGGGACGAGTGAGTGCCCCTGTGTTTGCGCGTACTCTTGTTGCACTATAATCGCCTGCGCAATTTATAACTTCCAACAGTAATCGGTACTGTACCGCCGTGGTCGAAAATCGGTAGTTGATATCTTACGATATTCTTTTTTAATGGTGACATATTCGGTAGTTGTTTCGTCGTGATTATCAATCGATATGGAAGCTTGGTCAGAATAGAGTACCTGCGCCTACCCACAATTTGTGCTTAGGTTACCTAACCTATTTGGGGTAAATTGTGGGTCGGCGCAGGTTTCTGATGCTGCATCATTGCTGCATGCTGCAAATTGTTTCTGGATGCTGCAGCCGCCGCTTACGCGCTTTGAGCATAATCTTGATACTTTTTATTTATAATTCTCTACTACAAAAGAAATCATTAGCTTTTCCTCTAAATCGTCGATTCCGTTATTTTAATAAATGCCTGATATGATTTAATAAAAACTTAGCGTGTCCCAAGTTTCAATCAAATTCCAGTCAAAGACGTTAGATAAATTCAGTATATTGAGCGTGTGCAAACACTACTGTGTTTCGGTTTTTAGGGCACTGTGAGCTAGCGTAATCATTGGTCACATGAGACATAAGAACTTATGACCCAGTGTGATGGGCACAGTGTGGTGTCACACAGAATTTTTCTGGTTGACACAGCGTTTGTTATGGGCAGACGTTGCACAACAGGTGAACGTTCTGCTCGTTCCATCACGTCATACAATAAAAAATTAATAAAAAATAGCAGGGAAGTGGCAACGTGTAACATAATAATGACTGCAAGCATAGTAGTTTATTTGACGTGGCCTATTTAAAAATGATTGAATGCCCAAATCATTACAGAAAAAGTCCAAGTCAACAGTGACTATGTCAGTCTTCCGTTAAATTTAGACTTTTATTTCAATTTTGACAACCCTCTGTTCTGCTCGCTATGACATTCTGAATGTCTCTTCTGCAATAATCAAAACTAAACTATATGATACACAATAACAGTTTATGGTATGAAATTCAACTTTAATTCGTCCTCGCCTCTCGTCTCATTTTGAGAAGATAAATTAACAATAATTATACCTACTTCGTTGTATTATTGGCACATACATTGACGACCGCGTGGCTCAGTGGTCAGAGTACCTGATTTCTAAGCCGCGGGTCCCGGGTTCGAATCCCAGCCGGAGCCAATATTTGTGCTAAAACATAAATTGTTGGTTTTCGGGTCTGGTTGCGTTGTGATTGTCCCCGTGTTTCTGACACTGCATCCTAGCCTACCGCCGATCTTATCGCATCAGCGTTACATTGGGCGCGGGTAGGTTGAGAGAAGTGGGTGCCTCTGTGTTCGCGCGTACACTTGTGGCACTATAATATCTCCTGCGCAGTTGATGGCTCTCGACAGTAGTCGAAAGTTGTCGCCGTGGTCGAAATCGGCTAGAACATCATCATCATCATTGGCACATAAAAATATATGCATGTGGTCATCTCGTATCGGTCTGCAGTGATGGTAATGATCATTGCTGTAAAAAAAAATCGTTACGAATTGTACGTTTTTTTAAACATATTTTTGGACACTTCGGTTATAATATAAGGCTAATTGGATCATTATTTATTGCTCATTAAACGTCTAATCTTAATTTGTAAAAAAGGTTAATTAAGACATTTATAAAAGCCCCTAATAATGATAAAGAACAGTTACCCCGGCAAGCAATTATAACCGTTTTCTGAAATGCTATGTAACTAAACGCCATTGAAAGCCGCGTTCTTACCGTTCATTAGTGTGAATTGGATGGTTCTTCGAAAAATGTATTTCTAGTAATTTACATTTTGTAATTATTTCTTCTTTCTTTCTCATCTAATAATAGTACTTAAATGAAAATCAATTTATTCGCCGTAGGACAATATTTTTTCAGTTTATTACAATACAAGCCGAGTCCACTATTGGAGATCGGCTTCCCCCATAGACTCATAAATCACAGTCCTACTCCCATATATGTCGTAAAAGTCGCCAAACGGTAGGAGACATATAAACTAAGAGATGATTTACAGCATCTTCCTAAAACAGCAAATATATTGCAATTGCCATCCCTTTCGTCCAGCGCGATCAAAAAAATTTCCTTAATTCTGATGGTACTTTTATTAGGGAACAAAACATGTTACGGCAATTAACATATGTGCGTCAGCCTAATTCAAATTAAATATTCAATGGACAGTTTTATTATATAGTTTAAATATATACTTTAAATATAGAACTTCTACTGGTGGTAGGATTCCTATGCAGGAATCCGTCTAGGTAGGTACAACCCCAGGGCCAGTTATTCTGCCGTGAAGCAGTACTGTGCAAGCATTACTGTGTTTCGGTTTGAAGGGCACTGTGAGCTAGCGTAATCACTGGGCATTTGAGACTTAAGAACTGATGTCTCAGGGTGACGGGCGCAGTGTGGTGTCACACAGATATATTCTGGGTGACACATCATTTGTTGTGGGCGGACGTTGCACTTACCATCAGGTGAACGTTTTGCTCGTTTCGTCACTTTATACAATAATAAAAAAAAACTTATTACTCTTCACCAAAACGTATTTACACTTTGAACGTGTAAATTGGTTTTGGTACAATAAGAATACACAACAACACACAACATTTTTTATCACGTTTAAATATCAGTAATTTTGTGCAATCTTTTTAGAGAAACGAGCAATTTCGGAGAAAATTTTACTTGTTTCTGTTCTGTTTCGTGAACCATTAAATACGTGGGTTAACTTCCCTGACCAAATATTTTCTAATTATCTTTTCTGCCGTGTTGTATTCCGCCAGATTGCTTTATTTCCACTAGATAAATATTATCTTTGAAAACGAAGTTTGCACCACGCTTTTATATTTCAATCTCTTTTTGAATGGTAAGTTGTTATCTCTGTTTTAGTAAATATTTTCGATAACTTAGTAGCACTATAACTATTCAACAGTCATAGACAATGATGATATATTGTATTATTAATAATATTAGGAACACTTTGAAATAGGTATTTTATAAAATTACTGTAATGGGTAACTAAGAGAACTTATTCAGAAATCAAAATAATAATATGACAACAGCAACTGTAAAGGACATTGCCCAAATTCGCCTAAGAATCAATATACGTTTGAAATATACCATAACTCTTAACTTATTTTATGCCCTTTATTCCTAATACTAGAATTCAATGGACACTTCATTTTAATAAAAGAAAACTAATTAGGCAATTCATTAATTACGACGCTTTACCATTCCCCAAATAACATCTTAAATCAGCGCTTCAGCACTGAAGACTAGAGTCGAAAGACAAAAACCAAAGCTGATTCAAGCGCTAAGTGCCACACAAAAAGGTGCAGCTAAAACTATAGTATAAATAGCAGATAGTAGTATCTGACCTAATCTTTTTCACTTCCTCTCCGCCAAGCCAGTGGTTGCTACTAGTGGAAACGCAACTTGTACAAATGGCGGCGACGTGGTTTCCCAACCGACAAGTCTCGTTTTCTGCGAGGACGAAAAGTGGGCTACGGATGTGTTCTCTGCCTACCACTTATATTGGAAAAAGGCATAATTGTAAGAATGTATATAAAATGGTAAGTACTGTGGGTACGAACGTATTTAACTCGAGGACTACTAAAGCTATTGGATTGAATTTACAAGTCATAGATAATAACTGGGATCTAGTTAGGCAAACAGCCTAGTTAGACCTATTGAGGTTGGAGCATTTGTTGGCAACATTTTAAAATTCTATGGACGCAACGGTGATTTACATTGGCAGTATGAACGTAAACAAACGACCATTATGTGATTGACACCGTCAGTATGAACGTATATATTCAATGTAAGAAGCAGGAATCCGTCTTAGGTAGGTACCACCCCAGGGCCGTTATTCTGCCGTGAAGCAGTAGTGTGCAAACATTACTGTGTTTCGGTTTGAAGGGCACTGTGAGCTAGAGTAATCACTGGGCATATGAGCCTTAGGAACTAATGTCTCAGGCTGACGGGCGCAGTGTAGTGTCACACAGAAATGTTCTGGGTGACATAGCATTTGGGTAGACCCAAGTTGCACTTTACATCAGGTGAACGTTTTGCTCGTCGTCCGTCTATCCAAAAAAAAATATACGTATGTGTTCATTCAATTTAATGTATGTATAATACATATTATAATATAACTTGGAAATTCCTCGCTTCTTCTCCATCCAAACTTTAACTATGCCAAATTTCAGTCTTTTCTGTTCACTTATTCATTTATACTCGTAGATATATGTTTATACTTCATTTAGATTTTTTTAATAACCTACCTTACCAGCTAGTACGTACATAATAAAATTGTTTTTTTTTATCGATTGGGGTGCAAAGGAGCAGGTGGCTCACGTATTGGTAAGTGATCACCGCCGCCCATGAACATATTGTGGAAGGAATATTGTTAAAAAACGGTTACACTCTTACTCTTTTTGTGGTATGTACAAATGTAAATATTGCGAAATTTTTTGCAACATTTGAGATTAATTTACTATTAAATTACTAATGAAATCTAAATGTAGAGTATACATGAGAAATACATTTTTATATTCAGCATATTCACGCAGTATTTCTCCTATATAAAATTTGAACGTGTGAGTCAGCGTACATACAGGACTCAATCAGTCATGAACCTTCGCACGCGGCATGAATTTAACAGTAGGCAGCTGCACAGGATTATTTTCTTCGTAGCTGCCGCTACCTGTATTCTTTGAAAAGTGACTAATATTGTAAACAACTTATTCGTCCTCTTAAGAGTAATATCTTTCCATACTTGTAATAAAATTATAAATTATGATTTATTAGAAATAAAGCAAACAGACAAAGTAAGAAAGAACTTTATACCAAAATTAAAAATCAAAGTTGCAGTATCTTAATTAAACATACATCGCGCCTTTTCATGGTAATCACTTATATGGATAAGGGGTAGGCAGAGACCACACCCGTAGCTCATTTCACGTCGCCGCTATTTTGGTACGAGCCAAAAAATTCTTACTTTCTAATTCCTCGTTGCGTTCTCATTAGCAGTAAAGTGACAGAATTGTATATTATGATATTATTCGTGCAGAACCATAAGGCAGGTGCTATTCTACTCTGCCGGACGGACACCTATCGGCTAAAAAAATCGGCTTTACGATGTTAAATAATATTATGTTGCGTATGATGATGATATCCTCATGGCCGATTTTCGACAACGGCGACTACGTATAATATCGGAAGCTATGAACAGCGCAGGAGATATTATTGTACCACAAGTGTATTCGCAAACAAAGAAGCTCGCGCCAGGGGTTATTCTCATGCGATAAAATCGGAAGTAGGCTAAGACGCAGTGTCAGCGCCACGGGGACAATCACAATACAACCCGATACAAAAACCAACAATTTGTGTTTTTGCACAAATGTTAGCTGCGACTAGGATTCTAGCCCAGCACCAACGATGTAGCAGTCATACGCTCTGACCACTAGAATACGCGGTCCTAATGCATATAGCGTTATGGTAGCATCATAAGATATACTATAAATGCATAAGTTAAGGTAACTCCTACATTAAAAATTGTAATTCTTGTTAATATTTTTAAGGTAAGTAACAACAGCTTAAAAGCGGCTTAAGAGAATCTATCACGCCATCTAATCCCGTGAGTGTCGTAAAAGTCGACAGAGAGAAAATAAAAATCAGGAAATGGACAGCAGCATTTTCCTGGAACATCTAAATAAATTAACTGCGTTTGTCACCCCGTGTGCTAATCGTGGCAACTATGACAAAATCCCCCCATATTGAGCGCTACTAACTTTTGTGGTAATCTATGGGGGAGCCCTATGTTGAGCAGTGGACTAGTGATAGCGATAGCCTGAAATGATGATGAAGTAACAAAACTCCGAGAATAAACCGCTACCACGTTATTCGTGAAGTTGATTTTATTTTTACACAAATCAAGCGCTTTGCCGGCCTCATTCAATGTCTTTAATCGTTTAACTTTTGAATCAAATATGTGTAATAAGTGATTGCCTTTTGAAACTCAAAATTGGCTTTAGAAACTATAAATAACTCTTTCATGAAATTACAGTATTCACGAGTGTTGTTTGAGATAAAGTTACGGAATTTCGCAAATAGCTATTGCTAATTTGGGTTCTCAGTTGAGTTTTAAATTTTTATTAAGATCTGAGCCGAGGTAGTTCGGGTGCCAAATTAAATTTCATATTATTTGACAATTTTAAATGTAGACTTCCCACATGACATGCATAAGTAAATATGTTTGACGGACATAAATTTCACATGCACATGCAGACTTTCCTTACTGACATCAACAAAATTGAATTAACACCAAAAATATATTAACAAAGAAATATATTTAAGTATTCGCCTAACAGCACAGGCAAAGTTCCTAATAATTAATATAAAATCCTGAAATAGTACCTTTCGTCATTTGTAGCATGAAACTTGATAATTTAATCGCTAAATTAAAATTTTGTTAAAATTGCCAAGATTTGATTTCATTGCTAAAATGGCTTTATACCAGGCATTTCACAAAGTTTTGTTCGTCTTAGTTAGTTCGGTTGACGGTACTGTCCTGCAAGTCGATGTTGAAAGCTTTTTTACTGGTATTAAGAAACCACATTTTCTTTATGTTCAAAAGGAACACAAATATTTTATATAATTTGTGTTTGTACTATACATATGTCCATTTACCTAGCCGGGGCTCTAATGCAAATACCTCTCCCTCGAAATAGACTAGCATCTTTTTACCCTCTTCTTCGAAGAACCGCTTTTCGCTCAATGTCTCCTGTAAAGCGTTTGAGCAGACTATATAATAGCTGCAGTGATTCCGCACATATTGCATCATATTGTAAAATTTTATTAAAAGTACTAAACATTAGTTTACTTAAGACGAATACTTCTTCTGGTTGTTATCTAATTTTGTTTCTGACAATTTTTTACCAATTTATACCAATGTAAATTGTATCATTGCAGCAACTGTTGGTGAACCTTAAATAAATAAATACAAATTACATTTACTGGTGGTAATATTAATATCCGTGTAGGTTGGTACCACTGCAGGCCCCGTTATTCTGCCGTCAATGAGTATTGTGCAAACATTACTGTGTCACTGTCTGAAAGGCACTGAGAGCTAGTGTAATTTCTGTGCATATGAAACTAAGAACTGATGTCTCAGAGTGACAGGCGCAGTGTAATTCCAAACAGAAATGTACTGGGTGACACAGCATTTGTTATGGGCAGACGTTACACTTACTATCATGCGAACGTTTTGGTAGTCTCGTCACTTTCTCCAATAAAAAATACATACGTACATATTAATATTAAGTTAATGATATTTAGCTTAAGCACGTATTTAATTTGCATTTTTAAACTCGGAAAAACTCTCGACGGGTAATTTGCATTTAAGCAATGAACTATTATTCCAGTGGAACGCTCGTTCAGATTGACCGCATATTTTTTGCCGGGGTCTGGCCTCACGGCAACAATAGAACGTCAGCACAATACTCCCGCCAAAATATATATTACTTACAACTTATTCATGCTATATGTAATTTGAGAACACTATTATTAAAAGAAATTACTTGATATTTTTGCGAATGTGTCCTGTTCGAAATTAAGGTTTATTTTAGTTTTAGTTAATTTATCATTATTTACGTTTATACTGACAATGTTAATCACAAAATAGTCTGTAATTTGTTTACGTTCACACTAATGTGAAACACGTAAGTGTCTGGTGAAACAGTCGCACAAAGCAAGCTATGGAAAGGGCTATGCGCGGTTTGTCTGCGAGATAAAGTCCGTAACGATATTATCCTCAGCAGAACGAGAGTAAGCGACATTAACCGACCTACGGATTAGTGACCCCCCACTAGATGGACCTGCACGGTTTTGCAGGAAGTCGATTTAGCAGGTGGCGCAGGACCACAAAGGTCCTCGCTCACAAAATTTACGTTTTGTGGCAATCTATGGGGGAGGCCTATTTTCAGCAGTGGAACTATGATAGGCTGAAATGATGGTAATGTAATTAATTACAATAAATTAATAAGTGCATCGGAGTTATTAAATTAGTTTTTGCCATAGATTTGAAAAGATATTAGAATAGCAATTTAAATTATAAAAAAGTCTCCAAATAAGCAGCCCAAAAAATTATTTATAAAAAAGAATAATTATTTTACTTTACTAATTTCCAAGCTAAAGCTGCCGGTAATAATATTAGTATTATTCTGAAGTGTAAGTAATAAACGTTCCGAATCAACAACTTTCATTAAAAAGGCACTTGTCAGCTCTTGCTTCAGCAATAAGTAATTTCGACGGAATGGGAAAGAACAGTTAAGTGTAGCTATAGGTAAGCCAATATTACGTTAACTTACAATGGTATTACATGTACTATAGTTTATTACTTTTGGATGGTTTTACTGGTGATGGGGTTTTTATGCAGAAATCCGTCTTGGTGTGTACCACCGCAGTGCCAGTTGTTCTGCTTGGGCAAACACTACTGTTTCGGTTTGATGGGCACTGATAGCTAGTGTATTATATTACTTAAAGAACTGATGTCACAGGGGTGACGGGCGCAGTGTGGTGCCACGTAGAAATATTCTGAGTTATCTAGAGTGATACAGCATTTGTTATGGGCAGACGTCGCACTTACAATCAGGTGAGCGATTTGTTCGTCTCGTCGTTTAGTGACATTACAGTTTATGTTACATATAACCCAAATGTAACATAATAATTTTTTATAGGAGTACTTAGCTGTGCCGATACTGTATTGACAAAACACAGGAAATAACGTAGTCGACCTACGTTATTTCCTGTGTTTTTTTTATAAAATAAACGTTGCCCAATACTAGAATTTATCTCGTATCGTAGACTCGTTTAGAGACATAAATCGCATATACTAGCATACAGCCGTGGTAGCTCAGGGGCCGGGCGCTCCCTTAAATTTCATATTATGACAATTGACCTGGGTTCCCCGCCCCCGGTGCAATCACCTCTAAAATTGATTTGGAATTTCAAAATTTTTCATTTTGATTTACTACGTGATCAGTGGTGAATGAACAGTGATAATATGGGTCTTTTTAACAAAAAGATTTGATTGTCATACTAAATGCGAATCTATATTAAAACATAATACGAATATATACATTTTTAAAATGACAATTTTCCATTAACTTTTTCAGACAATGGAGTCATTACGCAAACATAAGCATCGTTGAAATCCTTACAATTATAAAGTCCGTATAATTATTATTATAATGTTGAAGTAAATCCTAATTAGTAAGGCTCCTTCTTGTAAACAATTACGAGATCTTTCAGTATTCTGAGAAGAGTAAACAATTGTGGGCCGCATTGACTCATTAGTGGGTATTGAATGTTTCTTGAAAACAAACGGCAGGTCTAATCAAACGGCTGTCTGGCAAATATTGAATTCAGTACCGTCTGTTTACTTGCGTGGTTTTGCTTAGTTTTTCTTTAAAGAAATATTTCACTACTTTTACAAATTTTAACCTTCTCTAACTTAATTTCCAGCTGTTCCCTTTTCTTCATACCAAATTTTCTTTTATTCGGTTGCTTATTATGCAAAATGTGTTTGAGATAAGATATATTCTGTTTTATAATGAAGCAGTAAATAAGCGTAATGAATCTTAAAAATATATAAAATATTGCCTCGTGGTTTTGTAACTCGCCTTTAAAACTACCCGCAGTCAATGTATACCCATCTCCGTCTGATCTTCTCTAGCGCCGCGTTAGGGACGTCGAGATACTCTACCCCTCTCAGTTACTATTTCGCCTTACGTTAATACGAACGGGGTGTTGGTATTGCTGAATATAAGCGATGGTGTTTTGAGGTCACGAATATTTTTTGCGATTACAAACTTACATTCGCTGTTGGACAATTCACCGTGACGTATATCGATGTATTGGAGAACTTTTTTGCATCTACAAAGTTAAGTTTGTCATTTAAAAGGAAACCAATGTTGTAGTTATACGTTTCGGGGACTGATTTTGTGGGGCAAAAATCTTCGAGACTCGATTCCCCTGATGGGCGAACTACACAAGTTGGAATACGGTAGTTGTAGTACGGAATAGTTGAAGTACGGAATCCTCGGTGCGCGAGTACTCGAACTTATCCGGTTATTTTTTAGTTAGAATGACTTACTTATAATAATTATCATGAATAAAATTTAATATGTAGCATGTTTCACATGATACAGTCATTTTGCAAAACTGTTATTATTAATAACCTATGATTAATTTAAAAAGGACTAATAAAAAACCGTTGCTATTGGCGAAACTTTGTTTCATTATCACATTTCTTTTTTAGTTTATTTCACTCTCTAACATGTAATTTAATTTAATAGAAGTTTTTATAATTAGCCACTTGTCACTGAGATGTAATGATCATACTACGTGCATGTAGTTACTTTGAATAACGTACGTGACGTGTATTACTTTGTTTTGCAGCCTCGTTTTCCTTTTAAATAAGGTCAAAGTTACGTCAAGAAAAAGAAGGTATATTTCGTAATTTATTTTTAAATTTTCCTTTAAAATTAATGTAGGTAACTTAGGAAAAACTGATGAAAATTGTCTTAGAAAACAACGATGTCTTTTCGTTGAAAACCGTGGCCATAAATACCTTTGGTTGAAAATATTTAAATAAACATTTGTAGCTTACTTATAAATATTATAGCTTACATACAGTCGATGTTATTGCACAGGAACGTGAACTGAACATCATTATGGGCCAGCATTCACTTTATGACGATTTTTAATAATTTTGTGCCGTGTGGTGGCGGCTCGTTAAAAGAATACTACCACTCCATCTCATCCATTGGATTCCGTTTCTTATTTAGTTTTAAATAGTCATAAAAAATCGTTGAGAATAACGATTTATTTTATTTACAAATATCTACACACGACGCTAAATTAAAGCTCTTAAAAGATATCTCTGCTCTGCTACACTATCTGGTTGCCTACGGTACGTTAATTGCTTTCCACTAGGATCTAGTACCCGTAACTCGGTGCCAGGCTTTATGTAGTTTAGTACGCTTGCGGAAAAATTTTCCTCGCTCTTTTTTCTTCCTGGTTCGTGAACCACTAAAATACGTAAGTGGGCTTAACCTGAAGTAATAAAATTATCTTTACTACCGCACCGCCTTCCTATATTTTTAATGTTTTAAGTTTCGTGACAATTCAAATAATGTTTATATAATTTCCTAACTGTCGTGAGAGTTGTTTCAATCTTGTTTAAACTATCATCGATCACTGGGCATGTGAGACTTAAGAACTGATGTCTCAGGGTGACGTGCGCAGTGTGGTGTCACACAGAAATTTTCTGGGTGACATCAACTGTTTTGGGCAAACGTTGCACTCATCATCAGGTGTTCGTTTTAATGATTTCTTATATTTACGCGAACACTACACATTTAAATGAAACTAAGTTTACGGATTTTATCGCGTTTAATTTTATACTATTTATAACCCGACGTTTCGAGTGATTTACAGCACCCATGGTCACGGGAGGACTGAGGTGACAGATGTCCTGATGTCATAGTTAACCTGGGGTACCTTCAGCTTTTAATTATTATTTTTGGGTCCGATCTACGCAGAAAGAGCTAACTGTGTCTTGAAGTCTTGCAGTGGTATACCACTGCAAGACTTCAAGACACAGTTGTTACATGAGAGAGTCATCATATCGAAAAACAGCAATAATAATTTTTCGGTATGGCTTCGTGATAGATGACTACCCTACAGCAAAGCCCACCTCTATACATCATTTTGTTAGAAAATATTATTTACTGTTTTATGATATAGGATAGTTTTCATTAACTTCCTCTGAAAAGTCCTCCAGCGGATAAAGACTAATCGCCGCGCTTGGCAAACGTTACACCTTGTACTCAAATGCTGCTGTACGCTGAGTATTTTAACTCGCTTAATGTATTTGAGATTGTTATTGCGTCATTTCTCTGAAACTACAAGTTGTTCTGGAAGTTTCTTAAGTCGACTTTTAGTGCGCTCACGGAACGAGATGGATTGATGGATTTTCCTACATTATATCGCCACCACGTGAAAAGAGGGCTCATGTGTGTTATAAAATTTATTCTTAATTTTTTTTTAAGAATAAACAAGTTCATAACATAATTTGTAAGGAAATGTTGGTGGTAGGAGTCCTATACTTCCGCAATGCCAGTTATTCTGCCGTCAAGTAGTAGTGTGCAAACATTACTGTATTTCACTCTTAGGGGCACTGTTAGCTAGTTTAATTACTGAGAGAACTGATATCTCAGGGTGACAATAATACTTACAGTAGTATTAAGTCAAAAATTATTATGCAATTAATGGTATTTTTTAACATAGAATTAATATTCTTGTCTGATCGGAACTTTCTATTTTAAAGGCAACTTGAAGTCATGGTTTATGGTGATATAACAGGTAACAAGAAGAAAACAAATGAATGTGAGTCCGTCGCAGTAATGGGCGGTCCACCGGTGTACGGACACCAGATTAACAGATTATCCAAATAAAACTTATTACAAACTACGAACGTCATTTGAAATTGGACCGTTCAAATAGTAAATTTTACTCACATTAATTTAATTTTATTCTGTGATCTTATGCAGTTTATAATTATGTATTTTAATACATCATATCTCTTGATATTAATATGTGTATCTGCTTCAATATGTTATAAACTGCATTGAAATGTTCTCATACAACGCTACAAATCTAGTTGCAGCACGGAAACTGGTTGACTGGACTGGGAATGAAGCATGCTAGAAAATTAGCGTGAAGCATTCAGCTAACGCTGCAGTATTTATTGAGGTGAGCGATAGGACCCGGAACTGGAACACTTAATAAACAACAACGAGGCAGTCTTCATCATCACAAGGCAGTGTACTTAAATTCTCCTTATTGTAGGTGGATTTTGTAATCTATGGGCTGCATCAGTGATCACTTAATTACCCTTAGTTACATAGAAATTAAGAATTAATTATAACCATTTAAGTAAGCTAAAACCTTGTTAAGTTAATAAGAAAAAGATAATCAAAAGCTAGCCAATCGTTCGAAAATCTCTTCGGGCCGAACCCAATTTTTTTTTAAACTCCGTTATGTCGTAATACTTTTCCATATTAGCCCAAAAATGCGGAGATTAACTCAATTTAAAAAATACATGTAATTTTTATCTCCAGTGCATTCTTTCTAAGAAGTTATTAAAAAAAATTCAATTCTTAAATATTTTTTGTATATAATATAATGCTTACGTATTAATTATGGTTGCTTTTGGGCGAAAGGAGTAAAACTTAAAACGTGTTATATAACTGTAAGTGTAAATAAAAACTTTAAGACGCACAAGATTTCAACATCTGCAACTTCAGAAGTCTGTAGAAGTATAAGTAAATACCTTTGAAATATTTCCATTTCATGACGAGATCTAGCGAAGATTGTTCACGTTCAGACTTAACGATCTTTCTACTGATTATAAACTTAGTCGTGTTCGGGGCCCGGACTCGGTTCCGTTACTTATCGAATCAAACCGAAATGAATCTCTGACACTACTCTGTCCCTTTCTTTAGTTTTTGTGGTGACACATAAATAATGCTTTTCCAAAATTGGGAATTTAAAGGCAAAGACGTACCTCTGACACTATAATATATCGATGACAAATTGTCTAGGAAAACATTTAATGGCATTATCGATTTTACAGTATTGGGAAATCGACAATGCGATGAATGGTATACTTCAGTGGGAATGTGAAATTAAAGAGTAGTTCCCGTGGTGCGCACAATTTATCTGTACCTTAGTGTACACAATAAGATTCGCAAATGGTCCGTGCTTACAACGCCGACGGATGTCTGCTTTTTATTTGCTACATTCGAGATTTATTGTACAACTTGTGGAAGCACTTCCCATAATAAAGCTTAGATGTACATACATATAAGCAATTATAACAACGCCGTAAGGATATGTTACATAAAACTATAAATTATAAACTCAATAACCATGCTATGTAATAAGTTTAATAATGTAAAACGTTTCGTTAACGTTATTCAACGGTAATTGTGCAATAAACATTTATTGATCTTTACAATCCTAGTTTCGATGGAATCGGTTATTTCATTTAATATAATTTTGCAGTATATATCTATATATGTGTCTGTTTCTGTGTATATATGTCTGTGAGTGTACGGTATACGTGTGCATGTGTAAGTTTACTTTATATTCATTTGTCTAACACTCATAATATTCCCTTACATATCTGTAACATAAAGAGGATTTTATGAATTATGTAATACGTTCTAAAATATCCCAAGAAAGCCTAAGTACGATACACGACACCCACAGGAACAAAGTAAAAGGTATATTATGGGATCATAAATAAGTAATGATATGTAAATAAAATTCTTGGTGTATAACTGCTTAACAATGTTGCTACCCTCCTTAGAGAGGGTGTTAGAGAATTGACTGCATAATGTCTCCATGCTTACTGAATAGAGACCGGTTTAATGTCTAAGCCTAACGAGCGGTCGGATAATATAATTGATATTTAAGTATTTCACTCGTTGTGTTGATAACGAAATAGTTTATTTTAGGCTTTTTTCTTGATTTATAAATTTACAAGTGATATTAGTGATTCTTGCTGTTATATTAATTTCAATAAAGGCCATTTATAAGGATACGGTCACCGTGAAATTAAAAAAAAAAAAATGAGTAATTAAATTAAAAGTATAAACGTATGTATAGTCCAGAATTCGCAGATTAAAGTTAATTAAATATAACGATTATCGAAACGAAGGCGCTGACATCGATTTTATTTTCTTTTGCGTTTTTTTTTTCAAACAAAAAAACTGTCTCCGAAACTACTCAACCACTTTGAATTGAAATTTACAAAAGTTATTTTTCATAATATTATCTAAAGTGTGACGTAGAATTTTTTTGATTGAGTAGTCATGTTCAAACGTTATATATTTGGTAAACAGTTGTCATGTTTACAAAAAACAATTATTCTCTTCGTCACATATAACTTCTAAATTAGAAACTAAAATGTTTTTATGTTTTAGACAATGCCTAGCAGGGAGCAAACGAGTACACCATCAGCGAGGATTTCTTAAACTGAGCTCTACTTGACGGCTCATATCTCCGCCATTTTTTAATTTCTTTAATTTTAACTATTGCAAATTATTCACAAAAATACTATGTATTTAATGACTAGCGTTAAAAAAGGCTTTGTTTATACATATTATTCCGAACGCCATGGCGCAACCCCATAATTCTCCCATAAAACTTCGAAGTGTTATTTTGGTCTGATAAATAAACTGTGTTAAAACAATTTTAGTTTGGTTATTTAATATCTTCCTTCTTTGAAGAACGAACATAATTCGTTTCATTTCATTTAAAAATAAAAGTATAAGCGTTCTATTATTTTGTAATGAAACTCATCGTCAAATCTTGATCCAAATTTACATAAGACTACCTTAAGTACTTCCTTTCTACATAAAAAGCATCTTAGAAATCGTTTGGCGTGATATAAGAATAATTTTCCCAATTGTCATGCAAATACTTATGGTAATTTTAAAGTTTGATGATTTTCTCATGATCCCATCATCATCACTTGACCAATTTTATATAAGGCCGGCTACCCCTAAAGTACCCTCTTTCTATTAAAAAATAATTATGGAAATCGGTGCTACGTAGTAAAGAATTATCGCAAAACATACATAAAAAAATCTGACGAATTGAGAGTCTCCCTTTTCGTAAACGGTTAAAAAAGCAACGTTTCATTAATTAATAACGTAAATGTATTTTACGTAATGTTATTTTATTATAACTTTGTTACTTCTGAATTTTTTTATTTATTCTACGCCGTGGCATGGTGGATGATATCCAGATATAACACGCATTAAAACAGATAAAACAAATATAAATTAAATCAACCACCGTTTCGATAAATGTTTCGGTTGTGTCGGCTTGTTACATAAACAAAGTCGGAAACAAATGGGGCGCAGTCACTTCCCAGAAGGTCCGCACACCCCAGGAATCGGCTGATAAAATTACACAAATGCTAATGAATGTCGAGCAACTCGGGTGCGATTGCCGTCCTTGCTGCGAAATTGAACTTGTTTAGCTAATTTCGCTTCTGGTTGTAATCGTGTACTCTTTGGTATTTGTTTCCTTTTTTAAGGAGCTTTTTGTTTGTTAGTTGTAAGAAACTCTTATAATGTAACTATCTTCATTTTAAGAAATATTCTTTCTTGCAATATTGTAAGTTAAGTAGAAATTTAAATACATACATCATGAACATGGTAATAGTGTATTACTTGAAGACCGCGTGGAATAGTGGTCTGAATACCCAACTTCTACGCCGCGGGTCCTGGGTTAGAATCCCAGCCGAAGCCATTATTTGTGCAAAAACACAAATCGTTGGTTTTCGGGTCTGGTTGTGTTGTGCATGTGAAATATAAGATATGAAATTTATTTCATTGCCTTAAAAAAATAACCTCGTCTACATACTATATCATAGTATATATACGTAAATCGACCTTATATACGATATATGTTATTTATTATTACTATATGTGTATGTAGCAATAATCAATAAATATTCATTGCCAGCTATTCGATACTGGTCTAGTTGTAACAATTAATAAATACCCTTGTAAATTATTCAGAATTGAAATATTTAATTTGGCTTAAAATTAAGCACTACAAAACCGCAAACGTAAAACATACATGAATTTTATGTAATTGCGCCTACTTTTGTTTGCTGTCCAAGCATTATACACACTAAATACCCTTACAAAATATTGAGACTGAAATATTATTCATACAGCAAATTCAGCACTTTAAAATCAAATCGATGCTATCAAAAACGTTGCCCACCGGAAGGAATGGGCACTAACAGTGGCGTTCACGTGTTGTGGCCAATTTATTTGCGGTTAAGTGCCAACAATAAGTTTCTTGAATGGTCCACGCGCCTCGCCGACGGCTATCTGACTTGGGCCATAAATATGGCCCCAGTCCGAGGTTTATCGTGGAACCTGTGGAAGCTTTTACGCTATTAGTTTCATTATGTTTAGAACATTTAGAAATAATTGATAGGAGAACATTTAGACACTTTACGGAAATCTGTTAGTCTGTTACTACGTTTAAGTTTATAATATTTTCAAAAGATATAAAAAAAGAGTGTTTGTAAATTTGGCTTGGTTATAAGTGTGTAACATGAAATCAAACGGAAACTTGAAACCTTTTCCCGCGATTGCTTCATCGTCATCATTTCAGCCTATCATAGTCCACTGATGAATAAAGGACTCTCCATAGATTGCCACAAAAGTTTGTAGCTGACGTTTTGTGGGGATTTTGCCCGTTGTTGCCAAGCTTGGCAGGCGCGTTGGCAACCGCACTTTGTTTATTCGGGTGTTCCAGACAGATGCTGCAGCCCATCTCCTCGTTTGTATTTTCCTTCTAGTCGATTTTTACAATACCCAAGGGATGAGATGGGTAATAGATTTTTTTTTGCCCTTCAAACTGAAACCCGTCTAAGGTATATCTTGACTTGACAGCTGCAGGTTATTTATTTAGATATTCTAGCAAGCTCTTTATCTGCTCCTTATCTTCCTGTTGTAAGTTTCCCCCTGTCAACTTTTATGTTACCCACGACCCACACATAAAAGTGTATAACTATTATACTAAACTTGATATTAGGTTCCGCTTCGCATTGCTTCTTCTTTTGGGTAATCAACTTACTGGTGGTAGGATTCCTATGCAGGAATCCGTCTAGGTAGGTACCACCCCAGGGCCAGTTATTCTGCCGTGACGCAGTGGTGTGCAAGCATTACTGTGTTTCGGTTTGAAGGGCACTGTGAGCTAGCGTAATCACTGGGCATTTGAGACATAAGAACTGATGTCTCAGGGTGACGGGCGCAGTGTGGGTGTCACACAGTAAAATTCTGAGTGACACAGCATTTGTTGTGGGCGGACGTTGCACTTTCCATCCGGTGAACGTTTTGCTCGTTGCGTCACTTTATACAATAAAAAAGTAACTATTTAAAATTATAAATAATTCTATAGATTGATCACGAACTGAATTGTTTGCAATTAAATTACAATTACGAGCGCTAACAAAACTTCTAATAAAATAACTAACAGACTTAGGAACTATCAAGAAAAGAGTATAACCCTTTCTCAAAGGACGGTAACGCACCCGAAATTCCTCTGGTATTGCGAATGTTCATGGGCGAGTATTATTATAACCTTGTTTAACAAAGAAACGCCTTTGAAAATATCGTTGCGTCATAACTAGAATTTAAGAATAATTCCGACACGAAACTTCGAAGTAATTTATTCGCATACCGTTTGGAAGTATTCTTTGAAACTTTGAAATTAGGTAATCACCTATTTATTTACTGAACAGTCATGTAAGTACTTTTGTATTTCTATCGTAAATTGTAAACGCTTATGTCTACTTTATTGCAGTGTAGGGTCATTACGGTTAATATACAATAACGTACTTTTACCTTTTCATATCGTAGTCTTTTTTACGTTAACGTACGATAGCGCGTATGGAATCGGCGATAAGAATCTGGGATTTTTTACATTTGAGTAAACACAATATAACTAACAGATAATAGTTATACTCAAATATTAGGTTTTTTTTTAGATCACACTAGGATTGTCCAGTTATTCTACCATGAAGCAGTAGTGTGCAAACATTACTGTGTTTCGGTTTGAAGGGCTCTGTGAGCTAGCGTAATCACTGGTCATATGAGACTTAAGAACGTATGTCTCAGGGTGATGGGCACAGTGTAGTGTCACACATAATTTTATTTGGGTGACACAGCATTTGTTATGGGCAGTCGTTGCACTTACCATCAGGTGAACGTTTTGCTCGTTTCATCACTTTATGCAATAAAAAAATAAAAAATCTCCTGTATCGTGGGTGCGTTTTACAGACAGTTTAATTAAAAAACCTGCCTTGTGCGTGTCGGGTCCGTAGTGGGGAATAGCGTGTAACCAAAAATATTACATATCTCAAAAACGACATATCTTATTCACATTAATTTTCGTTGAAAGTGTTAGAAGTCACTTCAACACCTTAACTTTTTTCCGAATGTTCTACAGCGTATAATTTTTCAAGACATATGTAACTTACGTGCACTGCAATTGTTTTTTCAGTAGTATTGATGGTGTGTCACCATTGAGCGTGTTTTTATTATACATAAAAACACGCTCAGTGCCAATACTCTCCAAGAAAAATAATTGTGACCTACGGACAAACGGACAGGGCGAAATTATAAGGATTCCGCTTTTACTACGAAACCCTAAAAATAGGGCCAAAAAAGAAAAAAAAACTAGTGCAACTTCATTTCTAATTTATAACCATCGTATAAATATAGACGATATATATTTATATATGAGTTCATTGCCTCGATCATTTGAAGTCGACATATCTCCTACAGGTATCACGCTACGGGGCTCATTATATTTTTGGGGCATATACACAGCGTCCCTAAGACCAGCCTGCCGGGATGTATAGGACATAACGAATGACCCTGTATATATTATATATTTTCTAGCACAACTTGAATGAAAAGTTCAAGATCATCGTTTATTGCTGATGAGTAACTTAGGTCAAAGCCAGAAAAAAATAAAATAATTTTTATTCAATATAGATCATTTACATAATTGAACATCATTTTTTTGCAAAAAAAGGCAGTTTTTTCTTTTTACTCATTTTAACACTAGATTTGCGGGCATTGACGGACGGGCGGGACTAGATATATATATTCGCTGCATAATATCATTAAAAACCTCTATATAATCGCTCAAGAATAAGATTTATTTGTTCAGAATTTAAAGCATAAAATTAAAAATCCGTCAAATTGACGGGTTTCGTAAATCTAGTGTTAAAAACAATATAAAACCAGTAGTCGTCATCATCATCATTTCAGCATATCACTAGTCCACTGCTGAATATAGGCCTCCCCATAGATTGCCACGCTTGGCAGGCGGGTTGGCGACCGCAGTTTATTTATTCAGATGTTCCAGGAATATGGTGCTGCCTATCTCCTGGTTTTCATTTTCAATCTGTCGACTTTAACGACACCCACGAGATGAGATGGGGTGGTAGATGCTCTTAAGCCGCCACCACACGGCCAGTAGTACATATTAGAAATATAAAGATGTAGAAATAGCTTTGAAGCGATCACCTCATTTATAAGGGGGTTATCATTATCCATTTATTCTTCAATATTATAATAGCCTTTTTATTAAGACTTTGTTTGATAAAAAAAACTTTATGATTGAAAAACTGTACTTTTTGGTATTTTGTTGTTCAATTTACTCCTTGAAAGAGTTACTGACCCTATGAAGTCGATTAACTGGCGTTATTGTTTTATTAGAGTGTGGTGGAAACGATATAAAACAAATGTTAGTTAATAGATAAAATTACATCTTTTTCTTACTATGAATAATGAGTGCTACTGGAATCGTATTTAAAAGCAATGAAGTCTAAATACAAAATTTGGAAACACAGTTACGTGAGAGTGGAATCCACTTTTCTCTATATCACAGTCGCATTTCTGTACAAGACCCACGAGAGTCCTTTGGACTGCAAATTACTATAGAATGACTATTCAATGCGGCTGCCTTCGGAACGGACCCGACCGTCAGGAGCTCGTATAAAGACTTGATGTAACTTTTCCTTAGAGCCAGAGTAACTTAAGTCTAATATGTTTTGTATTATGACAAAGTGTCCCATGTTGAAACTTTAATAAATTGGACGTATTTAACGGTATTGTTTACCAAGTTATTTTAAATTAAACCGTCAGTTTCGTTGTGGTTTTATTTAAAATTAAAGCGAACTGAGGGTTGCCCAACTGCTGGGTGGTCTAACCTTTTTTTGACCTTATTCGAGTAAGTCAACCTGTTATGAACCACACATAAAATATGGATGATCTTCTCCTGGCCGATTTTCGACTGAGGCAAAAACTAGTGAAAACAGTCGGAAGTTATCAACTGCGCAGGAGATATTACAATACAAATACAGGGGCACTCACTCGTCCCGACTTACCCGTGCCAGATGTAACGCTCATGCGATAGATCGGGGGTAGCCTAAGATATAGTGTCAGAGACACAAGGACAATCACAACACTACCAGACCCGAAAACCAACAATTTGTGCATGTCCACAAATTTTGGCCCTGGCTGGAATTCAAACCCAGGACCCCGGCGTTGTAGTCAGGTTCTCTAACCACCAGACCACGCGGCATATCAGATGACTTAACCGTGGAATAAATAGTTCTAATACGTAAATTATCTTAAATATGTGTTCAAGTATTAAATGCTGATCTGAATTTCTGGTATGAAATCAAAAAACAGGGTTGTATATATATTTCAACATCATCATTACAGCCCATCATAAGTCCATTGCTGAAGATAGGTGTATCACAAAACAAAGCACGATCGTGAGTCGCCTGCATCTATCGACTTCCCACATAATGAAGCAGGTTACTGGTGGTCTCACATTATACTGGTGGTAGGATTCCTATCCAGGAATCCGTCTAGGTAGCAGTAGTATGCAGACATTACTGTGTTTCGGTTTGAAGGGCACTGAAGCCTAGCGTAATCGCTGGGCACAGCGTAGTGTCACACAAAACTGTTCTACGTGACACAGCATTTGTTATATGCAGACGTTGCACTTACCATCAGGTGAACGTTTTGCTCGTTCCGTCACCTACTATCAAATAAAAAAAAACCATCTAGAGGTGGGTCGTCCTACACTGCATTAACCGATGCAAGGTTGCCACTCGAACTCTTCGAGTTATGCGGTTACATTACTTGCAGAATCTTAAAATCAGTTACCTAAGTTCTGTTGCCGATATCATCGTTATGCATTATATCTCACAGAGAAACACCAAGCTTGGCCATTTCCATAGCTAACGACTTTGAGTTTAATCATTTGGCCTGTAGTGAAAAACCATGTCTCGGTCCCGTTTGTCTTTATTGGCAACACGCGTTGGTTAAAGACTGTGTACATCTCTGTATTTATAGTAGTTATAAAAATTCAACACTTGTAATTTATTGAGTTAAAGAAAGATTAACGGATTTTATTGTGTTTAATTTTAACTATTGGATCCATGGTTACTTAAGGACTGAGGTGTTAGATGTTCAGATGTCATAGTTAATCCGGGCGGTAATACTTAGAATAAATCTTGATTCAATACTTAATTATTGTATATTATACGTAAAATGTTTGTAATTGTATTATTATTAATGATAATTAGCTTATGTTTTTTGTTGGGCTGCATTGATTACCGATCCTGCCCGTTAGAAATGTTTACTCAAATTTCATGTAAATAGCTCCGGTACTTTTTCTATCATAAACGGTCGGATAAACAGAGATATCCAGTAAAATAATTTTATTTAAAAAAGGCATAGCCCCAAACTCGAATTTCTCTTATATCGTAAAAGTCTACTATTACTACATGTTAGGCCATACAAATGTTTGTTCTATAGGAGAATCGTACCCGCGACCCCCATCGCAGAAACGTATAATCTAGTCACTACAAAAATGGAAATGAAAAATATTATAGAATTAGTCAAATGTTTAAAATAAAACAACACCGTAATTACCGTAAATACATGGATACACAGACTCCATTTCGCTAAAGTTACAGACAGGTAGATCCTAAAACAAATAGACTTCGTAGCAAGCACGAGTTCGGCTCCGGACATGAGATCTGCTGATAAAATTACACAAATGCTAATGAATGTCGAGCAATTCCAGCGACATTATCGTCGTCGCTGTAAAATTGGACTTGTTTAGGAGCTAATTCTACTTACGTTCGTAACAACTGATGTTTTTGTCCTTTTCATCACTGTAACGTTAATATGAATTTCTCTAACGTAATGCAATTAACATTTGTTGGTGTTAAGAAGAAAACAAAACTTGTGTTTACTTATACATTGGATGCACAAGTAATATAAAAAATTAAATAAGGCTTGTGGTGTGTGGTGGCGGCGTAAGAATATTTACCACTCCATCTCGACTCGTGGGTATCGTAAAAGTCGACAGAGAAAAATTTAAAACCAGGAGATGGGCAGCAGCGTCGTCCTGGAACATCAAAATCAAAAAACTGTAATTGCCAACCCGCCTGCCAAGCGTGGCAACTATGGCAAAAACTTTACCAAAATTGAGAGCTAGCAAAGAACAGCCCCTAGTCACCGGCAGCCCCGCCAGTCTTAGATACGGTAGCAGTCATGGTAACGGCGGGGCAGTGGGTGCGAAGAATCTTCGGAGGAGGAGATCTTGCTACCACCAACGACGACTGGACTGTCCTGGGGAGGACACGGTAATCCTCAAATCCGGTAGCTTCTTGTACCACCGGGAGGGAGGGCGACCATCTGTCGCAAAGAGGTGTTGGGTTTATTGTCTACAAGTCTCTCGTTAACAACGTTGTCGAGATCGGGAGTGTGTCGACTAGGGTTGCGTATCTTATACTCAGAATAACCAAACGGCATTCGCTAAAAGTAACACAGGTATACGCACCTACCTCGGCACACTCTGATTAGGTAGAGGTAATGTATGAGAATATCTAAACAGCCATGCCTCCAAAACACACTACATGGTGTTGATGGGAAACTTTAACGCAAAGCTAGGCATGAAAAAGGACGATGAACTGGTAGTGGGACTCTTTGGAATAGGGAAACGGAACCAAAGAGGCCAACATCTGACTTAATCGAAAAGGATGGACTTCTTATGATGAACTCCTTCCTCCAAATGCGGCCCCAAAGAAGGTAGAGCTGGATGAGCCCTGACGGTTCCACAAAAAATGAGATGGACTTCATCATGACGACCAAACGACAGCTGTTCAATGATGTATCTGAGATCGCTAGGGTGAATCTCTTAATCGCTGAATTGGAAGATATCTTCAAGCTACTGGGTGGAAAATGATACGGTCTTAACATTCTTTTTTCTTCGATTTGCCGACGACATAGACATAATGGCAGAATAGCTGGAGGAACTTGGCACTATGCTCAATGACCCCAATAGTGTCTCCCAACTGATAGTTTTTAAGATGAAAATGGACAAGTCGAAGATCATGTCAAACGTCCATGTCACACCTATACCGGTTGTTGTTAGGAACACTAGGCCCGAAGTTTTTAACGAACTCCGACTAGGTAGATCCAACTTCGACCAAGAAAAGTTTACAATCAGTGCGTGTTGCTAGTGATGACATACAGAACTATGACGTGGTCCTTCACTGCAGGCCGCAAGAGGCAGCTGAGAGGCGCTTAGCGAGCTATGGAAAGGGCTATGCTTGAAGTTTCTCTGCGTGATAAAATCCGTAACGATGATATCCGCAGCAGAACTAAAGTAACTGGCATAGACCTAAGAATTAGCAAGCTGAAGTGGGAATGGGCCGATCATATAGGTCGTACGACCGATAACCGTTTGGGAAGAAAGATTCTCGAGTGGCAATCTCGTACCGACCACCTGCACGGTTTTGCTGAAAGTCAATTTATGCGTGTGGCTCACGACTGTGTTTTATGGCAATCTATGGGGGACGTCTACGTTTAACAGTGGTCTGAGATAGGCTGAAATGATGATGATAATATGGGGATTAAATAACTTCCTTTAAAAAAAACATATTTATTATTTAAACTACCTAGCTTATTGTATTTGGATCATCTCAAAATAATAATATAAATATATTTATAACCCAAATATAGATCAGTGATCCACTTTTAAAATTATAATCATGGTACGATTTTATTAAAAATATTTTAAGGTGCAAAACATGTATCAAACCACATCTGGACCGAGATCTTTTTTAGAAAAAGCTAAATGAGAATTTAAATTTTATAGTATTTGACACACTTAATATTAAATATTATGCGGCTCCTCTAACGCATCAATCATCATAACACTATCTTCCTGTAATTATATTCCACTCCACTAATACTACAGCACAGGCAGTAATAAAAAAATAAAATAAGCAACTTTGGCCGGCGAGCCAACTCTTACACCCTCAAATTATCAAACTTCACCGCGCTCCTCAGCGCACATAAGGTCCCATATTCACGACCTACACTAAATGTGTAACTATCTATCTATCTATCCTTTTAAATTCATACACCCTGTCCGAAGCCGCAGTTTGGACTTCGTTATATTTTCTACATACGTGGGACTTTTTCTCGAGAGTCTGAATGAAATAAATTATCGGCATAGAAAAAAAGCGTAAATAGTAACTGATTAACTGAGCATGGGAACAGCCCATAAGGATTTTGAACAATAATGCTACGGCCACTTTTAACTATATATCTAATACAACTGTCTGTTAATACTTGGAGTACCGTTTTGCTTACTCAGCATAATTTAGTGATGACCGCGTGACCTAGTGGTCAGAGGGTCTCTCTGTGCCGCAGCCAAAATGATTGGCTGTCGGTTATGGCTCTGTTGTGTCTCTAACACTGCATCCTAACCTGCCGCAATAATGGTATTTATTTTCTTCGTTAATGAAAACTTCTTTTAACTTCCAACTCTTCTATGTTGCCACATGAGAAGCTCAATACTAATATAGTAAATGCGAAAGTAACTCTCTCTGTCCCTCTGTCTGTTTGTCACCTTTTCACGGCTCAAATTGAACTGATCTTGATGAAATTCGGCGCAGAGATAGCTTGCGTCCTGGGGACGGACATTGGATACCTTTTATACAGGAAAATCAAAGAATTCTCTACGCATGTTTGAGAAACATAAATCCACACGGACGTAGTCGCGAGCTTCAGCTAGTATCTCATACGTCGATAATAGCGCTGTAAAAGTTTCTGAAATGCATCTAAAGATAACATCTAAAGATTACTGGTCGGAGGAGACTTCCTCCCCATAGCAGACAATCCGATCTAGCAGGTAGCTAGCTACTCTTTTCCTTGGCAACATCATTCGCCAAAGTCAACATTCACTTATTGGTTGCATAAATCTTCTATCTATAATCTAAATGTCATTATAACTACTTAAATACTTCCACTATTTTCGAAGTTTTCTTTGTTCATGAGGGGTCCTTCCCCTTTTTTTCGATAACGGTTCAGGGACTGACGATTCTGAGATTAACTAAGGAAAATACGTATTGAACCATAGAAACCAAAATATCTAATGTCATCTACCGAACAGTACCGAAAAAGCGCTAGTAAATAATAATTATCTACAAACAATTTTTCAAATTGTCTATTATTTACCAAAAAAAAAATATTTACTGGGGGACTAACACATTGGAACAGCACGAGTTGCCACATACGCCGTGGCAGTACTGAATCATTTATTCATTTAAACTTTATTGAATCTGACATATAGTAATGAAACAAAGGTTACAGTACAAAAGTATACAAAAACGTACTTACAAATATAAAATTTTAAAATAATTAATATGTATAATAATAATACAAATACATACTGTTACTTTAAAATCAACCGCTTGAAATTCATTCAAGTATTTTAAAAAACAGTAAGCGGACACAATGTTTCACTTAAGAAGAATTAAAGATTTTTCTTTTAATTCGTACTGAATTGATATTATTATGTATATATTCTAATTTTAAACAGTTGTAACGAAAACGTATATGAACAACAAAAAAAGTATATGAACTAAACATTTTTCAAAATTTTCATGCTCAACTACATAATTTGATGGGCGGACACTGCTAGGGACTGACATTTGAGTGTTATTGGAGTAGATTTCAGGAGTAGAATGAATTTCTTATTTCGAAAAAAGCAATCTTATTAACAGAATAAGTTCAATTTGACCCAGTGAAAAATTGTGGGGACATAGTAACCCAAATTTTATGATACTTCACTGTTATAGGTAATACGAGTAATTAATGCTAAAAACATTCATCATCATCATTTGCCTATCATAGTCCACATACATTTGATTGAACATAGGTCTTTCCCATAGATTTTCATACACACGGTCCTGAGCCACCTAGACGCATCAACTTCCCGAAAAACCGTGCAAGTCGTCGCTTCATCTAGTGGGGGATTGCCCTACGATACGAGGTTGCCACTCGGAAACTTTTCTCCCCAACGGTTATCGGTTCTACGAGTGTTATTTGCCAGTTCAGCTTGCTAATCCTTGAATGATAACCAGAAGATGGGCAGCAGCATCTTCCTGGAACATCAAAATAAACAAACTGCGGTTGCCAACCCGCCTGCCAAGCGTGGCAACTATGGCAAATCTCCCCTGAAATGAGAGGTACAAACACACTGCAAACAATGTATATGTATTGTATAGCCATTCCCTTTTTAATTTGGTTCCTTTTTTGTTACTAATGTCAACGCAAAACATACGTTATGCTCGGAAATAAATTACGAGGCACGCAAATAACTCCCGTATATTGCGCAAAGTAAATAAAATCTTCCTGACATTCGCCATAAGTACGTGACGATAAAAATATTTTTGGTAAACATATCTTATTCTGAAGTATACCCGGGGCTGCCATTATTTTTAAATTACGAATATTATATTTCACCTCAAACTTCTTAATACAATTTGCGTACTATTCCCAACTTTGCATTTTAGAGCTATGATAAAAACAATTATACTTGAAGAGGGTTTCAATTCTTTGACCTAAACTTTAGAACTAATGGATGATTATAGGCTTGATAAAGCCTGAACGCATAACAAGTAATTTTAAGTTCCTTTAGGAAACACTAGCCTTCGTTACAATCTCTTTTTACATCGAAAGTCGTCCTATTTAGAACAATTACCGCCTTTCAACGTCTTACTGCTGAGCATTAGTCTTCTTTTTGAGACAGTAAAGTACCTACACAAAGTCCACCACGAGCCTCCATTGCTGATTAGGGTATTATATAAGTAAAAAAAAAGTTAAATTACCCACTGCTCCTAAGCACATAAGCTTTAGAGCAGGACTCTTCCCGGCACCAAAACCCTCTCAGGTTATATAAGTACCATTGCATAAATCATCATTTTTAATTGTAATCAACAAATATAGTGATACCGGAATAGTTACCGGGTCAGAGGTCAAGAGGTTGCACGCATACTATGAAATTTATGGCGAGCCTTTGGATTACTACTGATTTTAATAAATTTAGGACATTTTCGTTTTCACTTATATAAAGGCTAAGCGTTGGCGATATTCCTGGTACAAATATATCTATAGTGTATATGTATATATATATGTATATATTTACTTATATAACCTGAGAGGGTTTTGGAGCCAAGAAGAGTCCTGCTCTAAAGCTTATGTGCTTAGGAGCAGTGGGTAATTTAACTTTTTTTTTACTTATATAATACCCTAATCAGCAATGGAGCCTCGTGGTGGACTTTGTGTAGGTACTGTACTGTCTCAAAAAGAAGACTAATGCTCAGCAGTAAGACGTTGAAAGGCGGTAATTGTTCTAAATAGGACGACTTTCGATGTAAAAAAAAAATTGTAACGAAGGCTAGTAGTTTCCTAAAGGAACTTAAAATTACTTGTTATGCGTTCAGGCTTTATCAAGCCTATAGGCTTCATCCATTAGTTCTAAAGTTTAGGTCAAAGAATTGAAACCTTCTTCAAGTATAATTGTTTTTATCATACTCTAAAACGCATAGTGGGGAATAGTACGCAAATTGTATTAAGAAGTTTGAGGTGAAATATAATATTCGTAATTTAAAAATAATGGCAGCCCCGGGTATACTTCAGAATAAGATATGTTTACCAAAAATATTTTTATCGTCACGTACTTATGGCGAATGTCAGGAAGATTTTATTTACTTTGCGCAATATACGGGAGTTATTTGCGTGCCTCGTAATTTATTTTCGAGCTTAACGTATGTTTTGCGTTGACATTAGTAACAAAAAAGGAACCAAATTAAAAAGGGAATGCTATACAATACATATACATTGTTTGCAGTGTGTTTGTACCTCTTCATTTCGGGGGAGATTTGCCATAGTTGCCACGCTTGGCAGGCGGGTTGGCAACCGCAGTTTGTGTATTTTGATGTTCCAGGAAGATGCTGCCGCCCATCTTCTGGTTATCATTCAAGGATTAGCAAGCTGAACTGGCAAATAACACTCGTAGAACCGATAACCGTTGGGGAAGAAAGGTTTTCGAGTGGCAACCTCGTACCGTAAGGCAACCCCCCACTAGATGAAGCGACGGTTTGCACGGTTTTGCGGGAAGTTGATGCGTGTAGGTGGCTCAGGACCGTGTGTGAAAATCTATGGGAAAGGCCTATGTTCAATCAAATGTATGTGGACTATGATAGGCAAATGATGATGATGAATGTTTTTAGCATTTAATATTACCTATAACAGTGGTGTCATAAAATTTGGGTTACTATGTCCCCACAAATTTTCACTGAGTCAAATTGTTAATAAGATTGCTTTTTTCGAAATAAGAAATTCATTCTACTCCTGAAATCTACTCCTATAACACTTAAATGTCAGCCCCTAGCAGTGCCCGATCATCAAATTATGTAGTTTTGCATGCATATTTTGAAAAATGTTTAGTTCATACATACATACAATCATGCCTCTTTCCCATAGGGGTAGGCAGAGACCACATCTTTCCACTTGCTACGATCCTGACACACATCTTTAGCTTCTTCTACTTTCATTAGCGTTTTCACACAGGCTCGTCGGTTGCGGGTACTTTTAACGTGCCCTTCCTCAAAAGTTCACCGATCTGATTGTTTAGTTCGTATACTTTATATATGGATGTATGAATGCAAGTTTACTAAATAAAACTTCTTTATACCTAGCTTACTACTCCCGTGTTCGGATCGAGCTTATTAACCAACATTGTTTATTATTTATTTCATGTTAATACCGGATTGTCTCAAAATAAATTAAAAGCTTTTCCTGTTGACAGTTGGAATGTAGAATAATTAAACCTGCTGCGAATATCTAGTTGCATTATTTTCTGTGTGAATGTTTAAGTAGTTTGCTAACATGAATATTAAAAATGAGTAAAGTCTATGAAATTAAATGAAAATTCTTTATACTTCAAATTTTACAAGTAACGAGTACTTTTATTTACGTTAATTATAGCATTAAAAAAACATTTCGATTTTTGGTACCAGTTTTAAAGAATGTCGTTCAATGAGTATTATGTAAATAATCTGTATTTAAATCAAATTAATTTTGTTCTATTCTATTATTGTCGTTAAGTATGGTCAAAACAGGTGGCGTATTTATTACATTTACATAAATCCATTGAGATAAAATATTAAATTAGTATCTATCATATTATCTTTAATAAAAAATTTATATAAATAATTTATAGAAAATTTATACGAATAACCTTAAAATTGTTCGGTTGTGTCTGTTCAGACAGACAAGATACTCGTATACATGTTCTATCAGTTTGTATTGATCGACTATAGAATTGTTTCTATTTTAAACCGTCCATTATCTCACTGTGCATTTTCCAGAAGATGATCATAATACAAGTCCGAGGCACACAGAACTTCGAAAACTCTAAACGCATGTGTGACACGGACCATCTCTTTTCAACGAAAGAATGGCAATAACCTCCATGAATTTCCGAAAGACTATATTTTGTACCGGCAAAAAACATCTTAAAAAATAGATACATAGATATTTTTATAGGGTTAAGTGATGAGACGAGTAAAGCGCTCACCTGATGGTAAGTGCCACGTCTGCTCGTAACAAATGCTGTGCCATCCAGAACACTTCTGGGTTGACACTGCGCCAGTCACCCTGAGACATAAGTTCTCTGTGACACTAGCTCTCAGTGCCCTTCAGACCGAAACACAGTATACATCGAAACAGAGAGATACATCTTAGTTTTTAATTATTTAAAAAATTCATTTCATTCATTTTAAAAATTGGTTGAGAAAATAAGTTTTAGTCATTTGATAACTCCTATTATGAGGCGAAACAGGTTTCGCTATTTTTATCATTATAGCACCTAGAAATCTAGACTTTCAGAGCTGTGGGATTGAGCTCTGGGTGTGATAAATAAAGAGATTAATTTGAAATTTAATTTCCGTTGTTTGTAATAGCAAAGTAACGCTTACTTAATAACCTTTCTAAGTAATCTGATACGCTTTAGTTTAAAATAGTTATAAAAGTCTTTCATCATTCATCATCATTTCAGCCTATCACTAGTCCACTACTGAACATAGCCCTTCCCCATAGATTGCCACAAAATATTGTAACTCTCAATTTGGGGGGATTTTGCCCATCTGGTTTTCATTTTCTCTCTGTGGACTTTTACTACATCCTCGGGATTAAATGGGGTCGTAGAGTCTCTTTAGCCGCCACCACACGGTTAGACTCACTTTACAACTCATTAATTTTAAGTTACTAAATGTTATAATAGTTGTCACCCTTGTTCGGAATCACTGATAAGAACAAAAAATAACAATAAATTATTGTAAAACACATTTCACGTGAAAAACCATCACAGATAAGATAATTCTGATGATGCATTGCAGTTGGTTATTCATATTTAATAATCAGTAGTAAATATGCAGTTGTGTTAAGTTTGAAATTGGTTTGTCGTGTTTATTCCCTAACTACATAGATAAGTTCACGCAAAATTTAATGAAATAGTTTTAAGTTATCAAATCTTTAGTCTAACACAAGAGTAGAAAACGAAGTTATCAGTACAACTATAACTTCTATTAAATTTTGGACGCTTTCATGAACACATCCTTTCGTGTCACAATCGTTCTTACGTATCTCAGACAGCCTTCAAGCGATTACAATGCGTCTTAAACAAGACAAGCGCGCTTTGAAAAGTTAAAATAGACCCGATTGTTGTACCCCTCGAGCATAGAGATGTCGCATGAGGCGTCGGGCAAAGTGTGGCCCTCTGCGTCACCGCAGATATGTTCTGTGCTCGTTTCAGATTTATTTACGTTACATACGCAATTAAAATAATCAAACTATATTATTAGAACAAAGGATAATTTATGGCACTTCGATATTTTAAGATTATAGGCGCCTGTTCTACTCTGCTTATAACTTAAAAAACTATTTTAGCTATACACTATAGGTAGATTCTGGTGTAAAGTCCAAATGGCGAGAAATAAATTGTCATCAATAATCATCTTTTATGTTAGCACTCGCAAACATAATCCAAAATCAATGGTTTTATAACCTGAGGCTTCAATTTTTCATATCCAAAACCAATGACGGTTTTAAGTTATTATCAAGATGTAAATAAAAAAAATTATTCCGTCATGTTCAGGATATATGTTATACTTTATACCAACGTGGAAATAAGACTACAAGATAGATAGGTGACAAGATAAATAAGGTACGGTAACAGAAAGAACCGTTATATATGAAATCGTTAATTACATTAACTCCGGCTAATCAAGGGAGTGTAACAGTCGGTATATTACAGTCAGGAGGATAAAGAACTCTGAGACCTTCAAACTCATACTAACTTCCTTAATGAAACAAACATTACAGTTATTTCACCGATAAATGTATAAATGCCACTAAGTTATTTGTAATGAAAAAAAGTGAATTATGATAGTATAATTATTTTTTATTTGTTATAACTAACCTCTTATCGGTTTTGTTATTACGTGATAAAAATGTTATAACTATGACTGCAATAGTAACATTGCCCGCACTATGCAATAGTTTATCTATTAATAACCAATTATAGTTATTATTTTCTTATTAATGACGTTTTTAATTAATCATAATTTTTATATCCCCTTGTTTTATTCATCATTTCTTAGCTTAAGAAACTGTTGTAAACAGATGCATATATTTAATTTATGACTCCTTATTGCAATTGTTAATTTAAATTGTTTAGCTAATGACTGCAACTGTAATGTATATTACTATTTAACTGATATATCGTCTTGTATAGATAAAATAAGTGTCTTTTAGAATTTTCTAAATTTTTTTGCAAATCGTTGAGTATCGCAACTTATTAAATAATGATAGCAATCAATAAGTATTGGAAACTTTCGGGCGTTGTAACATTATGAGTAAGAAAAAGACATTGCGCAATTAGAAAAGAAAGCACTCCGATAGCTGCTATTAGATGAAACAAAGTTATTCACTTTTATTAATTATTACATTCATACAAAAAAAATCGTATGACCTGACCTTTGTCACAGCACTTACATACTCGTAGCTATAATTAATCTCTTATATCAGCAAGATTTACTCAAGAACACACGAAGCACAGAATCCGAGTACTTAGCTAGTCGTTTTATGTCCTGTATGTCGTATAGTCAAGTAATATATAATTATTACTTTTATATCACCAAATCCTCTGAAACATAAATTATGTCAACATACACAAAATAATATATCAAGTAATCGCTTTAGACACATTCGTTAAAGCTGTTTTTATGCGGGCTAACAAGAAATTCACATATAGCGGGAAAATGTACTTTTCGAGGGCGAAAATTTTTATGTAAGCTTATTTTCATCTGAACGTGAAAGCTATAAATGTACAGATACTTTAAAAATGATTATTTTTCTGGCATACAAACTTGAACAAAATTCAAAGATTAGATTCAAACATGGATTTCTGTATATCTAATCTTTATTATGATGATGAATAGGAGGATATCTCCTAGTTGATTTCGACCACGGCGACGACTTCCTGATACTATAGGGAGCTGTCAACTGCGCAGGAAATATTACAGTGCCAAATCAGAGGCACTTTCACTCCGTAACCTACCCGCGCACAATGATCATGAGAAACATGGGGACAATCACAACACAACCAAGCCCGAAAATAAACTATGTGTGTTTTTGTATAAATGTTGGATCCAGCTGGAATTCGAACCCAGAACCCGCGGCGCAGAAGTCAAGAACTCTAACCACTGGGCCATGCGTTCGTCCTCATATTTATTAAAACGTAGTGCTAAAAAGACAGAATTAGGGCAATGACAGATGCCTTCGCTTTTATTTATTTAGATTGCTTTACATGAAATTAAATTATGAAATTCATGTACCCTGTCGGGCATGGGCATGAATGTATGTGAGAGGCAGATATTTATCTGAATGATTCAGAATATTCTTCAATATTATAACAACTTTTTTCTATTAAATGAACGAAACGCTCTCAATTTTTCCTGAAATGTTTTGTATGTTTTTTTTCGTTTTTTATGTTAATCGGTAATTTATTATATATTTTTATAGACATGGAATAAGGACCAGAACTATGCAATTTTAATTTAGATGATGACTGAATGATGAAATGATGAAGTCATGTTTTCGGCGCGAAACATAACGTCGAGGTATATCTTTCATAGAAGAATAAAAATTTGGGTACCATCTAACAAAATTACATATTTCGTGTATGCACATGCACGGTAAAGTGAGGACTTTACGAGAACATTGATAACAAATATTAGATTTGCTAGGTCTTTTACAACAAATATTATACAAACTTTCAACTAAGTAAGACACTGTGTGGGGATGATGCGGGAGTAACTCTTTGACCCTCTGTCTGTTTGTTACCTTTTCACCGTTAAACCGTTGAACTGATCTTGACGAAATTTGGCACAGGGATAGCTTGCATCCTGGAAACGGACACATGATACTTTTTATCCCGAAAAATCAAATAGTTCCCTCGGTATATTTAAAAAAAACCTATATACACGTGGACGAAGTCGCGGGCATCAGCTAGTTATCATCGTCATCATCATTTTGGCCTATCTAGTCCTCTACTGAACATAGGCTTCCCCCAATAATTTTCACAGTTTGTAGCTCTTATTTTGGGGGGGGTTTTGCCATAGTTGCCACGCTTAACAGGCGGGTTGGCAACCGCAATTTAGTTATGTAGATGTTCCAGGAAGATGCTGCTGCCCATCTTCTGGTTTTTATTTTCCCTCTGTCGACTTTTACGACACCCACGGGATGATATGGGGTGGTAGATTCTCTTAAGCCGCTACCACACGCCTACACACGGGCACAGCTAGTAATAGTATAAAAAAATTAAGTTACAGACCCACTGGAAGCACAGGCCTCCTCTCATCTCTGTTAGGGTAAATTCCCTTCGAGTGCTGGTTGGTGCATTTCACATTTCCCCCATATTTTTGCTTCACCGCCACGCTGGTATATTAAACAGTTAAAATAGCAAGTAGCAATTTTTGTGGTGCTACACTCGCGTACTACAAAATTTAATACAAATGTCCGACCATTGAGTTTCCACAGTCCTAAGCCAATTATGTTGTTCAAATGAACAAATTAAACAAAAATCTCATACTTTAATACCTGAGGGGAAGCCTAATCATTAGAAGCGCATTACATTTTGTAATTTGTTTTCTTTTACTTATTTGTTTTTTTTTTCATAAATTATGTTAAGCCTAAGCACCCTTACCATGTTCTCTGCTCAACCCCAAGCTAGACTGGTAGAGAATGACTCTAGGCATTAACTCCGCCTTTTTGTACACTTTTTGTGTAAATCAAGTTTAAATAAATAAGCGCCCATTGTTATGATTAATACCTTTAAAAAAAGCTTATATTTTCAACGGCGTTATTCATTATCATCATTTCAGACTATAGTCCACTGGTGAACATAGGCCTCAGCCATAGATTGCAACAAAAGTTTGTCGCTCTCATTTGGCAGGTGGGTTGGCAACCGCATTTTATTTATTCAGATGTTACAGGAAGATGCTGTTGCCCGTCTCCTGGTTTTTACTTTTCTTTCTGTCGACTTTTACAACACCCACGGGATGAGATGGAGTGGTAGATTCTCTTAAGCCCCCACCGCACAAAGACTTTTATTTCAGATTAAGTTAAAACGGTAAAACCAGCTAATAAAGACTCCATAAAGCATTTTAAAAAGCGATAAAAGCATGGTGACAAATATAAAGTCATTAGATGCAACAAAAGGCGTCCGAAGCTGGCTAATGAAGAATGACGTCTTGTTTAATTACCTTTTGCAAATTTTTCTGCTTACTGCGCCAACGTCTAAATTAAATTTCCTACAATGGCTCAAAGATAGTATTCATTTTAAATTTACAATTTAAATGTATATGTATATTTTTATATAATAGTAAGGAAATGTGAAGCAACGTTTTCTTCAGTAGCTTTATTTCAAAACTAATAATTTGTCACAACGGCAAAAAACTTCAGAATATTTATCAGCGAAATTTTCTTTAAGTATTTAATCAGTATTTTATCAATAAACCGACTTCCACGCAGCAGCTCCCAACATGCTTATTTTAATTTAAGAGTTTGATGACATTCTCATAGATCCCATCATCACAGCTTGTCCAAAATCAGGATCACCTCTAAGGCAACCCCTTACTATTAAAAAAAAACATTGAAATCCATCCTCGGGATAAAGAACAAAAAAAGTAATAAAAAAAAGATTCTTTCGAATAGCGAACCTCCTCTTTTACGTTATGCGTAACTAATGCATTCCTGCAATTCAACACATTCAAATTCAATATACATTTATTCAATATACATTCCGTTGACAAATATAGGCAAACCATTAACCGATAATGTTCTATGTCGGTTTATATTATACTGCAATCGGAAACAAGGCAGTGACCTATGGTACATTAGATACCATATCAAACAGAGGAAATTCGGTCATTGATTGCAATATTTACGAACGTCTGATTTGGGACCAGTGCGCTGCAATAAAAAATTTAATAACTATACCGACTTGTACTACCTCGGTTTATGAAAGTTCCCAAAAAAAGCGAGTAGGGAGATTAGCGATAATTTAAAAACAAATCTACTCTTATAAACCTTAACGACACTATCAATTACTTTTTTTTATACGAGAAAATGACTAGACGAGCAAAAAGTTCACCTGTCAAAGTGCAACGTCTGCCCATAACAAATGCTGTGTCACCCAGAGCATTTCTGTGTGCACCACAGTGCGCTCGTCACCCTGAAACATAAGTTCATGCCCTTCTGTAGTAGTTCTGTGACCTTCTGGCCGAAATAAAGTAATGTTTGCTGACTACTTCATACAAACCTTGTCCTGACAATTAGGAAAACAACAAAAACAGCCAAATCGGACGAGCCGTTCTCAAGTGATGATCTTTCATACATGCGGCAATTGATTTTTATTTATGTAGAAGAGGAGAAAGAGAAGAGGAGGAGATTTTAAAATGATAATAGTTCCCACAAGATTTCCAGAAGAAATATTTAAACTTTTTTTAAGTTTTCATTCTAATATCTGGTATTACGGTATGATAAACGCAAAAAGTGACGAGCGCAGCGTGGTGCCACACAGAAATGTTTTGGGCATTTGTTATGGGCAGATATTTGTCTGTTCTTTTCAGTGTTCACTTTTTTACCAGGTTTTCCAATAGGTGAAGGTTATTTATTGGCGTATAATGTAAAAAGTAAATATTGAAAATTGCTGTCAATACTCTAAATAAATAAAATTTATGATTGCACATATAAAATGGATACTAGCTTTACCCGCGACTTCGTTCCCGTGATCAAACCCTACCAAATACAGTTTGTTTTAGCACAATTGTTGGCTCATTCTAGCATTCAGGATAGCGTAAAAGTCAGGCACTCTGACCAATAGGCCACGCGTATGTACAATGTTATACACATAAAATATGACTGAGCGAAACTTCAACTATATAGGTACTAGGTGGTAATTAAATGCTCGACCTGATTGACCATCATAGTGATAAGTAGCTTAACGCTGCTATCTGTGGTCTGTGAAAGAATCGGGGACCTAGTTACTGGCAGAGATACAGTCTATTATAGTCATAGTTCTAAGGTGACGAAACGCTTTCAGTTTAATTCTTGATCGAGATTTAATTTGGTTGTCCATGAACCACAGGGACCACTTACCAGCCGGGGCACTATAGGTTCGATTATTGCTCTCACTAAAAAAATAAGTCCTGGTGGTAGGATTACTATGCAGGAATCCGTCTAGGTAGGTACCACCCCAGGGCCAGTTATTCTACCGTTTCGGTTTGAAGGGTATTGAGAGCTAGCGTAATCACTGGGCATATGAGACTCAAGATCTGATGAGTCAGGGTGACGGGCGCAGTGTGGTGCCACATAGAAATTCTCTGCGTGACACAGCATTTGTTATGGACAGGCGTTGCACTTACCATCTGGTGAACGTTTTGCTCGTTCCGTCACTGTTATGAAATTAAAAAAAAACAACTTACGGACGCGTTTATCCTTATCCCTTAAATATTACCATCTGATACATAGTATTTATATAACGCCCACATTACATATCTAATCTATCCATAGTCCATTCATACGACACGCGAAAAATCGTGTTTTATTTGTTTTATTTTATGTAATAAAAAAATATAAAAATAATAAAAGTTTTTTACCGCTGTTTTAGTGCAATTACTAAAATAAACAGCACTATCCAAATAACCCAAAGCATTTTGTAGAATTAATTTAAAAATTATGCGAATTTATCCAAAAAAATTGTTTCCGGTTTGTTAAAAATTATATAGTTTCACTTACATCCCGGATCTTTATTTTAATAAAATGTGCTATTCAGGAAACTACTATACAGATAACTTGACCCTATTTAGCTATTCTAATTCCAGAGTCCATCTTAGGGTCCAACATTTACTAACTCTAACTCTATTCTAAATATGTATTTATTCGGTTTTTTCTATATTTAATCTAATATTCGTATTTTTTTATAATACTTTCAGTGTTTCATACTTACAATAAGTAATTTTAGTCTCAATTTCAATTTCCATGAACAACATTGTAGATTAAAAAGCTCGAGCATTAAACTTTCCCAATATTTTGTTCATCACGTTTGTCAACTTCTACTCCCGTATCACGACTGGAAACAAACAATATTTCCCTCCCCGACAAGTTTCCCGAACTCATTTCCATTTGGGAGCGTGTTTCGAAAAACTTATTGGTTTTCCTCTATTGGAAGTTAGCATTAATATTTCTTACTAGTCCAATTGTACTAGCGCTCTATCTTCGTTAGCGACACGTCGTTTTTCATTAGCAACGTCTTATTTGCCAACTTTTGTAGACGTCCACAAGAAACCGTCATAGTATTAATTGTACTAACTTTTTAACGACGCGTGTCCATAAAACGATTTTATTAATTGACTTTCTCAACTTAAAATTAGAAACTAGATAATGATAGCATTAATAAATCAATAAAATCGATGATAATAATCCTGAAATTTGATACAGATGAGATAAATATTTTCATGGAATTAATTGAATCAACCGAACGACATGTGGATTAAGGTGAATTATTATAATTATTTTGAAATAGCAATCACGTATTTTTAAGCAGTGATAAAACTTGATAGTTAATCCTAATGTTATTTCACATTAAGAGAAATGTTTTGAAGCTCTAAGTTAATCGGTCAACCAGGCACTTGCCGGCGTGTAGAGCAAGCGCTCTCCGTTTGCAGCATTTTATGTATGTACATAGAGTATACGTACTCTGAAAACTGGGTCGTGCGTATCCGGAGGGTTCACTATCTATATAAATTGTCGCTAATAGTGCATTAAAATCGTTATGAATATTACGCTTAAGTTAGTCAAATAGTCCAAACAAACTGCATGCTCTTGTAGATGTTATTTTGGAATGTATTGACAAAACTTACGTCTTACGAGTACATTTGACATAACATCAAAAGAATTGAATTTTTTTGTTTGAATCGTACCAAAATGGAGGCGAGTTGGTTCGCCACTCGTCACGTTTTGTTTCCCGCGGTGGCGAAATGTGTGCTTATATGGGATAAAGACGTGATTGTATGTAATACTAAAATAATTTCTCGTCATTTATTATGCAGCCTGATAAGAATATTAGGAAAATATCGGACACAACGAAATCATTATGTGACGTTATGTAGTTTCGCGTGCAATGTTTATCTGACTGCGTAGTTAGGGTGACTTGACAATCTCATCAGTTGTATTTACATCAATACATATAACTAGTGCAATAAATCTGTTGAACTTTGTAATACCAAATAGACGATTTTAATGCGCGTAAGATAACAACACGCTATTAACTATAATGATGACCTCCTGGCCGATTGTCGACTACGGCGACATTTTTCAAATACTGTCGAACGCTGTCTATCACCTGCGCAGGAGATATTATAGTGCCACAAGTGTACACTCACTCACCACTAGCCATTAACAAGTACTTGGTTTTCGATGGATCGAGAACAAGATAAATAATTTGAGCCCAAGTTGCTTTTTGCTGCAAGTCTTCATTTAAATATCATATATACGTCTTGTACAGGAGCCTGTCGTATATTGTTATTTACGACCCGCGATGGCGTGGCCTAGAGATCAGAGTACCTGACTACCTAGCTAGGATGAAGTGTCAGAGACACAAGGATCAATCACAACACAATTAGACTCTAAAACCAACAATTTGTATTTTTGCACGTCTGGAATTCGAACTCAAGAACCACAGCGTGGTAGTCATGTAGTCTAACCACTGGACCACACGGTCGAGAATAATATTATTCATAGGTACGAATGTATATATATATTCCAATATATAGTCCAAAAATACGTCTATGCTCAGTGAAGCAGTATAGCGCACTTCTCTAAATTATCCTGTCATAATGGGAGAAGTCCCGTGCCCTTTGGTGAAATATTCTGGGGCTGATATAATACTCCTTGCTCTTTCTCTCAAAACGTAGACCTCAAATTCAAAATTTTCGCTCTGAAAATCGATCTAGCCTAGCTAATTCACAACGGCGGCGTCGTTGTCGCCACGTTAATAGTTCTCAATATTTTTCGAGCTCTAAGTAAACCTTTGGGAAGCACGATTTTTTGTTGCAGATACTATCTGCTGGAAGTGGCATATAATACGAATTAGTTAATTAAAATTCTGCTAATAATACACCCAATTAGAAATCTGCTACAAAAATGTAGCTCATACTATTGTTTTTTCGTAAATATGCAATATAATATGGCACAAAATTGCTTTTTTGCAACCAAATAGAAACCGTTTATTTTAGGCACTTCAAACTCAATAACTTTTAAACAAAAATCATATTTTTGTTACAAGCTTTTACTTCCGACCATTCCGGTCAACTTCTGGATCCATCATCAGAGCAGCTACACGGTACCGTATTTTTGCAGGGTCATCGTAGCTATAGGTATTAACATTTTAGCTCAATCGGACATCGGAAAGTGAGGCAAAATTGTTTTACAAAATTTGAACCGGAAAGACCTACGAACAAAGCAAGTTAAATAAAAGCTTGTAAAAATACAGTTCTCAATTTTCAACCGCAGTCTGAATTAGGCAGTGATGTGAATGCTGGTTTTAAAATTATCACGAAACTAATATTAGTTCTATGTACCGTTATGTATTAATTTGGATTGAACGTTAATTCGAGCATTATTACCATTAATTCGAACATTCATTTTAATTCCGTCCACGTGTCCCCTAGGTTATTTGTGCAGCAAAGTTCCTGACATATTGTGCTTCTGCTTTTTAGTGTATTACCTTATTTTACTTAGTTTGCAGAAGCTAGCAAATTTTAACTTTACTACACTGTAAACATTTGTCACTTTTAGTGTAGCAAAATCTTAATTCTTGTTGAAGCTTTTTTGTCTGAAACGCGACCTTGGAGAAATTTTATAACAAGTAAAAACTTTGTGTGTTAGGCAATTTCGACCTTAAAGTGCTCCTGTTTTTGCAGTACACGGATTATATTTGCGTGCGGAAAGTTACAGAATTTTATAACAAATTAAAGAGGTAATCAGGCAGTTGTCGGATCGTTGAGTTTCATTGCTTGAGTGACGCAACACTTATGCAGCTTACAACACACAACTCTTATGTATACTGTCTTCTAATGCCTTCGCTTTGATAAATATAAACACCATTTCATATTAAGCTACGAGTAATATGCAATTTGCGTTAAAATTACAGGGAGGTACGTCTTGTAAAGTTAATTCACGTCTATCGTTAATACTGCTTAAGTATTGGTTTTGAATGGTATTAAATAGTTATTGATTTCAAACATTCTATATAAAAGATATTTTATGATTAATAGGCTTTAACTCCGTGATAGCTCAGGGGCTAGGCGCTCGCTTTAAATTTCATAGTACGTGTGACCTGGGTTCGATTCCCTGGTGCCGGCACCACTAAAATTGTTAATTGCAATTTTAAGTGCTGATTTACCACGTGCTCGGCGATGAAAGAAAACATCGTGAGGAAACCTGCATGTCTGAGAAATAAAAAAAAAATTTCGAAGACGTGTGAAGTCCGCCAACCCGCATTGGAGCAGCGTGTCGGATTCTTCCTAGCTCCAAAACCCTCTAGAAATGAGAGGAGGCCTGTGCTCAGCAGTGGGACATTTATAGGCTGAAAGCTTTACTTTTTTTTAGGCTTTAACTTATTTTTTAATTTATTTCGTTATCTTTTAATCTACTACGCAAATATTACTAGTTTGTCTCACATATGTGCAATTTTCGTTTTAATACATACATACATGCCCTATTCCCATATAAGGGTAGGCAGAGACCACATGCACTTTTCGCCCCCACAGGAAACGAGACGTCGACGATGCCGTCACCCATTTTGTTACGAGTTGAAATTTTTGCTACCTATTGCGTTCCCACTAGTAACTAGCCATCGGCACGACAACCACTGGCTTGGTGGAGAGGAAGAGAAAAGGAAGGAAGGAAGGAAATGGGAAGTTGGGAGAGGAACTAGAAGGTGTAGGATACTACTATCTCGGAAGGGAGCAGGATGAGACAGCAGTAGCTCGGGAGGCCGGAGTCGCTTACCCGGTGCTCTACCGTATTTGCCGGACAAGGCAACTAGGTCAAGTATCCCTGACTGATCATTATAATAGATATTATGAATAATAGTGACATATACATTGGAAAGCATTTGTTCATAATCATAAAAATGTAAACATTATGAGAACACTTGGTTCTTAAATTTAAGTCAAAATGTCACTAACAAAGTTTATTCGTAAAATAGTTTTCCATCGGGGAGACGTTCTATATAATTTCCTTCTACGACGCTCGGGTATAATAGTATTTGTAACTATGTACAGTCTACACTTTGAACTTCAACCACTGCTTAAGTAAGGGTACATTGAACTGTCTGGAGATGAAAATTTGGAATGTAAGATGTCATTAATTTTTAAACAAATTATGATACGAAATGTTATGTCTTTGTACCAAAAAATTTGTATCTCAGGCGTTACGGTATTTATTTATGTTAGACTACGAACAAGCCTTTGTAAATACTAAGTTAACTATTATTTTCTAACATTCCCACAGTTAAGAGGAATAATTTGTCATGAGTCAATTTTAAAAACGAGTGTAATAAAAATACATACGTTCAGTAATTACGTATGGATTACTTTATAGTATACTAGCGATCCGCCCCGGCTTCACACATTTAGATATTAGAAAGATAAATTAGTACTTTATTTGGGCAAATAAAACAACCACAATTCCTTACACTAACATTTTTTGTAGCTACTGTTCTCATCAGCGGCTCTGCAGCTGGTCAGGTAAGATTACGTTATTTTACCAAAATAATGTTTTATTTATGGGAACATAAGCCATGAAAGTTTAGTGGCTCAGAGGTTTCTTGTAAACAATATTTGTTGTCGTGGTAGCGAAATAAAACGACCACTCTCTACCGCTGCGCAGAGCAAGTAGCATGAAGCCGGGCGGCGGCTTGGCATTCGAGAGAAACCGCGGCCGCTGTATTTTATTTAAAGCGTTTTAAAGTAAAAAAATATATAAATAAAACTACTAACCACTATTCAATTGTTTCTAGATTACAAAAAATAATGTGAATAGGTACGTAATTAATAGGTGATAGTCTATTTGCGCGTAGTGCGTAAGGCTGTTCGCTCACACCGCGGCATTTTTCTTACTTTTAGCATTTTTATGCCCGTCGTAACTTCTAAACGATAGGTCCGATCCTTATAATTTAAAGAGGAATTTACATGTACATAATCCACCTTGACTATGAAACTATTTAGTTGGATAAGGATTAATATCATGATACGAATGTCATCATCTTTCGATTCTTCCTGTGTTTTGATTGACTAATTTGAACAAAAAGCGGTTATTGTGACTTAACTATAATAGTTAGACATATAGCCGCGCGGACTTTTTTGTGAGTAATGATGAGTACTATGAAAATGTACTACATTGTTTTTATTTATCATCAGTAGTTTTCGCAGCGCACGCCATATAATGACTTTTATTAGTAAAATTGTGATACCTTGTGTAACATTATAGCAATTTTCGTAGGGATCTAATTTTTTTTTAAAATTAAATACCACTCATGTTACTCACTGATGTTGTAGTTATATATAGGTGAAAGAATTTTTCAAATCGGTTCAGTAGTTTTTGAGTTTATTCATTACAACCAAACATACAAAAAATCAAATCTTTTCTCTTTATAATATTACTCTTTATTATATTATATTATAGTATGGATTACCTTAGGAAGTTTTAAATTATGATATTAATCAAATAACGGGTAACCTATCGGAAATTTATTACCACAATGGAAAGAGATTCACAAGCAGAATTGAAATGGCGTCTATTAAAATACATTTTTATAACTAGGTAATGCAGACGATTTTCATTTTGCTTGCTGATGTCAATAAATAAATTTTGTTACTTTTCCATTAATACTAGAATAGCAGTTGCACATGTTTAACTCGCTGATCATTATTCTGATGCAATAGTAATCCGAGTGCAGTAAGAACATTGCACTGGCGCGTGCCTTTGCAAAGCTTTTTGAAAATTGCGTGTACTACCCGACCAGCACATAACTGGTCAGTGGGTACACTGCAATTTGTTCGCCAGTCGACACTTATTTTCTGATGCAATTTATCATTGCGTGTAAATCAGCATCCAATAGGCTTTTTCTACTTATTGTATGTATTTTTCATGGCGCAATCGCCAATATTCTTGCATAGGCAGACATATTCATTTTCATAAACACTATATATTTTTTGATTGTCCGTAAGATATTTGTTAATTATTATAGGCAAGGTGTACAGAACGATATACTGTGGTCGCCAAAGAGCTGTATATAATTTAAATGTACGGACTCTATATAGAGTTGATTTGGACTTTAATAACCGACCAATTTAGCATTTAATATTGTCAGTTCATACTGAAACAATTTTTTATATATATATAAAGTTGTTAAATATATTAAATATTTATTATGCACCAGGAATTTGTGATTTAATTATAAAATTTAAATAATTAGTTAACCGTGGTTGTTATAAGACAGTAATTGGTAGACGTCTCTGTTATTTCAACATTTAAGTTATTTAATGACCATACTCTTGTAAACCGCGAGAGTAGACTCTTTTACATGTAATATATAAAGCATCGATTTTCGCACAAATAGAACTCAGTGGCGTAACAGCGACCCCTTTTCAATAAAAATCACATTTTCTTTCACAAGTCGGTTGTTGGTGCCTGGGTGACATTCATGGCGGAGTTTAGTGACTTCCGAAGTAGCAGGTTATCAGACGTGGAGGGGGCGGGGTAAGGGGGACGATGGAGGGAAAGCTGAATGCTGGTGGATGGTCGCCCCCACATTCGCGTCCCGACACTCGGCGCGATCGCCCGCGTTATCGCGTCGTCCCAATATCGACGTTTATATTACGCGTTACTATTTATTTGCCAGTTCTTTATACTGACTGTTTATATATTATTTTGTTGACCGTCGAAGGTTTGTTGTGGTTAATAAAAGTGTTACAGTGATTTGTATATAACCAGTTAGAAATAAAAATCACGCCGAGCTTACGAAATCATGTTTAGGTATCTTTGTCTATGCTTATAAGCCTAATTATATGAAAATAGGTAATATTTATAAAATGGGCTGTTGTATTATTCAATATAAATTATATCTAAAGGTTCTTTAATATATCTTATAATATCTAAGTATTCCTTAATATTGTGACTTATTAAATTCAACAAATAGTTTTAAGTAATTATCTGTTGCAACATTGTGCGTGTTTTCAAACGAATAAGATCTTATTAGAGTAATACATTTGGGGCATAGTGCAGTGAATAGAATTGCTTAAGCTCTTACTGTCGAGTTACTCAGCACCAAATCCGCAATAGTTTATTAACTAAGAGCAAGTTATATAATGTACTTGTACGATGTCGCTGATGGAGTGTATTAAATATCATTAAAAACGATTAATTGACGTTAAGCATCAATAATTTTCTAAGAAACAGATATTGAAAATTAACAATTATATTAACATTTGAGTGCAATTTTTATATAAAATATTTTATTTAAAAATTGCACTACCGCATACGTTCCACCGTGTAACTCAGCTATCATCGTACTTGTCTGCTGAATTGCGTTCATAGGTTCGATTAGCAAACGAAGCTAATATTTCTGTAATGGAAAAATAATATTTTCTAAGTCGGGTTGTATTGTGATTATCATTGTGACTATGACATTGCATCCGACACCTTACTTGCTAGATAGAACGCGTAACTCGGCAACATACCTGCTGAGTTTCGGTCGCTCTCGAATCGAATTGTTTTTAAGTCTGGATTTATTGTAACTAGTGTTTAGTTTCGTGGTGTGACCCTGGCGGGATCCGACTATTCTACGACAGATTATCACGTTGGCTTATATCAGATACGAAAAGAACTGATGAAGTGCGCGCCTTTGTGTTTACGCATTTCTTTTAATTTATTTTAACAGCACTGTAATTTTTAGGTTACGATTAAAACATTTTATGGTTGTTAACCACAAGGTGTCGCTATTGTCGAAGACCTGGAGATTTTAGATCATCATTTGATATGGATTATATGTAAATAAATATGCCTCAGATCTGTTACTTGTAGAGTAAAAACTATTCCACAAACCCACGCAAGGTCTTAATCCACCACTAACCATAGCTAATCTATATTTGCCTATTAACATACCTTATTGTTATACCTCCCGTAAAACCTCTGATTGTATCCACCCAATAAATTACAGGTCATTTTTCACGCGGTGAGCTCTTTGTATTGATTTATTTAACGGTGAAACCAGACCATCTATACCTGATGTTAATGGACAAATTTACCCTTGTTAATGAGAATTTAGTAATATTTCAAATGAAGCACGCTCCAATACCGATCTAAATTGTGAGTTATTTGCGGAAATTTCGAACATCAAAGGGGACACTGTTGTCGGGAATAAAATAAGGCTGTCAGTCATAAAATTTAATGTCAGAAATAAGCAACCGCAGGAGAATTAGGTACTTTGTTGTAGAAATTAGCATTATTTGTAACAAATAGGAAAAAAGTATTTTAATGTTCTTAAGAGCCCTACCGTGTGGTAGGGGGTTAAGAGAATCTACCACCCCATCTCATTCTGTGGGTGTCGTAAATGTCGACAGAGGGAAATCGAAAACCAGGAAATGCGCAGCAGCATCTTCCTGGAACACCTGCATAAATAAACTGCGGTTGCCAACCCGCCTGCCAAGCGTGGCAACTATGGCAAAATCCCGCCAAAATGAGAGCTACAAACTTTTGTGGCATCTTATGGGGGAGGCCTATGTTCAGAAGTGGACTAGTGAAAGGCTGAAATGATTATGATGAAGAGCCCTATAAAAACGATACCTCACAGTAGGATTTCACATGTACAATAGAACCAAAGGATAACAATTTGTGTTTTTGCACAAATGTTGGCTCCAGCTGGGATTCGAACCCAGGATACCACGGCCTGGTAGTGTGACCACTAGGCCACGCGTCGTCCAAAGTTGTATGATAAGTGTGCCTTTAGGTGATACGTTATTGATAATCATAATGATTTGTTAGAGCAATTTAGAAACCTTTGAAAATGTAACACACGTAAATTATCACTAGAGCCCATTAAGGATTTTTTTTGAGACTGGATTTTGCATAGTTCCACTAATATGCCTATGCATTAAATAGTCGCATTGAAACATACCTATATGTTTCAATGCGACTATTTGGCTATATCATATATAGATGCTGAAAAATTTGAGTGCCTCAGAAAATCCTCGATCTAAATCGTTAGTATAGAAAACTGCAAAGTTTTATTCTGATACTCATACTGCTAAATCAGGAATGGCCATCGTTATATATGTACGTTTGTCGGCTGTTAGTTTACTGTTGTTTCTATATTTATTTTGCAGAAGTAAAAAGAAAATGTTTTGTTATTTTATGTGAAGTATTAATTTAAGCAAATCCGTAAATGCATGCGAACATAGTGCAGGGTACAAGTGGTGCACTCTCGCAGTGACTATGTAAAGCGCGCTTGTAAGTGACTTGCTCTACTTTACTTGTTGGTCTGCGACGCAATGTGGTCTCCTCGCACGCGTCGTAAAAACTACAACGCCGCTTTCAATCCGGACCCTCGACGGGTTTCTATCTGGGTGATAATCGAGTACACTCGCTACTACAATCGCATATAGATATTAAAGATGCGAAAGGAAGTGTTTAGCAAGGAAATTTGAATAAGTCTCTTATAATTCTTGTCTTTTGGATTAATAGGGAGATTAATCTCATCAATTTTCTTTTTTATCTTATATAACGTGGTCATAAAGAGATTCATCGAATTTTATGTAATGAAAATAATTGCATTTGATTAATTATCGAATTATTTTACTGCGTATCAGCAACGTGGTTAGTACCCCCTAATTTATCATATTTTTAAGTGCTGAGCTATTGTAGGGGCCGCGGATCTTTCAAGATAATCATTGGCGCGTTTATTGTTATAGTTTATATGTATTAGTGCATTCCTATTATACTTTCTAATTCAGTTTGATTTCAACTGTACCTGTATCATAAATGCTTACATATATATTGTGAGCAACGAAAGTACTTCGGTGGAATATGCGATAGCAAGCCTTAGAAGGATTTTCAACTTTCTTAATACGTCTACGATTTCAGATTTACGCTTTGCCGACGCGCGACTTGAATCATTAGGTATTTTTTTTTGGAATTTTGTAAACTATGTGTGTTATGTAGATATTTGCAATGCATTCTTAACTATTAGTTATAATGTAAACTTAAATAAAAATCAATGAGTATAGAAAGTTTAGTACTCAGTTTTTAGTTGACCGCAAAAAAAATTAAATAATACATTGTTGTTGTACAAAAAATGAATTAATGTTATTGTTGTTAGAAATATTGAGGGCATTGGGATATATAATTGCTACTTTAATATTATGGACTAAGTTAAAGCAAGCAATAGACAGCGTCAAGAGTCACTTTTAGTTAGAATCCGGAAATGGATAGATATCATCTTTTCATCGGTTCTGGAAAAATATCTTTTTTGAATTACAACGGTTTTGTTATAGCAGTGCGATATTATGACTACCTTACAAGTAAATTTTTACGAAAGAATAAACCCTTGGATGGGATCGCTCCACAACACTCAATAATATCGAATGCAAATGTAATGCATGAACCGATTTACATAGTGTGAAGCATTGAATATTGGGCGACACACTGGCCTTTGGTCTATATTACAAAGTCGTTTGTTGGGATAGCTACCAGCTTATTACCGTAGGTATTACCAATATTTCTATAGTCATTCACATACCACTTTTCGTAATATTATAATGAAATATACTCGTAGTTTCTTAAAAAAAGGCGAGTTAAAAAATTCCCTCTTTCCATAAGTAACTAAAATTATGATTGATCGAAAAGTTTTTGAAATGTCAGGGCGAAGGTTTCTACCTCCTTCGGAATTATGTGGTTCTTCGAAAATATTTTTACAATATTTATGTAACTTTTACGAAATTTGTTAAGCGCTTTTACAATGAAAGTTGACCTGCCGTCACCCGTTTGAGAATATAATATAAACGTCGCGTTTAAATTTTCTTTCTATTAAACATGAAAGTACGGGAAATTTATGTCGCATACTTAAAAAATCGGTGTAAATTTAGCCGCAAATTTACTGCAAATCGGGCGTAACTGAGTCGAGAGTGATTGGTGTGAATTTGACAGGGGCTGTTAATTATATGCCTGTTGGTCCTCGTAGCCCGACAGCTACTTGCGGTTCGAACGAAAATTAAGACTCATGGCCCGTTTAACACACGCGCCGTTTAACGATGCCGTAAAAAGGAAATTTAGAGGTTGGTTTAATCTTTCTTCACGAAATATCTTTTTAATGTAGCAGCAACCGTAGAACTGTGTGAAGCACGTTCTCAATTACTTATCACGTTTAAGGTTGATTTATCGGGTTATATAATGATAATAACAAAACAATTATTTGTTACAAAACAATCTTTTAGCGATACTAATAAAATATAAACATGTTCATTTGAAACAAAAAGGACCAAGATGCAGTTGCATGAGACACACTACCTTTGCTATTTTATTAAACTGTATATAGAAGAATTACTAAAACGTTGCACGTGTAACTGTATTTGGATTGTCCATAATAGAAAAGAAACAAAATTATTTATTAGACAGTTCCGAGAACTTTTCTCGCAGTAGGCTATATTGACTACATTTATGGTTAATGATATGTACTACGTACTATGTAGGGTCTGAAATAAAGCTAACTTAACCGGAGTTGAATACGGTCATTTTACGGTCGCTCGAAAATTTAGCTGAGGCGTACTCAAAGACGGCCTTTGCGCTGGCTAGTCTAAATAAAATCTAAATAATAGAAACAAATTGTTTTAGGGACGATATTGTTTATTAATTTAGAAAACCAACAACATTTTTAATAATAACAATTGTACCTTATAGTAAAATCACTGGCCTATTATAGGTTTCCCTACAGTGTCTGTACAAATTACGGATCTAGGAGCGATGCATACATCATTATAATATAATAACATCTGTATTATTTTTGTACTAAAGTTGAGATTAAGTAGAAAAGATTTCCTATATTTGAACACTACACATTTTTTGACACATTTTAAATGAAACTAATTTTACGGATTTTATCGCGTTTAATTTTACTATTTATAACCCGACGTTTCGAGTGCTTTACAGCGCCCATGGTCACGGAAGGACTGCGGTGATAGATGTCCTGATGTCATAGTTAACCCATCTTCAGTTTTTAATGATTATTTTTCGTCCGATCTATGCAGAAAGAGCTATCTGTGTCTTAAAGTGTTGCAGTGGTAAGCTTGGTTTTTGATTTAATTTTATTAATTATTGGATCCCAAGCCGGTGGTAATACCCAACCATCTTCTCTATTCAAATAAGGATGTTTTTTTAATTTTAATAGCCTCGTGAATCATCCTTGGTAGGAATCGGTGTTCTTTTGCAAGGATTTGTGGTTTATCAAATCTGATGTAATGGTTAGGATGATCCAGAACATGGTCACAGACTGCAGACTTCCTAGAACGACGATGCTTCACATCAGCTATATGTTCTCTCCGTACGTCTCCGTAAAATTAAACGCGATAAAATCCGTAAAATTTGTTTAATTTAAATGTAAATATAAGAAATAATTATGGTTAAAACTAGGTAAGGATGCGCTTTATTAAATAAAGCGATTGTGTTATGCATCTGCGATGTTTAGTTTTTTTATCTATTTTGCTGAACTCTTACAAGTTAGCAGTTGACTGTGTGATGTGGTGTCCTGCTTACCGATTTTCAACGGCATAATGGCAACGGCATTTCATGGCGATAGATTCCGAAGACTTTCAGAAGCTTTCGACTGCACAGGAGATATTATGGTGCTGCAAATATATCCGCAATTTAAATATAGAATATAGAAATATAGAAGCACTCGCTCGTCTTAACCGACACGCACCCTATCTAATATAAGATCGGGGGTCGACTAGGTGTCAGAAACACATATTTGCTCCGGCTGGGATTCGAACTCAAAACAGGCCACATGGCCGTGGTGTAGTAAGTACATTATAATTTCAAGGTGGTAGTATTAAAAATATTTATGGGAATCAAACTGGTAACATAGAAATGTTTGCTTTTTGTTGATGAGAGGTGCAGGAAAATCCGTCACACATAATTTATTTATACATACATAAATTCTATAATATTCAGCGATAAACTATTATGAGATAAAATCACACTGATGATGATCATGATGATGACGACGATTCAGTTAAAAAGAAAATTTTCTGCAGCTCTCATTTACAATTTTGTCTTTATCTTTTCTGCTATTTTTTAATATTATGAATTTCACATGACCAAAATATGACGAATCCCTTGCTCGTATTTAAGTAAACATTCTAAATTGAACGCAAACATATGTACATGTCGGCGATTTGTAATTTACTACGAATATTAAATGACGAACTATTTTGTCTAGACTATTTAAGTAATTGAATATTTTGTCTTTAAAGAAAAAACTATATTACCTTTTTATTTGCAGAGAGAACTCTCTAAAAATTATTAATCAAGTATTTTATTTATAGCATTCAATGTTCACATCTAAAAATAGTATTCAGGAAAATTTCCTTTTTTTAATAAAGACAACTCTTCTAAAACTGAATCGGTTGGTTAATCTAATTTAGTTTCGAAATAATTTAAATTAAACCGCATTTATTTATGAACTCGTACGTAGGTGTGTACCGACAAAAGTTTATCTAAAGTTGGAAACTCACTGTTACACTGTTCCACCCACTGTTCAGCTGAGTTTTATTAACACGCAAAAGCCTCAACGATGTTACTATAACAAGCGAACTCCGAAAGCAAGGGCTTGCCAACTTTAATAAAATTCTCCAAAATTATGTTACACAGGACTTTATTTTTATATGTTAATTTATTCGATATCTTGTATAACGCTAAAATATATATTCGACGCACTGAAAATATACAGTGACTCCACTACACGCAAAATACGCGCTAGACTAGACTCGGCTAGTGGAGTCGGGGAAATCTACAATCTACAGTGATTCGAGTTCATTCTATGTAAAAAACTAGTTCCAATAAAATTGGAAGTTATTTGAATATGTTTGCTGTACGACATAGTTTACAAAAATATTACACTCATATAATTTGTTATAAATGAAATCATTCATTCATACTCATTGGCTACCTAACCATTTACTAAAAGTACCTAAGCGTGGAGAAAAAAAAGTACCAAACGGGATCCTTTTTTCAACATTACGTGACTAATCCTGAAACCAGGTTTCCTTGTACTCACGGAGGTACATTTACACGAACGACCTATCGATTATGCGTTCACCAAACCGACCGGAGTTGCGTTGTAAATAAGAAATGATTTGAATTTCCGAAACGTAAATCGACTAAAAATGTAACTGAATTGAAAAGGTGTTTGTTTCTGGAAAGTTCCTAAGTCCGAGTAAAGTAATATTCGTAAAAATACAGTTCTGTATCCGTAAGTTAAGTAACCGTTTTAGATGTAGTTTATTTGCGACCTGGTCGACATCTCGAACATCGGTCTCTATAGGAAACTTCTCTCATTTGACGCCGGCCCGAGAAGTTTTACTTTGTGAAATAAGTTTTTCAGCTTAACTCTCGGTAACTTTCCATTCAACATCGTTTAATTTAAAATTAGGGTGAAGTTAGCTTTTAAGACGCCTAAAGCGCTGAATGTGAAAATGTTATTTCGTAATTATATTACTAATTAAGAGCAGTCTCTTTCAACTGCAAGATTAAGCGTACCCGAAGTTAATCTGTGTAGTGTTTGTACATATAATCAATTGGCACTTAAGCGACGTGACCTAAATGAACATTTAATCTACTGCATAAAACTGTTTAACAAACCAGTATCTACGCAATTGAGCTTTGCTAACCGTGTAGACTAAGCTGCACTGCGCAATAGAAGGATAAAAATTTACATGAAATTACCAGAAGCGGAATCATTTTTGCCATATAACAAAAGAACATACAAACGGTTTTAGCGCTTTGTTACAAAAATGTTAATATGTATATTAAGTTTTTAAATCCATACAGTATACATAGACACTGTCCGGGAAGGCCTTATTATCTATAGAACTTCGCGAGTCGAAGTTAACCCTTGTTGAATTATTTAGATAGATAGATAAATCTATTTGTATAATTACTACACAAACAAAAATATTTCATCTGGCTACAGTGATCTTATTCTATACTATTTGTCATAATGTGACACAATTCTTTTGATAACAAATAGTCACCATTTCGCTCGCTTGTCGAATATAATGAAACAAAGTAAATAAAAAGACTTCGTAAAGAAGATCGTAATCTATGAAAGTCGTATCCAGTAAATGTGATGATAGTAGTGATGTCACCCTTAAGTTACAAAATGTTAGACGTTCATTAAAAATGAATAAACCGAAAGCAGCTCTCACGAACGAAAAATCAATTAAAATTTTCTTCCGGTAAAGCCACTCCAAAGCAGAACTTTAAACCAGCAACGTTGCGGTCCGGCCAACAATGAAGCGATAAAGATAAATTAATTAATCATGATCATGTCTTGCTTAATCACGAATCTATTTGACCGACCGTCCTTTGAATTTGAAATTATATTCTTGCCGCCTACAAACTGCTTCATTTTGTAAGCAATCCATTTCATATATTTACCTATTCAAGCCGAGATACGGAATTAGTATAACATATTTTTTATCGCATCACGTCCACTGAGCATTTACTCCAGAGAATATTCTACGCAAGTTGAACGCTCTGGTAAATTAGTTTCAATACCATTTCTAATACGGAGCCAACATAAATAAACCTTATTGAAGTTGGAGTATTAACTAACGAAATTCTTAAAATCGATGTATTGAAAATAAATTATACATTAGAATGCTGTTAAGTATGTTAAGTTTGAAATACGTACGAAAAAAAAATACAAATGGGTTTTAAACAAATTTCATACATACATAATCTTATTAATTCAACACGTGTAGTTAAATCGCATTAATATAATGGATATATATACTTTTCGATCGCCCTTTACTATGAGAAAGGTTACGAAACGAACAAATCGTTCACCTGATGATAAGTGCAATGTCTTCCCATAACAAACGCTTTGTCTCCTAGATCATTAATTATGATGTGTCTATTAGTTACATTAGTTATAAGTGCCCTTCAGACCGAAAGTCAGTAATTCTTGCATACTACTAGACGACCGCGTAGCCTAGTGCTTGGCTAACGTGACTACTCCGCGGTTCCTGGGTTCGAATCGCAGCCGGAGCCATCATTTTTGCAAAACACAAGTTATTGGTTTTCGGATCTGGTAGTGTTGTGCGCGTGAAATGTATATCTGTAAAACGCACCCACGCTACAGGAGAAAATTCTACTGTGGGGCATTGTATAAAAAAACGTAAACCAACTATTGCTTGACGACAGAATAACGGGCACTGTGGTGTTACCTACCTAGATAGAGTCTAGCACAGGAATCCTGCAACAGGAAATGCTAAAAAGTACGTCCTGAATTTAATTTAACTCCGTGTTATGAAATTCTTTTCTTGGCTTGGCAATAGAGTGTATTTTCATACTATATTCTATATCTATATACATAATATGTTCCTAGTAGTACGTTAGTAATAAAAGGCTGACAAATTATAGTAACAGTTCGTAACTTGGTTATATACAAATCTAAATAACTCACTATCAAAATATAAAATATTCCACATCTATAAATTATGAATTATTAACCAAATAACATTTTTGCCTTGCGGATGTAGGAATAGATGAATGTTAAAACTCAGTGCATAAAAGGAAGCAAACGAAAAATAATAATGAAGTCATGGTGGCTTATCTGTCTGACGGCATGTAGCCTAGTGATAAACACAGAGGCATCAATTTACGACGATGATTACGACACCTACACAAGGAACTACGACTACAGGAATTCAGGTGAGTCTGCGGATTTCCATAAATTAATCTACAAATAATTATAACTAAATTTTTCAAATTTAAAGCGTTCATCGGCGAATAACAATTATTTGGATTTTTATATTTATTTCTAACTGCCCAATCGTATCTAAAAATTTACCGCAAAAGAGATGTCAATAAACCCATCCAAAACGATAATGCACTATGACATATTCACAACTTATAGGTTCGTAACTCATAATTGCAATAGGTAATTCTCAACAGCGCCAAGAGGATAATTTACTAATAGTTAAAGAGCTGTCGACTGTACGCCAAAAAGGCGAACTTGTATAGGGTATAATAACTTAACAACGACGATCTGTTTGTCCTGAAGCATAAGTCAAATCAATAAGAATCAACAACATGCAAAATGCTCTTATGTTATTATTTTTTATCATACAGTCCACTTGTATGATAAAAATGATGGTAAATAATGGGTGTGGCCTAAAGACGCCTTCATTCGTCCTGTATAAGGAATTAGGACGTAGACGCGTTGTCATCCCTGACAGCTAAGATGGAATGCCTCACTGCCGGTAACAGGGTCTCCGGCTCTCAGTTATACATAGCAGACATGCTTTATGCTGGTAATCTATGAAGGCGTGGTCATTCCCCAGTAGGTTACGAGCGGCCACTTTACTTACTTTTTCAACCGAATTTAAAAAAAGATGGAGGTTTATATTTTTTATGTATGGCCGGGCATGACTTGTTTGTTTATAAACCGATTTTATTTATTTTATTTAAATCTTAATTGCTTCCTTTACTATTAAAGGATACAAAGGGCGGACATAACGCCTTTAGGCATTTTCTCTCAGTCAACCCATGCAGTGGAGAGATTTTGATTAGGTGTACCAAAAAAGATAGACAGATGAAGAAAGAAAGAAAGAACAAAAATAAACCTAAATAACTCATAAATAAGTATATATCAATATACATACATATTATACACATAAATAAACGTAAAATAAAATAAAATAAATACACATTTGTAACGGTTACCAACTACTAACTATTTATGTTCTCATGGTTCTCTGCTAAATGATCACGAACCAACTTCTTAGAGGAGTATTTATTGAGCGCTAATTTCCTGATGTCATCGGGCAAGGAGTTCCAAAGAAGTGCAGCCCAGAAGTGAAGGAGTTCCTAAAGAACCCAGTGAAATGTGTAGGGTTGCAAATCTTAGTGATTATTTTATTATTAGGATATCGTAGGGGTGGTCCCATATAAATATGATCAAGTTCTGATGATGAGGTCCATGAGAAAATCTGTTTGGAGCTGCGTTGAAGTCGTTTTTTGATAAAATAATTCATCATCATCTTAATCGTTTTAGCCTGTCACTAGTCCACTCCTGAAGATAGGTTTCCCCGTAGATTGCCACAAAAGTTTCTAGCTGTAATTTTGAGGGGATTTTGCCATAGTTGCCATGCTTGGCAGGCGGGTTGGCAACCGCAGTTTATTTATTCAGATGTAACAGGACGCTGCTGTTCTTCTCCTGGTTTTATTTTTCCTCTGTCGACTTTTACGACTACCACGGGATGAGATGGGATGGTAGGTTCCCTTAAGCTGTGTGCTGTGTGTACACCTCACGGATGTACACAATAAATAAAAATAATTTATTTATTACTAAGAAACTTCTCGTAAAATAGATTCATCATATCTTTTAGTAGTCGAGGGTGATATTTTGCGGACATGTTATTATTGCCACATGCACATGGACCCTTAAGTTAAAAATGTACATGTGTAACAGTTATGTGTCAGCCGGTATGTTCAAACGGAATTCTGTGTTTCACCACACGTCTTCCACGGTAATCAGTTCTTAAGTCTCATATGTCCCGTAATTACACTAGCCTGCAGTGCCCTTCAGACCGCAGCGCATAAATGTTTGCACACTTATGCTTAGTGGTGGTATAACTGCGATAGAACCCACCTAGACGGATTCCTGCATAATAATCCTACTACCAGTTAATTAATTTAATTTATTGGACCGGATTCGATTCGAAAATATGTCACTACTTTATAAACTGAACACGATGAAAGCCAAGAAATTATTATTATTCATTATTAACAGTATAACTGTGACAAACAAAATAAGTGATGTAAATGTGTACGAAAATAATGATATTATAAAGACACTCTTGAACAGCAATGAACTCATAATCCTGTTTTTTTTTATCGGATAAAGTGATGAAACGAGCAAAACGTTCACCTTATGGTAAGTTTAACGTGTGCCCATAACAAATGCTGTGTTACCCAGAAAATTTCTGTGTGACACCACACTGTGCCCATCACTCTGAGACATAAGTTCTTAAGTCTCATATGCCCAGTGATTACGCTAGCTCACAGTGCCCTTCAAACCTAAACACAGTAATGTTTGCACACTACTGCTTCACGGCAGAATAACTGGCCCTGGGGTGGTACCTACCTAGACGGATTCCTGCATAGGAATCCTACCACCAGTATATGGTGAAACTACTAGGCCATAGTCGTAAAAATATTGTAATGTCATCATCAAAAAGTTACTACTAATAAAACCTTTAAAAAATCAGAGGAAACAGTTAACAGTATCACATTTATAGGCTGTTAGTTTACATTTTTGTGTGGCAAAAATACATAGTAAGATTAAACTGGATAAATTGGGTTATATTAATTGATTATAATGTAACAGTTTATGGTGATTAATAAAAATTTGTATTTTTACTCCTACAATGCAACAAGTTATTATTAGATACTAATGTTTTACTGTTGAACCGAATGGATTTCAACTATTACATTTATCTTTCGCTTGAAGCGCAGCGTCCTTTCAAATTAAGTTTGCAACGAGAAACGAGTAGTCGTCAACAATAGATGAGATTTCCAATAGCACTTGGTTTATAGAATTGTTCTCGTGACGCTGTATCTCGTGATGTAAAACTTAATGTTTACTTGTGTAACTTAATGTGTACTTACATTGTTACTATTGTATTATTGGTGATGATGATATTGTCAGTATAAATAAGCTGTGGTAGCTCAGGAGCCGGACCCTCGCCTTTTTATAGTAGTCCTGGGTTCGTGCCGCCATCACCATAATTATATTTTGCTAATTTACTACGGGCTTGTTATTCTTAGATTCTAGTTCTATTCAGAACCATGGTACCTCAGCGTTCGTTTTAAATTTCATAGTAAACGAGTGTCCCGAGGGACGAGGGGTTCGATTCCCGGTGCGGGCACCACTAAAATTGTTAATTGCAATTTTGAGTGCTGGTTTACTACGTGCTCGGCGGTGAAGGAAAAGCGTCGTAGAGGAAACCAGCACGGACTCACCCACGGCTCCTAAACCTCAAAATTGAAAGGAGGCCTACGATTATTCGTGAGGTATTTATAAGTCCCTTTTTTCCAAATCAGGCTAATCCGCAGAAAATAACGCAATACTTGAATAATTATGCCAAAGCTCTCATTTTCTTCAAAAATAAAATTATGCGTATTATATATCATATATCCTATGCAGTATTTTAGTAATATAATTTAAAAAATACCCCATCCTAAGCTATCAACTGTGAGATTACTTTTATATTGAAATTTACGTCTAATTTGTGTTGCCAACTAATTCTTAATTATTATATGTTATTTGCTTTATACATACAATATGTAAAATATATAAATAATGATCCTGCAAATTTGTCTCGGGCACACAATGTCACATTTTCTTAACTCTAATGCAGAGTTCATCATCCTCACAGTCCCTTAGAGTTAGTCCACACAAATTGTATTTTACCTTTAGTATTTTAAATTTAATTAGTTTTTATGCATCGTCACACCTATTCTACGCGTATCTAAAGCAACTTATTAGAACTATTTTCGGGACTAAAATAACAAAGATAGCATGTGGAATTCGTCGTCAGTACAGGAGTAAAACCGAATGCATAACGTAGGCCAGAGGAACAGAAGTCTATGAAGCTTTATTGACTTGTGGGCGTTAGTAGCATATACGGCGTTAAATTTAAAACGAAAGCGGAACATTGATTACACGTAGAAGTTAGCTTCAAAGCTTCCAAGCTCCTTTCCAGTTAAGTCCGTAACGAATGCACTCATCGCTATTGCCTTGCGAGGACAGCTCGGTAATACAATTTCCCGGTGCTTCAACGCTATTGCCATCTTGGGGACAATTTGCCCTAATGCTTGTGCATTTCGCGTTCGCTACGAGCATTGTTTGAATATTTTGTGAGAATTGCTATTGTCCGGATAGTTTGTTTACATTCAGATAGAATTTTGTGACATCGTCTTTCGGCTTGATAAACTTTAAGCTGTTTTATTCGTGTTACTAATTCTTTTTCACTTAATAACTACTTGTGTTAAAAATAGAGCCGTGTGGTGGCGGCTCGTTAAAATAATACTACCACTCCATCTCATCCAAAGGATCTCGTTAAAGGCGAGTAAGGAATTAAACTGCACTGTGCACCCAACAGCGCATGGTGGCGATGGGCTCACCACCTATCACACCAAGTGCATTATATTGTTTTGGTGAAACGTGGATTGTGGAAGACATCTGTTGTTGCAGTGAGTGTCCAGTCTCTGTCTACCCCTTATGGGATACAGTCGTGATCTTATATATGTATGTAAAAATTATATGACACGTTCTGTTATGCGTGCGACTCCAAAGACGTTGACGGTCAAAAGGAAATAAAGCGAAGAAAAAATGTGTACGTACACATCTGAATCGGAGGTGTAAAGTTTGTTACAAAGTTGTTTTGAAACATAAACCTCTTGTATCAGTTAATTTATCCCTTTGAAGCTAAGTTTAAAATACTGACACATCACCGGAAAAAGTCTTTTAAGAAACCAATGTATCCACAACCACCATCGATTTCTAATAATTTTGCTTTGACTGAGTAAAATTATTTACATAAAACAAGTAATTTAGTAAAATTACATAAAATTTAAGATATATCGGACTTGTAACATTGTCTAAGGCGTTCTGTTTACAAAGTACTTAGATTAGCGATATTATTTACGAGTCAATTCGCGTAAGCCGATAAAGGGCGGGATCACTTAGGCTTTGTCGAGTACTAGTCAGGTTACGTCCAGTGGTTCTTGACTTTGTACATTTACGTTTATTTGTACTCTATGTCGAGGAGGCTTGTTATACAGTGACTGCTAAAGATGATATAAAACCGATACTTTTAATCTAAGTTAATGTTCCGGATTATATATAATGCAAACAAAGCTTACTCTTTTTCGAGCTTGATTACTATAATTTCATGTTAGAGAAATTTTATGTGACATCTTTGTATTATTGGATAGGCAATGCCTCTCATATCTTTTTTTTTTCTCTAACATAGTCATGTTTATAAATCGAAAGAAGCACGACTTAAGTTTTCAGGCAATACTTCCGAATACCGTAGGAAGCTAACAACTGCGCACTATGTTTTTTATTTTTTTTATTTTTTTATTTATTCTATAAACTGACGAAACGATCCAAACGTTTACCTGATGGTAAGTGTAACATCCGCCCACAACAAATGCTGTATCACCCAGAATTTTTGTGTGACACCACACTGCGCCCGTCACCCTGAGACATCAGTTCTTAAGTCTCAAATGCCCAGTGATTACGCTAGCTCACAGTGCCCTTCAAACCGAAACACAGTAATGCTTGCACACTACTGCTTCACGGCAGAATAATTGGCCCTGGGTTGGTACCTACCTAGACGGATTCCTGCAGGTCCCAATCCATAAATTTCGAAGATTCGTATTTTTATATTATAGTATCACAACTGCAAACACAGAGGCACTCGTCCTATCATCATCGCGCCCGATGTAATGCTCGTGCGATTTGAGCGGAGGTAGTTTAGGATGCAATTTGGCAAAGACACAGGGACAATCACAACATAACAACACCGGAAAATTAACAATATGTGTTTTTGCACAAATGTTGGATCCGGCTGGCATTCGAACACAGGACCCGCGGCGCAGTAGTCAGCTTCTCACTATGCCACGCGGATGTCAGTTGGTTGAATATACAGGGCCATTCGAAATTTCCTATACATCCCGGCAGGCAGGGCTACAGGGCGATATGTATGTGAACGATATGCCCCAAAAATATAATGAGAATCGTAGCGTGATACCTGTAGGAGATATGACGACTTAAATAATTTGCTTAAAACTCATAGGTGACTACCCTGTTATATAGCTGATCGATGAAATGAACTCATAAATTTAATTGGGCGTTTTACCATTAAACTGCCATCGAAAGAACTCGCAAGTACTAGGATAACAGGAAGCTTAAGGAAATCTGTTGCGAAGTAAATCTGTTAGTATGACGCCGTAGTATGGTATAACGTAAATTAAATGGAGACGAAAACGTATTTTGAATTTGTCTGGTTCTGGTCAACGACTTTCTGAGTCAGGGTCGCGTAAAGATTTACAAAACAAATAATTATAAAGTTTTGTATGGACATTTTTAGTATTAAATTTTGACACTAAAGCTTCAACGGAGTGTTTATCAGATCAAAGTAGCATGGGTAGGTGCCGGGATGTTATAAAAGAAGTAAAATTTCATCCTAAAAATGTCCCACTGCTGAGCACAGGCCTCCTCTCATTTCTGAGAGAGTTTTGGGGCTAGGAAGAATCCGCCACGCTGCTCCAATGCGGGTTGGCGGACTGCACATGTTTTTTATTTATTTTTTTAAATATTTTTTTATTTCTCAGACATGCAGGTTTCCTCACGATGTTTTCCTTCACCGCCGAGCACGTGGTAATTCAGCACTTAAAATTGCAATTAACAATTTTAGTGGTGCCGGCACCCGGGAATCGAACCCAGGCCACTCGCGTACTATGAAATTTAAAGCGAGCGCCTAGCCCTTCGGCTACCACGGCTCTCATCTCATCTCATCGGCCATCGGGATGACTTTGTATATTATGAAACATATGATTATATATTATGGAACATATTAATCGTTACTACGAGTATTTTAGAAACTGGATGAAGGTGTCTTTAGGTCACAATCACAATTTACCAGTCAACTCTTTCATACAATAATCATATTATAGTTTAAACACAATTGGTGCAATTCTTAATACGTGTGCAAAATTTAGAACTGTTCTGGCGTCTGGATGTTGGTGAAAATTGTACAGCTAATAGAGGTACGATAATAAATTATTGTGTGTATTACGAGTATTATTCAAACCGAACGTACGTGGATGGTATAGTGTTTCACCATCACTATTAAAACACTTATATAACCCATTATTACGAAAAATGTTATAAGATATTAAAGATAAAATGTCTTGGAATTTTTAAATAATGTATTTCAAACACGTTCTAAGCTTAAATACTTTAAATGTCGCTTCTAAGTGAGCTAATTCTCAAGTGGAAATGGCCCACGTTAACGAACAACTTAGGGCGATAAGCGCGAGCTTAAAATAGAGATTTAAGTAAAACTGTGGATAAATACACATTACCTAACATTACAATATATTAGAAGGGGCAATAATATGCTCTGTGGGCTATTCCCTCTGGCAAATGACCGCCTCCTGTAAAAACATACGAACTATACGTGCATTTTATAAACCCCAGAGAAATCTCTAGTGATCTTGCGTACTTATAACGTTCGATTTTGATTTTAAACCTACACTCAAACCACCAATTGGTATAGTGGTCAATATACCATATGTTTATGTGGGTCAAACGTTATAAGTCACTACACGCAATTTATTGCACTTTGAATCTTAATGGTTTTTGATTTTTCTTGTTTAGCTCAGCCTCTTAGGGAATCGGAAAGTGAAAAGTAATTCTGCGCGAAGGGCGTTAACAGTCGCGACAATATAATATATCCTGCGCAGTTGTAAATTTTTGGTATTAATTGGAAGAGGTTATTGTGTCGAAAATCCAATAGCAAAATAGAATACGCCGATGCATCAAAATTTTAACGAAACTGTTTTGTTGTGCTTTTTAACAAATTAACATCGGTGGTATTTCTGGCTATTTTCGAGATTTTATTACGGGTCCGCAACGCAAATGTTAAGAGCAACCTCAAGGAAAATTACTACATCCATTTTTGTTCACAGTAATAGCCACTGTAATGAAACGCTTGTCATGATTTGGGAATGTAAGGGTTTATGGGCGTACTTTTTTTGCGTACACAATAGTGGTCGTTTCTTTGTTATAAAATAGAACAGATAAAAGTCATAGAAGTAGCGTCGTAGACGACGACTTAAATGAATTTTATTATTGACTGTGTAATAAAAATTTTTGTACTGGAAGTTTAGTTTATTGCTAGAATTTGCTTTAATTTTATTTTAGAAGGTAAATATTATTGAGAACATTCAGGTTTCTATCACTATTTTAATGGAAAACTAAATTACATCGTTTTAAATAGGGGAAATAGAAAAATAAAAAATACAGAAAATTATTTATAAAATTATTTATAATACACAATTAGTTAGGTATATTAGATACAAATAAACTGGCTAATTCGTGCGAATATTTCGCAGAGTATCGCAATCATGATAAGATCCATCTCCATCCATCCATCTACCTTCGTTAAAGAATGTAATCAACTCCAACCGACAGGTGTGTTTATTAAACATAAATTTTAAGACATTTACTTATTTTTTGAAATTAGAGGGAAAAGTAATCTTCAAAATGGCGTATGAAACATTAATTTTGATACAGTATTAAGGGAGATATTTCAGACCGACAAAAAACAACTTTAAGAAATTATATATCTCATTTTTCGTAAACCGGCTAGAATTAAATAAATTCTAGGTATTCATTTCAACCAATATTATTTTTTATGAGAGGAAGAAAACCACCCCCTTGCTAGTTGCTATAATTGAAAACGCCTACTTACCAAAAAGAAAATCAATTCGAAACTAATCCGTGGCGTAGACCAGTACGGCGACTTTTCCATGGGGATAAAATCCACGAATTAAATATAGCAGCCGCCGGGGATTTTCTTTCGCTTAAATTACCCGGTAACGCAATTTGAACAAAAGAAATGAGTACCCGCAACTAAAATTTGGTATAGAGAAGTTATTCGGGAAGTGTTTTTATTGAACTCACGATACACATCTTGCTATAAGATACGGCAATCTCTGAAGCTCCACTTGAATTTATTACGATGGTAACGGTAAAATGGCTGCCAGCCTACTCGACGGCTAGAGGGCGATATTATTCGGAGGGTGTGCGTTTTGTTTACAAATTGCCCGTAGGTGCGTGACTCTCCTCACTCTGAATCACCTACTATATACCTGCTGCCTGCTAATAATTTTCTTCAGTATTACCCGAGAGTACATTGAACAGCGACTAAAGCGATGTAGTGCCGATAACGGCAAGGGAATTAAATATTTATTTTTATTATAATATCACGTTTCGCTTTTCTAATAACTATAAATTTATTAACGTCATTTGTAAAGCACTCAACGTTTTCTTTAATCTTTAAAAATAAGAAGAAAAACAGTATTCTTTGCAGCCGATATACTTTCCCGAACTACCGCCTAGGTTTTTCTAAGTATGCGAACTGGCCATGTAAGGTAATTAAATCCGGCGACGCTGTGAAAGCCTTCGGGCTAACAGCTATCAGTACGGAAATTAATAAAAAAAAAATACTTGACCAGTTGTATTTTTAAACTTGATAATAATTAATTTCGAACGCAAAATATGTTGTCATTGTGTAGACTATGCAGCTACGAATATATATAGAGTTACATATGTATGTTTATTATAGATTGAAAAAAATCGTTCTGAGAGCTCTACGTAACAATTAATCACATGTCCGCATTTACAATTTCACCATCATAAACAGAATTTATTTTAATAAAAAGTAAGTTCGGAAATATAATAACATCAAAAAAAAAATAACACTTGCGTGATTTAATATGAAAAGTCATATATTGCTAATAGATGAACAACTTGTAGGCAAACTCTTAGCATCATCTAGTGATTGATACATCAAAACATTTTATGTGTTAGTTAATTGGCAACCGTGAGGTCGGCCGCGAGGCGTTCAATATAACCCGTGTAGTATGATGTTATATGAATTGAAACTTTAATATTCTTCTTCTTTTTTGTTTAATGGTTGTTCTCAAAATAACTCTGCCAATGTCAAGTCAATCATGGGATTGACCACGTATGTATATTATACAAATTCTTCGATCTAAGAAATTTTAATGACGGGCGCAGTGTGGTGCCACACAGAAATGTTCTAGGTGACACAGCATTTGCTACGGGCAATCGTTGCACTTACCATCAGGGCAACGTTTTGTTCGTCTTTTCGCTATCCAATTAAAAAACTTATTCCTGTTAACACTTATAACTTTAGATAGACATTTTTATAATTCTATTAGGAAATTATTCCTTTTAAGTTTTGATGTTAATCCTGGTTAGATGTACGCCTATTTAGGCAGAGTAGAATAGCCCCTTCCTCTTTCCTCGTAAGAGGCGACTAAGGTATTGTACGGACAGCCTTTATTCGTGCAGAATAATACCATATGCAAGGTTGTCACTGTTCAGATCGTGGGAATGTAATGGGGAGTAAGAATTTTTTGACTCGGACAAAATTGGCGGTGAAGTGGTCGCCACCCGTCAGGTCTCGTTTCCCGCGAAGGGCGAACAGTGGACCTACGAGTGTGATGTCTAACTACTCTTTATATGAGAAAAAGGCGTGACTGTATGTATTCAGGTTTAACCTTAGCTTCATTTTTACTTAAATATCTGTTGCTAAAAATGATAAAGAACTTTAGTAATTTCATAATAAAAAAATGAAGCTCTTGTTAAGTTAAAAACCTTTTATAGGTTCTATTTATAAAAATAAACATTACGTTAAAATTAACTTCATCAAGTTTCAGACGTAAAAGGAAGTAAGTTTGATGTCACCACTGCTTTCGCCCTAATATTTAGAGCATAATACGCACGCATAACTTTCTTTAAAATAGTATACGTTACTAAAGATTAAAAGATCCCTAAAAGCGCCAACATGCTCCCAGGGACTTCACATCTTTCATGTAAATTAAAACAGGGATAAAATATCCTAGGAGTATTCCACCGAAGGAATTTCGCATGCAAAGTTCACTAGCTAAGGCGTATATTCCCGTGTCACCACGACATTTATCTTAGAGATTGCAGTCGGATAGAATGTAATGAAACGTCTTGTATAAAATATAACGAACTGTCACTGCCATTCTTAAATCTGCATTGAAAAAAAGCGTAGATTTTATTATTATTTCCTGTACGCTAATAAATGGGTAAATCTTTTCTATACTCTTACTAAATAATTTAAATGTCAGGCAGAGACAACATTTATAAAGTAAAAGTAAAGTCATCATCATCACTACCATCACAGGTCCATTGCTGAACATAGGTTGATCCTCATAGATTGCCACAAAACATGATCCTGTGCGACCATGTTTTGTGGCAATCTAGTGGCGAGCTGCGCAGGTCGTCTTGTTGGAGGCTTGCGTCGCTTTCGCTCATGCGTCGCTTTCGCTCATGCGTCGCTTTCGCTCACGCGACGGGCAATCAATTAAAGAAGTTACAGAGCGTTCAAAATCGATTCTTGCGAACTGCCACCGGAGCCGGTTGGTATCAACGCAATGTAGATCTTCACAGCGACTGTGAAATGCCTTTAATCTCTGAACACTTCAGAGAATTATCACGGCGGTTTTTCGAAAAAGCCGCGGTTCATTCAAACCCGCTGGTGGTTAAAGCAGCAAATTACCGACCAAACAGAAACGCGACCGAACGCAAACGTCGCCCGCGAAACGTGCTAGACGACACGGACGTCTCAGCTCTTCCTGACCACGATACTGTCAGTCACGATCCAAGCCACACTGTACACACAGTCAATAGCTTTAATATAACACGCACCACGACGCGCGACCGCCGTAGAGAGCGGCGCGCAATTGTCAATAATCACATCGCGTACACAAGATTCACCCGTGTTCCAGGGCGGTTCTCACCGCCCAGAGTTACCGACACACAAGTCGACAGTCCGAATGGACGCGCGCAGCCTCCTTCGGACGGTCAGTAGACGACTTAAAATGTTTAAGATTTTCGAAATCGCAAAAGCACGCAGCGAACGCGACACAGTCCGAACTTCGAGGGTTTTGTAGGAGTTTTTATTTATTTATTTATTTATGTTTGGGTCAAACCAAACCTGGCACACGGGCCCCTGGCCCGCGAGCACAGTATCCGATGAAGCTGTAAAAGCCGAGACGGCTAACAGCAATTACATCACCGAAAATATATATGTTGGAGGCCGCCCTGCACTGCGTGCGCCATTTGCCACTTTAGCTTGGTGATCCATAAAAAAGTAAACCCCCAAAAATAACTTACTGCTAGACACGGACATCCTCTTATTTTGGTGTCGGTAGCGATCGATTTTTTTTTATTTCTTACTAAGACCTGAGACTTACAATGTCTTTAACCTAGCTTAAAATTAACAATCTTAGTGTTACCGGCGATCGCAGCTAGATAACTCGCTAAGAAATTTAAATTTGATGATGATGAATGCTCTCAAATTATTTCTTCTATAAGAGCGTCATCACTTATTTATTTATTTATTTATTACTTATGACAGTCACAGCAAACAAAAAAAATATATACATTACTGTTAGCCAATTACAACTATCCACGTTTTACAATACATTTTTTAAATTTCAGAGGCGAACACATTTATTTAAAATATGAAAAGAAAGTTATTATATGGTTAGCAGATTTGGAAATGTGAAAAAAAGAACTTGAACAATGGTGAAAAATATTAAAAAACAATAACAATTAATCAAAATTATCTAAAAAGAATATCAAAAAGAAAAAAATATATTTACGAAAAGGAAAGAGACTGACGTGACGTCTGTAGTACCTTTAGATGGGACATTTTTATAATATAAAAAAATATAAGTATATGTATGCATAAGTAAAAGTAAATAACGGTGTGTTGAAAGTAAATGGGATCCGTGCATGACTGTGCTGGACGTGATGGTTGACATAAGCTTAAGTCCAGCTGTAGGCCAATATTAATTTCATAACAATATTAATGGATGTTTCCATCTGCATTAAATACGCGACGTGTTACTTTATCTTAAAATACACATTTTGAGCCCGTAAAAGAATCAACGTCGGCAAAAAGCGTGTTATAAGTCCGAGGTAATCGACAAAGTACAGAATTCTTACCATAGTTACTGGAATGGAATGGTGCATGAAATAAAGGCGTGTGTCTAGTTCGACTTCTTGGCGTGCTAAAGCTCTGTCCAATAAGTTCAGGACAATCGAGATCACCACGAATTATATCAAAAAGCAAGCTAATATAAGAACTTCGCGATGCTCATATATCGTAAAAAGATTGAAAGCACTACATATCTCTTCATACGTAGCTCCAGAATTTATTTTCCTAGATTTGAAGTTATGATGTTTTACGAATTTTTTTTTGTATATTTTCAATACGATTTGAATAATCATTATTATAAGGACTCTATATTGGACTAGCGTATTCTAAAATACTTCGAACGTAAGCGCAACGACTCTGACAGCGTATGCTTAATTTTTATATGAGTAAATCGTTTCTCGTTAATATGAATGTATACAATCTATTTCAAGTTCATTGTTTCTTTCCAGAAAGCCGCACGTGTACATCTTCGGAGTTTCGTTGCAAAACTGGGCGCTGTATTCCGATGTCATGGCGCTGCGATAACGAAAAGGACTGTTCTGACGGCTCTGATGAGGAACCCGGCACATGCAGTAAGTAATAAGACCAGAGAATCCCTTCTAACACTTAAAGATTTCGAAGCTTTGAAATGTTAAGTTATAACAAACAATCTTACTGTTAAAATAAAACGAGAGAGTTTGTATGTTTGAATGTAATAATCTCGGGTAATATTAATCCGATTTGTAAAATTATTTTTGCATTAGATAGCAAGACCCAGGAAAGTTATAGGTTATAAAGCTTTATGCGGCCTGTGGCTCCAGGCTGAAAATCAAACTCTACCGAAAAGGCCGAACTACGAAGTCACGGAGGTACCATGCCGTACGGCGCAATAATGTGATCGGTTTATTTTACGCGGGTGAAACCGCGTGCCACTGCTAGCAATACTATATACTTCGTCTTACACAATAACGAACTTTATTCATTTCTTAAATTTGACTTTTTCATAACTATTGTTTTTGCTTTTGTGTTAAACACGAAATAATACTTAATGACAAAGGTACCTATGAAACGTGTGCAACATAGTTTTTTGATATGTAGCCCTACTATATCGCGCCCAAGCATCATTCCAAAAATATGCATCTATTCTCCAAAAATACATATCTTACAATTTATGAGAGAAGTTTAAAGGTAGCACGCAAACCCCGTCTTTAGCTTGGCTTCCAACGCGGATTGAAATCTTAATTACGGTTCAAACTTTCACGGATTAATTTTATAATCTTTGACCTTTCTTTTGCCACATTAAAATTGCGAATCTTGAATTCCGTTTCATTAAAACATCGGTTACATCACAAAATAGTGGAAATAATATTTGATACTAAACTAACGATGCTATAAGTTGACTATACAAACCTTGTAGTTTAGATTTCTCAGATGGGTATAAATTCTATACAGCAGGTTCGCGTTAATTTATTTACTGTGTATACGAGGCGTAATGGAGCGAACGGTGAAGGATTCGTGCGGGATTACTCTCATTTTCAGAACTGGCGAACCGGTAAATTATGCCGGTAAAGAAATGAGGATTGTCTGGGTTCCTCCAAACTTCTCTATATCTATATCATATCGCGTACGTTGGATAACTGTTTTATATATATATATATATATATATATATATACATTGATTTTACTAAACAAATTTTTAAAGGATTATATTTAATATAAGAGAAAACTTTATCAAACGTTTTTACACAAAATTCAATTTCTTTGTTAGCATCGGGCACATTTTTAATCAGATTTGGGAATAGGGAATACTATTACATGTTGAGAGAAATAAGACAATTCAAAAATTAAACTCACCTTTTATCTGTTCGTTCCTAAGGTAAATAACTAAATCGAAATTAGATCAAATGATTTTTGGTAATGAAAAAAAAATTTCTGATTTTGTTAATTTTCTTTTACTTTCGTGTTTTATGTCGTGTATTATGTCGTGTGTTATATATATGTATTTCTACCTGAAGCCCATGACTGCGTCTGCGTCGATTTAGGTTTTTAAAATACCGTGGGACGTCTTTGATTTTCCGGAATAAACAGTATCATATGACCGTCTGCAGGTTGCAAGCTATCTCTTGCCGAATTTCGTCAAGATCGGTTCAACGGTTGGGCCGTGAAAAGGTATCAAACAGACAGTGAGACAGAGAGACTTACTTTCGCATTCAGAATATTAGTATGGATTAGCGAGCTGGTCTCGATCTGCTTAGATTTTAAACCGTATTAACTTAGCCTGTTTTAATATTACGAGTATAAGTAGCTCCCTTGATGAACATAACTATTATTATGTGTAGTTGAATTGTCTAATTTTATCTAAACACTGTACGTAACACTTTCGTGTTATATCATGTTATGGCAATATGTATTTAAAAAAGTTTTGGAAGTTTATTCCTACTGCTTAATTCAAGCGTGTGGTGGCATGTGTCAATCGTAACCTTGCAACTTTGTACATTTATTGCCAATGTAACTCAACATACCGTGAAAACCTTTTTAAATATAAAAGATAGGCGTTTACGATGCTATACGGATACGTGTTTTGCGGGATTCAGTATTCAGGGAAAATAATATTTTTCTATATCTAATTTAATTATCAACAATTTTAGCGTTTTACACCACGCTATTCTAAAACGTTTACTTATATTTATCACATTTTATACAATACTAGCTGATGCCCGCGACTTCGTCCACGTAGGTTTTTTAATTATCCCGTGGGAAATATTTGATTTTCCAAAATAAAAAGTATCCTAAGTCCGTCTCCAGGATGCAAGGTATCTCTGTTCCAAATTTTGTCAAGATTGGTTCAGAGGTTGAACCGTGAAAAGGTGACAAATCGACAGAGGGAAAGAGGGAGATACTTTCGCATTTATAATATTATTATGGATTAAAAGTGACATTGAAATCGTCGAGGAAAAACTAGCTGTTACTTTAAATTTGTTCGTTTTGATCATTATGATGAAACAAAGGCTAAATACGTCCTAGCGTTACTATCTATTATCTATGCCAATTTCATGGTAATACCCATTGCTTTTTTAGTTAAATTACAATCGGACAAGCAGATCAGTTATCAGCAGATTTTTCTTAATTAGATAAGTTTTCAAGCATCATTCAAAAGTTATTCTTGGAACTCAACACTCAGAGACAAGAAAATAAATTTAATTTTAAAGCATTAGACATTCCTGCGCTAAAGATATAGAGCGCCTCAGTTTATATAATTTATTAGATGCGACTTAAAACAACATTACGCTCGAAATAGGACTATTTAGTTCAATTAATTACATTTTAGTCACGCTGCCGCCTGTGTTGAGCGTAGACATTCATTAATTTTAACTTGTCCACAGCAGTTTACAACTTTGTAGAAGTGGTGTAAATAAAAATTTTACACACATACAAAAGACGGTTATCTAAGTAATTGTCGTTTCGGTCATAATATTCATTAACATGTTTGAAGTTTCATGGCAGTAAATAATAATAGTAGTAAGAAAAGTTAAGTAAAAAAACTGTAAACGGTTAATCAAATTTAATAACATGTAAATCAGCAAATTCAATAAACCTTTCGCAAACAGCAGCACAGCGCAGCAGTTGTCCGGAACACAAGTTTGTGTGTACAAGTGGTCACTGCATACCAGCCGCTTGGCATTGTGACGATGCCGCCGATTGTCCAGATGGCTCGGACGAACATCAGTGTGGTAAGGGCATGATCGGGATATAAACGCACCGGAGGCATGATTCAAAACAATTGGCATTTTTAAAATCATTGGGAAAATATCACCTGCTACGCCAGCAGCATGATAAGAGAATGTTTTTTTTTGACATTTTTACAAATTTACAAAATTTTCATTCTTGAATTTCACGTTAAGGAATTATGTAATTTAAAAATAGGTAGGGAATGTATAAAATAAAATTTAGATTAAGATAAAGTTTCTTAGAGGTTAAACATCTTTCGAAGTAAAAAAAATACTGAAGCTTCAAATATTTTTTGTTATACGTCGGATAAAACTTCGCGATAAGGATAACGTTCAGCAGCGTTCTCTTTCCTCTCGTTTCGATTTTGTCGATTTTCATTTGCATTATACTTAGCATGAGCATGACTTGGGTTGGCAGAAGTGGAGGCGTGCGGGCCCGAAGAATTTACATGCCGCGGAAAACATGGAGAATGCGTGCCGCTCACCTGGATGTGCGACGACAATCCCGACTGCTCAGATGGTTCAGATGAGAAAGCATGCAGTAAGGGTTTTCTTTTATTCTACTCTATAATTTTTTACATTTTGTTACGTCTGCATTCATGTCAATTTATTGTATAAATTTAAGTGAAAAACGTACATATGGCATTCTTTGATCTCATTGGCTGAATTAAATTCATAATTATTTTTTGGTAAGGACAAAGGATTTCATTGAATGCATGATGATGATGGTCTACATTATCTGTAAGTATATTGTTATTTGTTATGCTCCCATGATATTAAGTGATACAATGAGCAAATAATTCACGTCTCGTTATTGTGTTTAGGTTTCCATTCGTTCTACGTTATATCAAGAAATAAAATAAATTTAGCTATTATAATTTTGGGGCTTAAAAAGTTAAAGTAGTCGTCCATTACGATATTTGTCCATGTAATTTGAACATCATTCATAGCCTTTTCACAGATATTCGTATTTTTTCGTCTCCAAGGAATACCATAACCACTGTATGTAAGTTAATTCAATCTCCATTGTTTGTTTTCAAAGTTTGTCTTTAAGTCTACTCAGTGACGTGGGGGCTCGATCAATCAATCATCGTGGGAATAAGCCCGGGTATTCCCCAGCCGTCGATAAATTTCTTATCTATCTCATCAGACTTGCCCTAAACCGTGAGGGATGATATTCCGTGTATGCTTTAATATCCTTAAGATTTCTTTTCGTAAAAGGTCTGATACGGTGATGTCGTCTTTCATTTTTCAAGCCTTCCTACAAAAAGTAGCATTGTTAATATTTTGGCACGTACGGGATGAACGATAGTTAAAATAGTTTTATACAATACAAGTCATTGTACTTTATTTACGGCTAGTTTATGGTATTAGAAAGTACGATTTACGAATTTAATGAAATATTTTAATACGACAGATAAGTAATTAGTAAATATAGCAATAAGTTATTATTGATTAATTTTAGTATTTCCGTAATAGTACTCGTATCTTTGGGTTTAGTTAATGAATAACGTATTAGTATACCACACGCACATCATATTTATAAAATAAAACTAACATGTTGCCTAGTTACGAGAATGAACACCTACTTTTCGAAAGAATTAACTTTCTCTCTCTATATATAATTGCGACTATTATTACTCTATGAGTTTTGTGCTAAGAACAAAATAGTAATTAACTCGAGGCAATGATAACTATTTAATGTGTGTCTGCTCGGGAAAGGAATTTAATTAAATACAGGGATACTCGTGCCAGACGCAAATAGTATTTTTTCAGAATAAAAAATCACAAAGAGTACGCTAAAATTACAAAGGCTTGATATTATGAATGACTGGTAAAATTGTACGGTTTCCTTGAGATTTTAATAATAATTTTTTCATTTTCTCGTAAAACTCGTAGATTATTTTAGTTTCATTAGTTCCTCTGATAGTATCCGTATTGAAATAATATCTGTATTTTGTTTGTTAATGAATTTGTGCTCTTTGTATTCGTGCTGTGTTCGTGCAAAATTTCATACTACATTTTAAAATAACCCGAAGCAACTACAACTCGCATACCTACATTGTGTACGCGATAGCGTCTGAAAATGCAATCCCCTTGGGAAACTGTCTGTTGTCGTTTAAATTTTAAAGTCGTGTACACATTGTTTGACGCTTCTACGTCTTCATTTTTATTTAAAAAAAATTACTTACATATAGTATGAACGATAGCCGCATGTATAACAGGTTCGGCTGCCGTCCACTAGTTATGAACAGTTCTTTTTCAGTTTCCCAGAAAATTTTCTGTATCTGTACTTTCAAACGTTTTCTCTAAATTTAGGAGTAATCTGAGGCCCTAATATATTCACTCTGTATTATAGCTTCAAATTACAGATTACTTCTTAACGTATAATCTGATAGTGCTCAACTAAGACACCGTCAAATTAAGTTTGTTATGTTTTTACTACCAACAGTCAAATGTCTGCACACTTTTATTTAAGCCTGTGATCAGCATTTTTCGAACGACATGTTTCCATTTCTCTTTCTATTTAGGAAATTCCATCTCTCACTAATTAGGAAATTCCATCTCTCTCTCATTAGGAAATTCGACGACCACGGGACTTAGTTATTCTCCGTTAAGCCATAGGACCTGGGTTAGAATTCATGCCTAAGCCAATGTTTGTGTAACACAAATTATTAGATTTCGAATGTAATATATAATATTATGTTTGTCCTTAGTCTCTGCTATTATATCTAACCTGTTCTGCGTATCTAACCGATCCTTCAGTTTTATCGAACTCAAGAAGGTGAAGACGGGTAAGGCTCTAATACTCCGGTACTATGATAAAAGTATCCGATGAAGCTGTAAAAGCCGAGAAGGCTAACAGCAATTACATCACCGAAAATATATACTATGATAAATCTTGCACTGATGATATCTGATACTAAATCGGTCAGAAGGGCGATATTAGCAGACAATAACATATTACTTAACAAATAGATGAAACGTGTCGTTCGGACGAGTTTACTTGCGGGAACGGCAAGTGTATTCAGCAGCGGTGGGTTTGCGACGGTGACGACGACTGTGGCGACGGCAGTGACGAGCTGAAATGCCCGGCACCGACCTGCCAACCGCACACACACTTTTCATGCGCCGACGGTCACTGCATCTCAGCTAGGTGGCGCTGCGATCGCGACATCGATTGTCCTGATGGGAGTGATGAGTTGGTACGTAATATTATTCAACTAGTAATATTCCTCTAAAGCATCGATTCCTAAAACTTTTTCTGCAATGGAACGCTTCTCAAACCCGCAATTTGTTTGCAGAACACTTAGCTGTCATTCAATATAAATTTTTTTTTTTTTAATTTCATAAAAGTGACGGAACGAGCAAAACGTTCACCTGATGGTAAGTGCAACGTCTGCCCATAACAAATGCCTTGTCACCCAGAAAATTACTGTGTGACACCACACTGCGCCCGTCACCCTGAGACATCAGTTCTTAAGTCCATATGCCCAATGATTACGCTAGCTCACAGTGCCCTTCAAACCGAAACACAGTAACGTTTGCACACTACTGCTTCACGGCAGAATAACTGGCCCTGGGGTGGTACCTACCTAGACGGATTCCTGCATAGGAATTCTACCACCAGTAAAGAAGATATTTAAATGTGTACCTGTGTACTGTTTACTTTCCAAACTGTCGCGGAACATCTAATTAGATTCAACGAAACATACTTTGGGAACTCCAGTTTTAAAGTAATTGTTTTTAAGACATAAGCTTCAGCCCCTTAACAGTCCAACAGTCCACTGCTGGAAGTAAGTTTTTCTTAATTTAGGAGGATTTGCCGTAAACGCCACACTGGGCAGGCGGATTGGCATACGCAGATGCCTGTCGTCTTAGACGCTGCTGCCCGTCATGGTCCTTGATAATTTAGGACATGCACACGAGATGTTTTTTCCACAACTGTCGAAGGTCTTGAGATTTTTCCTCAGCTGATTATTTTTAAAGAATACTAGCATGAAGTCAGATTCTGTACTTTACTAATATTTCTTTTGACCCCTCCAACTAAGCTTGGAGATAGCTCACGACGATAGTCAAATGTTAACTGGTGGTATGATTCCTTCTGTGCAATAATCCGTCTAGATAGGTACCACCCCAGGACCAGTTATTCTACCGTGAAACAGTAGTGTGCAAATATTACTGTGTTTTGGTCTGATGGGCACTGAGAGCTAGTGTTATCACTGGGCGACTTAAGAACTGATGACCCAAGGCGACTGGGTTCTGGGTGACACAGCATTTGTTATGAGCAGATGTTCCACCATTAGGTGAACGTTTTGCTCATCTCGTCACTTTCCCCTATAAAAAAAAACTGAACAATGAGCGTACATACGTATATGGGGACTTACATACTCGATTAGGTCCAATTAGAGTATTGGTTAACAAAAGCTCCCTGTGTATGATTTCCTTTGAACGATGTCACAATCATTAATTGTAAATTTCCACCGCTCATCAGACGTGTTATACGCATTATTTACTTCTATTGTATACCATTGTGTAGCGACCTAATGTGATCAGTTATTGTTATGTAACAGTTGCTTATAATTACTTATTCAATTTAGCACAGAAATTCAATAGGCCTATTTCGGTGAAGACAATACAATTTAAATACATAATCAATAGTCTGGTTTTCATTTCAAAGATCTCACTTTTATAAGGTCAACTATTAATTGCTTAGTATGTAATCTTCATAATGCTGAAATTTAATTATAGTTGGAACCTTAAATATAGTGTTTAAAGTTATTACAATGGCAAAATATTAAAGGACTACAAAAGATTCTTCTACACTGTAGCTAAAATCACTATCGACATTACGTTTATGACGTGAACAGTGGAATAGAAGAAGTTATTGATTGGAACATTGTATTCTTTATAAATAGAAATCATTTTATGTTACTTAACCTCTGAGGTTATAACTAAATTTACAACCGCGTGGCCTAGTCGATTGAGTGACTTCTTCGCCGCGGGTCCTGGTTTCGAATTCTGGCCGGAGCCAAAAACGGTGTTGGTTTTCGGGTATGGTTGAGTAGTTAGTGCATGTCCGTAAAATGCACGGAAGAAATTCTAGTGTAGTGTATCGTTTTTTAAATAAAAATAAAAAAACAAAACATCGATTATTTTCAGGGATGTCCGACCACACCAAAGGTGATATCGCCCTGCATTTCAACCGAGTTTCAATGCCACGATAGAATGACATGCGTGCACAAGACCTGGGTGTGTGATGGAGACCGCGACTGCCCCGACGGAGGAGACGAGGCTCCAGAATTATGTCGGGGCAATGTCACCTGTCGCATAGATCAGTTCCAATGCAAAGACCACAGTTGCATACCCGGTGCTTTGTACTGCAACGGAGATAAGGACTGTCCCGACGGAAGCGACGAGTTTAATTGCAGTAAGTTTAAGTCGAGCTGTTAGTTGTGAAAGATAAATTGATGCTCGAAGTTCAGTTAATTTCAACAAGTTTCTTGTTGTTTTCGAGTCTCCGGTATCGGCGACCATTGATTATAACTTTGGCATTGTGAAACAAGACTAAATTAAGCTTTAAATTGAATAGTTTTAATTGACACATGTATCAAATCAAACTGTTTATAACAATGTTAATAGTTGTAGTAATATATAAATTGATATCGTCATAGCAACGTCAAAATTTTAAAATTAAAAAAATCATGCCTCCTAATACCCTGACATGGAGGTGGTCCATTATAGTAGTACAATGGTATACTGTTCAATATGGTGCCTGCATTAATCAAAAAAAAAAAAGAGTAAAATACCAAAATCATATTAAAAATAAAATAATTTATTATATTCATGTGATCAAGTCGCACGAATTATTTAATAAAATGCGATATCATAATCGATATAGATCGGTTGTTAATGGACTCGACAGAAAACGTCAATAATTACGCGCAAGTCACCATTAACTATAATGTTAAGTGGATTAATAAACTAGCAGTAGGATTCCTATGCTGGAATCCGTCTCGGTAGGTACCACCGCAGTTATTCTGCCGTAAAGCGCAAATATTACTGTTTTTCGGTCTTAAGTGCACTGTGACCTGGTGTTTTCAATGGGCATATGAGACTTAAGAACTGATGTGTCAAGGTGACAGGCACAGTGCTGTGCCAATCAGAACTGTTCTGGGTGAGTCATGGTGGATCAGAGGAACGTTTTGTTCATCTCGTCACTTTATCCAATAATAAAACAGCTTATAATGAATCATCGGATGGCGAGCTTATTGTGAAAGTCGAAACACCATTGACCCTACACCTGACTCGCTTTTATTCGATTTTATCGAGCAACAGTGCCATAAAATAAAATACTTCATGGCAAATCTTTATATATATTATTTGTTTATAATTGGTAATCGTTAATGCGTCTGTTAGTGATCGTGTGACTCCTGAACGATTTCACCGATTGAGATCAGATTCACACAATATATTTGTTTTGTCGAGACGGTGGTGGAATATTCCGGTGTCCGGTGATTTTCTTTTTTGGCGTTAAACAATAAGACATTTTGGAAATGAGTTACTTTTGTCTATGAATATAATTTGATAATGAAATATAATTTGTTAATGACTTGTCTACAACGCTACCTATCGGATCCTGGGATAGATTTATGTCTACACCGGACACCGGAAGTGTCAAAAAAAGCCTGCCAGACCAGCCACATTCTATTAATTCGAGCATGAGACAAAGTATAAACAAAGAAAACAGTGTTAGTCAAACTAAAACGTCAAAAAAAACGTTACTGAACAGATAACTAAAAACGTAACACAAGAAAAACTTAATAAAAACTACAAAAGTAACAATAGAATTAGTACTCTCATATCAACCAGTTTATGGATAGTAAATATGGCAGATATAACCCGACCGATGTCAAAACGTCACATTTCGATATAAAATGTAAAAATCTGTTATTGTGTAGTATTATAATGCTGTTTGTTAACCTTTTGTCTCACGGCTTCCTGGATAGACTATAGCGTCTTCATATTTTGCTGTAGCAACAATGTTTAATTTGTCTGGAATTCCATTCTTTGGCCTGTGATTGCGCTAGCCAGAACTATTGCGCTGCACGGTCTAAAACATTAAGATCATAAATAAATTGCAGCGCGACCGAAGCCGATCTGCGACAAAAAGACGATGTTCGACTGCGGAGGCGGCATGTGCATACCTCTGTCTAAAGTATGCGATAAGAAACCCGACTGCCCCAACTTCGAGGACGAGCCACGTGACAGATGCGGAGAAGACGAGTGCGCGAAGAACAATGGCGGCTGTACGCAACGCTGCGTGGACACGCCCGTCGGGTACTACTGCGATTGCGACAAGGGATACAAGCTTATCGACAATCGCACATGCGAAGGTAAGCTTGCTATATGTTAGTCTTTCGTAGAATCCCATAGTATTTGTTAGAAACGCTATGCTTGGCGGGCGAATTGGCTCGCAGAAGCAAAGGCCTCGTACCTTAGACGCTGTTAAAACACCGATCCACAGGGCGGAGGATATATAGATGTATTTTACGATTCTTATGTCAATAGCATACAAAAAATTAAATAAGTTTAATAAATAAGTGAGGTTATTATGTAAATACCAGAAACAAGCACTAAGTAACAATGTTAAACGCCGACCCGCATTAGTCCATCAAACCGCATTGGAGCAGCATTGAGGACATTTCCCGGCTCCAAAACCCTCTCAGAAATAAGAGGAGGCCTGTGCTTAGCAGTGGGACATTTATAGGCTGTTACTTCTGTACTTTACTCGACTTCACAGACTCAGTAACTCTTTATCATAGTTTTGCAACAAAATCCTAGAAAGTGCTGTCTTTCAATCAAAAACTTTATAAAAAGGGTTATTACTGTTTTATAGAGTACATGGATGGTAATAACCCCTGGGAATGAGGTTATGTCTGCCAAAATATTTCTATGTTTTTACATTTATTATACTATTGTAATTATATATTATATTGCTTTTTTATTATTAACTAGTTGAGTATTTACTAGTGGTGTGATTCGTCTAAGTGGGTACCACCGCAGAACATGTTATTCTGCCGTCAAGTTGTAGTAGGCAAATTACTGTCTTCCGGTCTGAAGGGCTGGCCAGCACCAGGCTCGATCTCGTTACTTAAATGTAAGAAAAGTTACGGTCTATTCTGATTACCCTCTGCTGAGCGCAAACCTCTTCTCATTTTTGAGAGCCAAACCTTAGTCGCCTAGGGAACCTCGGTAGGAAAGAGGTACGACACCTATAGGCTGTAAATAGCTTGTAATAATAATAAAAGGGTTTGAAAGGCACTCAGAGCTAGCGTAATTTCTATACATATGAGACATAAGAACTGATGTCTCAGGGTGACGGGCGCAGTACAGTGTCACGGAGAAACGTTCTAAGTGACACAGCACTTGTTATGGGCAGACATTGCATGGTGTATATGATCTAAAACTGGGTCATTCACACAATTTTATTTTATGCATACAGATCTTAGCGAATCAACTTCATTTCCTTCATTGAATTGTTCACCCATCGTGTTGGTAGGATTCCTATTCAGGAATCCGGCTACGTAGTTACAACCTCAGGGCCAGTTATTCTGCCGTGAATGCAGTAGTACGCAGGCATTACTTTCTTTTTTTACGTGTTTCGGTTTGACAGGCACTGTGAGCTAGTGTAATCACTGGTCATATAATACTTAAGAACTGATGTCTGATGGTGACGAGCGCAGTATGGTGTCACACAGAAATGTTCTGGCTAACGGCACAGACAGCATTTTTTGGGCGGACGTTGCACTTGTGTTGTTGTTTATTGAGTCCGTCTAGGTACGTACCACCCCAGAGCCAGTTATACCGTGAAGCAGTAGTGTGCAAACATTACTGTGTTTCGGTTTGAAGGGCACTGTGAGCTAGCGTAATCAGTGGGCATATGAGACTTAAGAACCTATGTCTCAGGGTTATGAGCACAGTGTAGTGTCACACAGAAAGTTTCTGGGTGGCACAGCATTTGTTATGGGCAGACGTGGCACTTACCATCAGGTGAACGTTTTGCTCGTTTCATCACTTTAAGCAATAAAAAAAACCTTTCTCTAGTAAAAAAAAATATATCGTCCGCAGACGTGGACGAGTGCGCGGACCCGGGCGCGTGCTCGCAGATGTGCATCAACGAGAAGGGCACGTTCAAGTGCGAGTGCCGCGCGGGCTACGCGCGCGACCCGCGCGACCGCACGCGCTGCAAGGCGACCTGAGGGCCACCCGTCGCTGCTGTTCGCGCGCCGCTTCGACATACGCAAGATCAGCCTCGACCACCACGAGATGGTCGCCATCGTCAACGACACGAAGTCCGCCACCGCGCTCGACTACGTCTTCCGCACCGGAATGATATTCTGGAGCGATGTCACCGATGAGAAGATCTATAAGTATGTTTGCCCGTATTATAAATATTTATTTAATCAATAAACCGACTTAAACGCAACAGCTCCAAACATGCTTAAGCAAATTCGTCAGAACTTGACCAAAATCATACGGGACCACTCTTACGGTATACTTTAAAAAAAAATGTGGTTATTTTTTTATAAATATATTTGTTTAATTGTGTATGTATGTATGAATTTAAAAGTGTATGTTTTAAAGCGTTTGTATTAAAGCATGTGTAGGTGGCCAACCCGTCTGCCTAGCGTGGCAACTGTGGCAAAATCCCCCTTAAATGAGACCAACAAACTTTTGTGGCAATCTATGGGGGAGGCCTATGTTCATCAGTGGACTATGGACGTATCACTAGGATAGAGTGAAATGATGATGATGATGTATCTGGGTATATACGAGTATCTATATAAAATAAGATGGAAAATATTATTATGTAAGATATTTTAGTTCCATTTGTCAATTATATAAATAAATAATAAAAACATTAGTATGTAGTTATATAAAATGTTATCTAATCACCTATCACATTATTTCTTCATGCCAGTGGTTGACTGGAGGAGAATTCCAAAAGGCATTAGGTGCACCATTTGTAATCCTTTTCATGAAGGTGAATACATTAAATAGTAAATAAATAAATAAGGGGCAAACGAAGGCACAGTCTTTATTGTATATATATAGATGACTTCAAAATACATAACATAATGTATATAGGCGGATTTAATGTCTGAGGCTTTATATACGTGTCTACTAAGAAGATTCAGAAACACGATGAAGTAGGTGTAGATCCAAGTTAATATAAGAGTATAAAAATTAAAATAATATACTAAATATATAAGCCACATAAAAGTAGAAGTCTAAATAAAAGTAGTAGTAAATTAAAGCGAACAATGATAATAGTATGAATAGACTATTTCTGAGATGATTCTGCCAATTTCTTTAGGAGCTCGCGATCCTTCGACCTTGAAAGTGTTATAAATATATATCCTTGTATAATAATTAATCCTTTTGATATATTAATATATATTTTATACAACAACGAATTTCCTTCTTGAGTATACCCGATGTATATCGCAATTACGAATGTAAGTGTCTGCGACCCACAATGACCATTTACTATTAGTCTGCTCGTTTGTCCCCCGTATTTGCTTAAAAAAAATTATCACTATCAATGAACAATAATAATTAAATATAATGCAGTGTCAATTCAAACTACGCTTTTATATCAATTAGACAAAGTTAAGTAGTAGTAGGATTCCTATGCAGGAATGTGTCTAGGTCGGGCACCCCCGGGCCAGTTATTCTGCCGTGAAGCAGTTTTCAACTAGCAATAATCGCACCTCGGATTAACCTCATTGGTTACGATATTGCCTCTGCGCAAAGTTGGTGAAGCAGTAGTGTGCAAGCGTAACTGTTTCGGTTTGAAGTGTACTGAGAGCTAGTGTAATGACTGGGCATATGAGACTTAAGAACTGTATGTCTCTAGGTCACAGGCGCAGTGTGGTACCACACAGAAATGTTCTTGGTGGCTGGGTGGCTTGAAAGCTGCTAATATCACTTAGTCAAAAACTAAAATACATACACAACATACCATAAGTATGTTATATTACGTTCCTGAGTTTAATGTAGCGGTAGTAAAATCGTGTGTTCTTTTGAACACTTTTTTATTTGAATAAACTAACTACCCTCATTTTTATCACATTACCGATGGGATATGATCTTTCATCTTTACCTATCTTTCTTATGTATTCAAATATACTTAGTCTAAGATAATTAATTATCTTACTTTTGTTTTCAGAGCACCAATAGACGAGGGCAGTCAACGCACCGTTGTGATTGGAGACCAACTTATAACCTCCGACGGCTTGGCAGTGGACTGGATCTACAACCACCTGTACTGGACTGACACAGGCAAGAACCACATCGAGCTGTCCGACCTGCAAGGCAACATGAGGAAGGTCCTCATCAGGGATCGGCTGGAGGAGCCGAGGGCTATCGCACTCAATCCGCTGGACGGGTAAGTTTTTATTGTACTTGTACTCACATACTTCGATGTGAGGCATTATATATACTGGACATTAGTCACTCTTAAATTGCGAATCGTTCACATGATGGTAAGTGCAACGTCTGCCCATAACAGTTGCTGTGTCACCGAGAATATTCAATAGCAAAGTTCTGTGTGATACCATACTGCGCTCGTCCCCCTGAGACATCAGTTCTAAGTCTCATTTGCCCAGTAATTACACTAGCCTTTTTTGTAAATTGGTTAAAGTGATGAAACGTGCAAAACGTTCACCTGATGGTAAGTGCAACGTCTGCCCATGCTGTGTCACTCAGAAAATTTCTGTGTGACACCACACTGTGCCTTGACATAATTTCTTAAGTCTCATATGCCCAGTGATTACGCTAGATCTCAGTGCCCTTCAGACCTAAACTCAGTAATGTTTGCACACTACTGCTTCACGGCAGAATGACTGGCCCTGGGGTGGTACCTACCTAGACGGATTCCTGCATAGGAATCCTACGACCAGACATCGTCCGAGAAATTATGCATTTTGAAATTTTGCATTAAAGTTTGCACACTACTGCTTGACGGTAGAATAACTGGTAATAGCTAGACGGATTCATGCATTTCCTGGAATCCTAGCACCAGCAGGCGGTAAGCGGATTGGCGATCGGAGTACCAAATTTTGCACCTTAGACGCTGTTTAACTCTGGTATATTTGATATGTGCCTGTGGCGTTAAGAAAATCTGCCACTCCTATACTCCCATTTGAAGTTACATCATACATATTGCTAGTTGAAAAGTCAAATTCCTGAAACCATATTCTCAACCATTGCAAGAGCATAGAGTGCGATAGTTGCTCTTTTTGCATAGCTCGAAGAATCCAATAAACGCACTCATGCTTTTGTAACTGTTTAAATAAAAAGTTGTTAAGAATAAATAATTACAGTAAAACAATAACTTTATTTTAAATATCTAACCTAGTTGAAAATTTATTTTTTGTTATCGAAATAGTCTCAGAGGCTCTATTCGTCATTGCATTTTCTCTTAACACTAAGAAGAGCTAATTTATAACTATATAAACTCATTTTACGGATTTCATCGCGTTTAATTTTTACTATTTATAACCCGACGTTCCGAGCGCTTTACAGTGACCATGGGTGCTGTAAAAAATGTCTACGTTTCCTTTTTTCATAACTTTTTCGAAAACATTGAAATTATTGTATTTTTATTGTTTAGTGATGAAACGAGCAAAACGTTTACCTAATGGCAAGTGCAGTGTCTATCTATAACAAGTGCTGTGTCACCCAAAACATTTCTGTGGGACACCACACTGCGCCTGTCACCCTTAGACATCAGTTCTTAAGTATCATATGCCCAGTGATTACATTAGCTCTCAGTGCCCTCGAGACTGAAACACAGTAATGTTTTGCAAATTACTGCTTCACCGGCAGAATAACGGGCTCTGTAATCCTACCACCAGAAATTGGTCTTTAATGATGACGTAGCCGATAACCATTATAAATAATGTTATATAAATTTCACCACTTTAACGTTTTAAGTAACCCGGTTTTAAGGAAACCGGGAAACCTCTAGAGGTACCAGCAAACGCAGTGTAGGGCGACACCTCACTAGATGGAGCGTCGACTTGCACGGTTTTTTGACCATTTCCGAATACTGTCGGAGGCTATCAACTCCGCAGGAGATATTAAAGTGTCACAAGAGTAAACAAGAGGCTTACTCTTTCCAACCTACCCGCGCCTGATGTAACGCTCAAAGGTCATAGTATAACATCAGAAGTAGGCTAGCATGCAGTTTACTGGTGGTAGGATACCTATGTAGGAATCCGTCTAGGTAGGTACCACCCCAGGGCCAGTCATTCTGCCGTGAAGCAGTAGTGTGCAAACATTACTGAGTTTCGGTCTGAAGGGCACTGTGAGCTAGCGTAATCACTGGCATTTGAGACTTAAGAACTGATGTCTCAGGGTGATAGGCACAGTGTGGTGTCACACTGAAATAATCTGGGTGACACAGCATTTGTTGTGGGCGGACTTTGCACTTACCATCAGGTGAACGTTTTGCTCGTTTCATCATCTTACACAATAAAAAAAGTGTCAGGGGCACGGGAACAAAAACATCACAACCATATTCAAAAACCAACATCTTGTGTTTTGCACAAATGCTGGCTCCGCCTTGTATTCCAACCCATGGCCCGCAGCGAACCCCCACTCAGGTACGCTAACCACTAGGCCACCCGGTCGACGTTGGTTTCCCTATAAGATTTTTTTTTACTGGGAATACTATGTATATGTCTAAGTGTCCTAGTTTTTCTTAACCTACGTACGTACGTACTAACATACGTTTAGCTTTTCAAATGAGTATGATTACGACGAGTATTTTTTTTATAAAACTTTGTTTAAGGTCACATATAATCCTGGAAAACAGCCTAACTCTGTTTTGTTTAATCTAAACATGAAACATATCTAACAGCCCAACACAATGGCATAATATCATCTAATAAACATATAAGCTACGTAAGGGCTTCACTTTGTATTAATTTTGTTAGACGTGAACCCGCCCTTTGTGCAGTGGGTCACGAACAAAAGTATTACTCTGTACGTGACGTTGTGAATGCCGTTTGTGTTAATAAAACAGCCTGGCCGCAACATCCATATTATTTTATATGTTGCCAATTTTTTAATACAACCTCTTTATTTCAACCTTAAACTAAAAATCTTAACCAAAAAAACCATTCTTTATTTTTCATCATCATCATCATTTCAGCCTATCACTAGTCCACTGCTGAACATAGGCGCTCCCCATAGATTACTACAAATGTCTGTAGCTGTCTTGGGGAGATTTTGCCATAGATGCCACGCTTGGCAGGCGAGTTTGCAACCGCAGTTTATTTATTATGATGTTCCAGGAAGATGCTGCTGCCCATCTCTGGTATTAATTTTCCCTCTGTCGACTTTTACGACACCTTTTTTCTTTACCCGCTACCACACGGCACTTTATTTTTAATACAACCTTTTCTTTGAATTACGGGAATGAAAATACTTAGAACTGTCAATCGTAATGAATCGTCATCATCCATCATGTCGTCGGCTTGGTTGCCCGAAATGGTTAAGCTTTTTTCTTCTCCGCTTGTTCTGAGTTCGAGTCCCAGCCATAGACACCATATGTGCAAAAGCACAAATTGTTGGTTTTCGGGTTTGGTAGTCCCCGTGTCTCTGATACAGCATACTAACCTACCTTCTATCATATAGCATTATTGTCACAGCGTCGTGTTGGCGTACATTTGTGACACTACAATATCTCCTGTACAGTTGGTGGCTTCCGACAGTCGGAAAACGACCAGGAGAATATCAACATATTGCCACCATATTTCTTTTCTCGTTGGAAAGTACAGGACTTCTTCCACTTTATAGCAAGGTCGACCACGTCCATTGATATAATTCTTGATTTCTCCACATTTGTTTTATTTTACCATGGAGCACGTCACAGATAAGTGACCTACAGAAAAAGTGAAAACTGATAAGGCTCAATGAAACATTATAATTTAAGTCTCAGTTTGGAAAATTTAAATTTCGGATTTAAAAATAGTTTTAAATTAAACGCGATAAAATCCATAAAAAGTAGTTTAATTTAAATGTGTAGTATTCCCGTAAATAAAAGAAAACATTAAATTTACGACCGATTTATGAAGTAATTTCATCCGCGGTTTATCTATTCTTTAGCGCTATTGGTAGTTTCTGAACAATGCAATGCAATATAAACACCGTTTCAACTTATTTTAACTTAACTGACCAGTGGATGACGTTTGTCAGTTCTATGAACGGACGTTCATCTGCACTTCGTGATTTTGATTTGAAGTTCTGGTTTGATGACATTTCTAAGATTATAACGTGTAATTATTAAAAATAAATTGTGGTAAGCCAAATAGGTACTTACGAACATTATCTAACGTCTATTTCGAAGTTCTGAATTCTATTTCTATTATATAGTACTTACCCAAAAACTTAAGCCGTAAGTTTGGTCGAAACACTGTTCGAAATCCTTTCGAAACGTTTTTATTATTGTATTTATACAATAAAATGATGATGCAATAGAATACAATAGAATGATGAAATGTGATGAAGCGAGCAAAACGCTCACCTGATGGTAAGTGCAACGTCTACCCATAACAAATGCTGTGTCACCCAGAAAATTTCTGCGCGACACCACACTGTGCCTATCACCCTAAGACATAGGTTCTTAAGTCTCATATGCCCAGTGATTACGCTAGCTCACAGTGCCCTTCAAACCGAAACACCGTAATGTTTGCACACTACTGCTTCATGGCAGAATAACTGGCCCTGGGGTGGTTTCCTGCATAGGAATCCTACCACCAAGTTAACTGGACACGAACACGTTTATGGACTTTAAATTGAAATATCGGTTTGTTAACGCTGTGGTACACCTAATGGATATGATAAGCCTTGATCTAGCCGCCATTATGCATCGCAAATATACATTGTGGGTAGAGATAGTCCCGTCCGTCTTTTTACGATCGATTATAGCTACAAATTCTTTGGTTACTTTTTTAGTTTTTTGTTCATGTTCTCACCTTCTGGTAAAATTTGACTGCATTTTCCTGATTCCATTCCTGTAAAGTATATTACAAAATAATGTACAAAAGATAGCAAAACCACGTAAATCGAATGGAAAAGCAAAAATAAAACGTGCGCGCGTAACGAAATCGAGTCGCTATGAAAACTATTCAAGGTTACTAATACTTTGGCAATTCCGTCCTTGTTTATTTATGAAAATATAATGAACGTACGGAAACACATGTATTTATTTAGTAAAAAAGTGACTGTACCCTGTAGAATGGGCCGAAGCGACACGGTAGAGATTCCTGTGTTTCGGTTGGCCAAAACTAGAAAATATTTTCTTAGTAGATCCAAAAAAATTTACTACAAAATTCCTGAAAGTGTGCCTCAAAAAACTAACATAGAATTCAACAAACCTTATCAACAAGACATTATTAGGAAAAGTGTATTATAAAATAGATCATCACATAGAGGACAGAGATGTGTGGGAATAACTCATAATCTGCACTTGCAAACCTTGGCTACTAAACTAAGGATGTAATTTTTATGTAATTTATAAATGACATTAAGTAATATGGCATTGAAAAAAAGAAAGACCCCGGAGTTTCTTGCCGATTCTTCTCTGAGGTCTTATTTTTTGATATAGATTTTTACATTCATAAGAGCTTTATACATGCCTAAACTGAATAAAGAAAATTTGACTTGGCTTTGACTTTGAAAACAAAGAAATTACAAAAAGAAATATAGTGTTGCTTTTATGTCATTGACAAGAGTTTAACGTTTCCTTTAGCAATTTGTAGATGTCGTTCATACATCCGCTGAAAATTTACAACGAATTATTATCATTCATTAAACTAAAACAGTATTTAGATGCTAATTTGCCGTCGAAATATATTTTGTTGTATTTAAAACTGGTATCAACGACGAAACAAATGAATAATATCCATTTTAAACTTGATCTCTTCAATGGACCCATCTAGCGGCAGAATAAGGCGGAGGAAGAATAAGGAATAAGAGGGGGAATAAGTCAAGTCAGTCACGGTAGTGACAATAGATAATTTAAAATATCGATCAACACGGCCACAAGTCCGTCAAATTTCTGCACTGAACCCCTGTTAATTGAAATACAAAATCTTTTTAAATATTTTTTTCAGCCAATGCAATATTACCATCCATACTAATATTATTAATGCGAAAGTAACTCTCTCTGTCCCTCTGTCTGTTTGTTACCTTTTCACGGCTCAACCGGTCAACCGATCTTATCGAAATTCGGCACAGTGATAGCTTGCATCCTAGAAACTGACATAGAACTCCTTATTCCGGAAAATCGAAGATTTCCCACGGTATCTAGAAGAAACCTAAATTCACGCGGACGTAGTCGCGAGCTTCGACTACTAAGCTATAAAATCTTTCAAGAAGTATATTTTCTACTTTACTTACTAAGTAAAGTAGAAAATAAACATTGGCATGGCTATTGTAGTGCAGTATTCTAAAACATATTTATTGACTGTAAACTATTTTGTAGCAGTGTAAAAATTATTCTTTCAATATAAATTATGTTATCTGTTACCCTTGGGTGCTTGTTTTAATTTTCGAATGACCTGGTTTTCTATCCCCGCTTCCAGCACCACTAAAATTTTTAATTGCATTTTTAGTACCACTTCCTCAGCCGTAAAAAATCTTTGTGTAGAAAACTTCATGACTGTGGAATATAAACATAAAATAACCAAATATGAAGTCAGTAGAGCAGCGTGTCGGATTCTTTCCGGCTCCATAACCCTCTCAGAAGTGAGAGGAGACCAGTGCTTAGCAGTGGAACATTTATAACTATTTTTAAGGATATGTAATTGTAATAAACTACACCTTTGTCTTTGATCGTCGATAGCTAGTATTAGGCTTAGCTTGTAATTGGGTGACCATAAAACGAGACGAGAGATAGTATCGAGATTGAATATGAAATGAATATTGCTAATACGAGTTATGTTGACAATAAATAAGAAAATTGATGCGAAAGTAACTTAGAAAATATATTTTTCTAAAAATTATCTTGCATATTTGAAGTGCGTCTTATAGTCTGAAACATGGGTTTTGGTTTTTGAATACGAATTTTTTGTTAGTGTCCCCGTGTCTTTGATAATCCTTTCTTGAAAAGCGAGAACGATACAGCCATTACGGTTTTGCCGACATTTTTGAATATATCTTGCATAATTGAAATAAACTTATCTAACCGGAAAATATTTTTTTCGTCGTAATTACGTTACACCAGAAGGACATCGAACTCGAAGAATGCAACAAATCGATTACGGGCAGCAGCGTCTAAGGTGCGAGGCATCTGGTATTGCGATCGCCACTCCGTCCGTCAAGCGTAGCGATAACGGTAAATCCTCCATGGTTACGAGAGACTACAGGCTGATAATGATGATATAATGCCTCATGGACGTGTCGTACTCTAATAACCACTTTTTGTAATCGAATAATGCTCGGTTTGACTTGTGATAGGATTCCTATGCAGGAATCCGTCTAGGTAGGTGCCACCGCGGGACCAGTGATTTTGCTGCAGCAGTAGTGCGCAAGCATTACTGTGTTTCGGTCAGACGGGCACTAATTGCTAGTGAGGCATATGAGACTTAAGAACTGGTGCCTCAGGATGACGAGAGCGTTGTAGTACCGCACAGAAATGTTCTGGTTTACATAGCGTCTGTTACGGGCAGACGTTGCATTTACCATTAGACGAACGTGTTGCCCGTCTCGTCACCTACAACTTTAAAAAAATGCTATGGCGCTGCAGACTTTTATTTATCATTATTTTCTTCATTATATCCACCTACTTCGTATTGCTGAACACAGGCCACCTCCAATTTCTGAGAGAGTTTGAAGCCGGAAAGAGTTCGCCACGCTGCTCTAATGCGGGTTGCCGGACTTCTAAGACATGTGTCTTAGAAATATGTTATTCTTATTCATTTATAGGCTGTTACCTTACTTTTTTTGCTCCGTATTACTCTGCGAAACATTATTACATTATTATTATATATTGTATTTATCTTTTTATTTTTACTTTACTTTAATTATGACCTAGCTTTTATTTTATTCTTGCCCACTTTTGCATATGTTCGTTACCTCAAGTAAACACAATATCAGCACTGAAGCTGCTTTCGGCTTTGCGATTTTTTTAAAAAAATATTACATGTGTAATTAATCATTGATTTAATTTTCCTATTCTATTAACCATTTATTGCAATGACATCTCGTCATAAATTCACAACAAATTCATACGAAACATTTCTTGTCATGTTTAGAATTTTTGAAACGGGGGCCTGAAGAGGATCATTTATAGGCTGTTACTTTATTACTTTTTATTGTTTACAGTTGGATGTATTGGACTGACTGGGGACAGAATCCAAGGATCGAACGCGCTGGAATGGATGGCTCACACCGTCAAACTATAGTGTCTTACGACGTGAAGTGGCCAAATGGTCTCACATTGGACCTCGTCAGGAAACGCGTCTACTGGGTTCGTATTTTCATAATTACGAAAAGCTAAATCTCATACAAAACACTTGAAGGAGCCCATAGATACGGTCGCGTCACACACGTACACGTACGCTCTCTCCTATCTTGACTAAATGGCGATCGGAGTTAATATTTTAGGCGCCGGAGTCCAACATGACTCAACATTGCCTTTTAAACCTTTCATCATCATCATTTCAGCCTATCAATAGTCCACTGTTGAACATAGGCCTCCCCAATAGGTTGCCACAAAAGTTTGTAAACTCTTATTTTTGGGGATTTTGCAATAGTTGCCACGCTTAGCAGGCGGGCTGGCAACCGCAGCTTATTTATTCAGATGTTCCAGGAAGGTACTGCTGCCCATCTCTTTTTTATTTTCCCTCTGTCGATTTTTACGACACTCACGGGATAATATGGATTGGTTAATTTAAAATTTGAACACGTTTCTTCCGCTGCGAGGAGGAGGGAACACCATTACCCACATTTGAAGAAAATGTGATCGTATACTTAGACGACCTCGTGGCCTAGTGGTTTACGGGATTTCTACGTCGCAGATCGAATCCCAGACGAAGCCAACATTTGTGGTAAAAACGAAATGTTGGTTTTCGTGTCTGGGTGTGTTGTTTCCGTGTCTCTGACAGTGTATCCTAGCCTACCCTCTTAACTTATAGCACGTACCTTATTACATCGGGTGGATAGGTTAGGATGAGTGAGTGAATCTATGTTTGCGCGTACACTTGTGACACTATCGTATCTCCTGTGCAGTAAATAGCTTCCGACAGTATTCGGCAGTTATCGCCGCGGTCTAAAATCGGCCAGTAATATTATATACTCAGGAAAAGTGAGTTTCTATTCCGTTCACAAGTGTGATTGTATTTTATAACATTTTTATTCGCTATACGAATATTCGAATAATTAAGACATAAGTCTTAATTTCCATGTCCGAGTGTGTTTTTTTTTTGTTGTATAAAGTGACGAAACGAGCAATACGTTCACCCGATAGTAAGTGCAACGTCCGCCAACAACAAACGCTGCGTCACCCAGAATATTTCTGTGTGACACCACACTGCGCCCGTCACTCTGAGAGATCAGTTCTTAAGTCTCAAATGCCCAGTGATTACGCTAGCTCACAGTGCCCTTCAAACAAAAACACAGTAATGCTTGCACACTAATGGTTCACGGCAGAATAACTGGCCCTGGGGTGGTACCTACCTAGACGGATTCCTGTAGTTTGTAACCCCAATCTATGGGGTTACATTAAAATTAAAATTCTCACTTAATAACTATTTCCAGGTGGATGCGAAGATGAACACGATATCGTCGTGCAATTACGACGGCACGGCGCGCCGTTTGATTCTCTACTCGACCGATGTGCTGCGCCACCCGTTCTCCATCACGACGTTCGAGGACTGGGTGTACTGGACCGATTGGGACAAGACCGCCGTCTTCCGCGCCAACAAGTTCAACGGGAAAGATGTCGAAGCTATCACGTCCACGCATACGGTAAGGTTTATAAATAATAATATATTCAGCTTTTTAAGGCACGTTGCACAGGTGGACGATTCCGAAATGAATTTTATTTAAAAAAAATAACACCTCGTGAGAATACCAGGTATCAAATTATTGTATTGAAATTGATCTTTAATACTTGTACAAAATTTCGAATTATTCGGACGTGGATGAAAATTGAACTGGAATTCATACAGGTCAAGCTATAATCAATTTATGGTACCACCCCGGGGCCATTTATTCTGCCGTGAAGCAGTAGTGTGCAAACATTATTGTGTTTCCGTTTGAAGGGCACTGAGAGCTAGTGTAATCACTGGGCATATGAGACTTAAGAAATGATTTCTCAGGATGATGGGCACAGTGTGGTGTCAAACACAAATTTTCTGGGTGACACAGCATTTGTTATGGGCCGAAGTTGCTCTTACTATCAGGTGAACGTTTTGCTCGTTTCATCACTTTATCCAAACAAAATAAAATATTATAACTCAGAAAAAAAATCACACTTGAACAGCAATTAGATGATGAACCAGGTCATAGTCATGAAATTATTGTATTGCAATTGACGTGTGCATAAGTTCAAATAATTCGGAAGTCTGCAAATTGAATTGGATAATTTCATTATATTCATACAGATTTAAGCTAATAAAAGCGTTATGATTTGCAATATTTGCGCGAATATTGCACATTTAATCGAGAAAATTTATCTTTATTCAATAATGAAAATTAAACAAAAATGTATTTCCACAAACATTCCTATACAATTAAGAATCTATCCGATTTGTCGACGCGAACTGAAAGTGTACTCTTTCCCTCCGTGTAGCTGCAGAACCCGATGGTGATCCACGTGTACCACCCGTACCGTCAGCCGGACGGCGTGAACCACTGCGCGGCGGTGAACGGGCACTGCTCGCACCTGTGCCTGCCCGCGCCGCGCATCTCGGCCGCCGCGCCGCGCCTAGCCTGCGCCTGCCCCACCGGCCTGCGCCTTCTGCCCGACAACCAGATGTGCGTCGAGGACAGTAAGTCTCTATCCATTATTTTTATTACCTTCTATTATTATCTATTATGTGCCCCGCGGTTTCGACCGCGTGAAAAAGCCGACCCCGATCGATTATATACATACGGAAGTACTCCTTATATGAATCGGATTTTGAGGTTTTAATTGTTTTGCGCGGAACCCAAAATATTTTCTTAAATTAGCGTAAGTTACCCGCTATAATATTAGCTATCTGTCAGTGAAAGTCCCGTCAAAATCGGTCCAGCCGGTTTGGAGATTAGCCGGAACAAACAGACAGACAGACATAAATTTTAAAAATTGTTATTACCTTATATACTTTCATAAGCATTGAGTAAAAAGCTGTTACTTTGTTATTACAAACAGACACTCAAATTTTATGTATTTGTATAGAAGTGAAACTTCTTTAGGCGCGATAACGGTTAAACCTTAACCCTAACGGTTCAATATGATTGCATCTACAACTAGTTGTGCGTCGAGAACGGTAAGTCACATTACTCTCTGTTATTATTGAAGTGCAACTTCTTTAAACGCGATACCAGTTGAATGTAAAGGTTCAATATGAGTGTATCTATAACCAGATGTGCGTCGAGGACAGTAAGTTACCTCCCTCTTTGTTATTATTGAAGTGCAACTTCTCTCGGCGCTATGAGAGTAACCAGTAACAGTGTAACCAGTTGTGTGTCGAGGACAGTAAGTCACATCCCTCTGTTATTCTTGAAGTGCAACTTCTCTAGGCGCTAGAAAGGAGTAAAAATTTAAGGTTGAATTTTGGTGCATCTACAACCACATGTCCGTCGAGGAAAGTAAATCACGTCTGTCTGTATTATTACTGAAGTGTTATTTCTTTGTGTGGTATAAGAGTAAAATGTCCAATTTGACTGCATCGTTTCTACAACCAGATGTGCATATTATTGAAGTAAAAGTAAGTCCCAAGCATAACGTGTAGTTTTTATTATTGAGAATTTTTAAACAAATCCGCTCGCTTGGGTTTTTGGTGGTCACAGAATTCAATTCATTGTAGGTAATAAATCTTGGTCGCACGAAAAAATACACATTATTGTCGTGATTTTTCCAACACTCCTCCCCCCAGCCCTTTGGACCTCACGTGATTAAAGGAAGAACCCCTTGTTAAAACATGTTCTAAACTTCCGATTCGGTGAAACAAACAAAATAAAACAACTCTTTTTGAATAGATTCCGTACTTCTGGAGTTAAACCGTTCGTACAGACAGACAGACAAAGGAGTTACTTCTATTGTACTTTTGTATGGTTAAAACATTTTACTATCATTTTCATATTAAATCATTACATAGATGTAAGCAATTATCATAAGTATATGGCTGAGTGAAGTTAGCTGCGGGTGTGGAATGCGCCCAGGTTCATACAAGTATGCGAAGATAAGTTACTCAAGTGGTGCTCCAACTACTTTCCTCGCACATGGGTGAGGAAATAAGTGGGAACACCTGATTTTTGTTACTGCGTATGTACCCGAGCGAACGTAATATAAATCAATTGTACCATTTATTCGGAAAAAGATAGTACCTACATATAAAAATGCATCAACGACCGCGTTGTCTAGAGATTCATGTCCACTTACGTCTACGCTGCGGGTCCTGGGTTCGAATCCCATCCGGAGCCAAAATTTGTGTAAAAATACTACTCGTTGCTTTTCGGGATTGGTTGTGTTGTGTAGGTGAAATGTATGCCTGTAACCACACCCACGATACAGGAGAAGTCCTAGTGTCCTAGGGCATCGTTTATTTTAAAACGAAGCGAAAAATATTGTAAAGACACCGCGAAAATGTAGGTTGTGGGAGGTGCACTGTAACTGCCCTTGGACAAAAGGCACTTGCTTAACAAGAGGAAAAATTTAAATACAAAATAAAAAAGCGCTGACGCGCATCAAAATTTTAATTGGGCTTCGTTGAAAAATCAGAGCTGCAGCAAAAACATCACTCACGAATAATCACTTCGCTTATTACGTACTAATCAAAATATTGTATATTTTTTATCGTCATCATTTCGACAACGATAGTCAATTATGACCAATTTCGTGATATATTTCGATCGTGTTATGAATGGTAAATGTACAGTTCGAGACTTTTAAATAATAATGACGCGTCGTATCAACTTATAACCCGTGTTAAGTATCATCTTGATTCTTCGTTTACAATGGTGATGGGTGGACACTTAAGAACTATGATGAGATGCCTCATAATTGTTCAAGTCATCAGGTCTCTTTTTTCATTGGAGAAAGGAACAAGACGAGCAAAACGTTCACCTGATGGGAAGTGCAACGTCTTCTGATACAGACTAACATAAACCGACTGGTAAATACCCCAAGAGCACATGTAAAAAGTTTTTCAACCGTACGATAAATATTATCGAAGTTGTTAGAAAGAAATTTTTGAAATCAATATTATATATTAATAATATAATATATAAAACAATTACAAATGTTGTTACTTTTATAATTTAAAAAAAAAAATGTCTCTCGGCCATGCAAACATTATGTTTGCATGTCCGAGAATAATTGCAAACATGCAATTATCACAGACGGACCGTGTTTATAAACGTGCTTTGGTCGAAAAAAGTTTACTAATATATAATAAATCGCTTAACCATTTTAACAACTACGCAAAAAGGTAATCGTCATTTTAAATCCAGCAAACATAAGTACTTAAAATCCACTATCAATCTTCAAAATATAAATATACGTATTTATTTCATGTTCCTGTTGTTTGAAGCTCTTTGCAGCACTCATAATTGCTAATCCATACCATTACATTTTTTTTAAAATGACAAAAAAATCCTGCTGGGTTTTTTGCTGTTTTTTCCTAAGGCAGGGGCCATATTTTTACAAACCAATATAGTTTAAAAGAAAATTACTTTCTATGTATATTTTTTATTTGATAAAGTGAAGAAGGTTTAGTGCAATGTCTCCCACGACAGATGCTGTATCACCCAGAACAATTACATTATTGTATTAAAATTTCATTCTTCTATTATATAAATACAGTGCCAGAGCCAAGAAACAATCACAATTTTACTGGTGGTAATATTGCTATGCAGGGATCCGTCTAGGTAGGTACCACCTCAGACCAGTTATTCTGCCGTAAAGCAGTGTTGTGCAGGCATGGCTGTGTTTCGGTCTGGAGGACACTGAGAGGTAGTGTAATTAATCACTGGGCATACGAGACTTAAAAACTATGTCTCAAGGTGACGGGCGCAGTGTGGTGCCACACAGAACCGTTCTAGGTGACACAACAAGTGTATTTAATAATTTAATAGCAGAACAGCAATGAAAGCAAACATTGAAAAACCTAAAAACTCAAAAGAAACGCTCAATCACTAATTTAATCTAATTTATATACATTTATTTTCAATTGTTTTCACAGTAGTAATTTTAAAAATTCCGGAGTTCTCTACATAAATTCTAAATTTGACGCACGCAAAGTCGCTTTGACGCACGTCACATAAATGTTTTGTTAGTGTATTATTATAGTAAATTATATAATACGATGCGAGGGTGGATTGAAAAGTACTCGGCCTAACCAAGAAAATAAACATATACTAAATCAGTTATATTTTTATTTTTCTACATAATCACCATCAAGTTCAATACACTTTTGCCACCTCCCCTTCCAAGCATTTAGACCGTTAAAAAAAAAATGATTCTTCCTTAGAGTCAAAATATGCGTCTACAGCTGCTTTGACCTCGTTGTTTGTCGAAAATCTTTGACCTCCCAGGTGCTTTTTTAGGTTAGGGAACAGAAAGAAGTCTGATGGTGCCAGATCAGGTGAATACGGCGGATGCGGTAACAGTTCAAAGCCACAGTTGTGAATTCCAGCCATTGACTGTACTGACGTGTGAACACGGGCGTTATCTTGATGAAACAGGACTTTTCTTCTGAGCATTCCTCGACGTTTTTCTTTTATTTCCTCTCGTTAACGACGTAGTAAGGTGCAGTAGTAATCAGAGTTTATAGTCTGACCCCTTTCAAGATAATCAATCATAATCACACCTTTCGTGTCCCAGAATACTGAAGCCATCACCTTATTTGCCGACAAAATCGACTTAGCCTTTTTAGGGGGTGGTGAACCAGGTCTTCTCCACTGTTTTGATGGTTGTTTTGTTTCCGGTGTACAGTAATGAACCCATGTTTCGTCCATAGTAACAAAACGATTCAAAAAATCATCTGCATCGGCTTCAAATAACTCCAAACAGTCGCGTGAAATAGTCAATCGCGTCCTTATTTGTTCAACTGAAAGCAGTCGCGGAACCCACCTCGCAGACACCTTGTTCCACAAGTTGCAACCCAACTCGTTGACAATGATGTTTTGAATTCGTTCATAAGAGATGCCTATAATCTCGGCTATCTCTCTAATTTTTAATCTGCGGTCTCCCATTATTAAATCAAGTACTTTTTTAATATTTTCGTCAGTAGTTGACGTCGAAGGCCTTCCAGAGCGGGGTTCATCTTTCACACTCTCTCTACCACGCTTAAATTCTGCTATCCATTTTTTGACGGATGAATATGACAGAGCACAATCGCCTAATGTACTGACCATGTCATCATGGATGGCTTTTGATGATAGCCCCTTCTTATGGAGGTACTTAATGACGGCACGCTGCTCGATTTGCTCCATTCGCGGAAATTATGACCGATTACTTTGTTAATAAATTTATAAAATCACAACTAATTATCGCACACGTTTCGAACTTCACACAATGAACTAGTCTGAACTGAACTAAATAATGTGGGTAGATTTGATTTTTAGAATTGAATGGATCTGTGTTAGGCCGAGTACTTTTCAATCCACCCTCGTATTATAATGATGATGTCCTCCTGACCGATTCGATAACGGCGGAAACTTCCAAACACTGTCGGAAGTTATAACTAAGCAGGAGATATTATTGTTCCACAAGTATACATAGAGGCCACACTCGTCCTAACGCTCAAGCGATGAGATCAGAGATAGGCTAGGATGTAGACAATACAACCGGACCGTACACGTACGTAAACTAACAATTTGTGTTTTTGCACTAATGTGGGCTCCGGTTGGGATTCGAACCCAGGACTCGCGGTCTAGTAGTCAGTTACTCTCACGTCGTCAATACGATTTTGTACCTACTATAACTCTTATATCTTAAGTGACCAGCCTCTGCAGGCTTAGCGATTGGCTTTCCGCACGCCATAAATATTTGTGTGACCTACAAGATGGTCTATCCGGTTCAGTGTAGTTGTTCAAATGCAATTTTTGATCGTAATTGCAGCCACGATCCCGAAGAAATCCTAGTGTACATTCATCACCGCGATAAACACGTTATATAACAGTCGTCCGTCCTTGCGCATGTAATCCTTGGAACCGGATTGCAGAACGTTGCAATCCTTTAAACCGGATTCCAGTTCCAAGTACGCGGGAGTCAGTGTAATTGTGGCGTGCGAAGATTACTTGACTTGAGTCGCCATGGGCGTTAGTTTCGACAATATAAAGAGAGAGGGAGACAGGAATAAGTAACATTTTAAAAACATCTTAAAAAGAAAATAGATCTGAGTACTGCCACTGATTAGGATTGTAGTGTAACAATGATTCGTAGAGAATATAAGATAGTGCATTATTTATATAAACTCTTAATTTTTTCTTCGATACATGTTAGATATTTTTTTTATAATGTTCACTAACTTGAAACACTAAATTAAACATAATTTTAAATTAAGAACGAAAGATGTACTGTACTAACTGATTATCAAAAGAGATATTCTTATGATGAAAAATAACGCTTCCTTAAATAGTAATAGTAGTTGTTGTTAAGTACTACATATGCAAGGGAATTTTTACTTTAAACTCCAACGTTAAAGTATAATTTTGCGTTTGAAATGTATTGAAATGTACTTGTTATTGCTAAGAAAAAGCAGCCTAATAGTTACACTTACACACACTTTCAAATCACATCCACATTTCTTTTACGACAGTAACTAGCAAGACGAGCAAATAATTCTGATAGACTACTGTACGGTGCGGTGACACTCAGAATTTATATTGCATTATTCTGTGGTTCATTTGTACCAGCACTGAAACAGTCTGATTTTTGCAAATACATCGTGTTTGGGACAAAGACAACTGGAAAGTTGTCTTTGTCCTGATGATGAGTGTGTAATACTATTGAAAGCAAAAATATGGAGTCGTAAACTGAAAGGCAAACGGTTGGTAAATTCTGAAACGCCTTGATTTGGGAAAAGTAGACAACTGGACCAGGAGCCTATAGATAACTTGCAAAATGTCTCGAAATAGATTACAACGTGTCTCGATATAACTGTAGCACACTATAAAGAATTACTATCGTTACTCTGTGACTGTAGTATAGGGCTGCCATAAATGCTGAGACGCCGACCGGGACATTTAGAACAGATGTAAGGCGACTATTCAAAAACTCTGGTAACACGCCTCCACTCCACTTAACTAGTAGATCGCTTAGGCAACGGTAGCTTACGAATTGTGTGCATGGCGGTACAAATGACTCGCTGACCGGGACACAACGCTTCAAACCGGGACATGTCCCGGTCCCAGTTAAAGAATAAATCTCCGGCGACGCCCATTAAATCTATTAAACTACTATTGTTTCGTAATATTGTTAAAATGTCTTCCCAATCGAAAATATGAAGGATACGAAGTACTCATTTATGAATAATTTTGAACATTTATTTTCGTGTTTATGCCTTTAAAGCCATTAAAGTGTATAAAAACCCGACCTAAGGTCACCAATTTTTATGTTTGCCTTGGTTGTACTAATTTCCAAAATAATTATTTTATCTCGCACTTCCTAGTAGATTACATACTTTTTTAATGGAAGAGAGGGGCAAACGAGCAAGCGGCTCACCTGATGGTAAGTGATCACCGCCGCCCATGAACATCTACAATACCAGAGGCATAGCAGATGTGTTGCCGGCCTTTGAGAAAGGAATAGGGCTCTTTTCTTGAAGGCCTCTAAGTCGTTTCGGTCCGGAAAAACCCAGGGCGGCAGCAGATTCCATAAAGTGCTTGTGCGTGGCAGAAAATTCCGCAAAAAACTCACTGTGCTGGAATGCCTACCATCAGGTGGTGACGATGGAATTTTTATATATATATATATATTATATATAGCGCTGTGCCGTAATGTGCGATGGTGAAAATCAGCGGCTGGAATTAATTCGAACAATTCCTCGGAACAATGGTAGATCCTATAAAAAATGCAAAGACATGCAACATCTCTTCGCAAAGCCAGGGGGTCAAGCCGATCAGATAGAACATGTTCGTCAACGATTCGAGCCGCTCTTCGTTGAATGCTGTCAAATGGTAGTAGCTGACACTGGGGCGTCCCCGCCCAGAGATGCGAACAGTACTCCATGTGCGGCCGAACCTGAACTTTATGAAGTTGGACCGGCATGAAGTACTGTCGCGCTCTACTGAGCACGCCAAGCTTTTTGGAAGCCAATTTGACCTTCCCTTCCAAGTGACCGCGAAACTGAACATCACTCGATATGTCGACGCCAAGAATACCGATACTGGCTGAGGCAACGAGGGGAGTGCTCTCAAAATGAGGTGATACGATGAAGGGTTTCTTTTTAGCGGTCAACGCGCAAACCTGTGTCTTCTTAGGGTTGAACTGGACTAAATTTAGTCGGTCTCAATCCGAGATTTTGTCTAACAAAATCTCGACTTCAGACACAAGTTTGTTCCGGTACTCGTCGACGTGTTTCCGAGAAATATTAATAAAAAGTGAACGTAATTTTACTGTTATTTTTCTTAGGAATAACTATTATATAATTTATTGTATCTATTGTTAAAGATAAATCCATTATAGTAAATGTAAGTGAAACTATCGTGACAAGTTCCTAGTCTACCGACCACGTCTACACTCTTCGCCTAGTCGCGGTGTCGGAGACACAGGAAAGTCACAATACTTCCTTGCCCTGAAAACCGATGAGTTATGTAATGCAGAAATATTGACTTCTGCTTTAATTCGAACACCGGACTTACGACTCATGAAAGCGTTTGTTGTTGCGAATTAAAAGCAAGCGAAAAAAAAAACGCAATGTCATTAATATGCTATTTCTTAGCAGTAAACAGAAGTATCGACAAAATGATTCGACATTAGGACGATAAATACAGTAAATAAGAACCAATGATAGCGTCCGGATGTTAGGCGTACTGTTAACAGACGTACAATTGAGAGGAGTCAATGAAAAGCCATTATTTGTGACATCCTATAGCCGTAATAGTACATAGTGACATTGCAACAGGCTCGATATACGGTCCCATTAGAAACTCTGCTCGCATTCCTCTGCAATTATACGATGTATGATTGATTAGTCATGGCGCAGACGAAACGTAGCTGTTCTTATGTGCTATGTTCGTAATTTTATGTTTGCGCCTTCGTCGCTAACACTTTTTGCATTATAATAAACCAGCTGATGCCCTCGACATCGTCAACGTGGATACAGGTTTTTTAAATATCCAGTGGGAACTATTTAATTTTCCGGTGTAAAAATTATCATGTATCCGTTTCCAGGATGGAAGCTATCTCTGTGCCGATTTACGTCAAGATCGGTTGAACGGTTGAGCCGTGAAAAGGTAACGAACAGACAAAGGGACAGAGAGAGTTACTTTCGCTTTTATAACATTAGTATGGATTTATTGCAAGAAGCATCAAGCCTGACAAAAAATGGTCCACTGCTGGACAAAGGCCTCTCCCAAGAAGGAGCGATTTGCCGTATCGCCACTCTTGTCAATCTGATTTTTGATCGCAGTACTTTAGACGCTGTTTTGTTCTGTCCCTCTGTCTGTTTGTCACCTTTTCACGGTCCAACCGTTGCACCGACCTTGATGAAATTTGGCACAGAGATAGCTTGCGTCCTGGAGACATAGACATAGGATATTTATATTTGTTTTCATTGTTTTTTTTTTATATTGGGAAATCAAATAGTTGTTCCCACGGGATATATAAAAAACATATATCCACGCGGACTTAGTCTCGGGCATCAGCTAGTGGCTTATAAATGTCCCACTGCTGAACACAGACCTCTCATTTTTGACTGTTTTGGAGCTGGGAAGAGTTCGCCACGCTCCTTCAATGCGGGTTAACGGATTTTATATGTCGTTGAAATATTTTTATTCCTCAGACATGCTGGTTTCCTCGCGATGTTTTCCTTCACTTCTGAGCACATGGTAAATCGGCATTAATTGCAGATCAATTTTAGAGGCGCCGTCTCCTGGGATCGTCTGAGGGATCACTCGGGTTCTATGAAATTTAAGGCGAGTGCCCGGCCTCGGCTCGTAAAATAATAGTTATTAATTACTTTGAAAAGTTGCCGATTAAATAAATTTTCATCTGTAGATACTGGTGGCAGGATTCCTTTGCAGGAATCCGTCTAGTTAGGTACACCACCCCTTGGCCAGTTATTGTGCCGTGAAGCAGTATTGTGCAAACATTACTGTATTTCGGTTAGAAGGACACTGAGAGCTAGCATAATCACTGGGCATATGAGATTTAAAAACTGATGTCTCAGGGTGATGGGCGCAGTATGGTGTCACACAGAAATGTTCTGGGATACACAGCACTTGTTATGGGTAGACGTTACACTTACCATCAGGTAAATGTTTTCGGGTCGCTTTATCCATTAAAAAAAGACAGTCCTTATGACCTTCTATTCTTTGAGTTAAATGCTGAGAAAACCTCTCACCCAACTGACCATCGATACTAATATTATAAATGCGAAACTAACTCTCTCTGTCCCTCTGTCGGTTTCTTACCTTTTAACGGTTCAACCGCTGAACCGATATTGAGGAGATTTGGCACAGAGATGGCTTGCATCCTGGAGACGGACATCGGATACTTTTTATCCCGGTAAATCAAATAGTTCCCACAGGATATTTAAAGAAACTTCACCCACGCGGACGAAGTCGCGGGCATCAGCTAGTTTTCAATAAAAATTAAAAAAATATATAACAATTCCCATATGTTCTCCTCGGGCAGAAATAATTGACTTCGTAGTTTCAATACAATTTTTGTTTCGTCACTGCAGTATGAAAATTTCCACTGCAGGGAAGAAGATTTTTCGGGCCTCGAAAAATCCTGTAGAGAAAGAGATATATACCTATATAGTATTGGAAGTTAGTACCAGTACATTTCTTTTATAAGTTGATTGTTAAAAACAAGTTACTCATATATAATTATTTTTATTATAATTTATTGTCAACATTTCAGCCTATCAGTAGTCCACTGTTGAACATAGGCCTCCCTCACAGATGTTTGTAGCTCTCATTATGGGGGGATTTTGCCATAATCGCCACGCTTGGCAGAGGCGGATTGGCAACCGCAGTTTATTTGTCTTCAGGTTGTAATTTCCCATTCCCTCTTCTTGCTGTAATTTGCTCTCTGTCGACTTTTACGACACCCAAGAGATAAGATGAAGTGGTAGATTCTCTTAAGCCGCCACTCCACGATGATGATAAATAAAAAAAAGTATATCGTAAATTTGCAGAAAGCAATTCACGAACGATTGAATTAAACATTTGTAAACATGTTTACTCACAGCTGCGAGAATTCATGAAAATACCATACGTTAGTATCGCGTAATCCGCTGACTCGGCTGCCGCGTAAGATACACGTCACCCGGTGATGCTATATCGTACGATGTTTACGTCGTCATAATTATTCTACTCGCGCGATCTGCACAGCTTACAAATCAACCATGCCTATTTTGTTTGGAATATACCCACACCTTCGGTATAGATATCAGGTTATTAATCAGCAATGTGTCGACGAATAATTAGTCATTTTTGTTTTTTAAATTGATATCTTCGGGTGACGTGATGTTCTTGTAACTACTTACGTTCACTACATCGCAAGTTACGAGAATGCTGATATAGTAATTGAGTATTAATGATAACGTGACAGCGTAGACAATAGGCACATATTAATAGCAATTAGGTACTGCACTTATCGATAAGCTTTAGACATTCCGTAGACGTGAGTTTATATTTAGATTACTTTTATTTCCAATGTTTACAGTATGTATACCTGTACTTACAAAATGTTGTTATTAATCTAACTAGTAAGAGTATTACGTAATAGCGTTTTTTTTTAATTGAAAATATATTAGTTGATTATTCAATTGTTTTATTATTTAGTATTAAGAATCGTAAGATGCGTAAGTCGAAAGGCACCGAAGCGTGGTATGTCCACCCACTACATACCTGAAAGTTACAAAAAGAATAATTTTTACCAACATTGTTTCTAACCAATAAGGCACATTTTAGTGGGTAAGGTGACGTGACGTCACATCACGCCACCTTTCGTTAGTCAATAGGCGCGCGATTCGGCTTGCCGCTCTCAGTCACATTGACTAAGCGTGACCTCGCTTGAACAATATTCGCTTTTACAATTTTGAAACATATTTTATTGTACAAATCTAAATAAACCGGTGGTTAGAGTGGCCTAAGAATATCGTACTATAGATGTCGTAAACGTTAAAATGAGAATAAATCTGGCCTATATACATATAGCAAAATAAGCACTTCAGTATAACAAACCTAAGTTATCTAGACCAATTAACCGGCGTGAGTTAGTTGTCTATTACAGCTCGACAATCTTAGAAAAGCGTGGCATTTATGGCACATCTTTTTAACTTGAGATAGCTATTATTTTTATCGTGTACTATTTCTTTCGTGGCTGTAACTGCCATCATATTATAATTTAAGTGTTCACAATCATCATACGTAAGTTATCTTTTAGTATATAGTATATAATATAAATTATTTCTTTGTAACTGAATTAAAGATATATTTTCTTAAATGAATTTGGAAATTGCGCAAACACGCAATGTTAAGCGTGTGCCGCATCGTGCACGGTTAAATTGACAGACGGGGAATGGTCGGAGAGATGGGAATTGGGAACGTCATTGGCGTATAGCGCTCAGTGTCGTTTTACTGGTTCCGTTGCGGTCGTTCATTTAGTTTTACCACGTTGTCCGTCATATTCGTCCGTATTCATGTCCTTTTAAAGTGACCGTCTATATTAAAATTTGTTAATCCTCAAGAATAACTACAAGTTGTAAAAGTCTTTTTATAATAAAATCTACAGATGCCATAAAACCAGACGTGGTGGTGCATAAATCGAGTAATGGTTCAAATAAACCTGTAATAATTCAAGAAAAACCTGTAAGCAGTGAGTATTCAAACTCCCAATTTTGTTTTGTTTTAAAACCCTTTGTTTCCTATCCTTATATATTCAGCATACTTTGGATTTGGTTCAACGTTGCGGTGACCATAACGTAATTATTTTTTTAATTTATTTTTAAAGTTATTTTATTTTTTATAGTCGCCATAACTTTGAACGTAACGTGCTTTACTAAATGGGCTAATAATACATTTACATTGATTTGATAAACTATTATTGAAGTTCAACAATTTGGTGAACGGGATTAAATAAAATAACCGCATCTGTCACTACCTACTAGTATCATGACTCAGTGTGAATATGCATCCAATATCTGTGTGTCTTCAATTTGGGAATCATTGCTTGATTTGCAGGGCATGCCAAGTTTCTACTTTACAAACTGATGACTTACGTTCTTGCAAAGGGATCATTAAACAGCACGTCCAACACATATGGTGAATTTACAGAGAGAAGGGTTAGGCCTTCTCTTGCAGTTGGGACGTGCTATTGGTGAAATAATAGACTCGACGGAAGAACCGGGGGTGGAAGAATTCACACATACACCTTACATAAAATCTGAGCCAATGAAGGCATATTGGGAAAGTGATAAACAACAATTGGATAATAAAAATCAGCCGTTCATAGATCTTTTCTTGAAGGGTGCTTCTCTGGAGAGGATACCAGATGCAACCGAAGAGCCCATCAAAGAGTCTCATTATAATTTGGAAAGACTGAGGCAATTTTTGCCAGATGCATTAACATATAATATTAAGGGTAAAGTATACATAATAAAATTACTAGTATAATTTAAAAAAAACTCATATATAAGAAGACACACAGATTGCTATGAATTGCATGTGTAAATCATGATATTGTAAATAATTACTAATCGCTTTCTCTTATTTATGTAAATTATAAACAGTTACCTAATTGGGAAATCATTACTTGCATATACTAAATTTACTGCAGTGACAATGAACTAATTTGTAACTCCAACGTTTCATAGATTTTGATCATGTCCATTGATATTATAAAAATAAATTCAAATTGACCGGCATGATCCATAATCACATTCAGATTCAACAATAGAATAATGATTATCATGCTAAAAGCTGGCATTCAATTCATACATTTATTGCTGTGTTCCTGGATATCTGCTTTGTTTTAACTTCCTTCCTTTTCAATCCATTCTTACTAGAATCTCACTGTTCTATTAACACACATTACTTAAAAATGTAACTAGTTATTAAAACACATTGTTAATAATAATAAAATTTGGTGCTATGAATTTCCTATCAAGTACAAATCTGATTCAAAATTCAGCAATTAAAATGGAGCTTGTGCCTGAGTCTGAGTATCTGAGACGAATCCTATTTTAGGTTTTTGTAGATACTTTTCTAAGAAATTAATGTATTTTTTTCATTAAAAAAAAAAGTAAAAACTACTCATCATCTATACGCACGCTAATACAGAACTCAAAAAAAAAACAAAAATGAAATATTAAGTTTTTGGTGTACTAAATGTGTAGCACGCATCACCAAAACAGTTATCAAGAAATTTGTACAAGCAGCCAATAGATGTGCTAAGAGACAGTTTTCACCAAGTTAAACCTTAAACAGATACAGGGAAATAACTTTTATATCAATTCTGGAAAAAATAACTGTTTTTTAATAGCAGTGTGGTGTATACTTCACATTAAGACTGGTATCCTCTACATTTAAATTATATAATGGTTATTAGGCCACAACACAAGAATATTAATTTATTATAAAATATTGTTATATGTTTAAGAGAAAAAACTTTATGGCATTTTCTTACGAATAAAAACTGTATTTTAATGGTGAATTTGTAAAACCTATTCTATAGATTTTTATGTACTTCTTCCTATGCATTCATATATTCATATTAGTAGAACCATTTGTAAATTCATTTGACTAAATTGATAATTCTCTGTATTGTCAATAACAATTATCTGTGCTAACATTTATCCTCAGTGGTGGTTGTTAATAACATAATAAAGTGTTTTAACATGTTCATCAAATAACTAAGATAAATCTATTGGTCTCTGCAGTAACAGGCCACAAATAATGCCAGAATATTCTTTGAAGTTGAACACTATTTTAATCTAATAAGCATTGTCATCAAATAATTTAGTTGCAGTATCAGAGATCAATTTGATTATAGCATATGTAACCAGGTAACATTTTGATTCTTCTTTCAACAGGTGTACCAGAAACTCCCAAAACAGGCACCGGAATTTCAAGCAGCGGCCGTGATGCAGGCGTAGTAGCAGGCATTGTGATTGCAGTGATTACAGGAGTTGTCATACTGGCCGCATTGGTAAGTTTCCATTAATAGGTTTTCCTGCTGCTTTGGCTGCATTAAATTAGGTGGATCTACGATTTAATTGCATAAATTACAGCATTAAACCTTGCCGAAATACCAACCGATGTGGAAGTGAAAATATATTTCAGGAAATTTTAGTTACAAAATTAGATTGATGATGAAATGAGATAAGCTTTGTTGTATTTAACAAATATCGAAAATTTTCAGACATACTTTTTACGATTATAAATAAAAATACAGTAATTTCATTCAATTTTGAATAATTAACATGCCTCAAAAATTAAGGTATTTTTATAAAAAGCTAAACCTGCGAAAGCACCGACGTAGATTTTACAAATATTATAAAGTATTAATTTATTTTGTGTCAAAATCGAAAGTCGAAAATACTTTATTTCGGGTAGCATTAAAAGACATGATTGTACGGAACAGACATAATGTGAAAATTGTATATTTTTTTAAGCAACAGGGTACTTCCCTGATCGCAGTCACTCCCTATTGTCTATCTCTTTCATTTTGTTTATGATTTTTCTTAATGTTATCAAATGTGGGGAAAGTATTATTATTTGTAAAAGTATAGACAATTGATAAAAAAATATAGACAAATAGGTGTCGAATTGTGTGTCATTGAAACTAACTAAAATATTCACGCAAAGTTAGTTGCGATTACTTTCATTCTGTCCTTGCTTACGATACCAGCTTCAATGATACTTCTTACATGCCACCGGATAAAGGGTTATTGATGTAAAGAGGTCAGCTCACTCACATTAAATCACATTACCCATCAGTTCGTTTCAAAATCGAAACCTTTGATTGGATCAAATAATACTTTCATAAACATACAACGTAGTCATCGTGAATTTTAAAGGCAGCTGAAGCAATATTTTATTTCTCCACTTACACTTGTGTATAAAATATTTTATCTCATCGTTAGTATTACAGTATTTTGATTGTTTATCATTATGAGATTTCTCAGTTGCAGTAACTTACAGCTTATCAAAGAATTCAACTGATGGATCATCAATTGCTTTAAATACCTTAATGGAGCATTAATTGACATCAATTTTCGCAATCTGTCGTCATGACCTTTTTGAAATAAGGCGTGCAAGACTATAAACAAAAACAAAGAGCTCCTATTAACATATTAGAAACTAAAGCGGTTTGAGCTCGGATAAGATCGCTGAATCGCCACCTATTTGTACAATTAGCATATACTTGTAAATGTTTCTGTATTTTTGTGGAGAATAAAGAGTGTACTATATAATAATTAATACGATATACACGCTTTTTACAATATATTATTGTGACCATGATCATTTGATGAAAGTGTAATTGCACTGAGCAAAGTAGTCCTAGTTGTCAGATTTCCCTAAAAAAGTTTTAATTAAAAATAAAACTAAGAAGATGGTTCACGACGTTAGTGTGATGGCGTTTGCGACGTTATTTCTCAATCCGTATATTAGACCATTAAGCTATTGGCGCTTATTTCTTTTCGTTTATTTTTATGCCGGTAGGTATCTGGCAGAGTAGAATAGCACCTACTTCTTTCCTACCGAGGTGTCGTAAGTGGCGACTAAGGTATTGTACGCACAGCCTATATTCGTGCAGAATAATACCATAACGTGATATCTGTCACTATACTGCTCGTGGGAACGCAATGAAGAGTAAGAATTTTTCGACTCGTACTCGTTACCAAAATGGCAGCGACGTGTTTCGCCATGTGAGTCTATCCCTTATACGGGAAAATGCGAGACTGTATGTATATATGAAAAAATAGAGGTAGGAGATGGTTCAAGAGATTAGTCAAATGGCTAGCTCGAACCTGCGACGTCATTTCTCCATCCGTATCCTGAACTACAGGCGATTATTTTTTTTATTTATTTTTATGCTTACGAAAAATTATTTTAATTTCTCTGAAATTAAATTTAATTATTGAATTAAATTTTCCTAATTTTGTTTTAATTGGAAATATTATTCACTTACTCTACAGAAATTAGAAACAAGCAATTTTGTTTTTCTATAAATTTTAAATTATTTTTTAAAGATCGCCGTTGTTATGTACCGTCACTACGTGCACCGCAACGTGACATCTATGAACTTCGACAATCCGGTGTACAGGAAGACTACGGAGAACCAATTCGCTTTGGAACAGAATGGGTACGCACCGGGCAGCAAGCTATACCCCAGTACCGTGGGCGAAGAGGTGAGAGCTCTTACCGCTATGGAATGCACACTCAACATACAAAACAGTCTAAGATAAGTCAAGCAAACATCACGCTAAACTCCAACATGGGAGACCGTTACGTGGATGTTTTAGACCACCCACTACTTTTGAAAACCAAAAGATGGGCAGCAGCATCATTCTGGAACATCTGAAAAAATAAACTGCGGTTGCCAACCCGCCTGCCAAGCGTGGCAACTATGGCAAATCCCCCCCAAAATGAGAGCTACAAACTTTTGTGGCAATCTATGGGGGAGGCCTATGTTCAGCAGTGGACTAGTGATAGGCTGAAAAGAAGAAGAAGAAGAAGAAGAACTTTATAGGATTTACAGTAAACATGTAAGGTCTGCCTAAGACATTTTAAATTTGATGTATTTAGATTTATATTTATTAGGGATCGTTTTAAGGAATTTATAGAGAGTATTTTCGTTTAGTATTAAGAATTATGGCAGAATTAATGTGAATGTGCCAACATTTTTACCGTATCAGTATTAAATAATAGTTGCCAAAATAATTGTATTTAAATCTAGAATAACGCTGTAAATATTTCCCTTGAATAGGTGGTAATTTTGTCAATTGCGATGGTTACGATGCTATCATTTTTAAATTGTTACTGCGAAGCAATTTTATTTTTCATGCAATTCCATGCGAGAATGTTTTATTGGTAAGTAAACTAGTATATTGATGATGAAAATAGTTTTCAATTATTTAACGTCCTTTACGCTACGCTTTTACGTATTTGTAGATGACGCCATCGTGTGAAACGAACGCTTCTTTTTTTACAGCGCAAAGACTAGTGTTAACGTAGTTTAATAAGAGCGTTTTTTTGGTTGAGCCATCGGAATGATAGATATTTTGTTTTAACAATATATATTTCTTTCGTTCGTATCGATGTATCGGATTCAGACTTCTTAGTGTTTATTACAGTGCCGCAATCATTGTATTACGTAATTACTATAAATATAATTTCGCCAAATAAATTTGATTTCACTGACTTGAGCTTCGTCCGAATGCGCTATCGTCACACTATCTCGATACCGATTCGTCTGGTCCCGGATTCGAATCCAAGCCGAAGCAAATATTTGTGCAACGTTAAAATTATTAACCTCCTTGGTATCGATGTTGTGGACATTGCATCGGACTTTTCTTTCTAACTTATTGCTTTTGGGGTAAATTGGAATAAGGCGACGACCGATTATGTCTGAACGTATTCATACGGCACTTACATATCGCATCATGCGCAGTAGGAAGATGTCCGTAAACAGCTTTCGTCTAGCAGTGTCTAGGTAGACTATATAACGGGATACAAAATGCAAACTAATTTTCTTTTTTCTTTTCAGGCACAAGAACCTCTTAACACACCCGGTACAAATGACTTTGTATAGTGCAAGAGCTGGCACTAAATACGTTATAATATCATTAAATGTGAAAAGAAAAAGAAGGACATGTGATAATCGAAAGTAGTATTTTAACCAGTGAACGGGGCATAGCTAAAGTTTTTGTTGTGAATTGGAAAATTTCTAGCATTAGTAATGCGAAGATAAACTGTGCAACGTTAAAACCAAGTAGTGTTATCCGTGTGTTAAAAATGGATCTCAAAATAACTACCAATATGTACGCGTAATATCAAAATGCTTCAGTTCAACTGTCAGTGTGTTCGTACAACTGGGATCTTGCTTACGTATCGCATATTAACACGTAGACGTGATATATTCTCATTTTTAGACTGTGAATAGTATAGAGTCATCAAATTATTGCGATTACGAGCGATACATTCAGTTCATTGTCATTATTTATATTAAATATACATTTTGTATTCAAATTTAGTTAGGTTTACGCGCAGTGTAATATATAGAGCTGTGTCAATAAAAATTATTTTGAAATCGAATATTATATGAAAATTTACATTTTGTAGATAAAATGTACTTATTAGAGAAAGTAACAATGAGTTTGCGATATATATCATCATGTCTTTATATACATACAAAATCATACAGCTAAAATTATATAATTTATTTTTCTATTTATTTCAACCGTTTCCTTATTATTTTAAAGCTATTTATTGCCATTCTAAAATGGAATTTTTGAATTTTGCTTATAAATGTTATATAGAGAATTAGACTATTTGCAAAGCTGTAATATCTGTGCCAAATTTTATAGTACTTCCGCCATGAAATTGATGTCTTTTAAAAATATTCTTGTAGAGATTTGTGGTAGATTAATAAGTCGTGGGGGTTAATGCGCAATTATATTTATTTCCATATACTTTATGAAGAGTGTTATACTTGAATACGGTTTTCAATGTTTATATATTTTATGTGAAGGTTGTGTTTTACTATCCAATATATGATGTATTATGTATTCTATTAGTAGCAGTTGCTTTTAAATTGGAATGAGATTTAATCGTGCAAAATCCTGCCAAATCCTCGTAAATCTACCGTAATTATAGATCTATTTGGTAATGTAATACAATTACAAACATTTAATACTTGATGCACATTTCATACGATATACCTAGCTCAATAAGTGTGGTCACTGAACTGTGTAAATATTGTCAGTAAAATAATAATATGTAAAGTTTGTTGTTTTTTTTCTGTCCCACTTCATATAACTTTTTTGAATCGTCCTCGTCGCCGTCGTTTCAGCCTATCACAAGTCCACTGCTGAAAATAGGCCTCCCCCATAGATAACCACGAAAGTTTTATAGCTCTCATTTTGTAGGGATTTTGCTATAGTTGCCATGCTTGGCAGGCAGGTTGGCAACCGCAGTTTATTTATTTAGATGTTCCAGGAAGATACTGCTCCCCATCTCCTGGTTTTCATTTTCCCTCTGTCGACTTTTACGACACCCACGGGATGTGATGGGTTGGTAGATTCTCTTAGGCCGCCACCACACGGCAATATTAACTGTAAATAGTAAAACCAAGGGCCGATCTCTGAGAAACACCCATTTTTGTAGACAGCCTGATGTCAAAATACCTTTAATCGCTACTTTTTGCTCACGATTTGTTGAGTACAATGATAAAAGATTTAGTGAGTCTTCACAAATGCCATAGTAGTATTTTTCACATCTTATTTGTTTTGCAAATTGACTAACAATTTGAAGCTCATGATTATTAATGTAATGTAATTATACAATATTAAGGTAATTACAAATTAAATTATTCTCTACAAGTGTGAGATAATGATTGCCTCATGAGAATCTTCCCAGGCCTGTTGAACACCGGCATTAGTAGTTGACCTTCCTTAAGTAAGTCAAAAAATCCTAAATGCTTTTATAATATCTCAAAGAGCTGATGCCAGAGCAAATGAAAGTTAGGAATGACTGCAACAACAGGAATTGATTGCAAATGTTTAGTAGTTTCAGTAGAAAAAACTCGTTTACAACTTATATTTATCTTTTAATTAATTATATTCCATGTAGCTATTTTCACTGGTGGTAGGATTCCTATGCAGGAATCCGTCTAGGTAGGTACCACCCCAGGCCAGTTATTCTGCCGCGAAGCAGTAGTGTGCAAACATTACTGTGTTCGGTTTGAAGGGCACTGTGAGCTAGCGTAATCACTGGGCATATGAGACTTAAGAACTGATGTCTCAGGGTGATGGGCACAGTGAGGTGTCACACAGAAATGTTCTAGGTGACACAGCATTTGTTATGGGCAGACGTTGCACTTACCATCAGGTGAACGTTTTGCCCGTTTCATCACTTTATACAATAAAAAAAAAGCTTTAGTTTTATTAGTAGAAATTTTAATTTTATCGCATAAGAACTCTGCTTTAGCTTACAAGTCCGGACTCGTACGGGAGCGTACGGACTCTTTTGGGCCCCAAAACCCGCCCAGAAATGTGAGGAGGCTTGTGCTCAGCAGTGGGACATTTATAGACTTAGTATTTCACTTTTTTTAACAACATAAAATATATCCTATTTAACTGTTGTTAATTTCTATACAGTTTCTGAGACTGAATCCTACTCTACCTCCGATCTCATCGCATGAGCGTTACACCGGGCGTGGGTAGGTTGGGACAAGTGAGATTCTGTGTTTGCGCGACCACTTTGGCACACTGCCAAATAAAAAAAATATTGAGTCAACAAATAGTTACATACTTAAAACTATAACAAAATTATTACTATATCGCCTAATAAATAGTATGTAACCAACACCGTTAGAGCAACTTACTAGCAAATATAATATTATTGCTCTATTGAGGTAACGTATATTCCATGCCAATTTGTTAATAATTACTATATATTTACAACTTAAAAGAAAAAAAAAACTTAGAAACAATTCAAATGTTGACTAATATGTTCTTTGACAATATGTTTTTTTGTTATTCTTTCCGATTATATCCTGACAGTTAAAGTATTTGTATTTATTGGCTATTAACATTTTTAAGTTTTGGTATGACCAACTTCTTGAAATGTACGTATGGCAAAGATGTGATGAAATTACTATTATAAGAACTAACTAAAAGATGTAAGGGTGATCGTACTATAAGCAACAAGAGTAGCCGTAGGAAAGTTATGTGAGGTGGGGGCTGGTTTAAAGGGGTAAGGTATACCCAGCATTTATCTGCCAAACAAAAATTTATTAATATTGTGTCCATCAATCCAAAATATATGAAAGTCTTTCTAAACTTATACCTAAGTTTATACCTAAGAAGTCTTATAAAATAAATTCAGGCGCGGATACAGCAGAAAAAAGGTTGTGGTCACGGCCACCCGAAGATCGACTCTCTCACGATCGAATCTTTAAAATGTTAATCGGTTTGCTCACGAAAATTACAAAATTAATTTGTTCGTTTGCACATCACTATATTACATCTACTCTAAACAAGTGAACTGATTTTGATGAAACTTTTACAGCTTAAAATTATTTATGATTTTAGATTTAATTAAAAGTATACCTTTCACACTAATTAATTTTACGTAGGTGCTTACTTAAATAAAAAATTCAAGCTTACGTTTTTATTCTCGCGAAAACGTTGATAATTTCATCGTTTTGTCTCTTTAGAAGTGCTAGCCCGGATAATTTTTCCTGGGCTATTGAGGCATGCAACCAAGATTTTACTCTGCGTAGAGTAGAAAACGATCTGTCCGCGTATTTGTATGAAAGTTTTTATATTAGGGTACAAATCTTAGTCGCATGTGTCAATGAGATGCACTGCAGGCATGCAACCAAGATTTTACTCTGCGTAGAGTAGAAAACGACCGGTCCGCATATTTGTATGAGTTTTTATCTTAGTCGCATGTGTCAATGAGATGAACTACCGAGTCTGGTATGGCGGAATGGTTTTCAAATTCCCTTTTCCATTTGAACATCCAGAATCGGTATTCGTTTATTAGTTGATTCCGGTTGAGGCCGGTACATCCGGAACACTTTTTTCACTGTTGGTTATTAATATCCCAGTCTCTGACATTGAGATTTGGATTACGTAGAAAAACTTCCAACTGAAATAGGTAGAGTACTTCTGGAGATTGTTTCTGCTTTAATAACGAAATCTAATAGGGGTATGTAAATTGACGCCCGGAAATACTCTTTTGCCGATTCCGTCTGATAGTTGGACCTGTTTGCTTGGAACTGTACGTGGGGATTTTAGCAATAGATTCAGCTTTTTTTCTTGCTCTATCGCCCTTATAAAATGTGTAACATCTAAATGATTTTTTAGCTTTTCTAGATGTTTTAGTAATTCGGAACCCTAATAACACCTTGAGTCACACTTTCTGCAGGAGAAAAACCCACACTAACAGGTATTGAAACGGTGAATCTCACCACCATCAATCACAGTTAGCTACCGTGGGTAAATCTTTGTTTCGGAGAGTGCGAGGAATCGGTGACAGGATACACCTGGCCGCCGAGCTTCAGCATGTCGAGCAAGTTTTGCACCACAACAAGCTTCGGGTTCCGCGCCTACGTCGCAGTGACCGAGTGAAACCGATCACAGTCGAGTGTGTACCTGCTATTCTACCTTATGTCAGAGGAGTGACCGACAAGATTGGCTATATCTTGAAGCGGGCTTCCATAAAAACATTCTTCAAGCCGCTGAAGAAGATAAGTCAGTTTTTACCATCTGTCAAGTGTAACATCCCTCTACAAGTTGCAGGAGTATGACAAGACAGATTGTGTGTGTGAAGAAAGAACACTGATGATCCTACCAAGGATGATTCGCGAGGCTATTGCAATTTAAAAAAAAACATCCTAATTTCAATAGAGAAGATGGTTGGGTATTACCAGCGGCTTGGGATCCTATAATTAATAAAATTAAATCAAAAACCAAGCATACCACTGCAAGGCTTCAAGACACAGTTAGCTCTTTCTGCGTTGGACCAAAAATAATAATTAAATGCTGAAGGTACTTCGGATTAACTATAGCTCGTACAGGCTGTACCTCTAACATAAAAATTAATAGCGTAATCACCCCAGGGTCAGTTATTCTGTCGTGTAACAGTGGTGTGCAAACATTACTGTTTCGGTCTGAAGGGGATCGAGAGCAAGTGTAATCACTTTGCATATGAGACGTAAGAACTAATGTCTCAGGGTGAAGGGCGCAGTGTGGTGTCACACAGACACACTTAGGCGACACTGCATTTGATATGGGCAGACGTTGACTTATCATCGGGTGAAGACATTTTTCTCCTTACTGTTACTGTAATACCACTGCAAGACTCATGGGCTGATCATACGAGAAGATGGCTCGTACTCGTCGACTTCAAGACTTGAAGATCGGGCCAAAACTAACGTGGTTGCGCAATGGAATCAGATGCACCTTTATCCGTGGGAAGAGTATGGAGATCTTAACGTTAGGGTGGTTAATAGAAATTTTAGTATTAATTGCGTTGCCAATATTTAAAATATTTTTCAAAAACTTTTTTATATTAGATCATTGTTTTTACTTACTTTATTATACATATAAATAAGTGGATGACGTAACACATAATTCTTACACGAAGTCTTTCAATTAGATGCCAAATTAAAACAATCACGTAAGACTAAAATAAAAAAAATACTATAAGTAAAGTATTTTATCAAACTGTCCTGAAATATGGAAGTTCCTTGCAGTTACATTTTATACATATAACAATTGTAACAATGTGGTTTCATTGTTACAACTTCAAAAGACTAAGCAAAAAGTACTTAAAAACGATTTTCGTATGCTATTATACTATTATTTTTGGTACAATTTTTGCAAAATTATGAAATTATCACATAGTTTTTGTAAAGCAATCGATACTGCGTAAAAGGTCCTTAATAAATTAAGCTTAAACTATCAAGTAACATAATGTATTAGAATGGAAATGTTTGTATTTATTATTTCGCTATTCTCACTTCATGTCGTGCTGCACACACATTTTAGTATTGCAATTTAATGTTTGTTAATCAAATAACAATTATAAACAAATCAGTTCAAAAATCTTGGCAATGTATGTGACATGTGAACTTATTCCGAATTTGTGTCGTCGACAAAATGGTGCTGTCACCAGTGTTGCCATTTTTCTTAACTCTCTACAAAAGTATATGCTGAGTTAAGTACTATTATCATTATCTTTTTTACTGTTATCGTTAACTTCTTCTGCCAATCTGCTTTTCTTCTTTACTTGTGGAGACTTGTCGATTGTTGCAGCTGTGTCCGATTTTTTTTGTAACAATCTATATGTTTCGTATTGCTGAATAATATGCTTCTTATACGCTTCAAAAGTGTTGGAAAGTATATGTTGACGTGCGTGATAGAACATCTGGTCGAAATGGTGAAGGTTATGTCTGTAAAAAAGTATAATTCTTTTACATATTTACATATAGTCACGCCTTTTCTTCTTATAAGGGGCACGCAGAGGCCCCTGATTCCTAATACTAATGTAGCCAACTTTTCATACCCGTGGGAAACAAGGCGCAACGGGTGGCGAATCACGTCGCCGCCATTTTGGTAAGAGTTAAAAAACAATCTGACTCCCTTGCTTTTTTTTTTTTTTTTTTTAGGACTGATGGTCACTGTTAGCCCGAAGGCTTTTACAGCTTCGCCGGATTGAAAGGTGGCATAGCGCTGAGGGCGCTTAGCCGAAACCTTTATTTATGGATGACTGGCGCAAGGGCCCCCGAGAGGGGACCTCGGCTTGGACCGTCATCCTGTTCGCGAGAGTAACAGATTCGAGGGTGCCCAAGGGGGCCGGTCTCGGCTCGGTCAGTTACTGCAATCGGGAGGGCAATATGTTAATTATACATACATTCATACATTACATATCATGGTATTAATACTACTATAATTATTAATACCATGATTATTATTAGATAAGTTTACCACCAATTCGGAATGCGTTTCCGCTGGAGAAGAAATGGCGCAAGAAACTCCAGCGACGCTTCTGTTTATGACACTACTGCTAGGGGAGAACCGGTCTGAGATGCGGCGGTATCGCGAATAACTTTGTCTGATACGCCCACGCCGACGGCGGGGGCGGTATGATGGTGATAATGGGTGTTTGTGTAGTGTTGAGTAGAGCGCTTGGGCAATAGTGGTCGCGTCGTCAGGGTCCTCGAGGACGTGCCTCGGTCTCCTTTTTCCGCGGGTCGAGTTTTGGTGTATCGCGAGGGGGTTGTAAGTGGCGGCACTGACAACCAATAGGTTGGGGTGCGTGGCGGCAGAGTCGAAGTAGCGGCGAGAGGCCAACTTTAGATATTGGGCTATGGTAGGAAGCCCTAAATCGATATGAAGGTTAGCATTACGCACGAACCACGGTGCTCCCGTGGCTTTACGCATGAATCGATTTTGTATTACCTGAAGTCGGTGAATTTGACTTTATGAATTTGTGAATTTGATGCGCAAATACAGGGCTTGCGTATGTCATAATTGGCCGAATACAGGCTTTGTAAAGTGTAATTTTATTACGTAGGGACATTTTGCTATTTTTATTTAGTAACGGATGTAATCGACCGAGGACGAACGCCGCTCGGTTCCTTACTCGGTTAATATGTGGACCGAAGCTGAGTCTCGAGTCTAATAGGACGCCTAAGTATTTGACTGTCTTTTCCCAGGGGATTGGACGATCGAATAACTCTATGGTGGGGAGATACTGCGTTATGCGCCGCGAGAAGTACATGACTGCACTTTTGATTGGGTTGACCTCGATCCTCCATTTCCGAAACCAGTTCCCGAGGGTTCGGGCTGCGGATTGGAGGCGTTTAGAGATAGTGTCTGGATTACGTCCAGACACATATAGGCAGGTATCATCTGCGAAGAGGGCGAGTTCGACGCCGCTGGTGTGCGGTATGTCGTTCGTGAAAAGGGTGTAGAGCACGGGACCTAGGACTGAGCCTTGTGGTACGCCGGCTAGGATGGGATGTGATTCGGATCGCACCCCCTCGACGCGGTAGCGGAAGGTTCGACTGCGTAAGAAATCGCGTATGATGAGTACGAGGCGATCTGGCACACCGAGTCCATATAACTTGTATATGAGCCCGTTGTGCCAGACCTTGTCGAACGCTTTCGCCACGTCGAAGAAGAGCGCTCCGGTATGAAGCCCGCGTATGAAGCGGGATTGAATGTGCTCCGTTATGCGGTGCACCTGCTGGGTACATGAGTGTTTGGCACGGAATCCAAACTGCTCGTGGATGGGGATCCCTCGAGACTGCATGAAGTCTCTTAAGCGGGCGAGAAGTAGGCGTTCGTATATCTTGCCTAAGGCCTTGAGGAGGCTTATAGGCCGATATGCGGTGGGATCGGACGGGACTGACTCCCTTGCGTTCCCACGAGCAGTATAGCGTTGCATATTTTGGTGTTATACTGTACGAAAAAAAAAATTATGCCATATTTGTCAATTTAAATGGTAAGTTTTCAAAATTAATGTCTAGGAATCCCACAAGACCTAGAAGTTTTCATTATACTTTTAAGTAAAACCTTACGTTGATCGTTAAACGTAAACAATTACTATTTAAAATCAGTCCAATACTTAACAAATAAGTAGCCCGAATTTATAATTTTACCACGCACACTGTACATTAAAATAATTTACAACATTAATAATTATAATTTCAATATACTATTTATTTTAAAAAATTTAAGAAAAACCGCGACAAATATATTCTAATTTGCATTTTGCGTTGCATAATTAGCCCATTCTTACCGAAAATTATAATACTACAAACACATAATACACAAAACGTAAATACCCTTACTATCGAAATAGTTCGAAATAGTCGCGAAGCCTCATTTTAACATACTGATTACTATTCGCTCACGGTACTTACCAAATATGCTAAGTACGAGTAAAAGTAAACAGCACGAAAGGTATTGGAGTGTATAAACATTTGGCGAAACCGGGCTGATGACGTCTACATTCATAAGCATGTTTCATAAAACTAATTTCCCGGATATTATCGCGTTTAATTTTAAACTATTTATAACCCGAGATCTCGAGCGCTTTTAGCACCCATGGTCACGGGAGGACTGAGGTGACAGACGTCCTGCTGTCATAGGTAATCAGCTTTTCATTATTATTTTTTGTACGATCTACGCAGAAAGAGCTAATTGTGTCTTGAAGTCTAACATTGCTATGGTTGGTTTTTGATTTACTTTTATTTATAATAGGATCCCAAGCCTTCGGTAGTACCCAACCGTCTTGTCTATTGAAATAAGGATGTTTTTTAAATTTCAATAACCTCGCGAACCATCCTTGGTAGGAATCGGTGTTCTTTCGCAAGCATTTGTGGTTTATCAAATCTGATGAAATTGTTGGGATGATGTGACCATGTTCTGGCATGGTCACAGACTGCAGACTTCTTAGAGCGACGATGCTTCACATCAGCTATATGGTCTTTTACGCGGGTTTTATTGATATTTTAGTTTGCCCTATGTAAGTGAGACCACATTCACAATCTAGCTGTATACAAGCTACATCTTGTACAGACATGTTACCCTTGACGGATGGTAAAAACTTAATTATGGTAGGATTCCTATCCAGGAATCCGTCTAGGCAAGTACCACCCCAGGGCTAGTTACTCTGCCGTGAAGCAGTTGTGTGCAAATATTAATGTGTTTCGGTGTGAAGGGCACTGAGAGCTAGCGTAATCATAGGCATATGAGACTTAAGAACTCATGTCTCAGGGTGACAGGCGCAGTGTGGTGTCACACAGAAATGTTCTGGATTACACAGCATTGTTATGGGCAGACGTTGTACTAACCGTCAGGTAAACGTCTTGCCCGTTTCATCATTTTATACAATAAAAAAAAAAGAACAAAACGGTTTTCAAGATTTTTTTAAATTTGTTTTTTTTCTTACTGTGCCCATCACCCTGAGACATCAGTTCTTAAGTCTCATATGCCCAGTGATTACGCTAGCTCACAGTGCCCTTCAAACCGAAACACAGTAATGTTTGCACACTACTGCTTCACGGCAGAATAACTGAACCTGGGGTGGTACCTACCTAGACGGATTCCTGCATAGGAATCCTACCAACAGATAACGTAAAATCACACGTAAAAAAAATGTTTTTAGAGTTGCGAAAACGTATTAAATACGTTTCCCCGTTTTAACGTCGCACGATACTGAAGGATCTAAAGAATTAAGCTTGATTCGACCAATCTCATGCGGCACTTGCAACCTGTACGAGTGAAACAGTGTACGGTCATATTTAGTGGAAAATTCTATACAATTCCTTTTATAAATTGATCCGCGTGCGTATATTTGTAGCTTCTCTACATTTCACGAGTCCTACTATTAAATAAAATATATCAGGTTTATTAAAGTAACCAGTGCAGTGGCAATACGCCAGTGATGACATACGGAACAGACACGTGGTCCTTCACTGCAGGCCGCATGAGGTAGCTCAGAGTCCCTCAGCGAGCTATGGAAAGAGCTATGAGTTTTATGCTCGGAGTTTCTCTGCATGATAAAATCCGAAACGATGATATCCGCAGCAGAACTAAACTAACCGACATAGCCCTAAGGATTAGCAAGCTGAAGTGGCAATGGGCCATATATAGCTCGAACCGATAACCGTTGGGGAAGAAAGGCCGCCCCACTAGGTGGTACGGCGACCAGCACGGTTTTGCGGGAAGTCGATTGATGCAGGTGGCGCAGGACCGTGTTTTGTGGCAATCTTTGGGGGAGGCCTTGTGGTGGCGGCTTAAGAGACTCCCACCCCATCTCATCCTGTGGGTGTCGTAAAAGTCGACAGGGGAAAAATTAAAACCGGCAGCTAAGCAGCAGGATCTTCCTTTCACTAAATAAACTGCGGTTGCCAACCCGCCTGCCAAGCGTGGCAACCATGGCAAAATACCCTCTAAAATGAGAGCTGCAAACTTTTGTGGCAATCTATGAGGGAAGCCTATGTTCAGCAGTGGACTAGGGATAGGCTGAAATGATGATGATGGGGGAGGCCTATGTTCAACAGTGAACTAAAATAAGCTGAAATGATGATGATGATTAATGTAAAAAAGTATTATGCTTTTTAATTTTCTTAGCTAAGGGTATTACACATTATATTCTTAGTTACTGTTTAGAAGAACTTCACCATATCATTAATTCTCTATCATGGTGTGTTAAATTAATTTCTGCTGCAGCTAGAGACATTTAATGGCATTACTTACATGCTCAATAGTACCGATGCCAGCATTTCCCTTGTATTTAATAAATGCCGAATATATGCACGGGTGTGTTTCTTGCAAGTCAAACACTCACAGTTATCTAGTATTGGCACGAATTGGTCTTTATAACTGAAAAATATTTTGTAAAAAGAATTGTCATTTGTTATATTGAATAAATAATATAAACAAGTAAAACGGACTAAAAGAATAATGTTGGTTTATAATCAATTGTAAAATTTGTGACCAATAGACGAACTAACAGAGACAGACAAGAAAGCGAGTTTATAAAGAATTGTCATTCAGTTCTAAGCTGTTAAACAGCTACCTAGACGGATTCCTATGCAGGAATCTGTCTAGGTAGGTACCACCTCAGGGCTAGTTATTCTGCCGTGAAGCGGTAGTGTGCAAACATAACCGTGTTTCGGTTTGAAGGGTACTGAGAGCTAGCGTAATCACTGAGCATATGAGACTTAAGAACTTATGTCTCAGGGTGATGGGCACAGTGTGGTGTCGCACAGAATTTTTCTGGATGACACTGCATTTGTTATGGGCAGACGTTGCACTTACCATCAGGTGAACGTTTTGCTCGTTTCAGTGCACACACTTTGCAATTCAAAGCTCAGGTGGCACTTACAATCAGCTCAACAATTTGCCTGTGCTATCGCTTTGTCTTCCATAAAAAAAATTATTGCTTACCATTCGTCTTTCAAATCTAACAAGTAATTGGTTACAAAGTCCTTTGTTACGTCAAAGTTAATAGTTAACGCGTGACCCAAATTTGTTTGTTTCACTGCATATGAGCCATCAAATACATCCCAGCCATGCCCAATAGCTGTCACAATAACTGCTGGATTCCAACATCCTTCAACCATATGCACAATTTCTCTGGGTAAAGCATCCTGAAAGTTTTAAAACCACTTAAATTTTTATTTCAAAAAGAGTGACAGTAAGCACATCCACACGAACATCTGCAATGCTAGAGAAATCGCGGGTGCGTTGCTGCCCTTTAAGAAATTGCCTTGCCCTGGGTGGTGGTATCTAGTGGAGGTTGGGCTTGTTGCCCTTTTTATGTACACATTTTTACTGCAGTACATAAAACAGAGTCAGGTACAGGCTCAGGAGCCTTTGTACCTAAGGCCCAAGACCTAAATATACAAATATGCATACCACTCGGTTCCCACAACAAAGAGCTTCAGGCAGAGTGCATGGTCATTATCAAAGCAGCATCAGCCATAGCTGAAAGGAACGTAAAAGACAATTCCATCCGAATACTCTCTGACAGCATGGCGGTACTACTGGCCCTCAATAGTAATGTCATGAACTCGGGGCTCATATACGAACGCTACCAGAGACTACATGAACATCAACGGCGGAAGAACTTGCTCGTGGAGGCACTGCCACTTTCCCTCAGTCTGTAACCGCACTAGGAACCAACATTCACAAATCTGGGCGAATCACCCGAATGCAAACAGGCAAAGGCAGCTTTGTCCCTCATCAACAGTCACATCTACACGGTACTACTCGTCTGAACAAACCTCAAATCAGAACAATTAGTAGCGCCATAACTGGACATGGATCATTTAACAAACATCAGTTTAGTTTAGGTGTTACAGACAGCCCTCTGTGCAGAGCTTTTTTTTTTTATGTTAGAGGAGGCAAACGAGCAAGCGGCTCACCTGATGGTAAGTGATCACCGCCGCCCATGAACATGTACAATACCCGAGGAATAGCAGATGCTTTGCCGGCCTTTGAGGAAGGAATAGGCTCTTTTCTTGAAGGTCCCTAAGTCGTATCGGTCCGGAAAAACCGCTGGCGGCAGCAGATTCCATATGGTGCTTGTGCGGGGCAGAAAATTGCGGGAAAAACGCACTGTGCTGGAATGCCAACCATCAAGGTGGTGACGATGGAATTTCGCGCTGTGCCGCAATGTGCGATGGTGAAAATCAGCGGCTGGAATTAATCCGAACAATTCTTCGGAACACTCCCCATGGTAGATCTTATAAAAAATGCAAAGGGATGCAACATCTCTTCGCAAAGCCAGTGGATCAAGCTGATCAGATAGAACATGGTCGTCGACGATTCGAGCCGCTCTCCGTTGAATGCGGTCAAATGGAAGTAGCTGACACTGGGCGCCCCCGCCCAGGGATGAGAACAGTACTCCATGTGCGGCCGAACCTGCGCCTTATAAAGTTGCAAGCGTTGGGCCGGCATGAAGTACTGTCCCGCTCTACTGAGGACGCCAAGCTTTTTGGAAGCCAATTTGGCCTTCCCTTCCAGGTGACCGCGAAACTGAACGTCACTCGATATGTCGGCGCCAAGAATACCGATACTGGCTGAGGCAACGAGGGGAGTGCTCTCAAAATTAGGTGATACGACAAAGGGTTTCTTTTTAGCGGTAAACGCGCAAACCTGTTTCTTCTTGGGGTTGAACTGGACTAGATTTAGTCGGCCCCAATTCGAGATTTTGTCTAACAAAAACTCGACTTCAGACACTAGTTTGTTCCGGTACTCGTCAACGTGTTCCCGAGAAATATTAGCACGGCCGGTGTATACGGCATCACCAGTGCTGTCATCTGCATAGCAATGAATGTTACTAATTTGCAACATATCATTGATATGCAGAAGAAACAGGGTTGGTGATAGCACACAGCCTTGTGGGACACCAGCATTCACAGACTTAGAGTCCGAGCATGCACCGTCAACTACGACCTTGATGCTCCGGTCTGTGAGAAAACTGGTGACCCAATTACAAAATTTCTCGGGAAGCCCGTAAGAAGGCAGCTTCGAAAGAAGCGCTTTGTGCCAGACCCGATCAAAGGCCTTCGCTATGTCCAAGCTAACTGCCAGGGGGGAGGCCCTTACTCTCGACTGCCTCCGCCCATCGATGAGTGAGGTACACTAGAAGATCACCAGCTGAGCGACCCCGACGGAAACCGTACTGGCGGTCGCCAATCAGCTGGTGCTCCTCTAAGTACCTCAATGCTTGCTCAATGCTTGTATGGAGGTGGACGTAACGGCGGCCCATGTCCTGCTGGACTGCCCTACGGTCTCCACATACCGGGCCAAGCATCTCGCCGGCTCGCCGAGATCGCTCCCTGAGGTTGCAGGTAACATCAAGGGTCTGCTGCAATTCTTGGAGGAGCTTGGTTGGCTCAAGCAAATTAATATTCCTGCTTCTCTTAGTATCTGATGATATTTGTAGTGGCTGTCAGGGATTTTTATTGCGAATACTTTCGCAATAAAAATGAAGAACTAAGGAAATACTTTATTACACACCGTAACTCTCTTAAAAACATCTTCCAGTTTGTCTAAAGGTGTCGCCGAAGATTCTTCTGTTCCATCTGTTATTCCAGAGAGTGCTATCCCACCAAGAATATCTTTGTGTGTAAGAAGATGTCGGATAATTTCTTCACATTTTTTAGATTGAGCACAACCAACTACAACACCTGAAATAATAAATATATGAGTATAAGAGCTAAGTACAAAACTAATATGCAAACACATAACACAACATTTAAAAAACGTAAATAATTAAGTATTTTTGAAAACAACTGGAATCCATTCACACAATATTAAACAGTTTACCTAAATTACATACATCAGCTTTTGCATGAATGCTACTCGTAATTAACTGCTGGAAAATAATTAAGTTTTACAATTAACTGTTTAATTATCTGTTTAACTAATCTCTGAAAAATGCAAAACCTTCTTAAACAGTATGTATGTGAGACTTTTTATTGTTTTATGATAAATAAAATGTGTTCTTTCCTTATTGTTGGTCTTATACTTAATATGAATGCCCTTGTCATTATAACTTCCAAGTCCCCATTTATTAAACAATATGTATGTAAATTTTTAGCTATTTAATCCCATAGCCATGGAAATAGCCATGGAAGCGTTGGAACTGGTCCTGAGTTTAATCCATAGTGTCGGCACCATTAAAATTGATAGCTGCAATTTTGAGAATTTATTAAACACTTGCTTGATAGTGAAGAATGAGGAATATAACAAGGTAACATTATGCAAGTCTTAGAAACGGCTGATCCGCATAGGAATAATGTGGCAGCCCCGTCTGAGCTCCAAATTGCTCTCAAAGGTTAGTCCCATGCTAGGAGGCTTATGCTAGGTAGGATATTCATAGTTGTTTTACTTTTCATAATAGTTGTGGCACAGGTAAGTAATTATGAAAATTAAATTAGAAATAGAAGATGTATATTTTGATGACCACATGGCCCTGTGGTCCTTAAAAGTACCTGAGCCAACATTTGTGGGTTTGGTGTAGTGGTGTAGTGTATGTATGTGCAATTTATATCTATAAAATACATTCAAAACAATTACTGGTTCAATAACAGGTATTGTTTTTTAAAAATAAATAATTAAGACTGTTTCCTGATTTTCAGACTATAAAGAGAGAGATCAACATTTAATTAACTTCTACCACACCAAACAATGAAAAATATTGTGTAACAACTTTTAAGCATCTACAAACCTACAAGACAACTATTCTCCAGCTCCTTGGACACCTTATATCTCTTTACACATGTGTTTAACATACTGACTGTTCTGTCAACTGATTTTAAAATCCTCTTGTAGCCCTCATCAAGCGATGTTCGGCCATCTGCAATCGCCAAAATAATGTCTGGTTTGAACACTTCCATTAGATCCATATATCTGTAATATTTTGCATGTACTGGATATTAAAATAAATAAACTATATAAGGATCCATTTATTTAATAAATTTCTAGTGGCAATGTGATATTTTTATTAATTTTCAATGTTATTGTATTTCACAAACAGCCCCTTGGACAACTCATTTTCATTTTTTCAATTCATTGGCCAATCATTTTCACTTTCAAAATAATGATTGGGCGGACAGGGTTCCATTTGAAAACTATACTCCTTTTAAAGGTGCCAAAGATTATGATAAGAGGCTGTTGAGACACAGGAAGGTCAATAAAAACAGACTTTTTCTCTAAAAATATTATGTATAAACAGACAATTATTATGTTAATATTTTACTGACTAAAATAGACAAATCTTATTTTTAATTTAAAAACATTTATGAATCACCTGTCAGCTGTTATCATTTTCTTTCCATGTTTTGTCCATAAGGGTACTTTATCCAGTTCAAAATGTCCTGTAGGCGTTACTTCATTCATGTTTTGTATAGTGACACATGTAAAATGTTCTTGTAAACCTGCAAATTTAGCCACACCCTTCCCTTGAGCTTTCAAGCCATTTTCTAAATGTACTGAATTAGATAAAGGTACCCACAAAAGTTGTGGGTTGGGAAAAACCTTAGACAAAACTTCTGCAGTTAGATGAACAACACTTCCACCCTGAAATTCATATATGGAAATATTTATATATTTTGAAAGTACAACTTATATTTTCTTAAAACGTAAACTAAGTGTATAGACTAACTAAATCCCAGGGATTCTATCATTGTCCATGCCAAAACCATTTCAATTGCTACAGTTATTTGAGTAAAGGATATGCTAGTAGTAATATGAGAGATAGTAATATGCTATGATAAGTAATAGAAAGTAAAACTGAAACTGCAAGACAATGAGACTCTTCCACTTTTTATTTGTATTAATATTGATTCACTGATAATGTATTGATATCCTAAATGGTGGTAATCTAAAGAAAACATGATAAATAAAAACTTTCATAATTCGAACTTGTAGTAATCTAAAATAGAATTTCCTTCCTAAATGTGATTTTTACTCTTTGAATGATGAAATAAGTCAAAATAATTTGTACTTTAAGGGTCAAAAATTTTATAGAAGTTTGTCAATATTGTATTATACTTATTTGCAATAAGTATTCTAGGTAATTGCAAATAAAAAAATCATTCCTTTAATAAATGAATAAACAACAAAAGTGCACCTGAGTGAGTAAAGCCGCAGTTGGTGTCTCTATCACAGCTGATGGCATTTTAAAAAAATCAGTCAATATTCCAACACGTTCCCTGTTTGAACCAGATTTTTTTAAGGTGAATCGCATTTTCTTATGTAGTTTGCTCACACAGTGGTTATATTCTTAATACGTTTATGGTATTTTTATTTACACGTGCGATAATAATAACCAAATAATGACTATAGAGGTTTTTTAATATTTTGGGTATGACTATGACATTGACAGTTAGGGCGGCACAAATAAATTGAGCGTGAGCAGTGTTCTCATTTTTAAAAACTTTGTTTCAGTGTTGAGTACTTCCAGAGCTTAAATGTAGTGTGAAGCAACTTAACATTAACTTACACCTACATGTAGGGTTCCAAAACGTACTCTAAAATAGAGTATCGTACCTACTCTTTTTCATGTAGGTGTACTTAAAATCTAAAACTGTAATAGAGTTCCAAAAACATTTTTTTATTTAAAGTGAAAAAAATATTTACTAATACTAAACATACACATGGACATGGACAGTTTACATGCAGAACGCAGATTTTACGCAAAAAACTGTAAAAAAAGCGATTTATTTAAAAAAATGTTCTAACAAATTTGCTTGAAACAAAATGTATTTTTTTATGACAGTCAGTGACAAATGCTCTGGTACTTCAGAAATCTGCGAAGGACATGTTATAGTAACCTATGTATCAAAGCGAAAACAGGTACATTCACTCGTTTGCAATCTCCCAGCCTCGATTAACTACTTTTGCAATTAGATCGGAGGAAGCGATATAGGAGATGCAGTGCTATAAACAATTACGAGAAATCTTGACCCGAAGAGGTTTTTGTGTTTCAAATAAATTAACTTTGTCAGAAGCTCGATTCACAGGTCTCAATCACAACAGGATTCACAAAATAACGATTCAAGTTGACGAATGATCCACGCGGTTGTCAATACCAGCTTTTATTCATCCCACTGAAGATTACAGGTTTCCATTATTCAAAAACTGATTATGAGATTAAATGACAATTTATTGGTTTAAGACAAAACATGAGAGATTATTCAAAAAAAAAATCAACATTATCTAAGCCATAAACAGAGAAATAACACAGTCGTTTCACTGACTGTACAAGTTGGCAACCCTACCTACATGGTTACAAATAATGTTTGTACCTCTTTCTCTCTAATAGAAAATAATGTATTCCCATCACTTTTACTGATTCGCTATGATTTCCATTACGAAATTAGTGGGATTAAATTAATTTCATGATATTCTTACGAAATATCCCGTATTTATTTTTTAAATTAGCATAAAATATGTATAACAACAGTGTACATTTTAATATAAAGCTTTGATGTTGATGAGGCCATGATCTCAGCGACACCAAAGATTTCGTGACACTAAATTTCATTTGAAACTACTTTTATGCGTATCGAAATTAGTAATATGAATTATATATATAGTAATATTCATGAATGAAGTTTCGTAATGTAAATCACGCTTGAGACCGTAGCAAACAAAATCTTAATAAGCGACAAATAAGCAACATAAAGCGTTATTCACTACAAATTGCTCCGTGATTAAAGTTAAAAATAACTAGCTACTAGGATTAGAAGTGCAAAATTGAACTAAAATATCGTAAAGAAGTGCAGTACAGTAGTAGTGCAGTGAAGTACCTATAGGAAAATGACCGAATATAAAAAAAATCTTATTCCTCCTTTATTGCGGCCTATAACAAACCATTATACTTCCATAAGTCCGTTAAAACTATAAAATAAGGATTTCCTTTGATAATACTGTAAATATTTTAGTAGATATTTCATTTTATAAGTTACTAGTATGAAATTTATAGTATTCGTTCAGTTTGCAGGGCCGGCCCATTGCTGAACACATGTCTCCTCTCATTTCGGAGTGGGTTTTGGAGTCGAGAAAGGTTCGCCACGCTGCTCCAATGAGGGTTCGCCGACTTCACATGTCTTCGGAATATTTATTATTCCTCAGACATGCAGGTATCCTCTCGATGTTTTTCTTCATCGTTGAGCACGTGGTAAATATCACTTAAAATTGCAATTAACAATTTTAGTGGTGCCGGCACCGGAAATCAAACCCAAGTCACCCGCGTACTGTAAAATTTAAAGCGAGTGCCTAGCCCCTGAACCACCGCGGTTCAACCGCAAATTATTGCAAGATTTGTATTTATTGACAAATTCTATTGTTAAATTGTAATTGAATGTAAAATGTAAGCATATGCTATTGCTATTTATAGTAAAACGTATTCGGAAACTGCCAGGAAAACGAGCTTATATGGCCGGCTTGACTTTTGCATGAGTGTGAGTAATTTTTGTATGTTGGAAAATTACTACGCATTTCTGATCGATATTTTTAGTCTGATTCTCTTATGTCGATGGATGTGACAGACTCGAAGAAAATGTGTGGTAAATTTTAAGGAAAATAGTGGCAAAATTACGGTGTGAAAAACACAAATAATCTTAATTGGATAAAGTAACAATATCGACTTTTACTTTAAACATTAGTTGAAGTATTGAAATTCTATAATAGTTTTTTTTTGTGAATGACAAAAACTTCCAAATGACGATGCTATTCTTTGAAAGGCTCTTTAAAAGATATCATTTTATGGATTTCGTCAATACCTTTTTTCGTTTTAATGTCGTTACATTGATATAAAAAGATACACAGTTCCATACAAAAATCACTTCAAAATCGTCCTTCATCGATTAAAATATAAAGACAAAGATATTTTTTTTGATTGATTTATACATGAAATTAAAGTACTCGTAGCTTTCAAATGGAATCAAGTATCGTTCTACGACGTTTTGACAATTCTTGCGTCGACACGGCTTACGTGTGCTAATGGAAATTAGAGCATTGTGCGCGTCCTTGCACTGCGTACCAGTCGTCACACCGCCACTCAGCCATCTTGAAGCATCGGTCTGTCAGCTAGCCATGACCGGCCACTCCCCCATTACTATCGCGTCTGTCTACTTACCATGTAGAAATGACGCCAAAATCACACGCAGCGACTTCGAAGCACTTCTCTCCCTCGGGAGCTCAACTATCCGTGCCGGTGACTTTAATAGCAAGCACACCCGGTGGAACTCAATAACAACCAACCCGCGTGGGGTGGCCCTAGACTCGCTAGTTGACCTCCTCGACTTCGACGTCCTGGCGCCTACAATACCGACCCACTTCCCGCATACACTGGGACACACGCCGGATGTGCTTGACATAGCCATCCTTAGCAACATAAATCTCGCCATCCGCGATATAGAGGTGATCCACGAACTAACATCTGATCACCGCCCCGTTCTACTTCGGCTAGGACCTTCCGTCCAAACCTCACCACCCAAAAAAACAGTAGTCGACTGGCAAAAGCTAGCCGAAAAACTTAAGCAAACTTCTCCGCACCTTGATGCGATTCCATCCACCATCAATTCAGTCAGTGACACGAACCTTGCGGCTCATGCACTCACTAGGCACATCCAAACTGTCGTCGAGGATTCCTCGAGACAGGTCCCAGTGGCGGACGACCACCGCTGGATCCTGCCTAACGACATTAGAGACCTAATGAGGCGCAAGAACGCAGCCACTCGCGCTCACGACTTATATCCTACCGTCAGCAATAGAACAACACTACGCACCCTGCAACGTGAGGTCCGAATACGTATGCAGGACCTCAGAAACGATCGGTGGGATAACAGTCTCATTAACATCGAACCGTCTCACCTCGCCTTCTGGCGACTTCCAAAATCACTAAAAGGAGGCACATCCCGTTCAATGCCCCCTTTAGTACGACCCAACCAACCGCCTGCCTTCCTAGACGAAGAAAAGGCAGAATGTCTAGCTGACAGCCTAAAATCTCAATGCTCCCCAAGCACCTTACCGGTCGACTCCGCCCACGTCGCGTTAGTCGACAGCGAGGTCGATCGGAAGGCTTCTCAACCGCTACGCGATTCCATACCGCCGGTTAACAGCACCGAAGTAGTGTCTATTATTAAAAACCTCCGTCCGAGGAAATCTCCCGGTCCCGATGGTATCACTAACAAAGTAGTTAAGCTCCTGCCTACTACCATCATTCAGCTATTGGTATTAATCTACAACGCAGCTCTGGCCAACGCAATCTTTCCGAACACCTGGAAAGAAGCAGAGGTCGTAGGGATTCTAAAGCCCTCTAAACACCCGTCCGATCCCACCGCATATCGGCCTATAAGCCTCCTTAAGGCTTTAGGCAAGATATACGAACGCCTACTTCTCGCCCGCTTAAGAGACTTCATGCAGTCTCGAGGGATCCCCATCCACGAGCAGTTTGGATTCCATGCCAAACACTCATGTACCCAGCAGGTGCACCGCATAACGGAGCACATTTAATCCCGCTTCATACGCGGGCTTCATACCGGAGCGCTCTTCTTCGACGTGGCGAAAGCGTTCGACAAGGTCTGGCACAACGGGCTCATATACAAGTTATATGGACTCGGTGTGCCAGATCGCCTCGTACTCATCATACGAGATTTCTTACGCAGTCGAACCTTCCGCTACCGCGTCGAGGGGGTGCGATCCGAATCACATCCCATCCTAGCCGGCGTACCACAAGGCTCAGTCCTAGGTCCCGTGCTCTACACCCTTTTCACGAACGACATACCGCACACCAGCGGCGTCGAACTCGCCCTCTTCGAAGATGATACCTGCCTATATGTGTCTGGACGTAATCCAGACACTATCTCTAAACGCCTCCAATCCGCAGCCCGAACCCTCGGGAACTGGTTTCGGAAATGGAGGATCGAGGTCAACCCAATCAAAAGTGCAGCCATGTACTTCTCGCGGCGCATAACGCAGCATCTCCCCACCATAGAGTTTTTCGATCGTCCAATCCCCTGGGAAAAGACAGTCGAATACTTAGGCGTCCTATTAGACTCGAGACTCAGCTTCGGTCCACATATTAACCGAGTAAGGAACCGAGCGGCGTTCGTCCTCGGCCGATTACATCCGTTACTAAATAAAAATAGCAAAATGTCCCTACGTAATAAAATTACACTTTACAAAGCCTGTATTCGGCCAATTATGACATACGCAAGCCCCGTATTTGCGCATGCCTCCCCGCGTCAAATTCACCGACTTCAGGTAATACAAAATCGATTCATGCGTAAAGCCACGGGAGCACCGTGGTTCGTGCGTAATGCTAACCTTCATATCGATTTAGGGCTTCCTACCATAGCCCAATATCTAAAGTTGGCCTCTCGCCGATACTTCTACTCTGCCGCCACGCACCCCAACCCACTGGTTGTCAGTGCCGCCACATACAACCCCCTCGCGATACACCAAAACTCGACCCGCGGAAATAGGAGACCGAGGCACGTCCTCGAGGACCCTGACGACGCGACCACTATTGCCCAAGCGCTCTACTCAACACTACACAAACACCCATTATCACCATCATACCGCCCCCGCCGTCGGCGTGGGCGTATCAGACAAAGTTATTCGCGATACCGCCGCATCTCAGGCCGGTTCTCCCCTAGCAGTAGTGTCATAAACAGAAGCGTCTCTGGAGTTTCTTGCGCCATTTCTTCTCCAGCGGAAACGCATTCCGAATTGGTGGTAAACTTATCTAATAATAAACATGGTATTAATAATTATAGTAGTAGTAATATTGCCCTCCCGATTGCAGTAACTGACCGAGCCGAGACCGGCCCCCTTGGGCACCCTCGAGTCTGTTACTCTCGCGAACAGGATGACGGTCCAAGCCGAGGTCCCCTCTCGGGGACTCAATCCGGCGAAGCTGTAAAAGCCTTCGGGCTAACAGTGACCATCAGTCCTAAAAAAGAAAAACAAAAAAAAAAAACAAAAAAAAAAACAAAAAAAAAAGCATTGTGCGCTCTTTTTTTGACGACGGTTTTCTAATTTGGTTGGAAAAAGGCGTTTTCTAATTTGGTTTTCCTAAATGAAAACTATTAGGAAATTAAATAAATATTAAATATCACAACATGTGGTGTATTACCATTTTATATTTCCTATATAGGTTTTCATAAAATTTGGTGAGGCATGGACTGATTCAAGTGAGGTACTAAGCAATTTTATAACGTCTCTCCCCCTAGTATTCGATATATATACTTTTTGGGACTTCTTTTAGAAATTGATTCCGGAGAGAGATTTTTACGAATTCCTAATTTCTTTTGACGTTATTCTTACGGTTTTCTTCTAGTAAAAGTTGCTTTTATACATCCTATCATCCTACATCTAGATACATTTCTTCTGTCCTTCTTAAATAAACTATTTTTTGATTGTAGCTTAGACTTTAGTCGCATTTAGTTTAATAGCTTACCTAATTACCCATACTACTCCTCGCGAATCAAAAATTGCTTTAGGCAAAATAAACGTTGCTAACTTGAGTTCACCATTCTTCACCTCCTTCCTTTCAGTAACTGGAGCTGCGACTAAGGAGGAAAATTCATGTTATGAAAATTCGGGCAGATTAAAGTTGTAGTTCGTCAAAAAGAAAAAAAAGTTGTTTATGATTTTGATTAGGTATTGATTTTGTATAGAATATGTATTAATTATTATTGATAATCTATACAAAATGCCAGACAAATACAATGGTTTTAAATATTTATCTGACTCGAATAAAAATTGGCATGAGTGCGAAAGGAAAGTCTTAAGGGTGAGACAGAGAACGCATCGGGTGCTGTCGGTAGTAAAATAGCAATAATGCAAGTAGTTTTTGTTTATTTAATAACAACAAAACTTTTTAAATTAAGTTTTTTACTAAAGAGCTATGTTATCTATTTATCTATTCTATAAGCCGTGGCAGCGAAACGAGGGGCTGGACGCTCGTAGTGCGCGAGTGACTTCGATTCGATCCCCGGTGCTGGCACTCCTAATTAGTTTAATACCTGCCCGGCGGTGAAGGTTTTTCTTCATCGCGAGGACGCTCGCATGTTAATAAAAATTATTTCGACGACTTGTGCAGTCCACCAACCCGCATTGGAACAACGTGGCGGACTCTTCCTGGCCTGAGCTAATCAGTGGGACATTTAAAAGTTATAACGTTATTATTTTACGTAGTCTATGATTTGATTGGCATTAAAATTTAAAATATTTCTTGAGTTATGTAAATTAGTCTTATGAATGATACACATAACACAAAAAGACGTCTAAGAATACTTAAATACTTATAATTCAGGTTACAAATTCTTTTGTTTACGATTATTCCGTACATTTTCTGGCTTTTTGCATAGATATTTAATTATAATCAAGAAATGTTTTATAAAAATGTTAAAAGCCTAAAGTATATATTTTACAGGGCAGCCTGGTCATAGAACCTGTGTAAATGGTCTGGGATTTTTTAACAGATTCTACAAATATTAAAATAGATAACAAAAAAATTAAAAATAACTCCTAACGATCCCGATACTCTACCGTATATATACATAGGGTTTTTTACATACATTTAATAGTTATATAAAATGAAATATATTAAATGGTGCAACAATTAAAATTTGGGAACAAATGCTACACAAAGGGCACTGCAAAGTACATCATTTATTTTAAGGCAATGGTGGTACGGCCCCTAATAGGTTCATTTTATGCTTAAATCCTTGGGGCTTTGCCACCATTATTAATTTTCATGACATTACCTAGCAGTGCACTTCGAAAGGGGTAACTTTTACAGCCTCGGGTCAAAAAATTAGCAATTCACGAGGGTTGACTATAATAAATAATTTGAAATGTAAATGTACTTGCATATTAAGAATAATTTTCTTCACAAGAAAGCATTAAGTATTTTATAAGCATAATTTGAGTGTGTTAATGGTAGTGGTAGAAATCATACTAATTGTAACATCGATGTTGTGTAAACAGAGAAAACTTAAAACTACTCGTTTTCTTAGCATTTGTACATCGTGCAATATACAATTGGTAGAATAAAAAAATATATACCCCTTTAAATATTTTTTTATTCTACCAATTGTCTAATGTTATCAATAGCAATTCCTAAATTTCTCATTATAATTTATGTAAATAAAATCATATTTCAATTAAAACTTAATAAGCAGACATTTAGAATCGATATCTTCCAAAACTTTTTTTTTTATATAATAAAATGTATTTAAAAATATATTAGGTCGAGGAAAAAGTCTTGTTGCGTATAGTACGAGTATGTATAAAATAAAATCTCTTTGGCTGTTCTATTTGTATCTGGCTGATTTTGATGACATTAAAAAATTTCATTTCAAAAAAGGAAACAAATTAGTAAAGTGTTGTTTTCAGCTATTTTTCATTTGTTTTTGATACATTTTAAAATTTATTACAATAAAAATTCAACGCAAAACTAATTGACGTTTTACATTTGAACAAAATATAAATAAAATCTGTACATATGGTGTACCGGTTTTATATACAGACAGGTTTTTTATGAGAAATATTATTTATTTATTTATTTTACTGTTTATGTACACATAAAAATTACAGTAGAAATTACAAAGATAGTAAATTAGTACAAAGGCACTGCTTATTTCATGATGAAATTTCTTCCAGCAGGCCTGTTACTGGATATCCTTAAAGAGAAGCAGACTCGACGTGCAATTTGATAAAAAAAACAGAAAAAAAGAATATTATAAAATCACAAAATATATATACATATACACACACACTGACATAATCACATATTTATATACATATATTTAGATACTTACATACATAATGTTAAGTGACCTAGAAGATTTTAGTCTGCAAAAGCTGAAAATAGTCCTTGATTTCCTTATTTTTTAATAATTTTTCCGCAAATTCTTTATTAAAAACTTTAAAATTTATAAGATTTACATTAAATTACATTTTTTGTACCACAATGTACATTGTCTGGCAGATTGGGCATAGTCTGGCATTGTCATTTAAGATTCTCTAAGGACATTTGACCCCTTTGATACGACGGCTTTTAACCTCGCCTTATGTGTAAATAAATCACTGAATTTATTAAAATACAAGAACCTAAAATGCAGCTAAACTAAGAAGGATATTAGAGACAATAAAAAAAACATGCTGTTTTTGCTCACAGCAATTATTAATTTATTTGAAAGTAACTTAGAAAATACGCCTAAATGACAAGAACACACAGTGTAGGAGGTAAATGTTGGAGCCGTTTTCAGAATACTGCAATTACAGCTTACTGCCGCATAAAAATATAAAAACAAAGACAAAAGCGTCATCCGTGTAGCCTCATAAAGCTAGATTATTTACACCCAGAAACTATTTTCCGTGATTCAGCAGCACATTGTGCTTTGTTGTTTTATATTTTACAAAAGGAAAAATATTTCAGCTCTCTACAAAGGCTGCAGCTCATTACAGTAAGTCTTTCTTGACTACACGCTACGCGTTACTGCATTAATATCGTGTACATTATATGCAAATATGAGTAAAGATATTGCAGGTTGAGATCAAGCGAAGTCAAGTATAAGGTATATCGTGATCATCGCAGTATATTGTAATTATCGCAGTATATCGTTTTTTTGGATAAAATGACAGTGTAACGTCTGCGTGGTGTCACACAAAAATCTTCTCATATAATTTTAAATCGATGTAAGAATTCTCAAACCAAAAGTATGTTCAAATACTCCAGAAAAAGTAGCACTCTCTGTCATTATCTGACATTTTTTTGTATTGTGTCATCTAATAAAATTTATTTAATTAATCAAAATAATATTTCTTTTATTTTATTGCTGTTTCCCCTTTCATCATCCATTTTATTGTATATTGTGTTTTGTTCTGAAATTAGTCTTTAATGCCTTAATTTATACCCAAGCTGTGAATCGATTCTGTCTGTAAATGCTGCAAATACCTGTTACGTGTGCACATATCTCTATAAGGTTATTGTGTTTTAACAAGAGTGTTTGAATATTACACATATTCATATTACTATTGGAGCGGACTAGCGGCTATAGCAATTAATTAAAACGTAAATGATACTTGAAAACATTGTGTTTACTTGTATATGAGAAAATATAATATGTAATGACATCGCACATCAAAAGTAAAAGAACTTAGTACAAATTCAAATGCAGTGCATCATAGGCAAGTATACGTGGACAGCATAGAGACCTTCCAACAATTACACACTGTTGGTATATCTAAAAAATTAAACAGGTTTCTCGTCTATCTTCAACAAGGGAGACAATCTTCCGAAATATTTAGATTAAAGTTTTTTATTGGAAACTTGTTAGACTTATACAACATTTTAAAAATGTAGATCCATTTTGGACACCTATACGAATGTGACATACGACACCCATACGGAAATGTCAATATTATTACATATTTTATACATTGCTAAATGAAAATTATAAATTAAATAATACATACTCGCACATACATCTTCTAATCGTAGGCCTTAAAAACATTCTCGATGCAGATTTATGAAGAACCGGAAAACCTAACGTTGACAAGCTGTCTTTTTAAACTTTTTGATATTTTTTTTGCAAGTCATTAAAGAATACTTTCTACCCGAAGAAGAAGAAGTAAAGAAGAAATTCTACCGCATACAAGACTTAATTTGCTTTCAAATTAATGTAATGTTTTTTAATAAAAAAAAATCTGAACCGTAAACAAAACCAAACTACAAAACTATATGCTATGTTTTCTGGTGCAATAAAAATCTGACTTGTTAACTTCACATACGTTCCACAAATTTTGCTTGCTTTTATATTCCAGGCAGCTATGTGTGCACACAATGAATCATGCCTATAGGCATCATTATGTACGTGCGCTATTATTATTTCCCAGTTGCAGTTTGCGTAGATTATGGAAGCGTGAATTTTGAACGTGAATTTAAACAAGACCAAAATGGGGGTAAGTTGTACAAATATGATCATGTTTGTTTTTTTAGATTATACATATATATATAGAAGTAACAAAACACGAAAGAAAGTAAGAAAAAAAATGAACTACTTGAAAAGGTAGCGATTACGCCGAAGACCGAATTTGACCGAAATAAACTAACTGGACTATAGTTTGCTATAATTACCATTGATAATGATCCTTATCTAACTACCTTACCTTATATAAGAATACTAGCAGCTTTAAGGTCATAATAGAGTAAGTAAAAATCAAAACTTAATAAAGCATTGAGTTCTTTTAACTGAGTTAAGTAAAAATTTTTAATACCTTAAGTATTCCGCATATTTCAAGTTATCTTAGTCTCGTATGCTTTAATGTAATTTATGTGAGATGTGTAGAAACTTTCCATAGGAAAGTACCTAGAAATGTTAATTTATTCAAAAACTTTACGCAACGGTTGCCGAAGTAATTGTTTTTGAAAATAATTATTCAGTAACCTTATAATAATTTTATTTGCATTTTTAATAGATTTCGGACAGCCATATACATAACAGCAATGAAAAACTTTGACAACATTTGATCCGATTCAGATAAATTTGGTTTTAAGATTTTGTAATATTTTCGAACAAGGATATTTACTTGAGGTTCTTGCATACCTTAATCAATCCTCGATGAACAAATTATATGTAGATGTATACGCAGTATTTTTTTACTACAATTTATTTTTATATGGTTAATTTTTACTGCTCTACTGACCTGGAATTGAGTTTTATTTTTAATTATCTTAGCAATACGTATAGTAACCAGAACGTATAGAACAGAAAGTATTGTTTTGATTGGATCAAGGTTAAGCTTAATTTGAATATTTGGATGAATCTTGTAAAGATCTATAAGTAACATTCATTTGCACAATTGCTATCTTGCATTTCTACAAGTGTTACCTTGTTTTTTCATAAAATGTTATTTATATAATATTAAAAATAAAAGTATTCCAAACGTCATACTTATTTTTAATATTATATGTATATATTAATATATATGAAGCACGTACCATTTGTATTATTACAACATGATTATAATATGATAACATGATTAAGTAGGCAAATGCCTTAATCATCATCGATAACTTAATAAACATAAATCAGCACGGCTGTTTGCCGCAGAGCACGTCATGAGTCCACTGCTCACTTCAAGGGAATGGAGTCTAACGTTGTTCGGTTGATACCGCAGCTTCGAGAGTCTCCTTCCGCCAGCTACCACCCGCATGAGGTCAACGCATAATGATCAACCAACCTTTACAATGATTGGATATAGCCTTTTTATAATAATAAATCAGCGATTATTCAGGTTTGTAATAGGCATCAGTTAGAATATGAGTAACTGACGTTGAATATTACGTATTTTCGATCGAGTTTGTCTCACCAACCAAAAAGTTTGCATTAATCATTCATAGTTGGGAAAGTTACTGAGAGTGTTATTAAATGTTGTTGTTATATAAAACTTTGGAGAGCAGTCGGTCTGCAGCCCCGTCATGAATGGACTCGACTTGGGCAAAACTAATAAGGCGTGAGCCAAACCAAGACGCAGGACGCAACCATTTTAGGTGTCCAAATGTCAAAGCAACCGCCTTAAAGACGCAATGCCGCAGAACGCAACGTAGATCAATACGACTATCTCCAGGAAAACGCCATCACAGGGGCCTCCATACAGTCCCAGCAGACATCTAAACCTGCAAAACCTCCGTCATTCCGAACCATAAGTCGCATCGATTCAGACGCGGCTCATCCATATTACCGCCACAAGACGCAAAACTGCATATAACAGTATGCATTTATGCTACTATCACACCTATGGCGCCTTCTCACAACGCAATGATATGATTAATGTAGACTTCAGTAACTGACGTGATATCCATGTATCATAACACTGGATCACTGAGACATGGGTACGAGTAAGCTTGTAACACCGGAGTGCCGCCAAACACACTCTTCCTGACCCGTAATCCGTATCCGTCGATAACCGATGTGTTATAATGAAATACACTAAGACGCCGACTGCATATGGCAGGAGTGCACGATGTTCACGAGCAAGCCGTATGCCGTAGTACACGGGTTACACTACAGCAGACCCGCTTACCACCGGCACTAAGATTATATGTTTTTCATTAAGACATATCGGTTTGAGTTGGCGTTTACCGCGGATTCATTTTAGTATAGAAGCTTACTCAACTCTGTATCTTTTTCAAGCCTCAAGTCTATCATATAATGACATCTTAGAGACTTTCTAAATTATTGCGTTTATATCACAGACCTTACTAACATAAGACTATACTTTGAGATTTTCCTATAATGCAAGTTTATATCGGTGCTCAGTCGCGCTCGTCCTCCATACCTGCAGTAGGAAGCGAAGTATGTACCTCTGCTGGTTTGCAGGATGAATTTTAAGTGCTAAAATTTTTAATCAAACTTTGCATATATGTTCTACCCGTTAATATATTCTACAAAAAATATTATCAAAATTCTTGGAGCAATATTTTTTGATTTATGTAAGTAATAAGATTTACGCTCCACTTATGTAAGAAATATGTACTATTTCTGTTGTTATAAAAACTGTTTATACTGAAACATTTGTAATTAATTTTCACTGTAATAATTGATCTCTTCTGAACATATTAATAGATTTCTGAATAATTTTGTGGAATTTTTAAGTTCAATATTCGTTACGAAATGTCTCGAAAAATACTTGTATATTTATATATATATATATATATATATATATATATATATATATATACACATGTATACTATAATTTTAAAGTCTTAATATTTTATTAAATAATTTTAAAATTAGTTTTGGTCAACTTTATGTATAATTATTTGATTTGATGTCCTTGCAGCAAGTTTATGAACATAATTGTCGTTGTAACTAAAACATTTTATTTCTTAATTAAATGCTAAAGCGAAATAGCTGGCGTGAAATAAATGAAATTAGTGAGAGAAATTAAATTTTCAGTTTCTTACAAATTAAGTTGATCTGAAATATTTCGACTCTCTTATTCCGAGTGTTGTTACGTCGTGAATGCTAATAATGTAAGGGTTGGTTTAAAATTTATGGGATAATTAAAGTGGAAGTTTGCGATTCAAGTCGGTATTTGCTGTTATACAAATTTAGACTTTTGTACAAAAGGTTCTGCAATCTCCCACTTGGTTTTCTGCCCGTTACACCATAAAATTAAATAATTAAAAGTATAATAAAGTAAAATAGTAAAGTCATTAGTCAATCGCGGGGAAGCTGATATTTGTATAATGCAAAAATATTTGTTTCTTATACCCGATTTCACCGATCGCTTTGGAAACCAAGTTTAATAAAACCACGTTTTACTGAACTTAGTTCAAATTTATAATTTGAACTCGGTTTTCGTCTAACCGATATCACCGGATCCGTTTTGATCGCGTTCAGAAAAAACTCGATGTATTTATTATTTTGCGACATCAAACAGCCTGTTTTTATGCATAAGACACATAGGTATGCAAACAATAAACAAAACGTATTAAAATATTTATTGTGTTTATATAGTTGTGCAATTGACAATGACAGCTCTCTCAACGCGGTTAAAGAGCTGAACGTCGAAAATTAGGCGTTCAGAATTTGAACCGCGTTTAGCTTTAATCGCGTTCAGTTGATGTTGGTGAAATGCAAACAGTAGCATTGAACTCAGTTAAACGCTTAAACTTCGTTCAGCGTGAACTGATCGCGTTTATTTTCAACGGTGAAATCCGCCCTTAATCGTTTGTATTTGTGATTTTTCTGGCATTGCATACAATCATTTCTCCAATCTTATCGCCTAAGCTTATCATGTGTCACGAGAAGGGAAAGACAGGTGAGTACTTCTGTGTTTGTGATAATACTTACGGCCTAATAATATGTTCCGTGCAGGTGATAACTTATCGTACATCGTACATGAAAACTGAGAGATGCTACTATGCATAAAAATAATAGTAGGATAGGCATCAGCATTGGAATAACATAAAACATTTTTTTTAGATACTATGAAATTCAAGAAGAGAGCGCCGTACCCTTGAGCAACAGTAACCCACCACGGTCCTTTTAAATTAAAGGGGCCATTGATATTTAAAAAAAAAGTAAAGTTTCAGCCTATAAATGTCCCACTGCTGAGCACAGGCCTCCTCTCATTTCTGAGTGGGTTTTGGAGTTAGGAAGAAACCGCCACGCTGCTCCAACGCGGGTTGGCGGACTGCACATGTCTTCGAAATATTTTTTTATTTCTCAGACATGCAGGTTTCCTCACGATGTTTTCCTTCACCGCCGAGCACGTGGTAAATCAGCAATTAAAATTGCAACTAACAATTTTAGTGGTGCCGGCAACGGGAATCAAACCCAGGTCATTCGCGTAGGGCAGACCGGAGATGGTTGACGACGTTTTTGGATATCATTTTTTTTTTAAAAAAACCTTTGTCTTGGTGTTAATGAGAAATATTGTAAACTGTGCCAAATTTCATAGTCAATTATAAAAAAAATGGTTCTATGTGGATATTATTAAATAAAATCCGGATTTTCAGTTTTAGGAAACCTGTCCGAGGTGGTGGCGGGATGAAAAATCTTTAATGGGCCGACGTTGCACTTACCATCAGGTGAACGTTTTGCTCGTCTCGTCACTTTATCCAATAAAAAAATCATAAGTTTTTCAGAATTCTTCCCAGATGGGTTTATTTATAATTTAATGATTAATTTTTATCTCAAACTTCGATTTCTTTCGTAAGCCATAAATATTTTCGAAAAAATTGGAACATATGGGTCATCGTCAGTCAACCAATACGCAATTGGCCTACCAACCCCGACTAGAGCTTTTGCTTTCAAAAATTCACTAATTTAAAATGCTTTGCATAACAGTAATAATACGTATTTGTATACCTTTTATAATAATTTACTTTCCATTTCAAATTAAGCTTGTAAGAACTGGACTATAAATTACAATGTAAGAACAAAAAAGATGTGTTGATGAAAAACTACTTAGGTATCCGAATTATTGATATCGCGCTCTAACTGACAGTGAGACATTTCCTCGTACCTCGCGTTCTGTGCGAATGATCGGTCAAGCAACAGGCTTTCTTTGAGTGCAACGTTGATTCTCTCACTCAAACCTGCAAGAAGTTAGGAGCATCTAGTCTACCTACCCCAGTCCTCAACCAACCCCGGTCTGCCCTACTATGAAATTTTAAGCGAGCGCCTAGACTCTGAGCTAATAATTTAATATTATTGAATAATTTTAATATTATCTGATTGTTGTCATATTATTTATAATTTTATACTGACGATGTTTTATTGTATAATATCAAAATTTTTGTGAAAATACGTCTACACTATTTACATTTAGTTAAGTTAAGTAAGTCTATAAATATCCCATTGCTGAGCCACAGTCTCATTTTCGACAGTTCCAGTGCGGTTTGGCGGACTTTATATGTCCTTAAAGTATTTTTATTCCTCAGACGAGTAACGAGAGAAGAGTGCAGATTTCCTCACGATGTTTTCGTTCACTGCTGAACACGGAATTACAGCATTTTAAATAGCAGAACAATTTTGGAGGATCAAACTCAGGTCACTCGCGTATTATGAAATTAAAGGCGAGCGCAGGCCTCTGAACTACCGCGGTTTACTTTTATAATTTGTATTAATTCTGAAATAATAAAAATGTTAACCCGTAAGCCGTCATAAATGTTTATGTCACTTGCAACGTGTTGGTATATTGTATAAACAAATTACCCAAAAGCACGTTGAACATCTATATTATTAATTACTAGCAGATGCCCGTGACCATGTCTATTTATTTATTTATTTATTATGAAAACTAAAAGCGAAAATACAAATATATACATAACAGTGTTATAACAAAAGTAAAGCTAATGACAGGTTTTCCTTAGTATCAGCATTAGTAAATAAGAATACCAAAGAATGTAAAAGTGCCAAATCTGTTTTTACCTATGCAAAAAAACAAAAATTAAGGGATTTATCAACCTTCCACTTCACATGAAAATTCTCTACAAATACATACATACACATTATATATACATGTGGTACATACTGGTGGTAGGATTCCTCCACTGGTGGTAGGATTCCTATGCAGGAGTCCGTTTAGGTAGGTACCACCCCAGGGCCAGTTATTCTACCGTGAAGCAGTAGTGTGCAAACATTACTGTGTTTCGGTTTGAAGGGCACTGTGAGCTAGCGTAATCACTGGGCATATGAGACTTAAGAACCTATGTCTCTGGGTGATGGGCACAGTGTAGTGTCACACAGAAAATTTCTGGGTGGCACAGCATTTGTTATGGGCAGACGTTGCACTTACCATCAGGTGAACGTTTTACTCGTTTCATCACTTTATGCAATAAAAAAAATGTATTATTAATGCAACAGTCAAATAACTTCTGTTTAAAATTTTGATTTTGAACACACAAATAAATCAATTCGTTTAAAAGTAGCATTGTATGTGCGAACGATTCGAGAGAAAACTGAATTTTGTGCGTAGTTTGTGTAGTGATGTGGTGTGAAAAAAAGCTGTGTGACGTGTACGATACGAAGGGACACGGTAAGCAATCGATTCGATTATCTCTGGGCAGTCCAAATTGCCGTGCACAAAGCAGGCACTTATCCAAAATCGTTCGCCTCTGTTGTAGAGTTAACACACCATATTCAGTGCAACCATCGTCGTATGTACTCGTATTTGGATTTTTCGCGTAACGATTAATTCAAGTGATTAACGAGAATCCTTTTAATACTTTCTAGACGATTTATATACGTAACATAATGTGGAGACTAGCTAGTTAGCTAGTTGGACTAGCGTGTTCCAAAATGCTACGAACATATGCAAAACAAAGTGTCTTAATAGCCGCCATCAATCTGGCCACCACGCGATCGATATCCATTGATATTAACACAAATTTGGAAAAAAGGCTAAGTTGGTGACAGTAGATCGGTTCTACATAAACCCGTGTTTAGTTTCGGGTAGTAATTGAGATATTTTTTGTTGGATTGTTGGATATATTGCATTATAAACAATACATTCAAGTATTTTACCTGCTGTGTTTTAAAAAGTTAAAAAGGGTAGGAAGTCCGTCACTACGTACTAGTAGCCTCTGCCTATCCCTATATGGGGAACTGTATTTATGTAATACAAATGAACGGCAAATACCTTTAAACCGAGGTGGATATAACATCCTTGGATAACAACTAGAAGATCTCCTTCTTCTGTTTTGAACAGGCAATGAGCAATCAAATCGAGCCATCTTTGCCAATGTCGATTAATAATTCAATTATAACAGACTTCATTTCGATGGACAGAAAAATAATAGTTGGCTTAAGATTTGCTGGACTTATGGAGACACAACGAAAAGTACAATTTTGACCTTCAATTGAACTTTCCAATCACTGTATACTTTCACGAGCACTGGCTGCATAATAAAATATCATATATTAAGGCCAACAAAAGTATATTTATTAATAACAATGTATTACTATTCATATGATATGATACTATTCATATTAATAATAAATGTACTGAATTTGTTACACGGTGCTTATTATACGTGTCAGCTTATAGCAATTACAAAAATGGGCATAAATCATATTTGAATACAACAGCTCGGTGGACGCAGTAGCTAAGCTTCTTCGCACGGGTTAATTCTCGGTTTAATTCTCGCATAGTACAAATATTTGTTTGTCCTTTACATATGTATACAATTCTTTTGAATCAGGGTGTTGTACAGTGCATGTGCAATTTATGTCTTTTAATGAACTCAAGACACAAAATAAAATGCTCGTGTGGGGCAACGTAAAAAACGAAGAAATTTATAAGCCTAGATACTTAAACAATAGCTTAAATTAAGTTAATAGTAAAAATAAATATATATAATAGTAAAGTATCGTAAATAAACTTAATCATCTAGTGTTACTTAATAATATAGTAATCATCCTAGGGTTTCATATTTTCTGTATCAAAAATAATAATTTATTTTATTTTTCTGTTGTAGACATATGCTTTAGTAACGTAAAGAATGAATAGGCAGTGTTAATTATCTGGAAGAAGGGAAAAATTCTATTATAATTATTAGTAAATGTAATTAGAATGTAAATGAACAGAAGTTAAATTTTAGTTAATCAACTATATTTTGTGATATACCGATGTAAAAGTTGCAAGTGACAGCGGAAACATTTTTCCACCAGTTATTGACAATGGTCGGTTGGCCCTTTCCACAAACAGACGTAAACTGCTTTTGAATTTACGTGGCCTTTGTGTCCAGTCACTGTTATAGATAGCTTGGGAAAGAAGACAGCTCTGTAAAATATTTAAATGTTATATTTAATTTTCCTGGAAATAATAAAAATATATATTTTTCAAATAAATAATTTGAATAAGTACTCGTACGCGTAACGTATTGTGAGCATGGTCGGTGTGAACATTACGTCAGATTGCACTCTTCGTTACCACTATGCTGTTGTTTCTGGTCAGTGTGAACGAAAAGTTTAATATGTATGGAAAAGCAGTAATCTCAGTAACGCTCGCGCAAAGACGGCGGCTGACAACGTATGGTGTGAATGCGTCCTTAACGTATGATTAAAGTTTACTATACGTTTGTGTATTCATAATTAGTGTTCATTATTGTCATCATCATTTCAGCCCACCATAGTTCACTGTTGAACATAGGCCTCCCCCATAGATTGCCACAAAACACGGTCCTGAGCCACCTGCATCCATCGACTTCCTGCAAAACCGTGTAGGTCGTCGCTCCATCTAGTGGGGCGCCCTACACTGCGCTTGCCGGTACGAGGTTGCCACTCGAGAACCTTTCTTCCCCAACGGTTATCGGTTCTCCGAGCTATATGGCCGGCCCATTGCCACTTCAGCTTGCTAATCCTTAGGGCTATGTCAGTTACTCTAGTTCTGCTGCGGATAACATCACTACGGATTTTATCTCGCAGAGAAACTCCGAGCATAGCCCTTTCCATAGCTTGCTGAGCGATTCTGAGCTTCCTCATGCGGCCTGCAGTGAAGGACCACGTCTCGGTTCCATATGTCATCACTGGCAACACGCACTGGTTGTACACTTTTGTTTTGAGGGATTGAGGTATACTCGACGAGAAGATGTTACACAGTTTCCCGAACGCTGCTCAGCCAAATTGGATCCGTCGATTGACCTCTTGGTCGAAGTTGGACCAACCTAGTCGGACAATCTGTCCTAGGTATACATATTCGTCAACAACTTCGATCGTAGTGTTCCCAACAATAACCGGTATAGGTGTGACATGGACGTTAGACATGATCTTCGTCTTGTTCATGTTCATCTTAAGACCTACCCGTTGGGAGACACTATTGAGGTCATTGAGCATAGCGCTAAGGTCCTCCAGCGATGCTGTCATTATGACTATATCGACGGCAAATCGAAGGTGAGTGATGTATTCGCCATTGATGTTGATACCGTATCCTTTCCAGTCCAGTAGCTTGAAAACATTTTCCAATGCAGCGGTGAAGAGTTTCGGGGATATTACATCACCCTGTCTTACACCTTTCTGCAATTGGATCGGTTTCGTACTCTGGTTCTGTACTCGGATAGCCATCGTAGCATTGGTATACAAGCACTGCAACACATCGATATACCGACAGTCAATTCGGCACCGCTGAAGCAACTCTAGCACCGCCCAAATTTTGACGGAAACGAAGGCTTTCTCATAGTCCACATACGCCAGACATAGCGGAAGATTGTACTCATCGGTCTTTTGTACAATCTGGCGAAGGGTATGTATGTGGTCTATGGTACTATAGCCTTTTCGGAATCCGGCTTGTTCGGGAGGCTGGAAGTCATCAAGTCTGCTTGCGAGACGATTCGTTATGACTCTCAAACGTACTCTCTCTCACTCAGCACGTAGACGCCACTTAGAAGCGATATCGGTCTATAGTTCTTTAAGAGGGCGTTATCGCCCTTCTTGAAGAACAGGACAACCACGCTTCTACTCCACGCTTCCGGCGTAGCGCCGCCCCGGGTGACGGAATTAAAGAGCTTCTGAAGGACTACTAGTATCGGTTTTCCACCCGCTTTCAGAAGCTCTGCTGTGATTCCATCTTCACCCGGCGCTTTGCCATTCTTAAGCTGTTTGAGAGCCATACTAATCTCGCTCAGACTGACGTCCGACGGATATCATCGGAATAGTGTCGGATGAGATTTGCTCTTGAGTCGTGGCTCCAACGACGACGTGTACAGCTGTCCATAGAATCTCTCGATCTCACTCAAAATCTCTGCTCCAGCGGAAATGACGCCACCGCTTTCGGTCCTCAACTTAGTCAGTTGGCTCTTTCCGGCAGACAGATCCCTGGCAAAAACCTTGGAGCCTTGGTTTCGCTCTATCGCTTACTCAATACGAGCTGTATTGAAGTTGCGAAGGTCTCGCCACATACATTTGGAGTAACGCAATTTTCCAGGCACTGAAAACGATTTTGAAATTCGAGCTGGAAGCTTTCGGGGTTTTGGATAAGGGCACGAGATGGACGGAGCGTGGACTTCAGCAGACGCGACCTCTCCAGCTTTACGTTCAGGTTCAATGTGCCTCTTACCATTCGGTGATCACTGCCGGTTTTCACCCTAGCGATCACAGAGACATCATTGAACAGCTGTCGTTCGGTCGTCATGATGAAGTCGATTTCATTTTTGGTGGAACCGTCCGGGCTCATCCAAGTCCACTTTCTGTGGGGCCGCTTTTGAAAGAAGGAGTTCATCATAAAGAGTCCCTCCTTCTCCATAAAGTCGACCAGCTGTTGGCCCCTTTGGTTCCGTTGCCCTATTCCAAATTGCTCCACTACCAGCTCATCGTCTTTTTTCATGCCCAGCTTCGCGTTAAAGTCTCCCATCAACACCGTGTAGTGAGTTTTGGAGGAATGTATGGCTCTTGATATGTCCTCATACATTACCTCCACCTCATCATCAGGATGTGCCGAGGTAGGTGCGTATACCTGTATGACCTTCAGCGAATACCGTTTGGTTATTCTGAGTATAAGGTACGTAACTCTAGTCGACACACTCCCGATCTTGACAACGTTGTTAATGAGAGACCTGTGGACAAAAATCCGACACCTCCTTGGGACAGATGGTCGCCCTCCCGGCGGTAGAACAAGTTACCGGATTCAAGGATTCCTCCGTTCCGTGTCCTCCCCCTGTCTTCGGACTTCAGATAATCCTATAATATCCAAGCGTAATTTGCTCACCTCCTCTTCCAGCTCTAAGATCTTCTCGTCGATCCTCAGCGTGCGTGCGTTGAATGTTGCCAGGTCCAGTCGTCGGTGGTGGTAGCAAGATCTCCTACTCCGGAGATTCTTCGCACCCCCTGCCCCGCCGTTACCATGACCGCTACCGTAGCCAGGACTAGCGGGGCCGCCGGAGACTAGGGGCCGTTGTGTTGCAACTCTCATTTTGGGGGATTTGCCATAGTTGCCACGCTTGGCAGGCGGGTTGGTTTATTGTAGGTGTAGATAATAAACCGGTTTAGAAATAAAAAGTCGTATGCGTGAAATTGTGATGTATTTTATTAGTTTAGTATATGAAGTATTACCTTTTCCATAATTCGAGTTCCAAACCAACATGGTACCATTATTTGAATTACGATAACGAACATATACGTCGCGAGGAATACATAATATTGGCCGGTTGCAGGCTAAGATATGAAAATATTTATTTATACTATATGTTATGACATGTAACGCTAATGTTATATTTAATAATGATCACACAATTCAAATCCCTCCCTATATTTAATTATCACAAGTTCATAAACTGTAAGAATTCAATTTCTGGAATTCTTACTTGGTTGACTTTGGTCAAACCAAATAGGTATTAAACTCAGTCCAATTCCAAAAATAAGTATTTGTCACCAATGCTTAAAATATTTCGAAAAGAACTGGTAACTCCCTCTTTTTGCTACCGAGAGAGCCTCAAATGAGGATGTATCAAGAATGAGGAACTCAACACTACTCGGGGGCCTTATTAGCACATGTAGTACATGAAGTACCCAAAGTCTCGTTTATGATTATAGTAAATATATGTGATGCAACTGAGCCTAATATAAGGTTGACCCTGCCTAAAAAATTTAGAACAGTTTTTTCGTTATTTGTGCTAAGTATGTTGAAGTAACAAGACAGTAACATACGAATACCCGTATCGCTATTTATTGTCTCAAACAAAAAAAAATCAAATATAAAAATCTTGTCAAATAGAGAAAATTTTGTGAAAACCAAATTTTACAGATTATCTATGACGATTAAAGATTATTAATACAATCTACTAATCCCTGCAAATCTTAGCCATTTTTAATCGAAAATTACTTTTACCTAAAATATTTTACCACATGTTTAAAAAGAACTTGTTCAAGCGTTTGTCTGATAAATTACTATAAAATTAACTTCCAATTGCAATTTAATACACTTACCAGTGTAAATCTGAACAAACATACACATATTATGCACGAAGCTACACTAAACTGAGCGAACAACATGAAGCTAAAAACTTCTTGAATAAGATTACAAAATCTGAAACAAAATCAAAATGGGAGAAATTTATTCTGTTAACGGAGCTGCAACAAATACTCTTATAGTTTGTTTTATCTTACATTATCATTTTTGGTTTTTTTAGGGCATATGATATTTACAGAACTTCAATGAAATAGTATGAATTGTTATGGTCTGGAGACTAGTGTCCTGCGATGAGATTTCACCTTTTCATAACTTTACATGTACTATAATATCTTAAAAAAGGTACTTACTTATAAACTTCATCGTAATGTATAATAGCTTCATTAAATTTATTAATAACGTTACTTTCATACATATTTTTTTTTAAGTCGCTAGTATTTTTATCGGCGTTGTGGCTAAAAATCTTAGTTGACACATTGGTTAGTTTTTCTTTCAGAATTTCCAATTGAGCTATACATAATATCATCAGCCCCACAAAAAATGTATCGATATTGATATTATAAAGCATATGGAAATAAATACCAAGACTTTCATAAAAATATAACTCATAAATAAACCTAAGTTTTATCTTATCTGTCAGAAAAGAATAACTACAAATTGGTAGTTGTAATTGTACCGGTAGGAATAAATGCAGAAAAAATGAAGACAGAACATGTGCAATATAAGATATTGAAGAGATAGCTGCAATCATTTTCCAATACCGAATGTTAAAATTTTTTGCATCCTTCAATATCTTGCGTCCATAATCAGTTACTGGTTGAAATATTTTGCTTTCCAAAACCTCTAAAATCTTAAGAATTTTTCTTCGTATAAGTAAAAAGGTCATAACTTTCGAAATTACTGCTAACTCCGTAAAATAAAATAATAATTCTTCAACAAATACATCTAACTCTTCAGGCAGATAATAAAAATTAATAGTCAATAATGTATGATATAATATAACAAAAATGAAGATAAACATCTTTGAGTATAGATTATAATAACGACTAATTTTTTTGTATGGATAGATAGCAAGAATTTTCCAAAATTGCATACTGTTTTTAAAACAATCAATTTGTTTACACATCAGTATAATTATTTTTTCAATTTGCGAAACCTAAATTTAAATTGTAATAATATTTAAAATGTATAATAATATAAAGTTCAAAGGATAACGTAAGAACCCGTATTAGTTTAAAACATGTACTAAATTGCTCACTACCACCGTATGGTTCTTGGTTTTATGTAGGCAAGAATGACAAAGAAATACCTTTGAATTGTAATTAGCTTTTACAAAGCATTTAAATTTAATTAAAGGAAGAAGCTATATAGAACAAATTGATTTGTATTCCAAGGTTGAAAAATAAACTACAATTTCTTTCCTTAAAGTATCACATATGTGTCAAAGGTTAATTTGTATTGTCTGCATAATCATATACCACACTCAATCTTTCAAACAAAGATACTTCTTGGTTGCTATATATTTATTATCCATGAAATGTAAATGTAAGAAAATCTATCACTCGTCTTGTCCCGTGAATATTAATCACCACTCTTATTAGGCAGATTGGTCATCACCGGACATCTCGATCCAGAGACGCTACTTTCAACGATTGGTCTGGTTATTTTTTGATTTGTGGTACCACGTGTTCGGCGGTGAAGAAAAACATAGTGAGGAAACCTGCATGTCTGAGAAATAAAAAATAAGACATGTGCAGTCCGCCAACCCGCATTGGAGCAGCGAGGCAGATTCTTCCTAGCTCCAAACCCTTCTCAGAAATGAGAGGAGACCTGTGTCAGCAGTGGGACTTTTATAGGCTGAGACTTTACTTTTTTTTATATTTGTGGTCATTATTTCGCCCAGTACCTTAGAGTAAGTTTATCAATAGATGTTTAAATAAAGATTTTTTAAGTTTGTTTAGAATCGCGTTGAAACCCCTGAAGCGGTTATGTTAAAATTTTGCATATTGTAGACTTATGATGCAAAAAGAATTGTTGATTTCACAGGCGAAGTCGCCGATAAGACTAGGCAATTTTTTAAAGTCTTATTTAAAATTTAGAACAGAGTTCTTACAAGCTTACATTTTTTTTGCAATGTTACTTTGTATTAAACTTTTAGTCTTGGTATGTACTCGAAACTTTGCATTTCCGACTCATTTTGTATTTGAGTTATACAATAAATTCTAATAATTTTACAGTGCATAATAATTGATAGAATTTGGACTCATTTGATGAGTGTGATGAGTACTTTATAATTGTTGATGGTTATTAGGATTTCATAGTTAAGGAAAAAAGTGTGAAACAGTGTTAATTTGGTACTACTGACAAATCGAGTTTGGGCACATTGAACTTGTCTTGATGGGTTTGTCTGTGAATGGTTGAATTCAGATGGTGTCAGGAAGTGTGGGCAAGGAACCTTCTTAATCGTCCGTAAAATACGTAAATCTTGGTTTATTCTGTTGCTGATAATCGTTTAAAAATATAAGAAATTATTAACTAAAGAACTTCGTCGATTTAATATAGATTGATTTCAAAAATGTTTTGCGAAGTAGACTATTCCTGTACGCTTTCAACAACATTTTCTATATTTAGTTATAAACAACACATACCAAATTAATATTATTAAAAATCTGTCGCTGAGCGAGCTTCTGTGTAAAACAATAAAGAGTAATAAATGAGTGCAGAACAATGAACAGTGTAATGAGGTCTCGCAGGCGTGCTCTATCTGCAAAATTTAAGAGCCGTTTACAAAAATAGTTCATAATTAAATGCACTATACTTCGTTGAAGTCTAATTTAAAATATTTTATTATTTATAGTTAATAAAAGGTCAGTGCATGCAAATCATTTTTTCTTGTTATTTTTAAATATTTATTTTAACGTCAGCAGACAGCGGATTGTTTAATGAACTCCTGTATTGAGATATTTTATTAATTAATTCAATTGTTAATTTCGACGAATTGTTTGATTTCAATTCAAAATTATAAATAAATAATTAAACATTATCTATTATATCAATCTAAGTATTTTTCTAAAATTAACCGTACCGTATATACTTTTTCCTTTTTATACAGACCAATATTTTTTTATGTAATTGATTCATATATTCACTTCCTAAGTTTCGGAAGGATCCACAATTTTCATTCAATTGAATTTAACCACATTTTCCCTTGGTCATGTTGGCCATGATCGCACAATAAAAATCACTGTTACGTGTTCTTAGTATCTTTTTTCTTATAGGGTTTTCCCTTGATCTAGCTCACTTTGGTTTTGTAGAGTTTTTCTATTCTAACCCCTTATGTTATTACGTATATTCTATTAAGTACAACCATTCTTTGGCCTGAGCCGTGGTAGCTCAGGGAGCCGTGGTAGCTCAGGGGCGAGGCGCTCGCTTTTAATTTCATAGTACGCGAGTGACCTGGGTTCGATTCCCGGTGCCGGCACCACTAAAATTGTTAATTGCAATTTTAAGTGCTGACTTACCACGTGCTCGGCGGCGAAGGAAAACATCGTGAGGAAACCTGCATGTCTGAGAAATTAAAAATATTTCGAAGACATGTGAAGTCCGCCAACCCGCATTGGAGTAGCGTGGCGGATTCTTCCTAGTTCCATAACCCTCTCAGAAATGAGAGGAGGCCTGTGCTCAGTAGTGGGACATTTATAGGCTGAAACATTTTACTTTTATTCTTTGGCCAATTATTTTCTGTAATATATTCTCCTGTTTGTCGTCTTATTTAGCTATTTATAACATTTGGGTCTTTTAAATATTAAAAGATCATATCCTAGACTGCCGCCCCTCATTAGTGTTATTAAATGGCGACATTCTTAATTGAGCTGTAATTAAACCGCAGTTTTTTAGTGTCGTTAATACACAGTACAAAGTAGCTGGATAAACTAAACACTAAAAATATTTTTAAGGCTGCTAATACTACTTGTATCGACGAGATATCGATCATTTGATGTATTCTGTCAATGGTACTCCACTTTCATTTTATAAAGACACGCTTTCGTTTTATAAAAATTTATAAGCAAAAGGGAATACATATCAAATAGACCTTAACGATTTATGAAAATTATGAAAATAGGAAATAGCTTATATACGCCAAGTTAGTATTTTTTATATATTAAAATGATTAAACTATTTAAAATACTACTAATATTAATTGATAGATATTATTCGTTTCAATATGAAAGTTTTTTTTTAAATCAAAGAGCGAAATTTTGTCCTTTTATTTCATTATCTCATTTTGCTGACAGGGATATATGGGAAGTCTACTATCAAGTTTCGCGTCGTATGGTAAGCGCCGAGGTAGATTCTGGCTTATCGATAAATGATATTTAAAGAGCCGGTCCGAATTTACTAATGAATTCGCATTTTTCAAATGAATTAATTGTTTTTTTTTCCTTTTCTTTGCATTACCATTGCTCTCTTCTCCATCTCCTTATTTGGCGTAACCCACACTATGCCAACTCGCTGATGACGAGCGCATGTTTCCATCATCTTCGAGACATGATGACATGTTTCCATCTCATCATGTCTCGAATATGTTAATATGGTGAAATCTGGCGGTGAAAGCACAACTGTACAGTTACTGACGATCATATTCATTGCATTTCTTCGGAAGTCGGTCTTCGACGTATTCGAGCGGGAAAGAAATTTTAAGCATGTAGGTCACTGGCAGTGTTTATCAATGGTTGAGTTCCTATTTTTAGCTTCGTTATATATATATTCGGTGATGTAATTGCTGTTAGCCTTCTCGGCTTTTACCGCTTCATCGGATACTCTGCTCGCGGGCCAGGGGCCCGCGTGCCAGGTTTGGTTTGACCCAAACATAAATAAATAAATAAAAACTCCCACAAAAACGTCGAAGTTCGGACTGTGTCGCGTTCGCTGCGTGCTTTCGCGATTTCGAAAATGTTAAATATTTTAAGTCGTCTAATGACCGTCCGAGGTAGGCTGCGCGCGTCCATTTGGACTGTCGACTTGTGTGTCGGTAACTCTGGGCGGTGAGAACCGCCCTGGAACACGGGTGAATCGTGTGTACGCGGTGTGATTATTGACTAATGCGCGCCGCTCTCTACAGCGGTCGCGCGTCGTGGTGCGTGTTAAATTAAAGCTATTGACTGTGTGTACAGTGTGGCCTGGATCGTGACTGACAGTATCGTGGTCAGGAAGAGCTGAGACGTCCGTGTCGTCTAGCACGTTTCGCGGGCGACGTTTGCGTTCGGTCGCGTTTCTGTTTGGTCGCTTCGTTATAGCAATCTGGTTTAAGCACCATTTGATTGTGCTTAGCAATGCCAAAAAAGGCCAATGTTTCCGCAACATATAAATTATTATGTTCCTGGCTAGGATCTATTAGAATACGTATGAGTATTATATCGGACAGAGTAAGGTGAAGATGAGGAAGTGCCTAAATATTTACACGTATATGGCGATATAATATATCCTGCGTAGTTCTTCCGACGGCAATTGTTTTCCGCATCGGCGGTCGTTGACGACGTTGATGTTTAGATTTTGATCTTAAGACCTTTGCTATTTTACCCATAACGCTCATTTTATTAATATTGTAACTGATTATTATTATTTTACGTAGGCTTGCTACTTTTACTCGCAATATTAAAATACTAGTGTTTATTTTTGTATGCGTGTCGTTTGGTTCGCCAGCGTATTTTTATGCGAAATACTTCTCCTATGAAGGATCCTCCAACATGTCATATTCACATAATTTGGCGTAAGCGTTATATTAACAGTTTTCGTGCAAATCTTAGCTACTTTAAATAATTTATGTTTCGAGTTTTTTATACTTTATAGACTAAAGCTGAAAATTACTCAGACTAATCGACACTTATCCTTTAAGTTCTTATTACACTTGACGTTAGTCACTAAAAGGACTAGTACCTAGTAGGCACTAGTCCTTTTTTCTAGGTCATCTTGATTTGTGGCAATCAAAATAAATGAAATTGAAATAAAAGTAAATAAGACAGCCAATACGCCTACCAAGCGTAGTGATTTCTGATAAAGAAATTAGATCGCTTTGTTTAAACAAATTACGAAAATTTATGCGATTATTTATCGATATATCGAAATCGGAATTTTAAACAAAGAAATTCAAAATTTAATTAAATGATAAGTTCTGAAAAATGCACCTAATATTAGGTTTGAAAATGAACTAAAGCAATATACAAATCAAAGATATACGTACATCTAATAGACGGTAACATTTAACATGCAAGGTGTACCAACGCATCACGCCGGATGTTGGCAGGTGTCGTCCCCCTGGGAGTGCATCGAAATGCTAGTCTGCTTCGCCATTAATCTCTTACTCATAGAAGCTATAAGACGTGTGCAACGTAATACGAGTATTATAAATTATTTCGCCGCTGTCTATATTTGAATATTTTTTTAAAAATATGTACATCTTTTTTGGAATCAGATTTTAATGTAATTAACATTAAAATTCAATTTATCGTAAACAAAAAGAAAAGTATATTAGTCGATATCGATGATTCGGGAAAAAGTTATTGCCTTTAGCACAAGTGCCTGTGCAATGCAGTAAATGGCGATGAATCGATAAAATAGGCAAACTTCTAAGAACTGTCCTCTGAAGGCCAGCTCTTAATAATTATCCACATATAAATTGAAATTGACTTTATTTGCAAGGCTGTTGTTAATACCAAACAAGCCCAAGACTTTTCATTGACTATTTACGACGTGCAGAGAAAACTTTGTACCCTTTTTTAAATGTATTGTGCGTATGTATTGAGGAGTGTGGGATTTGGCAAAGTTAAAGTTTGTTCAGTTATATGTTTTCTAGGGTGAAAACCGGTAGGGATCACCAATTGCTAAGAGGCACATCGAACCTCAACGTAAAGCTGCAGAGATCTCGTTTGGTGAAGTCCACGCTCCGTCCATCTCGTGTCTTTATTCAAAACTCCGAAAGCTTCGAGCTCAAATAGCAAAATCGTTTTCAGTGCCTGGATGATCGAGTTACAGTCTAATAAAACAATAATTTACGTACGGGACGTCTACGGTAGGCTATATTACTATCACAAATCCCGTGGAGCTATGCTCCACTTTGACTGATTCTTCTTTGTCAGATCTTTGTCAATTAGTACAATAAAATATAAGAAATACTTATTTTTCAAGTTCGAGATTACAAAGACCTTATAGAAAAGGCATTAAGTCTGACAATGTAAATCGATGATAAATCAAAAGCGAAAAAAGAAAAAATATCGAATGAAAAGGATATATATACGGATATAATAAGATAAATAGTTATACGAGGCCGACACTGATAATTTTTAGAACTGGCCACTTTTAAAGAATATAATAGAAAAATAAGTTTAAATTTTGAAAATAGAACTCTGGTAATATTATTGAGTACTAATTTCATTCATTTGTCAGCTAATTGTCAAATTGAAATTTGTCTGTGTCACGCCAGTATGAATTTCACGCGAAAAAATTTTCGTACTATGATTTTTTATGACCTTCGGTGTCATTTCAGTCAACAAGAATGTTATGACAGACTTCGATTGGCCTTTCACGATGAAGCCCCTTCTTTCTTCTTTCGGATTTATTGCTATGATCCGGAAACCAAAAGACAATCTGCTCTGTGGGTGTTTCCTTCCGAGAAGTTGCCAACTAAATCGAAGAGAGGTCGAAGTGTAGGAAAAAAGATGGTGGCCTCATTTTTCGGAAGGACCGGCCATTATGCGACAATTGTTTTAGAAGATCAAAAGTCAGTTACTGCAGAGTGGTATACTAACAAATGTTTGCCACTTGGAAAAAGACCGAGAGAAACGACCTCGCAGTAGGATCCTTCTTCACCACGACAACGCCTCCTCGCACACCGCCGGGCGAACGATCGACTATTTGGCGTCGTCGAGCGTGGAATTGCTGGGTCACCCGCCATATAGCCCCGACCTCGCACCTTGCGATTTTTATTTATTCCCGAAAATAAAAGAAAAACTTCGAGGAAAACATTTTATGGACGCCAAGGAAGCAGTGGCTGCGTTCCAGAAGGCCATCGAAGAGATCTAAGGACAAGTGGGCAAACTGCTTTTCTCGGTGGTTCTATCGAATGCAGCGATGTATTGATGTGAATGGAAACTATTTTGAAAAGATATTATAAAAATAATAACTTGCTGGTTTTCTCAGTTTTTGGTTTTCTTAGAACTTTCAGTGTCACCCTCGTATTATTGGAGGATCGTAGAAAGTTAATTGACCTCATTTTGTCTTGTCTTGTCAGTTTCGTAGCTTAGTCAGGCTACAGAGACTGAACTGAACTGAATTTTGTGAGTTCATGGAATACATTTTAAACTAAATTTAAATGATGAACTGCGTTTTCCCATTATCTATAACTCAGGTTTTATATTCTTTTGCATTCCATATTTTATTGCTTAACATAGAACCAAATTATAAACAAAGAATTACTCTAACGTGAATCTCAGTAGTTTTTTTTTTATAGCTTAGTCAGGCTATCAATTATAATTCTTTCACTATTGTGACTGACCCATATTGATGATTTGTTTATTTAGTTTGTTTACTTACGTTATAATTTTATTTTATTTATTCATTCGATCAGTTGTCTACTTCTTGCATTGAAAGTCTGACTGTGTGTTCATTTATTAGATTACGTGTTTTTATTACTACTTGTAAAACTTATATATTGTTTGCAATTAAATAAAAAAATTAAACTAATCTTTTTAGTTAGAGAAATGTATGCTTATGTGCTTTTCAACTAGTGCTGCCTCATATTTGTGCTCCGCGTATTAATTTTCAGCTGAGCAAGAGAGATAGGTGGTGTGCCGCTGACCGAGATTAGCCATTTGTTACATGTTTTTTTTTTTATTGGATAAAATGACGAAACGAGCAAAACGTTCACCTGATGGTAAGTGCAACGTCGGCCCATAACAAATACTGTTTCACCCAGAACCTTTCTGAATGATACCACACTGCGTCCGTCACCCTGAGACATCAGTTCTTAAGTCTCATATGCCCAGTGATTACGCTAGCTCTCAGTGCCCTTCAAACTGAAACACAGTAATGTTTGCACAATACTGCTTCACGACAGAATAACTGGCCCTGGGGTGGTACCTACCTAGAGGGATTCCCGCATAGGAATCCTACCACCAGTAAAATGTCATAGTTGTCTTAGTACAATGTTACACGTATGCAGAATCACAAACGGAGTTCCGTCCTAATACTTGAAAAATACTCAAACTAAACAAAATATGCTCGTGGAAAGATCGCTTCATATTTTTACGCTTATTATTTGACTACGAACTTTAACGGTTTATTTACTACGAAGAATTGCATTTGAGTGGTGATGAGCTAAGTACGGTTAAGTGCACCTCGCATTAGCAATGCGACGCCGGCGGACGTCCGTCGCGTAGTTTGCCGAGACAACATTTTACGCTTTCAACACCGCAAATATTCTGTAATGTCATTTGTAACCGTGAACTACGTGTAAACTGCGTATATTTATTTTATATACGACGTCTGTAAATAGTGGATGAGTCGAAATAATTTGTGTAAACATTTTTTAAAGTTTATATATAAATATAAACTGAAAAATGATAAAAATTACACGTAAAATATAATATTGCAGGTACCGCCAGGGCAGTTATTCAGCCGTGAAACAGTATTGTACAAACATTACTGTGTTTCGGTCTGAATAAAACTGAGAGCTAGTGTTATTACTGGGCATATGAGACTAAAGAACTGATTTCTCAGGGTAACGGGCGCGGCGTGGAGTCACACAGAAAATTTCTGGATGATATAGCATTTGTTATAGATGGACGTTGCACAACAGAAAAATATTGATTAGCAGAGAAACAGTTTATTTTTATGTTATTACGCTTCTTCTCTAAAACTACTTTACCGATTGCTTACCGTTTTTACTGAACCATAGTTTAATTCTTCCTTTGTTATCTTTTCTTTTCAATTAAGTCGTAGAACTAGCTAATTATATGCAGTCGTAGTTTAAGGACTGAGCACTTACCTTTAGTTTTAATGTGCCGGCTTAAGAGAATCTACCACCCTATCTAGTCCCGTGGGTGTTGTAAAAGTCGATAAAGGGAAAATGAAAACCAGGAGATGGGCAGCTGCATCTTCCTGGAACATCTGAATAAATGTTCCAGAACTGCGGTTGCCAACCCAAAGCCAAGCGTAGTAACTATTGCAAAATCCCCCCAAAATGAGAGAGAGAGTGATCTATAGGGAAGGCCTATGTTCAGCAGGTGAAAAGCTAACTGACTCCAGGACCTTAGCTGCGGTGCTTCACGGTTCATCGTACTTGACATTAGTTAAATAATATCAACAACTACTAACCAGAATACTGGTTAACGTTGTTAGTCGTTGGTTGACCCGTGGGTGTCGTAAAAGTAGACAGAGAGATCGCAAAATTAAAACCAGAAGATGGGCAGCAGCATCTTCCTGGAACATCTGAATAAATTAACTGCAGTTGCCAACCCGCCTGCCGAGCGTGGCAACTATGGCAAAATTCTTCTAAAATTAGAACTACTAACTTTTGCGGCGATCTATGGGGGAGGCCTATGTTCAGCAGTGGACTAATGATAGACTGAAACGATGGTGATGGTGTCACCCCTGAATGGCTACGTCACTAAATTTTTTCATATTTTCTGAGAACAATGAAACAGTGATTTCAATTACGTTAAGCGATGGTTTAATGCAGCCAGGCTGGGAATACTTCATTGAAATCACCTTTGTGATTGGTTGGGAAATATTGTTCCGACACTTTAGTGCTGCGTATCGGAAACCGCTTCGGAATGCGGCTAATCTATGAGTCTTGATAGCAAACTACGGGTGCACTGCCTGCTTTTACAGCGCCCATTGTCAGTAAGCATACAGACTTACATTTCTCATGCATAACACAACCAAAGTAACAACTTGTGTTTTTGCACAAATACTGTATTCGCTTGGGATTCGAACCCAAGACGAACGGCGAAGTTAGGTACTCCGACCACTAGCCATCCATCCGGTAATCGCGTCGTCAGTTGAGGTCAGTATATGGCCTGAACAAAAAGACAGAACAAGGATACGCGGGAAATATCTAATATTTCCCTCGTGAGAAGACGATAATTGCTACAGGCTCATGTCAGGTTTATTATGAAAAATATTGTCACCCGAGTGCAAAATTTCAGTCGGCTCGATTAATAGGAACTTGTTGTCGTTGTTGTTATGTATGCAATAAGCTATAAGCAGCAAGCGCATCATGTAAGCAACAGTTCGTGCTTTCGTTGCATTTCGGACCACCTCGTGTCGTAGTGGTTAGTCTTTTTGACTTCTACGCAGGGGGTGATGGGGTCGAATCCCAGCCGGAGCCAACATTTGAGCAAAAACACAAATGGTAGTGTTTTGATTTTCACTATTTTCTGTCACTGCATCCTACCCTACCTCCCATTTTATTTTATAAGTGTTACATCATTTACGCATATACTTGGCATTATAATAAATCCCGCGTAGACACTAGCTTCCGATAGTATTTAAAAGTTTTCACCGTGGTCGAAAATCGGCCATGAGGATATCATAAAGTGGAAGAAAGACTATGATTTAGGACTTATTTTCTTTAAACTATTTAAAAATAAGAGTTTTTGTTTATTCACGTAATATACGAAATTACGGACGTCCCATAAAATCCTTGATTTACATTTAATTATCCTGGCAGGCGGGGAGTTATGCTGTAGTCGGCAGTAGATAGCTGCCGGGGGATTAATTTTCAATCTGGTTCCCTGACCGCTGTCGTGATTAATGCATACCAAGCAGACATATACGACTCAACTGTATTTTTAAGAGCAGAGCAGTTGGATATTGATAGTAGAATGACAGCAGTAGGAAAAATTATACTTATTTTTTTATTTTAGTTTCTTTAAAGCAGAGACGATTCAATACATAACAGCAAATAACGCTGCTTTTGTAGCAGTTGCATTTCTTTTAAATAAGTAAAGCTACAGTCAATAAATGTCCCACTGCTGAACATAAGCCTTCTCTTATTAAGAGGGTTTTAGGGCCAAGATGATCCGTCATGCTGCACTAAAGCCTGCCAGGCGTTCCATATCTTGAAAAAACAAATGATTCGTCTGATATGCATACGTGGTAAATAAGTACTTAAAATTGCCGTGGCGGTACCGGGGATTGAGCTCAGGTAACTCGCGTAGTATGAAATGACGAGTTATTTGCAATCTATGCCATAGTTGCCACGCTTAGCAGGCGGGTAGGCAACCGCAGTTTATTTATTCAGATGTTCCAAAAAGATGCTGCTGCCCATCTCTTGTTTTTTTGGGATGAGATGGGTAGGTAGATTCTCTTAAACCACACGGCACAAAAATAACTTATAACGTCGGTATAAAATATATCT